>JBAMCF010000722.1:0-663479 GCA_037075285.1 Drosophila lutescens | reverse complement strand
AAGAATCAATAATATAAATTTCCTGGTTTTATGTAATAACTCCCAATGCTAAAATTAACACCACATACAATTTTCCACGCCCCCTCATCTTGCTTCCTCTCCCTACTTCCGCACCGAAGGCGGAAGCAAAGAGGAACCCACACAAAATGGCGTGGGGGGAAAAATTTAAAAATAACAAAGTGTAAATCATACGCGTGGTGAGATTGCCTTGCGGTTGCTCCGCTGGTGAGTGGGTGGAAAATCTAGGTGGAGAGGGCTGAGGGAAAATTCAGGGGGCCCCAGGAAAACGCACTCAAGCACGCAGCACGGAGCACAGGCCACATAACAGATGCTAATTAATGGCGGCTGCGGCAAAGGGAGCCACCGTAAAGGAGCCTGCAGGATGCAGGAACTCGCTACTGAATCTGAATCTGAATCTGAATCTGAAGCCAAGGACAAAGATGGCAAGTGTCTGTCGGGAATGTGCCGTTAATTGCCGGCAAATGCGTCGAATTGCGGTTCATTGGCTTGCTCAACTTGGGGAGTCGAGTTGGTAATTTATCGAACAAAGCAGAGCGTTTCCCCCACAATTTTTACTACCTCGCTAAAGGTCAGGATGTACCTATGATTCAATAAAATAAAAATACTATAAAAAATATAAATTTAAAGCAATTTTAGAAAAAAAAAAATATTAATATTACCTGGTTAATTTTTAAACTAAAAGATTTCTTTTAACATTAAATACTTAATATTTTTTTCCCTTGACTTACCTTTAACCAATTGTCGGACAGCTTGAGGGTCCTCACAGATTGGGCCAGAGCAGCGGGCACCTGGCACAATCCCGTGCCGCTGGCATCCAACTCCTTGAGACTCCAGGAGGCGACGAACTCCTGCATGGCCACTCCCACATCCGGATTGTAGGCGATCGACAGGCTGACCAGATCGGGAATTCCCTGCAGAGCTCGAATGGCAGAGCCACTCAGGCGGTTATGGGATAAGTCCAGATGCTGTAGATTCGGCAGGGCCAGAAAAGTTTCGTAGTCTATGTCCGAGATGTTGTTGTGACTGAGCAGTAACGTTTGTAGCTCCACCAAATTGTAGAATGACTCGCGGGAAATGTTTATCAATCGGTTGTGGGCCAAGTTGAGATTTTTAAGTTGCGGCAATCGCTGGGCAAAGAAGCTCGTGGAGATCTGGCTGAACTTGTTGCAGGACAGATCGAGTGTTGCAAGCGCAAGTGATTCATTGGTATCGGCCAGGCTGAGAGGTATAACTTTCAGCGAATTGTTACCCAGATCCAGCTGCCTCAGCTGATTGAAGTGGTCCAAGCTCAGGCTTTCGAGTCGATTGCCACTCAGATCCATGGCGTTGATCACCTGGAAGTCACCCTTCCACTGACCACCGCTGCTATTGAAGGTTCTAAGGTCGCGGTGGGTAAGATTAAGCTTGTTCGCCGGGGCATTTAGTTCCAGCTCCCTCTTCTGGCGTTTCTGTTGGTATCGCACCTCCCCCCGAAAGCTGGCCGGCTCGTTCTCGTCCCTCAGCATTCGATGGATGCTCTGGTAGCTCAGGCCACCCACATCCTGCAGGGATAACTGCCGCTCCTCGCGCTCGGCGGCCAGGCGCGATGGGGTGGGCACTTCGAGCAGATGGGCCGAAACCACCAGCCTTGTTAGCCATGTCCAGGCCAGGAGTAGTGCCAGGCCTAGATCACAGTGTTGGTTCACGAATTTCACCATTTTGCGCCCCACTTTCTGCCGTCGTTTTTCTCTTTTTTTTTTGGTTTAAATGGGAATTTTACGTTTTTGTCGTTTTTCCAGCTCTTTTATTTCACTTGGAATTTATGCTCGGTACGTGCGAACGTTTAACGTTCAATTTTGAATATGGCTGCTGGCTCATTCATTTCCTCGTTCATCCGTTCGCTCATCGGTCCATGGAACTCTGGCACTCGGGCACTCTGGCACTCCTGGTTTTCCGAAGGGGCGTCACGTGCGCGCCTTTTTGGCCAAACATGTGACAAGTGTCGGCGGCAGTCAGAGGCGGATGTTGCCCGAGGGCAATGGCTGCGTTTCCGGTCCGGCGGCCATTGCTCAAGCTGCGTGCTCGAATTCCATTGCACCCGGGATGCTGCTGAAGCTGATGCTGAATTTTTAATTAAATCAACTTGATCATTCTATTCCGGGTCGTCTGTTATTCTGTTATTCTTCCACCCCCGCGTTTTCAATTCAACGTTCTGCAATTGTTTTACAATTTTAATTGCGCTCCTTTGTGTTTTGTTTCTGCGTTTTTTGTTTTTTCCTGATGCTAATTGCTGTTGAACAAAACGCAACTCAACTCGAGCAAATGTCAATTAAAAAGCGAGCATTCCTGCTACTCCTGACGCCCCTGGTTTTGGTCCTGTTGTTGTTTCTAGCCAACTGTTGTCACATTACAATGCCAAGTGCTCCCCCGGCGTCGTTGTCGTCGCGTGCTTAAAATCTGTAATAAAACGTGAAAAAATTGCTTGTAATTACGCTCTTGTTGGCTGTGTTCTGCTGGTTGGTGTGTGTGTGTGAATGCAAAAAGGTGGCAAAAGGTAAAACTTGCTTTTAAATATCTTTCTCCCTTTCTTTTCTTCTCTTTTCATCGCATTTTAATTTCTACTTTGGCTTTACGACTTCAGAGCGCTTTGGCAGTTGCCTTTAGTGTTATTTTTATGTTGATTGCAGCTAATGAAATTATAATTTCAACACGCCACGGTTTTCACGATACAAGCAAATGGGGAATGGGGAATGGGGAATGGGGATACTTTCCAATCCTGTCAGCCGCTTGCCACTAAGCCCCGGTAATAAGCCCCAGCCAACTGTCTGCCTGTGTGTGTGTGTTCTTACCATAAATCATTTAACTGGGTCATTTCATTTCCGGCGTAGACAAGCGACAGGAAGGCCACTGAGCAACCCAACTGTCAACTGAAAACCCACAGCAGCTGGCCCCAAAACGACGCAAATTTGATTTACTCATTGCCGGCCTAATGACGCTCGAATGTATGCTACGCGTTCGTTCTGGCCTTTCTTGTCGTCCCTCCCAAGTGTATTTCGGGCGTCCTGCCTTCTTCTGGGTTTGGACAACCCAATTCTGGCAAATTAATTTGTCAATGTCTACTTAAAATCAAGCATGGCATTTTGATAACCCAACACAGCGAGGTATAATAACTTGTTTCGGAAGATTGCAGCTCATTGATGGATGGTTTCGAAGGGCGATTTGAAAGTTTTTATTGCTTTTATGATTACAAAATAGTATTGGATTATAGAGATGATTTTTAAAAAGAATTTATATTTATATATTTAAATTTATGTTTATATTCCCTATAATATTGCATAATATTTATAGATTGTTTAAATACAAAATACATCTATATTTCCATTCAATGATTTCCCTGTACTTAAAGCTTTACTTAGTTATCAATATTTTAGCTTTATTTGTACATTATTTCCTTGCCATTACACACAAAAATGTTGAACCACATGCCAGAGACTTTTACTTACCTATATATATTATATACAAATACAAATACGGGGACAAAAAGGCTCTGGCTGGTTTTCGTTAAATTTATTGACAAATATCATCAAGAAGCTGGCGTTTCATTTCATCTGCTGCCGTTTGCTTACATAACAGTAAAATTTGGGCCATAAGTTTGGCGACATTCAGCCACCCATCCCCCCCTAATACGTAACACCCCCCAGACGTTCAATTCAGTCAGATATTCAGACAGGCAGATGTACGCAAGTCAATTGACATGAAAGTCGATTTCAAAAACCAACAACAAATGGGGGAAATATCAACAGCAGAAGCAGCAGCAACAACGTGAGCTGTGTCTGTTTGCCAGGAGAAGATTGACGCATCCAACAGTTTCTCAGGGGGTGGTGGTGGTGTCCTTTATTTGTGTGGGAAAGGGGGCTTCCAAGGGTGCCTGCCAGTTTATTTTATGCCAGCTTGAAAATAATTTGCAAATTGCTGTGCCATATTTTTCTCGTACTTCTGGCCTGTATTTTATTATCAGACATTAGCGAGGGTTGTTTGTTCAAATTTGTCAGCGAGTTCATTGCATATTTATATGTCAGACCTGGCGCCTTTCTCTCCTTTATTATTTTAGTGCATATTTTTGTAAGTTAATCAAATGCCCGGCACAAAGCAAATAACTTGCACGGCTGCAATGTTCAAGTACATTATTCGGAGATGCAAATGCCAGGAGAGCACAAAGGAGGAGCAAACTTTGGCATGAAAAGAAAAAATGCAGCATAAAATGAAAAAATATACGAACTATCAAAAGCCAATTTTCTAATTCCCTTTCTGTTAATTTAGGAGTTTAAACAAATAAGATTTTTAGTTTTTTCCAGAATGATTTTTAAAGAATAAATTTAAATAAAAGAATGAATAGTTAAAATCTTATACCAATGGCAGTAGTTAGTTGTTTATAAAAATGTTTAGTACATAGACTGAAGGCTCATAGAGACATCTTATACCCTCTATAACGTTATAAAAAGGGAAGCTGCTTAAATAAAGCCAAGGCGCACTCACTGGGAAAGCTGAAATTGGATTTCGCATCCCCTCTTTTTTCCCAGAGCGCCCAGCATACGTCTGTGATTTATTTTAAACGTATTTAGATGCCCCAAACCCGAGTTCCCCGAACCGGAATCCCCGAACCAAACATGGCTTTATCAACGGATGCGAAATGCAGATGACGGGGCAAGGACATGGCCACATGGCAGTCCTTCCATTCCTGCGCCATTGCATTTCATTGAGTCGGTGCTTTTTTCTTTTGCTTTCCCTTGCAACTGCTTTTTGCTTCAGTGGTGCGCTCAATGGTGCAACAAAACACACACACACACCCGAAATTGTATCTCTATGCCCGTCGCGGCTGGTTGCATTTTTCCAGACACGCTGGCGTATACGTAATGCGCTGCATTTACTCCTCTATCGCGCTCTCTGTGCTTTATTTGTATGGAAATGTTACTGCTGGCCCGAGCGGTGTCTTTGTGCTTGGATCTTCTTTGCTCAGCACGAACGGCATGTTTATTGTTTAAGTGCGCTTCCTGCGCTTCTTTCAATGCATTTACCCTCCTTCCTACTCTCATCCTATCCCATTGCGCCCTTTTGTTTGCTGTAGTTTTAATAAACTTCCGCTTTACCCTTGGCTTCATAGAGTTCGCCTTGTGTGAGCGACATGCTTTCGATGCTGGTGCGGTACGGCACTGAAAGAAATGGTCTTGAAAACTATTATCTGAAATAATTAAAATTTTCTAGAGGTCCTCAAGAAAAAAAAACACTTTTTTATAATCTTTTTTAGGAAATATCTCAATTTATCACTGATTTTAAGGACACAATTTTCTGTTTCTTGGATTAAATAAATATAATATCCTATTTAATATATGGTCCAAACTTGTTGTACAAGTGTTCGGGAATTTGTGCGCGTCAGCTATCCTGCAGAAGAACCCTGCAACCCAGCATCTGTGTCAATGTCAGGCACGTGCGGGCACGTGGATATGCATGTGGGACTTAAACCGCTTTTAGGTCTGGCATCTTTAAGCAAAATGTCCAACACTTGGCGAACAATTTGCCACGACACTTGCTCGATTTTCAGCCATCGATTTGTTTTTATTTGCTGAGCATAAAACTTTTCAAATTAAAGTTTATTTCTGGCTTTCGACTGTCGAGCCAGAACGAGCTGGCAATTTGGCAGCAGCATCAGTTCGACGGCCTAGACTGACTGAAATATTGGCAGACAAAGTGGGCGGAAGGAAAAGCGTATAGATAACGAAAAATCGAGCAAAACTGTGGGCCTATGCGTAGGTGTTTTTGGAATCAGCCTCGAAATAGCTTTATTTTCAGTTTCACAAAAAAGTCTAGGAGTTTGTTTGATGTATAGCAATTGAGTGAATTGGATAGAGGACCCCTGATTTATGTAAGATCTAATCTTTGGCTTACAAAATAATCTGTTTTTCTTAATTTTAAATTTTAAAAGGTATTTTAGTTTAAAATACCAAAGAAAGTAGTAAATACATTTTTTAAAGTTCCTATTCAAATACTTCTAAATGTACTAACATTGCCTGGCCAGGATCTCCACAATATTTATTATGCATGGCCTTGCGATATACAAGTTTCTGGTTTTCTTGAAAATATATGAGGCCTACAATATGAACGAGATTTGTCATTCCCATCAGCGGGAGATTTCTGGGGAGCACATGTCATTGACTTCCGTTCGCATTCTGCCGCCATGTTGTGCTCCTTATTAATGCCCTGCGGTAAAAGGGGACCACCCACCCCGGGAAAACCCCGGGAAAAGGCCACCCATCCAAGGCCCATCCCAAGCAACCAAAAACACATAAGTAAAATCTGTAATAAACTTGTTGTTGTTCTCTCTCCTTGTCAGTGGGTGAGTGTGTGGGGCTTTTATTGTTTTATTTGTGTGCGTCTTTTCAGGCAAGTTTTTATTTCTGCTTTTCTTTTTATTTATTCTGTTTTGTAGTTTTCCTTCTGCTTTTATTTGTTAAATTGTGTTGTGAAAAATCGCTGAAGGCTCAGGGCCGCCGCAACAGAGCCGGGCCTCTTGTGTGTGTTTACTTGGTCGCTTTTTGTTCCGTTTCATTCTATTTTTTGTATATAAATATTCGTCTTTTTTCTTTGGGTTTTTTGGGTGTTTGTGTGCCTGACTTCGTCTTGGGCTTTATTTTGGTAGCCCAATTTTGGTTTTGCTCGCAGCAGCTTATCTTCCCTGGGACCTTGAATGCGGCAAACGAATATTTGTGATAAAAATAAAGGAGGAGAGAAGGGAACGCTGATGCTGAGAGCCATGGGTACACTCAGTTTTATTATCTTTCTCATGTTTTAACCCCTTTGTCGTGGCTTAGTTCTGGTTGTGGCAAAGCTTTTTATGAAATTGAAAAACTTTTTCAATAACTGCGCATAAATTGTTGACCCCCACTCTCCATTGTTCGATTACTCAAAGTAGTCCCATCTTTCGGGCTCATTTTGTCCAGCTCTCGAGCTAAAATATTACTCTTGGCTAATATAGTAATATGGAATGGCCTCTTGGTAATGCGAAAACCAATTCCACTTTGGGTCAACAGCCCCAACAAATTGTGCGACTGACAGACACTGAAGTGGACCTGATTCGGAGCCGCTGGCACTCATATTTCCTTGTCCGGCACATAAAGTGACACAATGATTTTCTAATAATTTGCCAAATTGCCTTTGGTTGACCATTAAATCTGAGATACGTGTCTGTGTGATAGCCGGATTATGTTCACACAGATACTCTTGTACACAGGCCACGCCCACACGCCCACGCCCCCACATGTCTGAGCAGTCAGCTAGACGAAATTCTTCTGGCCAGGACATAACTCGAGACTTTTGGCAGCATCCTTCGCCTCGAGTGTGGTGTCATCGAGTTTCGCCTCCATGCCCTTCTGCTGGGCCCTTAAAGCCGTGGTCCTTAAAGTTCTTTGCTCAGCGGGTCATGGAAAATCGTGAAAATAAATCTGTGACTAGTGCAAAATCAATAACTTGGCTGGGCTGCTGCCACCGGAAATGCGTTTCTCCTTCCGCCCTTTCAAGTGGTTTCGTGTTGCAAAGGAAAATCGAGAAATGAAAATAAGAAGGAAAAAAGAAAAAAGTGCACCAAAAATGTACTCGGATTGGGTGTCGTCGACTTGGCCCAGAGCCATTGTTCTCTTGACGAAAGGAGATTTCCAGTAGCGAAGCGGATGATACTCTTGAAAGTGTTCTTTCGATAAATTGATGGCGGCTTATGAGGAAAATTGAGAAGCATTGCGGCAGCTTACTTTATCGCGTTTAATGCTCTAAAAGTTTAGGTGTCGAAGGGGAAAATATATAAAAAATAAATATTCTTTTAAGATTAGTTTTAAGGAATTAATAAGGCAATTTGTGTTTACAATATTGGTTTAGTCATACATAAAATTGATCTTGAAATCATTAGATAATTTTTGCAACACTTTAAATAAATACCTAAACATTTCTTGAGTCCCATGTTAACTGTCTTCGATATTTGCTTTCAAACGAGGTAAATATTTGTGTGTATAACTTTTGCGGCGGAGAGTGCCAAAAATAGAGCAAATCCGAGCAGTTAAAGTAGATTTGTGTTTGTCCCCTCGCCTCCCGACATCACTGAATCCCCATCTGCACATTTCGTCTGTTATTTTGATTGTGGTTGTCAACGGCGCTTGTTTGCTCCACCTCATCCTCATCCTGCCGGCTGTGTCCTCAACTTTTGGCATTTTGTGTCTTTTAATTTTCATAGCTGGCGGGCTCTGGTTTTCGGATCCCCTGACAGATTGGCTGGCGAAAAGGAAAACTCAGTGCTCAGTTCTCCTTATTTGCCCGACTAACAAGTTGTGTCATTGATATGCCGGGGTTTTTGGAACGGGGAAGTGGTACAGAAACAGAAACAGAAACTTAAACCCCAGTTGCGTTGACAATTAGCGCATGTGTCTGCGCATAAATCTACAGTGCGGGCAATTTATCAGGCCAGGCACTTGTCAGTAATACGCGCCATTTACATTAACGCACATTACGCTCAATTTTTCGAGTATCAAATTATGGCAAAGCTCTGGGGCTCCGCTGTTTGCGCCGAGGTTTCAGGCAACAAAAGGCAGACGGCAAACTTTAAATTTTTACGACATCATTTCATGGGCCACAAGGCAGGACGAGCCCCGGCCCACGACGAACCCTTAACGATTGTTGTTCCCTCCCTCCGCTCGACTTCAATGATAATTTGCCAGCTCCACCCCCGGATTTTGCCGGGGTCCTGGCAAAAGGAAAAATATTACACGCATAACTGTCGTATATTTTTTTCTGCTGTTGTTCTGCTCTTCGCCCGTTTTGTCTTTGGCGCTGGAAAACAAAAATTAGGCCATTAAGGCATTTACCAAATGCTCCGTGTCCCCGAACTGGCCTGGCTTTTCCTTTTCCCTGGCATTTCCTCTAAGCAGGGCTGCGCCTTTCCGGGGGCGTCTTTTTGTGAAATTGAAATTAATGTGGCGGAAATCACAAGTTGAGCACGAAACGCGGCCTGCAAGGGTTCACCCGTCCCATTTAGAGCCGAGCACTTGAGCCGCTTGATATATGCTGGTAATTCCCGTTGTGCGCCGATGATTAGACTGGCAATTAGTGAATTAGCATACGAAATATGTCTAATGTGTTTCAAATGAGGCCTGTCAGGCGGCAGCCACCCACCGAATTCTTTAAATGAGTTTTCTGGGAAATTATAAAATCATTAAAGGTACAGAAACTTGTTCCTATAAATCCCCAGCTTTGGAAAATCAAAAATAAGTACCGCTTTTAGGAACTATTATTATTTTAAAATTAATTAGAGATATGTGACATACTTCTCTTTGCTTACATATTTATTATATATTTTTAGAAACAGTTTCTTTTCGATTTATAGTACCAATTTGTACTTTCTATTTTTATTTATTCTCATTCCTGGCAAATATTTCATATTTGTTAGATAAAATTGGCATTTTATGATGCTTAAACCTAAACTGACAAGTGAATTTCCTTGTCAAGAATTTCGGTTCATTTGGTAAGCTGTAAATCGAATTCAGAAATTATCGGCATCCGTAGCTTCTGAATTGTTTTGTTGCCGTTTTAACATGCCCCCGGCCGGCTTGAATTATTAAGCAATTTCTCATATTTTAATGGCAAAACATTTTGCTGGCATTTCTCGACTGAAACGAAAAGACGAGGGAAAAAACGGAAAAACTGGGCAAAGTTTTTAATTTGTTATGCTGCTTGCGTTTCCCAACGCCCACTGGCTGTGTGCTGCATTTCGCATATTTTATTTCCAACATTTATTGTTCGCCTTTCTCGAGCTCCCCGGCATTCATTATAAGCCATAACAATTTGACCGTGAGGCATAAAAGTGTCGAAAGTGCAGGCGAGTGGGGGCGGCGGGCGGTGGGCCAAGTGGGCGTGCCACGAAACTTTTGTTGTCCAACAATGGCGGGCCAAAGAACAGTTTAAAGAAAAGACGGAGGAGTTATGCGTGGATCGCTCGCAAAAATGTAAAGGAAATTATGCCGAAAGTGCCCCGAAAGTTGCCGGCAAGTCTTAACTTTATTTGATAACCAGGCGTTTAATTTGATTTAAATTATGAAAGCCAGCCAAAGAAGCTGGCTCACTTAGGTATGTATGTATTTATGAATGATGTGGCAAAGTGCAGTACACATGCCTGTTGGAATTTCCTTTGACCTGCATAAATAAACGCGTGCCGTCGGCCCTCGAGGAGCTGCTAACAAAACTTATAAATCCCAGATATCCTGACCTTAATGCCACGTTGAATACGAAATGATGATGCCGGTCTGTCTCCTGTTTCACTGACTGTGCGAAGCACTAAAAGCCAAAGCCAGAGTGTGAAAATAAAAACAAACAGCACTAAGGCAGCTGGCAGATAGCAGCCACCGCAGACGCAAACTGAAACGAAAACGCAAAAAAAAAGGCCAGGAAAATCGATGCGAAAGTGTTTGCTGTCTAAAAAAGTTTTCTACACTCGCACAAACAGCAGGAATAGGTGCCTGGTGACTTGTAGGTGGTGCCCCCGGGTGTCCTGAGCTGTGATGATGCCAGGTTAACTGTGCGTATACGTAACGCAGTTGAGTGGCTGCTAAATATTTTCAAGGATAACTTTACACGACCCACTCATACATGTGCATACGAAAGCAGGATATGTATGCGACCCAAAACTTTGTCGCCCAAGTGCTTATTGTTTTTGTTACCCGCTTTCTCCCAAGGATTAACATTCGTTAGAGGCGTAACCAAACATTGATGCACCAAGAAAAATATTTGGAATGCATTAAAGAAATACAGATTTTATAGATCAGTTGTTATCAAAAGATACATTTTTCATAGTCAAAAGGTATTTGATTAATAGTTTATCGACATTGTGTAGGTGAAATTCTTGAAGCCTCAGGATCCACACTAATACATCTAAATATTTTAAAAGAATTTTAAAGATAGAACTTAAAAATTTAAAAAAAGACATTAACAATTATCATAACAGATACATTTTTAAATATCAAAATAATTTTAACTATATCGATTGTTTTAGGTTTTCATCCGTGTACGAATACAATACAATACAATATTTTAAATGGAAAGTTTCTCAACCCAGAACGAGACTCAAAGCCAATGCCAGGATATCCGATAGTTCGATTTCCACACACTTTTTATGGATAGTTGAGTCCTTGAAATCCGATACGCTCGTAGCGCCCAACTACTTTGCATATTTTCACTATTCCTCTTTCAGTTTTGTCGCCCAGATACGTGACTTTGCGTTTAAGGGATGCCCAAAGGCATAGAAGATAAGTTACCAGCGCTACCAAAAATATAAAAGGCAAAAAACCTACAGATGCTGGGTAATTATTCTCTTGCAAATCCCAGTCGCATTGCAGCCTTTGATGCAACATGAAAGGTACTTAAATCCTGCAACATTTGCAGCCCCTCGGTAGAATCCCAACGTAAATGCCACCGGCTTGTCGTCGTCATTTTTATGACATTTCCGATGAATACAAAATGCTTAATTAAATGCCGTCGTCGCACACAAATTGCGATTTTCCTATGAAAATCCTGGCTGACTGGGGGGAGGTTCCTCCACCCATTTTCCTCCTGTTCCTCCTGTTCCCGGCATGTGATGACACGCATAATTTATTCAATTTTCCTGCCTCTGTGTGTATGCGTGCATGTGCGCTGAGTTAAGGTTTTACGCGTCTCTAATGCTTAAATTACACATTCAAACACACACGCACACAGTTTCCGCAGTCATGTGCGACATTTGCTTCGCAGGACTCTTTTTGCCAACGCAACCCAACGTTTTGTTTCCCACTTGGCCAAATAATGATCCCCAGCCGGTGGTTTTTTCCTCTCCATTCTTGTTGCGTATTTACTGCAAAGATTATTTGCAATGCCGTCGTTCTCGTTCCCATTGTGCGATGCCGATGAAGGGGAATAATGGTGATTCCGAGGGGTCTTAAGGGGGGTTTTCTGGGTGCCCGGGTGTCTCAGCATGCGGCCGCTTTGTATACAACAAATCACTTTGCTGGCGCAACACTTTAATGTCGGGGATTAGGCATTAAGGTGAGATTTCCCAGCGTTGTTAAGGGGATACTTTTTAGAGAATAGTAAATAATTGCTAAGGGAAAAACAAAAAGGTTTTAAGATCAATGTGAGCAATTTTGTATTTTCTTAAATTTATTATTATCATAAATATTTTCCAATATTATTTTTATTTAAATAATAAACCCCCTTAGGACTGCAAACTACGCTCCTGATTTTATTCAGCAGATCTCTATATATTTGAGTGCTCCATTTGCATTGTTAAAGTCATTCTGAAGGAGGCAAATTTATACATGTGCATCAGCGTGTGTGTTTGCCTAAGTGCAAGGCAATGTGCGGAAAACGGAAGTGGGTTTTTGGTAATATCAACCTCATATGCCAACTGCTTACCCATATTTGCACTAAATACGTAAATGCACACATGTCGGAGCGTTATTGAAAAACTATGTTGACACAGTTCCAGGGTACATGTCAAGTGGGAAAGCCAGGCCGAAAGCTTTTACTGCACAACTTGAACAAAAACCCAAATTTGCTCCATATCAGAAGTGATTGCGAAATGAGTCCCTCATACAGACAGATTGAGGTGAACTGGTTGGGGACTGGGACTTTGAGATTTGCATGCATTTAACTAATTATAAATATTTGCAAATGCAGACAAGTTTTCGCAATCAGTAAAGTGCAAATGTGGCTGACTTTTCGATTGAAAATTGTGTGTGTGAGTTTTGGTTAATTATTTAATGTGTTCTCAGGACTGTTTTTGAGTACTGTCATAAGCTGCTCGACTGTAATTAGATTGTTATATTTTTAGGTATGCGAGAGCGAAGAGGAATATTAAAATTCATTATATTTATACCAATAAATTTTAAAGTTTACGTCATTTATAATATTCAGGGGCTGTTCTCAAATCGTTGTTTTTTTTTATAGAACATTTCCCGATGCTTCATTTCCTTTTGATTGCTTCAAATTGCGGCATATTTGTGCGAACTCAGCGTGAAACATTGGCCGTGGATAGACAGCTTTCCATTTGCCATTTTCAGCAGCCGTTTATTTTAAAGAAAAAAGCGAAACGATCAAAATCAGTGTGTAATATTTTTCGCTTTTTCGCATTCGCAAAAATGTTAAACAATTTAGCCCATTTGGGGGGTTGGTTTCCGGTTTTTTTTGTGGGGCGGGAGGATTTGAGGCGTGTGTCGCCCATCAACTGCAAATTGCGCACGCAAATTGTCTGCCTGCTTCCCATTCGGAAACTTTCGTTGTCTATTTCGCGCCTGTAAATCGTAAATCAGCACAGATTATTGTTGCCAGCCCCCAGTCCCCCAAAGATTCACAACCATTTACATTTGTATCTCTTGCCTCTGCTGTCTGCGTTTTTCAATTTGAATCAGCTTAAAGCAGCCCGAGAGCGCTGTCTTGCAGCTTTATCAAAGGCCGTTCTTCTTCATAAATATGCAAATTGTCTGGAGCCTTGCTCGTTCTCGGCGTTTCTCTTCCGCTGCGGCTGCTGCCGTTTGCCAGTTCTAAATCGGATTTACTTTCACTGGCTTTAAGTTTCAGCAGCCTGTCTTTTGCCATCCGTGTGGGTTCGGGGCGGAGTCCTTTGTAGTCACGGAAATATTTGATTATTCGCCGCCGATGGGTGTACTTTCCTTTGCTTTCCCCCCTGGGCTGCAGCTAACGACTTTGATTGCCACGAGACGGGGCACGTGATTGCAAGTGCCCGAGTTGGCCGCAAACAATGCTGCCACTCTGTCTGTGTGCCGACAAACCCGGTCCATCTGGAACGGCTTGCGGTTGCCTGCCACCCGCATCACTCATACGCACAGTGGTAGCGACGGGTATTTGGTTGAATGATCCATTCATATTGCAGTTATTACTGGTTGCTCATTTAAAATTCATTACAACTCTCTGCTTCACCAAAATAGATTTTATTTAACATCATATTTTAGATTTAAGAACCATTTTAAGACTTTAGACTTTGACAAAGAGGTGTAATTATCGAATTACCTATTTTGTCTGTGAATAGATAGCTGGAAAATAATGTCGAATTTTTTGTTTATAGACAAAAACATTAACTTCATTTATTAACCTTTTGGGATAATAAATTAATTTCAATTTGTATAGTTTCTTTTTACCAATATGTATTAAAATTAGCCTAATGAACCTTCTTTGATAGCCTGATTAAAATTGAGTAACCTTTCGACATAATAGATGGAGTTCAATTAGAGTTTTATTTTACAAATATGAATTTCAATTAGCATAATGAACCGTTTTAGAGGAAATGATTTAAATTGCATTTGGTTAAAAACATAAAGCTGTAGCTATTCAGATATTCACTAGAAGCTCTGGGCATTTTTAATTTTAATCCATAAATTATAAACAGGTCACAAATGAAATTTTATTTTCATAAATTTACCCATAGCCGTCGGCAAAAAGTCGAGTTATTTCAGTGACTAATTAAATTAATAAATAATGTTGCCGTCAATGAATTCCCATAATTCTATTGCGCCCCGACGTGATGGAAAGTCGAAAATAAATTGAGTTGTGAGCGTGTGTTTTGATGTGATATCAGGTTACGATGTCATGGTGCTGGCATCTTAACCGCACAAGAGGCACTTGGGCCACACCCTGGCACACTTAATTGAGGCGACCGCCGCCCCCTTAAAATAGCATCCCCTGTACAGAGGGCTACCTGTACAAGACGACCCAACCCGAGTTTGGGGTGCGTGCGCTATCTGAGTTCAACTGGCGGCACTTTTGCTGCCGTCTAATTAGACGTTGTGGCTGCATTAATTGCCAGAAACTTGGACTTTATGGCTTTTCGAGGTAGATGATTCTTTGGTGCGGATCCGAAAAGTTTTATTGCCATGACAGATATAAGTCGAATTAGCGTTTGCTTAATTTGCGCTTGACATTTTGCCGGAGAATAGACACACTCTCTTTGTCGGCGAAATATATACAATATATATATTGTATGCAGTGGTATTTATAAATACATAATTTACCCTCCATACTGCTCTATGTTCTTGGCTCGATTGTGCGCCATATACTCGTAAATAAATAAATTGCCCACAGGAATTTCAAATTACTTTTGCGAGGCGGCTTTGCATGCATAATTCACGAGTATGAATTTCATGTGCCGTCGCCCGAACAAGGCAAAAATCAATCAAATTAAATTGAAAATTAAAATCGCAAAGCTCCCACACGATCCCACATCCTCCATCCAATACTCAAGTGAATTGATGGCAGTGGCAGAAACTTGAGCATGATTTCTGGCCACATTTTCATAGTGGCCCATAGTCGATGCAAAACTCACAATTTCACAATTTAATTATCGATGGTGAAACGGTAGAGCATAAAGTTATGAATGCCCGGCAGACAACTGGGAATTTCTGTTTTCAGTTTTCAGTTTTTGTTTCCATTACCAGTTCGCAAGTTTGTTTCGGCTTTGTCCTGGCTCCGAACCTCTGACCTCTGTCCTGTCCCAGGAGCCTTGGTCTTTAGCCCACAATTTTCAGGCCTCAATTTATCGAGTTGTGCAATTGACTGGGCGCTCTGTTCTGGCCACAATAATTCCACTGGCAAATCAATTGGGATTCTGGGTCCTGGTTAGTTTCGAGTAATATTTGATAGTGCTGTGGCTGCAAATTGTTTTATTTGCTAAATCAAATCTAAATGCGGACGACTTGACACACAGGCCGTAGCCATTTGACCATGAAATGTCAGCTGTTAAATAAATTATCGGGCCTGTAATTAATTCCGATTCCATTAGCAGCACTCAAAAAGAGTCGAGTTTTAGTAATTTTAATTTATACATTATAATTGCTGGGCTATAAATCGATTTGCCAAGTGATAATTATATTGCATTTAATTTTAACTTTTTCATTTGCTCTTGATTAACATTCCTAATGAACTCACGGTGTTGTCGTTACATTTGCCAAAAATAATTGTAATTTCTGTTTATTTTTGGGGAACGAGATACTGAAAAGTTTTTCAATTTTCGCCGCTGCTTGTTAATTATGAGTTTTTAACTACAAATCAGGCGGGCGAGAAAAAATCGTCTTGCAATTTGGGTAGCGAATTAAAAACTGAGTAGAGGCTGCCGGGAAGCAGGCTGAGAGAAGCAGCAGTGAAATGTGAATGAATTAGCTCGATTTGCATGAGAATTTCATAAATATGTAAGCTGGACAGTGGGCGCTTTGTGGGAGGGTGTCGAACACAGGGTCCGTGGACCAAAAAGACGGGGGGAAGGCAAACAAAATTGCACAGCCCCCAAGGTATGAGTAATCAAAGCAAAAATTACCTAATTAACATAATCCGCAGTGGCCAAATGAGGCGGCTCCTGCTCTTCAGCTCGGTAGCTCCTGTTTTTTTTTCGTTTCTCTTTCTTCCAAAGGGGGAGTTGTGGGCGTGGCCAGTGGGTAAGGATGTCGTCTGCCTTGGCCGTTGATTAGCGCCGCCTTTCGCTCTACTCTCGCATTCGTGTCCTGCGTTTGTCTGCTGCGTAAATCCTCTGTGATAAGTTGTCTAGGACCTGATCCTGTTTACGTTTCACGTTTCTCGTTCTGATTAATATGCACAGACGTTTAAATTTCGCTTTTGCCCTGCTTCGGTTTATTTTTTGGGGGGTTTTGTTTATGGTTAATTCACTTCGCTGGCTGTTTGCTTTAAGGTTTTTCCCGGGCACTGATGCATTGCAAATGGATTTTCCACCGTGAACTTTACGAGCTAGCTTTCACCTGATTTTGGCAGGCGAGCGGAAATGAGCAGATTCTTACACACACACGCATTATGCACACTCAAACACACACACACACATGCAGCTGTCGGAAGTAAGTGGTATACGCGAAATACCTTAACAGTGATGCTTGTGAAGTGCCTTGAATTTATCTAGAACAAACAGTTGGGATAATAAAATATGCTTTACCATTTAGAATAAAAATAAAAAATTAATAAATTTCATTGTGAATATCCAGTATATTCTGTCTTATTTCTAGACATTTTTAATGAACAGCTTTTGAGCTTAAACCAAAAAAAGTTGCACAATGTGAAATTCATTTATTAAGTACAAAATCTCTTAAATGTATCTGGCTTAAGAAAAAGTAATCTTGTATGTGTGAACGCTTTACGCATAATATTTCTAAGCAATATATTACTATGTTTGTTTAACCCATAAGTAAATAACATATTGTGTACGAGGATGCTCCTATCCCAAGGCCCGTTTCGACGCCTTGCTGTCTGCTAGCAAAAAAAGTTTGACATTTCGGCTTCTGCCACCGGAAGTTGGCTAACATCTCACACATACCAACACAACACGCACACCGCAAACACACGCAAAGCACACAGTGGGACTGCTATGCTACCTTTCTGTTTTGCTCTTGGCTTAAATCGCACTGTTTCTGGAGGCAGTTAGTTAGTTAGTTGTTTGTGGTGGCCTCTTCACACGGCACTTGGCACTTGGCACTTGGGTTTTTTGGTTAATTCGACACTGTCACGGGTCGCGTGTCCTGGCCTCGATGTATTCAGCACTAGACTGAGCTCCTCACTCGGCCAGGACATGCTTTTAAGCCAGCATGTGGAGTTCGAAATTCGAAATGGTCGCTGGGCGCCGGCGCGGTTTCTCTTTCATATTGCGGCTACCGAGAACTTTTGCTCTTCAAGCTGCTGACTGCGTTTTGTTATTATTTTGTTTATGTCCCTGCCAGCAGGATGTGTGTCTCTCTCTCTCTCTCTGTCAGAGTTTGTGTGTGTTTTTGTCATCACCTGTTAGCATTTGCGAGTCCTTGAAATCCGGCTCAGGCTTCTTGCACAACCTGAGCCACCAAAATCCACCCGGCCATCCCACCTCGGTTAGCTGAGTCTGCTGTTGACATTGTCTTTGCCATTATGTAATAATCACAAAGACACACACACGTGCTAAACTTCAAATTAATTGCTGCCCAAAAGTAAAGGAATCTGTGGGGTGTGGGTGTGGGTATAGGTATGTTAGATGAGTAGATGAGTACATGGTCCTTGGATGGACAGGATGGCAGGACATTGTCTGCTGCTGACCGCAGGCCAAACACCAGGCACGTTCCCGTTTTGCATGCTACCAGGATGTGTGCATAATATCCCTCAGTGAAGGTCATGTGATGAGGGGCGAGTGGGTGGTCCCACAGCATAGAGGGCGTGGCAGGAATGCGTTCAGGTGTTGTCCAGGTGCAAGCGACGCGCAAAAGTCATTAAGTGTGGCCTGCAAAGCTGAACAAACTATTAACCATAATTAACTAGACCTATTTTGTACCCATTAGGCAACTGATCCATTTAAAAAGTTACCTAATAGTGTTATCTTAGAATTCAGTTTACAATTAAATTGTATTTTAAATAAAATAATACAAACGTTTCATAAAAGAAAATTGCCATATTTCCCCAAATTTTCTTATAACAAAGTTATAACATTTTTATTTCTACTAGTGTTAATATTTAAGCATAACTTTCAAAATCTAGTGACAGAAAACTTTAATGATTATACCTTTCAACACTTTCTTTTCCCTTGAAAAATGGTAGATCCCATGTTTATTAACCAGTAATTCTACGTTAACCAGCCACATTTCTTACAAAATTCTGTGAGGGAGAGTTTGAAAGTGCCATCATGACTTCCAGACTTTAGTTCTGCTCGGCACATAGCCTGACTACCCTGAAGTTACCGCTTATAACAAGAACATCAACAACGCCGTAACGAGGTTCATGTTTAATGGCCGTGCAGTCGCAGTCCTTCGGATGGAGTAAGGTGTTGTTGTGCCGGAGAGGAGGGCTGTATGGCTATATCCACAGTCCTGTCGGGTGTCGGGCCAACAAATGCAGCTACAAAGGCAGCCCAAAAGACATGCACTAATATCGTGTGCTGTCCGTGTTGCATTTCCACCCAATCCCCTCTGTTTCGCCCCCTTTGCCCATCCACCATCTGTGTGCCATGTTTTTGGGCTTACAGCTTGAACCTGACACAGAAAATTGTATTTTAATGACGGAGCATAGCGTCACTGCCAACGACAGAGACAGGAGCAGAAGCAGGAACAAGGACATGCCAGTGGAGCCCCCATTCAAGACGTTAATAAAGCGACGCACACGCAGCACATTCCATGGGTGTAGGGTGCAAAAGGTGCGAGGGGGAACGGGGATGGCACTTCCAAAATGAAGTTGTTACCTGCCCAAAGTCCGGCGACTGACATTTTTTGGGGCATTTCGCCTGCAGCAGGTGCAACATCAGCAGCAACCTCCACCTGCAAGCGAAAGCCCAGGGTCCGATGGCCTTTCATTCATACGTATGTGCCTATTCCATTCCAATTGCACTGTTTCGAAGGGGATCCTGTGAAGTGTGCTTTCGACTGGCTTTGCATTTTATCAGCACAGGACCCTCGCTCTCCCGCTCTCTGTATAACTCTCTGTGTGTTTGAGCCCGGTTGTTTGGAACACAAGTACACTTGTTTATGCATTGCAGCAGTCATAATTATTGTTAATGGCCATTTGTGTTGCTGTTGGAAGAGCAGTGAGTCCTCCCCGTAGGACCCTCATCTATCTCTATGTGCACCTCCTGCATAATTGATTAAACCACAAAGCATCCTTGTTGGCTTTAAATTTAAAACTTGACTTTAAATTGTAAAATAGTACAGTTTAATATGGTTCTAGGTAGAATATTCCATAGATCTCTTTAGGACAATATTTTGAATATTTTATTCCCACTCAATTAGCTAATCACAAAGTGAGCAACTAAATGTTTGACAGTTCTTGAGAATTTTTATTGAATTGATAAAATCTCTGACTACAATTAAGTATTTCCAGTGAAATTCAATCACCATTACTGGCTTTCTGGTTAGATCCAGATATTTAATAAATATTTTCAATTTCAGTTGAGCCCGAGGAGAAGGCAGATGAAAACGAGGACAAGCAGGACGAGGACGAGGACGATGACTTGGATAACGAGGAATTCGGAGAGCAGGGTGAGCACTCATCGCATAAATCTGTGATAAATATGAAAATAATTTGAGGAAATTTCAACTAATAAATGGCATTTGCCTGTTTTCCCATCCACCCTCCTTTTTCCGGACAGATAATGGACTCACCGAGAAAACGTTCAAATTTGATGATTTCGCTCGCAGGTAAATAGGCCTAGACCCAGGACCCAGACCCTCAAGCCCATAAAGTTTTCGAATCAAGGCCAAACCGCTTGGACACTTTTCCATTTCGGGGAAATATAAACCAGGAGGGGGGACGCTTAAATTTTACTGCTCTTATTTGAAAAGTTATCATGGTCGCCCGCTCGGTTGAACGGCGGTTTTGTGTGCTGATGGTCGTGTTGAAAATTGTAATTGTGTTTTTAATTGAAAGGCAGACCAGAGCAGAGCCGAGCAGAGTCAGTGCTCGTGGCTACTAATTAAGGATTAGTGTCAGAAATTACTTGTGCCAAAAGTTTTATGGCCGCGAACTCGAACTCGAAACCGGCGCGCACAGATGCCGCGGGCAGCTTAGAACGGCGGCAGCAACAGCAACATCATCCGCACAGCAGCAACATCACCCGCACGGCAGCAACATCAGCTCACCCTGCCACAACAATTATAATAAAATGACGTCAAGTTGGTCTGCCCCGTTGTATTTTAATTGCGCTGCCATTCCCCTCGTTGTTGCTGTTGCTCCAAATGTTTCTAAAACTTTTGTGCCGAGTGTAGAACATTTGCGGTTGTCGTGGTCGATGGATATTTCGGGTGTGCCGGCTGCCTGGATAAACTCTTAAATCATAATTAGTTAAATTTAGCATAATTTGATTGGAGTTTGGTTTACAATGCCCGCCTGTGTTCTTGCTTCTCGCCTATCTTTAGATTGCTGAATCCGAAAATTGTTCGCGCCTGCACATTAGTGCTATCGGATTGGGCGGATATACCCACCAGATCCTTAAAGGCGGCAGTAACTATATTACATCGCATCGCCTACGGCTGCAAGTGCTCGGGAATGCTTTTTCAGGTGAGTGAATAATAATAACAATTGTATTCTATTAAATCTAAAATATTTTCGAAATTTAAATCTACTTAAAGTAGATACTCTCCAGCCATGGACCGATGCAATGGCTCTTTTTTTTCGTTAAAACCATTTAAAGGACCTGTACATAAATCAAAGTCAAATGCAAAAAACAAATGCCACAGCTTAGCTGCCGCTCATTTTCCTTTTGCTCTCTTTCTTTCACTGTCGCTGCTTTCATTTCATTTTTATGGTAATTTGTACAAATTAAGCGGACCTTTTTTCTATTTGTCCAAAGCCACAAACGATATTTACTGCTCTGCGCGTACGCCGTACGTACACATACATATATATATATTTTTTTTAAGCTGGTTGGCGATGGGCTCGGCGGGTTCCTTTTTGGTCCCTCCGCTGTCAGCTGGAATTTGAACTTTTTAAGCCTTTCACGCGCTGCCTTGAGCCGCAGCATCGGTTGGGTTCTATAGCGACTCGAGTATTCAAATGTCTGTGTTTGAGTTTGAGTTTGGGTGGGCGCAGACCCTTGGGAGGAGTCTAACGCGATTGTCTTGAAGTTGGACGCTAAAGATATTTGCCAGATTTATATGACGCTTTTACTTTGAATTTTATGTGACCTCGTCTTGTTCCTAGTTTCATTCGAATTTTAATTTATTGTGGCATTTTTGTTTCCCTTTTTTTGTTGGTTTTGCAAAATTATGTTTTAATGGCTAAGCTTGATAACTAACCCCTTTTAAAATATTCTTTTAAATTCTCTTTTGTAGAGCATTTAATTTGGTACCTTACACAAATTGGCTTTCACTTCTTTCCGGATTTCTTTTCAACTGCTTATGCTGCTTTTCACGGCTGGCAATTAAACTTTTCTTTTCGGGCAGAGTTCATAAATCACATTCAGCAGCAGGCTGCGCGGCCTTCGCTGGCCCACCAGCCAGGCTTATTCCTTTTTCATCGGCTTAAAGCGGTACTTAAAGCCCTCGGTTTTTTGGTTTCGGGCAGCACAGAGTGGCATGCAACCGCTGCAGAGAGTCGCCGGGGGAACGGCGAATGGCTAATCACTGGAGCGGCCAAAAATGGCATCGCATTTTGGGGGGACAAAGCCGATGTCGAGTGTCTCCGTCCTTCGTCCATTTCGCGTCCCTCTCTTCAGGCGGCATTGGTTCCCTATCAGCGTCATCTAAGCCGGCTCACTGTCTGCTGTGCACAAGCGACGATTAAGAGACGACAATGACGAGGGCGATGACGAGAATGAGGAACCGGGCACTGGGAAAAATGCCTATAAATACCTATAAATACCTTACAAAGTTTACTGCAAGAATTTCCATAGTCTTTCCGTGAATAGAAGAACAGAAATATGCTAAAAAATTGATTTCTAATGAAGTCAATCATTTATTTCTGTTAAAGGGTGTGTAAAACAGGGGTATCTCGTTAACCTTAAAAATAAATGTGCATTCAGAAAAATATTCAATCCGATTTAGATTAATTTTGTTAATTTTGTTTTAATGAAGTTATAACCATTTTTGTTAAGATGTAATCCGTAATTAATATTAGTTGACTTTAATTTTTTTTGTTGGTTAGTTAATGTTAAATGGATCTTTTCCCCCAGTGAGCAACGGCTGCAGCTATCCATGTCCATGAGGCCATCAAAAGGAGCAGACTGCTGCTTGCCAGTCTGGCCACAAGCAAAACAAAAGTAGCATCATATGCAAAGTCAAAACCACTAATGGGTCTGCGCAATCATAGGATAAATTAAATTCCAAATACGGACGACGACAGTCGACAACGATACAGGGGCTTTCGGTTGGATGGTCGGTGGATGGAGATGTATGGGGGTTTTTAGGGTTAGTTATCGGGGTTGGGGTGGCATTTATAAAGTTTTTGCCAACTGCAAATGATATCTTGCTCAGCAGAGAGACAACCGCAGGCGGCAACCGCAGAGGATTCTAGATTCTGGAGAAGAAGGACGAGGTGGCTGCTGCTGTGGCTGTCTTTCCAGAAACTTTTCATTTGAATTTCAAGCACAACCTAACCAGCGTTTTCCCGCTTTCCCCCCATCGTTCCACAGGCCAAGCTGTTTCGCATCTTTCAACAAGTCTTCAGCGTGGAACGTGACGTCCATCAGGAGGAGCTGCGTCGCCTGGCCATCTTTGTGGTGCGCAAATTTGTCGAGGTGGCCCCGACTAATCCCAAAATCTATGCAGAGTTATTATTTTACAAAGGCATCAGGGAGGCAAATGAGCTGGAGTCGGGCTATTGTGACGCCTACGAAGCGTGAGTATGGGTCACTTTGGCATTGTCTCCTCGTCGGGGGTCTGACCCATCACAATGGGCGCATGATTGACTGAGCCGGGACTTCATCGTCTGTCGTTTAGTTGGCACATGATAAATGATGGCCAGCGGCCGGGGCTGAAGTCTCTATTGTATTTGCTCCCTCTCAACCAGTAGTCAAAGGGTCACATCCTCTGCATGGGGCGTCAAAATCACGACGAGATAGACTGCTAAAAGTCCTTCCTATATCCCATTGTATTAACTTTACTTGCAGCGGCACAAAAGGAGCCTGGAGCGAGGAACAGGAGTCGGAGCTGCGCTTCCTCTTCGAGGAGAACCAACGCAATCCTGAGACCGATAAGGGTAACTATTTCGGGTCTAGGTATCCAGGGATACAAGGCCTTCATAAGTCCATCAAAGAAAAAATTTTCATTCTTGCCCTAGAAATAATACCATTTTCAATTTTAGTTATCTCTAATTGCCATCAAATTAGACCAAAATTGAAGGTTTAAAATCCAGTAAACTTCCCAACCTCATATAGGCTCTGTTTTGATCGGCTTTGCTGGCTTTGCATGCCTTTTCGCCTTTTCGCCTTGCATCTGCAGTTCGGGAAACTCACCTTGAGTGTGAATTAAAACTCGACTCGGAGTAAATGAATAGAAGCAATCAGAGCTCCGGCACTCGAGCCACTCGAAATGCAGCAGGCAGAGAATGGCCAAAAATAGATGGAAAACAACTACCCATTTTCTGTCTGTTCTTCAGATGTGATTGATTGGATTCTGGAAAATTTGGTCGACCAGACGCGCAACCGTCGCACTGTACTGAAGAAGCTAAAGGAATTGGGCCTGATGTTCAAGGCACCCACCAAACGTTCGACCAAGTCGGCCCAGGGCGGCAAAAACCTCTGGCAGCCGGAAGAGGACGAGGAGCTAAGGAGCTTATACGATCAGCATCGCATTGAACCGGGTAAGTGGACAATCAGCTCGAGTACGAAGAGGAAATGATGGAGTGAAGGCCCAAATTGAGGGCATAAGACAAAATCCCAGTCGATTGTTCAGGCAATAACTAAGGAAGCCAGTTTGGTTTTATTTTAGACCTTTATTCTGCAAGCAAATAGCCTAGCTAACTATTATTTTGTTAAATATATTTATCATTTCAGACTGCCTGGAGCGTATTGTCCATGAGTTTGAGGAGCGGCGCTCCAAGCAGCAGATCATCAAGCGGATGCTGCAGATTCACTTGATAGCCGACAAGTCGGAGATTCTCCCCGCCAAAAAGGGGCGTGGCAAGGGCAAGTCCAAGAAGCAGTTGCCTGAAATCGGAGGCGAGGGTGATGAGTACGACTTTGCCGAGGAGCCCATGTTCGAGGACGAGGGCTATAGAAAGCCCAAGGCGAAACCTAAAAAATCCCAGAAACGCCAGGTGGTCCGAACACCCTTAGATGTGGGCACTGTCAAGGCTCTAATCGCTCAGGTGGATGCCGACAAGTATCAATCCGCCATTGAGTGGCTACAGGAATGTCTGCAGGATGCTAGCGAGGATACAGATGAACCAGCCGAGGATGACGACGGCATCCCACTATTGCCCTTAATGGATGCTCAAAAGGATGCCATGGAGGATGGTGACTTTCAAAAGGTACTGGTCGCCCTGGGCATGCAGCCGCCCATTGTGGGCATGGAAACCTACTGGCGAATTCCTACCTATTTAAATGCGGCGGATTTGCAAGTCCGTTCTAAGATTTTGTTGGGAGAAGAGGTGAACTTGGAACACGGTGACGAGGCAGCCGACGACGATGATGAAGGGGAGGAAGATGACGAGGACCATGAAAGCGAAGAAGAGGAGGACTTCCTCGAGAAGCACAGCAGGCAGCGGCAGGAGAACATAGCGGCTGAGCAGCAGCGAAAACTTGATAGCCTCATGTTCAACCAGAGCGATGACGAAACCGAGCAGCGTGCTCCGCCAAAAGCCAAGGACAAGCCCAAGGCCAGCGAAAAGAAGGCCAAGCGAAAGGTCAAAGATAAAGGCATGGAGTCGAAGGACTCTGGTGACAAAGGGGCAGATAAAACAGAGCTGGAGAAACCCAACACGGATGATTTATTTGATCAATTGAGAGCCAAGCGAGCCACTAAAATCAAGCTGAGCGATATGGCTCTAAATGAGTCAACAAAGGCCGCTCAAGAGGCGGACGATGATGCATTTAACTTCAACTCGGAGGACTATCGTGCCCGGCTGCTTGAGCTGGAGGATGAGGAGGAGCAGAAGGACGAGGATGAGGACGCGGATGAGGAGGCCGGTGCCAATGAGGACAAAGAGAACAATACCAATAAGTCCCTGCAGCGTGCACGTCGCGTTAATGTAATTGACTCGGATAGCGACAACGACGATGATGGCGCCTTGCCTGCCGACAAGACAAACAAACGCCTGCGCAGCGATGACGATCGGGAGGATGGGGATGGTGATGCCCATGCCAACGAGGACAGCGACGAGGAGGCCAACTTTCTGGCTCGCAAAAAGCCAGCCAAAGTCGATGGTGAGCCGGCCAAGCGGCGTCGGTTGGCCATCATCGATGACGATGATGAGGATGATTTTTAATGCACTCCCGTTCTGCTTGTGATTTTATAGCTCACGCGAATGGAAGTTCGAATAAATGTAACTTTTAATTTGCATATCTGCTTTTGTTTGTTCTTTTGTCATGTTCGTCCAGTCTGAGTACTGTTTTTATGCTTACGCAATGCCCCAGAAAAGGGTATCAAGTTGTGTATGAGGATGTAGTTCGATTCTATTTAATTACCACAATTTTAAAGATTTATCTTTTCATCTTTTTATCTTTTTATAATATCCATTATCAATTGATTTTATTTTTGTTAATTCATAAATCTTGTCTTGAATGAATATGTTAAATTTGTGTACTTAAATTCATCATGTTCCATTTATTAACAGTAGGTATATACCTAATGTGGCAGCCTCAGAGAAATACATGGGTTACAAGAGTCAACCAACTCCATTGTTACTGTCTGGCAGCATACATGGCCTAGACCCCAGCCCCTTCTTACCACTGACGCCCCTCAAGGGCAGTTCTATTACCTCTGCCATTCCCCCAGTCGACTTGATGGCATTTCCTGCTGGTCCATTGTGAGCAGCACATACAACTCCACCTCCGGAGCCTTTTGTGTGCTTCTGCTAATTTGGTGGCTTTTGTTGGTTCGATGCTCCAGCTGGGGTGAGCATTCGCCTCGCTTCGTGCAATGCATTTTGTTAATTTCTGGTCGGGGCGAGGCGGTTCATGTACCAGGTTCAGTTCGGGATCTAGGTTCAAAAGGCATGCACTTGGGAAAATCGTACTTAACAGCTCATAGGCCTCCACAGAAAAAAAATATATTTATTTGAAAGATTTATAAACCTGTAGAACTGTTGACCATCTAGAGAATTTTTCACACATTTATAGAATTATTTTATTTTCATTCTTAGGCACTGTTACTATTAATATTATTATATTAAATGTTCGGAACATGTATTGTCGTGTAGTTTTTACTTTTTCTTGAAAAACCTGATCGTACTTTCCAGCTATGTTATTTTTCAGGTGCAGCATCCACATATCCTCCGTTGTATGCAAATGCTCCAGTTGAGCATTGTGCAACGGCAGTTGCAATTCACACACAATCCACATTGTCGGAAGAAATAATCGCACTTAAATGCATTGCATTGTAGCAGCTTCTGAGGGCGAGCAGAGAGCAAAACACGAGTCACTGGCCAGTGGCCTCGGTCTTATTGTGTTTTTATTGGATTTTTGGGGCTGCGCGTCTAACGAATTTGTGGTGCGTTTCGCAGTCGGAGAGGAACTTTTATTTTGTGACACTTTTATTGGAAATTACTCGGCCACAGATGAGAATGCGGTTTGATTGGGAAGCCACTTTAAAAGCAAATTCAATTCAATTCAATAATCAGAGCCAACTGTCTGTGCTGCTTCCGCATCTCGGTTGCAACGGGGCGAATGCGTGATGTCGCACTGGTCGGATTAATGAAATTAAGTGCATAAATTTAGAGCGGGCTGCGAAAAATTCAAGCTCGCGCATAAATCAGGACCCAGACGGGCGACTTACCTTAGGCACTTCATTTATTTTGCAACAGAATTAAAAGGACTCGACACACGTGTGTGGCACCTGCCAAGGCGAAGGACCCTCGCCCCCTCCACTTCGTCCTGTGACATGTCACATTATTAATTTCAAGATGGCGCGCACTCAATTTAAAAGGCAACAGCGAGTGAGCCGGTGATGAGCAGCTCATAATTTATTTCATTAATTTAATCAACCTCCTTGGCACATGTCAACTGCATGAGCCCTCAAAAGAATGCCACACCTTTTTATGGAGTAAGCGTGGCGGTTCTTACAGCAGCGGTTAAGTAGATAGTGTTTCTTATGAATTTGAATCTGTATCTTTAAGTAATAAAATTTAAAATATAATTCTGTAGTAAGAATATAAGTTTGAAATAAAATATTTCTTTCACGTCCGGAGACAACTTTTTAATGATTAATTTATTTATAAATAAGCGTTCTAGTCTTTTAAAACAAACTGTAAATGTAAGTGGGTCGAAGAGGTTGCAAAAGACAGCAGTAATGACAAAGGCAACAGCAAACATCATGTTTAAAATCACTTAATACATCGTAAATTATGATAAAGCGCGGCCTGGAACTTGAATATCCTTTTTTCGCTGTGAGCAGGAGCGGTTCATTAAACCGAGTTCGCTGTGGAATGTGTGTGCGTGAGCACAATAAACTGTAACTGCTTTCATTAGGGCAACAAAACAGAAAGAGTTATTGCCCGGGCTTTTCACACGCTCATTTCCATCATTAGAACAAAGGCCGTGCAGATAGCAATGCCAACAGCTAACAGCCAGCGGATTAACCTAATCTGGGGACTATAAAGGCGGCTTTATTGTGACACAGACCCATACACACACCCACACACCCTGTCATTCTTCTCTCGGAAAACTTGCGACTTTTCATCATAACGGGAATGAGGATGTCGCTGACAAGGACGTGGCATATGCAGATGATGGCGTTGTTTGATGAGTTCGTTTTGCGTTTCACCGCTTTTCCCCGGATTTTCTCGATTTTTCTCTACTATTCTCTCATTATACACTTACAGTGGTATCACTACTTTAGTAAGTTTACATGTTAGGAATTACAGTTGACACATTTTTCTGTACAACTTATCTTGATAAACCTTAAATCACTTTTACTATTTAGAACCATATTATTGCTTAGAATGGAAGATTTCCCCCTATAAGTTTTAAACTATTTCCAAAATCTGGTAATCAATTTATTCCAAATTAATGGATTAACAAATTGTGCAGTGTATTCTAAGGTTAGACCTCCGTTTCTATGTTTTTCGGTTTCTGTTCAGTGTGGGCGTTTCTCTTTGCAAGCGTATGTGTGTGTGCCCCCGGCACATGTTTTTCTAACAATCACACAATGTTTATACAACAGAAACTTTTTATATGCCGCTCATCTCGGCTCAAATTGAAGCAGATTTGGGCAAAGACAAAAAGCGCCTTTGACGTGTGATAAACACACTGCCAGATTCGCAGGATTCACAGGACTCACAGGATTCTCTGGAAGAGAACTGCGAGCAAAGAAAGCACTTCGGCAAAAACTTCCCCGACTGCCTGTGGAGAGTTCTTCCTTCTTCCCAGTCCTTGTTGTCGCCCGATGACAAACACAGTTCAGTGTACCGTCTTGGCTTTTGGGAAATCATAACAAAGGCAGCCGGGCAAAGTTTGTTTTCAAAACGCTGAAGCCGAGATACACTTGCCGGCGTTCTTTGAGTGTCGAGTGTTTGCACCCCGGATGAAGAGGCTTTGATTAGCGACCCGCTGCAGAAGAGCTTCTCCAAAAAACCCTGAATAGGAGCTGGTAAATTAAATTAATCGGTCTTCTTAAAATCATATACCTCTATTTAAATATAGGATGCTGAATATCTTCTTAGAAACGAGGTGCTTGAAGTTTAAATACAAATAAAATAGTTACCGAAAAGAAGTACCGAAAAAAATCATGAAATTTATATAATTATTTGAAATTATTTCGTTTTATTTTATAAATTGAGTTTATTTTAAGGGTCTTACTATTGTTTAATAATGTAATACAATTGTCTGAAAATGTACATTTATTTTACAATAAATATCATATTATAAATAATAATATAATCCAAAGATGTTAAGAATTTTTTTATGTGCCCTTCTCAGGATTTCCATTTGTAGATGCTTTGTTTTAGGGCAGCAAAAAGCAGGCCTTAATCTACACATGTGTACCAGCAAACCGAGTCTCTGTTTTTTGGGGTCTCTTCTCAGGACACCTAAGGGCGTGACTCGGAAGTGTCAGTAAATAATTGTAAAAAGCGTATGTCATGCACTCTTTAGCCCGGCCCACTTCTGGCACAATGACAATCTCGAACGGCCTTTGTTAACCCCAATGGATCGAACTAACTAGCCAGCCCAAACCCCCGCAAAATTCACTCTGTTTGCAACGGCTTACGCACAAACTTTGTGGACACTTTTCCTTTACGCCTGATGAGGGTTGGGTTTTGGGCTCGGGCCCCGAGTTCCGACTTCGTAAGCCGACTAATTGTTATTGTAGTTTATGTTGTGCCCCGGTACAAGGGGCTTTTAGTGACCCTCGTGATCCCGTATACGGGACTTATCGTTTCAAATGCTCGTAGGGGGCTTAGCATTGTGTTGGCCGCTTTTAGTAGAACGCTTATAATTAGCCTAATGGCTGCCAACTTGGCAGCGGCCTTTTCAGCCCTATTTTGATGGTTTTACCAGAGGAGTCTCCCCATAAACAGACATATGATTTAGATTGGACTGTGTGGCGGCTGGGAGTGGGCTCTCTGCATCTTTTGATTTTGCGCCAGATATTTTACACTTAACGAGTCATAAATAAATGCGCCTCTTCGACGTCGGCGTTTCACCCCTCGACTTTTGCCAATTAAAACATGAATTATAAGCCCGAACAAATCGCTAAGAAGTCGGCCGGCAGTCCGGGCATAAATTCTCGCTTGCCAAAAAGTTTCCTTTGTCTGGATTTATGGTAGGCGAAATGCGGTTGGATGGCGAATGTGCCAATTTATTTTTGGGGAGTGAGCAGTGTGGCTGGGAGTGGAACGATTTTCGTGATCTGCAAAGCTGGGAAACTTTTTCCCTTGTTCGGCTCTTAAGTAACGGGAATTTAGGGAACGAATGAGAAAGTTTTACTGTACGGATAAATCTAATTGCTGTGGTCATCTTACATATTACAAAATATTACAAGCACCACTCAAAAATGATAAGGGCCGGTTTCTTGAGTGCCTTAAAGTCCCTGCAAATCTTAATTGTAAAATTTACCATTTTAATTGTAAAAGTGTACTATTTTTATAGTAAAATTTTAATATTTATGTTGTAAAATTTAATAGTGGTCGTATTTTATATAAATATGAATTATATTTAAGTTTTATATATATATGATATGATATATGGACTGTTATGTAATTATAATTAGCTATAGGGCAAGTAAGTAAGTAAATGTACATGATTTTGGAGTCAACCCTAGTAAAGAATAAAATCTTAACGAAAATATAAAATTCTTTTTACTTAAAACCATTAAAAGTTATATTACGTTACTTAAAGCACATTAAATTCCTATAGAAAACCAACATTATTTGTTAAAAATTGTGTAACTAGTAGTCTAGTGCTCGATGGTTATCAATATGAAATAAATAGTATCTATTTGTTTTAAATGCAAAGTCCTTGGATTCCACTTTAATTATTCTTATGCCTCGTATCGTCTATAAATCTGTCAAAATTTGTCATGGAAGCTTTGAAAGCATGGCTTCGTAGAAATAAATTGGAACGCACAAATGAAATAACCGGCTTTCACTGTTCCCAGAAGCCCTAACTGCAAATATCTGGTATTTGCACATTGCAGTTGCATTGAAAGTGGCTGCCAGTGGGCTGTGGAGGTGGTAACGCTACGTAACTACGTAAATTACCGGCGCATTGTGGAATGCATTTCATGTGCAATAAATACATACAAGATGAAAATTGCCACACCATGATGCATGAACCACACGAACCAGGGGGAGTGGCAGAGGCCGTTGACACGCCCCTTCTCCTGCGTCCATGCAGAAATACACACCCAGATTTTTACCCACACCTTTTGGCTATATGTACACGGGCAATTTTCCCCAACCATTTTTTCTCGCAGCGCTACGCGTGCAACCAAAGCAAGTAAAAAATGGAATTATGCAAAATTCAAGCCTCAGTGATTTTTATTTATGAGCGCCATTGGACAGAGGCTGGAAATGGATGGGTGGCCCGGGGAGGAGGGGTAAAGCGCCGACTGAGAGTCATCGCATTAACAGATTCCCGGCTATAAACCAAAATTATGGCGGCGGCCCTCGCTTTTTATTTGCACTGGCGCTGCAACCTTGTTGATTAAATTGATGGCAATTGCAATCGCAGATCGAAATCACTGCACTTTTTCTCAGTCGCTGGGTTGTTCCCAAAACCTCAGTGGGTTTTGAAAATTATACGATATCTGTGATTAGTATAGAGTCTTTTTAAATCGAAAAACTGAACTATCAATTAAATCATTTATTCCAAGTCCTATTTAAATGTCCATAAATAAATAAAATAAAATTTTGCATCTTTAAATAGTTTTAATTTTCCCATAGTTATTGAGTTCTTGGGAACACTAAGGGCTTTCCCCCATTTTTCACCGAATTTTTCCCCTATTTGCCCAGACAAAATGGCGACCCAGGTGTCGGTTTGCCGATTGTCAGTTGGCATTTAAATGTCGAAAACAATTTCCGCCTGAGCATTTTACAGCCGGGGCAATAGTAGGACTATATAAATCAGATCCGTAGCTTCTCGACGGGCACCCGCTGATAAATTATGTAGCACCTGCTTGGCATGCAAATCGGCGGTGGCTAAACATTAAGCACTAAACAAATGTGGAATTTGGCAACGGCGCTTATTTTTATTCACCTCTGTGGCAATGCGACGAGGAGAAATATGTTTGCCATTTTGTTTGCCATTTTTAATGTGTGTTTTGCACCGCTTCTTTTATGTTTTTGTGCTCTGGGCCCTCCGTTACCCGGGCTACGTGGCATTTGCCACCGCTGCGGGCGAGTGCGTGAGTTTTCGGTTTATAGGACCCGGAATACGTGGCCCGCGCCCGGGATTACGTTTATAATCTGCCGCAACTGTGGTGTTGGCCCGCTGGGCGGTGGTAAATTTGCAAAATGCGTGAGCTGACTATCCGGCTGCGATTTTGGGATTGGCCGGTGCAATCTCCAGTTACTCCACTCTGACATTTAATGGCCGCAAATAAATCCCGGTGACTGGCAATATACTACAACTGCAGGTGGTTTTAATAAAGTCCCGGCGCGGGATCGATGGCTCGGTTCACCATTCGTCTATTTGGAATCTCCTTTTTGCAAAATTTAGAAAAACGTCGAGTTCCCTGCTCCCTGGGAATTTTCCATGACCCAAACAGACGAATGTCACGTGTGCGGTCACAACACCATACTATCAAGAAATTAATTAAGCCCCAAAAAAGGACTTCCTAAACGCTGTCTAACTGTCTGACAACCGTTGACCATTGGACATTGGAATCCTTTTACCCATATTTTCCAAATTGTTTGATAAATGTTTTTTGTAGCTGTTCCTATCAGGAATATGTCGTTTTAACCTTTTTTGGATAGATCGGAATTTAAAATCTATTATACCTCCCAATCCATTGGCATTCGAATGTGAGCGAAAATGAAACCACTGGTCATTATTATCAAACTGTTTGTAGAAATTGCTGATCCCAATCTTATTTATATGATTATATTATTTCCGTTTGATCATTGAAAAGACATTTTATGGAGAAGGGTGTGAAATTTCCCATAAAATCAATAACCAAGTTATTCTCTCAAAAGACATAGGGGAATTCCTTTGCTACCAAGCTTGAAAATAACTGAATATGTGGAATTATTAATATGTGAATAACAATCGCCTGCCACAGGGCATTGCATAACAGCAAAAAGGTTAAGCTAATCAACTGCTCAACGTTTAACAAGGGTTGCTGGCCAGAAAATCCTCGAGTTTTGCATGCGGGGGCGGTTGAGCAGCTGCCTGATAACAAGATTAAAAACCTTTCAGCGTCGGAAATTGAATTCGAATTCGACACACAAAAGTATGCACAGAATTGAGGGCTTTTTCAATTTTATTTTCTTTTTTTTGTGCCAGCCGCCCAGCCTCTGTCTCGTCTTGGCAGCAAAATGACAAATCGAGGCAGGCAGACTGCAGCGACTGCGGAGGCAGGGCAAACATGTGAAGAAAAGAATGAGTAAATGCCACTTGGAAGTCAAGCAGGCAGCGCTAACAGTCAGCCGAAGATAGGGACGTGCCCACCAGTCCTCGTCCTCGTCCTCCTCCAGGCTTGAATCCTGCCAGGCAGCGAGGCAGCCAGCTAGTCAGACAGTTGGGCAGGGCAACAGGGCGGACAGAACTCACTGAAAGGCTTATAGCAACTTCACTTATAACTCATACGCCTAGTGGGCCGGGGGCACAGTGCGGCTCAGTGATGCCAGAAACCTATTTAAGTCTAAAAAAAAGTAGGAATAGAAATAAAAATACATACTTTGTTAACTCTGTTTGCAAAATAGTTATAATAAATTTCAAAATCATCTTAAACTTTAATTTTTATACCCGTTACTCGTAGAGTAAAAGGGTATATTGTATTCGTGCAAAAGTATGTAACAGCTAGAAGGAAGCGTTTCCGACCCCATAAAGTATATATATTCTTGATCAGGATCACTAGCCGAGTCGATCTAGCCATGTCCGTCTGTCCGTCTGTCCGTCTGTCTGTCCGTCTGTCTGTCCGTCTGTCTGTCCGTCTGTCTGTCCGTCTGTCTGTCCGTTTGTCTGTCTGTCTGTATGAACGCTGAGATCTCGGAAACTATAAAAGCTAGAAGATTGGCATTTTGCATGCAGATTCTAGGAGTTCCTACGCAGCGCAAGTTTGTTTCAAAAAGGTGCCACGCCCCCTCTAACGCCCACAATCGCTTATATACGATTTTAAAAATTTAAATATTTCGGAAAAGTAAAAATGCAGTTTTATTGTGATTATCAATACCTATCGAAATGTAGAAGAAATTTTTCAAATCGGACCATTCGTTAAAAAGTTATGCGTGTTCAAAGTTTCTATCTCCATCTCCCTCGCACTCCCTTTACCTGAGTAACGGGTATCTGATACAAAAAAAACAAGGTGTTAAAACTTAGAATACAAATATAATAAAATATTCAATAATCATATATAGATATAAATATAATAATAAGAAGTTAACATGTGTAAATAAAATATTTTAAAAATATAATTTAATTAAATTACTTTTTTCGATAGAAACAACCTGCATATCCCAATACTTGTCAAATAATTTAATTTCTTGTATATATTTAAGTGGGTTCTTTATACAAAATTGCATATATTTTGTCTCCAATTGGGCATTACTGCTCTAGCAGCCGGCTTAACATAGTCGAATTTCAAGTTTTAAGTATTATTACATTCCTTTACCCTTTTCAAGCGAATTTGTCTGAGTATTTTGTACTCCTCTGGCCCCTTTATCCCAGATGCTGGCTGGATTTTTTTGTATTCCGAGTCCCCCAACTTATTATTATTGACTTTTGGCCCGGGCGTTGGCGTCGATGTTGGGTTTGACTTTGGCGTTTTCAAGTGCACGTGTCTGGCGGTCTGCGGCGGGGTCTCTGCAAACAGGCCGAAGGCAAAGTTCCCTTATATTTGGCATGGAGTACATATATCTGCTTGTGTGTGTGATGAAGCTATTGAACCAACGTATTTCACTGCATTGCGCTTTATGAAAGAAGACCCCTTCTCCGGCGCCCTTCTGCCACTTTATTTAGATTTTTAGTGGCATGTAACATGTTGTGCTCGCCCGCCTCGCACATTCACTATTCATATTTGCACATTAGATTATTGCATGCCTAAGCACATCCTATGGGCCGCTGGAATCGAAGGATGGATTGTGTGCACTTTGGCTTAAGTTTGCTGCTTCAAACTTGCACAAATGTTTGCCATTTGTTGTTGGCCTCGATGGCAACGGGAAATATCAAATAAATATTATTTCCAATCTTGGCTACATATCGTGCTTGTCCTGCCTTTCATATCTGAGTACATTCTTTGTCAGCTTAGTCTTTGGCGTGCCTTTCAAGTGTTTGCATAACCCCCCTACGGCAGGAATATTTTTGACATCCAGGTGTCTGTGGATGCTCCAATTGAGAGTCAAGTGTTTATCACTTCTGAAAATGATTTTGTGTTTACAAATTCCGCCTCTAATCTGTCCGCAAGCCAGGAAACAGAGGGCATTTGTGTCGCCTGGGAGTCTGCTATCTGGGTTGATAGGACCATAAAGCACAGCTGTTCTCTGAAACACATTGGGCTTAGGCCGGGATTAGTGTCTTTTGTTGCATATGCTGCAATATAAATTTTCAAAATACCAAAATTATTTGCTAAAGCATTCCCATTACTCTGTTTTGCACGGATAATGAAAAAATGGCGGATAAAAATAATCTATTTAAAGAAGTCATTAAAATTTACTGGTTTACTGTTCGTACTTTGTAAATTAAAATTAAAAAAATTAATAAATTTGTTTGCCAGACCGAATTTACGTTTATGTTTTGTATCTCATTCTGTTTTATAAATATTTTGTTAGGAATACCAAACAATTTACATATTGCCTGCTCCCCGACTAAAGTAAACAAAAGGACAAAATAAGTCTACTGTATAAATAACTCAAACTGTAGGTATACTTCATGTTACACTACACATTGTGACTAAAGTTCACTCAAAAATAAGTAAGGTTTACACTCACTGGCTGCACACATAAAATCAAGAACTAATTAGAACTTTCAATTTTTTGTGCAAGTAAACTCAGCACGTAAGGCATAACATATTTTACTACACCATTATTTTGTTATGTTTTCTTTTAAGCAAATTGCAATTTGGCAAAAGTTTGTGATAATCCAAGGGAGAAAAGATAATTTTTGTTGCAAAATTGCCGCATCAAGAATTCACAAGCCCAAGAAGTTGGATGAGTAGCATGCAAAAAGGGCAAATATACAAAATGTATACCAAACAACTGTTGTAAAATTTTTGTCATACGAATGCATAAATATTTCAGCCGAACAAAGGGCCAAAAATAATACCAAACAAGAGAGAACGCTATAGTCGGGTTGGTGTCCCGACTATCTAATACCCGTCACTCAGCTAAAGGGAGTGCGAACGCTGTACTCGGGTTGGTGTCCCGACTATCTATTGGGGCTAAAGGGAGTGCGAGGGAGATAGATATATAAACAATTTTGATTGCGTATAACTTTTTAATGAATGGTCCGATTTGAAAAATGTCTTCTACATTTCGATAGGTATTAATAAACACTATAAAATTGCGTTTATATATTTTTAAAATCTTAAAAGATGTGGCCTCCAGACACATTTGAAAATCGTTTATGGCGATTGTGGGCGTTAGGGGGGGCGTGGCACCTCGATGAAACAAACTTGCGCTGCGTAGGAAGCCCAAGAATATGTGTGTGAAATCTCAACCTTCTAGCTTTTATAGTTTCCGAAATCTCAGCGTTCATACAGACAGACAGACGGACAGACGGACATGGCTAGATCGACTCGGCTAGTGATCCTGATCAAGAATATATATACTTTATGGGGTCGGAAACGCTTCCTTCTCCCTGTTACATACTTTTGCACGAATACAATATACCCTTTTACTCTACGAGTAACGGGTATAAAAACAGGATAACAGGCGAGACAACAGTGGGGTGGCTGGGTGGTCTCTTTCAGGCTTTTTACCACCTACAGGACGTTCTAAAATTTCAACAGCCCCGCTGCGCGTGTGTGTGTTAGTTTATGAAAAAACATTTTGTGGCCACACAGATGTAATGGCTTACTGTGTGAGTGCCATATAATAATTCAAGTACAAGTGTGCGGGTCTCCTCGTATTGTTGTTGATGTGATAAACGCGTCTGGAATTATAATTAAAGCAAATCTATGAAAGCCCGTCCATGTGTGCGTAGGACTTTTTCGCATTTTACGTGCCTTCATTAAAAATGAAAACATTCCGTCGTCGGCTCTTCTTCCTTGCCCGCTTTTCTTGCCTTTCCCTTTCCTTGATACTTGTTCTCCACGGCAAATGTCGCTAAATTCTAAGTAGACTATAAATGTTTGTACATGTGTAGGTACGACTGCACGTGTGTGGGTTTGACTTCCTTGGGTGCGACATGTTTCTCTTCTTTTCTTGCCGGTTTGTATGTGTGCACTGTAAATAAAAGTTAGGAAACTTTTAAATGAATACTTTAAAAAAAACTAAGATAATAAATATTTTACAATTTTGTATAAAAATGTTATCAACAGTTCAGTAAAAATATAAAAATTTTAAAGGTATATTTATTATACCTGCACTATATTATATTCTGTTTCTAGATTTTGTTCTATAAATTAGTTCTGGAAACCGAAATCAAAAAAACATAAATTTACTATGACAATTCTTTTGAATTTCATTGAATTTAGTTTTCAAAGGGTATTTCATTTCTATCATTTTGATAACCAACCAATATCTTGGCTTTCCTATTATCTCCAAGTGTTCATGTTATTGGTGTGGGGCACAAAAAGTTGCCATTGCTCCTGCCGTTGTAATCTTGGTAATAAGCACAAAAATTATTATTGTTGTTGTCGTTGTTGCGGCTGCTGTGGTTGTTGCCATTGTTGTTGTAAGTGCCAATATTGTCATTAGAGTGGCTTGTTACGCAAAAAGCAGCCACACAACAGCACAGCAACATCAGCGCCATCGGCAACATCTTGCGGCATTTTTCGCATTTGCGTCTTTTATTTTTGTATTTCGGTGAGTATGCGACACGTTTACTTGCCCCCCAAACATCATCTCCTCCTTGTGGAACACGCCTCCTTCTTGGCGGCATCATTATTTTCGTCTTCCTTTGTTCATTAAACGAACATGAAACGTTAATTTAATAAAGTCGAGCCGGGAAGCCCGTTTGGCTAGAGGGTTGTGGCATTTCTAATTGAGCAACAGTTCGGCTTGCCTCGGCGAATGGTAAATGGAAAAGCAAAATAACATAAAAGGCGCATTAAATTATTTAGTTTATGTTGTGGAGAATCACCAGTTTTCGAGGGTTTTGGGATTACAGGTGTCATTGGGGCGCTATATATTTATTTATAATGTTTAAAAATACAAATTAATGGTGGAAACATATCCCACTTATAGTTTGGCCTTGTTAAACTTCAAATAGAAATATTTAAATTCCTATATTAATTTTACCATAAAAGCCAGGACTAACTAAGCTCGCTTCATCGACCGCAGCAGTGTGTTGTCCCCCAGTGGTTGTTCGGTTGTTTGGTTGTTTTGGCTCACAACTGGAGTTTGAACTCTCGTGGAAAGTTTTTGGCCGCAAAGAGCAGCTACATTGTTTCAGGGGAGGTCACATTTTCCCCAGATTCCCCTTCCCCGCTCCGGTGATGCGGCCTTTATTAGCATAAATATTTGTCAAATACAACAACGCAGCCCGTGAGCCAACGCCAAGAACAATAACATTCATGGGAAAAGTTTCAAGCGTTTTCATTGGAAAGGACTTAACAAAGGTATGACAGTGTATTACCTTCGGGCATTATTGCGCGTATATTCATCATGAGTGCGTATTCAACCCCCATTTGGTTTCATTAAAGCTACCTGTACCCGGAGTTTTTAGCTTTCCCCGAAACTTGCTCGTGTTTTCCCTGACTTTTGTGGGGGTTAAATTGAAGAAATGTGTTCTAATTAGCCACACACGCGCCTTCACTTCCTCATCCCCGGTTTTCCAACCTGTTTTCGCCGGGGCAACTTCAGCGCTGATGAAACTTGTTGTAAAACTCGCATTAGCCCGTTAAGGAAGAGCAAAGGGGCACACCAAACTTATTGTTTTCGTTACAAAGATACAGAGCAAAAGGCTTCCGTTCCGAAATTTCCACCCGTAAACTGGGGCCATTTTCAATTATAAGGGGCGAGTTTGAAAGCTTGAGTCAGGGATGCAAAGAAAATGTTATGTTCAGTTTATAAAATATCTAATGAACAATTTGTTTAAAATATTATGGTATTAAAAAACATAGTTCATAAGTATTATATCAGTAAAAATATATTAAAATGTTAAGAAAAGTTATTTATAAATTAAAAATGTTATGTGTTTTAAAAATCTGTTTAGTTTTGTGAGCTGAATAAAGGGTTCAGTTGGGTAGAGTTTACAATCTTTTCATCCCTGGCTGTTAGACGCTGACACTTGTTGGGCATCGCTGTTATTAAACCCTGGCGACGCAGGTAAAAGGCGGTGAGGCTGGCTGTAAAACCATCATCCCTCAAGTGAACCCTCCTAGGACCCCCAACCAAACCCCTGGAATAGAAGCTCCATTCATGCTGTCGCTTAATATCTGATGCTGAAGCTACAAAATTGAGCACGAAAATGGTAGTAGTTAAATTTGCGATGGACTATTTGGCTTGTCTATTGATGTGCGCGCATTAAAAAACAATTTTTGTGAACAGCAAAACGGCGGCAGGATAACCCCGACTCCGACGAAAAGCGGGCAACAATGAAGCCTTAAGTGGACTTTTATTGACTTTAAGTCAGAACCAATTTCGGGAATTTATCGAACGCAGTCCGCGGGGCTTTCATTATGCCTTGGGGTTGGTTGGGGTATTGGGACTGCTGATGAGGATGAGCGATCCCAGCCGGACTGTCATTTGCCTAGCTCATCAATTTCGCATTCGATAAGTGTCGTCAGCGCTTGTTGATACTCACCATTTCGCTTCGTCCATTTATGTTCTATTTTTATTCACTCCGTGGCATCAGCAAACACTTGGTCATACCATCATTTCGTTCATCTATTAATATCTGTTCTTTCCAGTTGGAAAAACAAATCAATACAGCTTCTTTAAAACAAATCTTCCACCACCGAAATGAGTTCATTTTAAATAAAATAAAATTAGCGTTGCACCTTCAATTGAATAAAAGTAAAAAGTGAAAATACTTTAATATCAGGGCAACGTCGAAGCAATAAGGCAGCTTGTTTGCCTCTTATTGCGTTTGGTGTTGCAGTCGCTACATGCAACATATTCACAAGTGGGTATGGCCTGTGTGCCTGCAAACATGAAATATACTGCAACTGCACACTGACTTGCTCGGAATGCCTGACAACATTTTAATAATGTTGCGAGTACATTCGCCGGAGCCAAAGGCGACAGCAGAATGCCGTCTTATGTGTTGGCTTTTTGCTGCCTCACGATGTCTATTCGACGCAGGCTCTTTGCCAAGTCCAATGCCTTCTGTGAAATTGGCGAATGTATGACTACACATTTACAGGCTGGATATTAAACATCGCAATAAGAGATTATATCCACATACCTTAACGTTGAGATAACTGCAGCATGTAGTAGGAAAATTACTCATATTCATTGGCAGTTGAAAGCTTACCATATTTACCTGCGAATGTTGGTTTAACTTCTGAACTTTTCAATTTGACCGAGCTATTCAAAAGATGTTTTCAAACCGAGCGGACAAAAAGTTCCCTTTGGGCTATCCGTTTCCTGGCAAAAAAAAAGTTCAAGGCGAACCAAGAGCTGCGTAAAAGGCCAAGGTTGACGGTGAAAGGCCTCCAGCGGTAGCCAGAGTGAAAGCATTTCTCTAAATATAAGAGGAAAACTAAAAATGGTTATTTTAATAGATTTCCCAAAGAACAAAGTGGATTTTCATTTATGTACGTGTCATCCTAAATAAATTTATTTTGTAATTTTGATCGATGTCTGATCACGTAATGCGCATAAAATGCACTCTAACTATTTATGGATGGTCTGGCGCCGCGAATAAAGCGAATGAGCTGCGCAGGCGACAGAAATAATTGAACATAAAATCCCACGCATTGTGCCTTTTTGTCGCTGGCTAATAATCAAAATGGACGCCGAAGCGGTTCGCTTATAAATGCTGGCGTCACGAAACTTTGCCAATGGACATCATGCGCCCGAGCCTTCCAAACTTGGTTCTGCGATGCAGAAGCCCGTTCGATTGCCAAAAAGAAAGGGCCAGCGAGTAAGGGTCCAAAACGAAAGCAAAAGAAAGTTGTGCAAAGTCCATTAAATACATAAACCTGCCACGAAATGTTCATGGAAAGCGCATAAAGAAAGTTTGTAGCCTCAGCCGGCCAACGGGGCGGATGGGTGATCGGCGGATGGGTGCAAAGTGCTGGGGCTATTTATGCTCGCCATATGTGACGCAGTCGCAAAGTCCAGCCATGGGCCGTAATAACTTGATTTGCGCCCATTGTGGCGACGCAGATGCAGCAGAAAAATACGGGGCGGGGACACGCCCCTTTCCTTTCCGGATAAAGCCGGACAGCGAAGACGCCGGATTCTCGACTGCCCCGTCAGCGTTTGGCTTATTTATGACTTCCTTTGCAGCGGAAATGTAAAAAGCATTTCGGTTATTATGCACATTTATGTCAATGTGGCAGAAATTGATGCTCGTAAAAAGTAACAACTGCAGGAAAACGCCCCCGAGGCCCAGACTTAGGACTTTGGGGCCAATACAATATGTTATTTCAATATTGCGAGTCGTAAAAGATTAAAATGTTATTAAATGGCAGAACAAAATGTGTATTAAACAGGGGCAGAGCTAAATTCATATTCGATTTTGTCTCATAAAAAATATATTTATAAATGCGTATACGCATATGAAGCTGTTTAGTAATATTTTTCTCACTTTTATTAATACATACTTAATTTCACTTTGGTAAAAAACAACCTGACAAAACAATTGGGTGTTTAGCCCAGAACAGAATTATACTAAATTCGCAGAATAAATTGTTTTTCTTGCATAGCAAACAAAGCATAAAAGTGTCCAAATATGGAATGTCATACATCGTTAGATTTGTAATAAAATTTCCAATCGATTGGCGTTCAAATCTAGAACCATAAATTTTTCACAATTTTTTTCAAAATATCGTGATGTTACCCCTTATGAAAAAGTCAAAAATTTGGCAAAATATTAATTTTTGTAAATATACCCGAAAGTGATGGCAATCATTAGCAGAAATTATTAGCTGGTCAAAGCACTCCTGCTTTGAGCTGGGAAACCCATTTTAACATAATTACGACGAAAAAATAATGATTAAAAATATATATAACCATTTTTTATGTAGGTAGGTATATTTTTTTTCAATCTTTAACATTTAACAGGAAGCAGTGTAAATGTTTAAGATTTGAACAAATAATTATTTATAACCTACTTACAAAATGGTTCTGACAAAGAGAATATGTTAAATAATTGTTTGCAAAGAAGTGCCTCTAAAAAACCTAAGTACCAAATGTTTCAATTCAGTAAACAGAAGAAATAAATTAACGAACTGTCCAAGTTGGGAACGATAAAAACGTCATGGTCGACCATTAGAAGGCCATTAAAAGAGCATCCAAGTCAGTCAAAGGAAATCAAATAAAAAACTCAGCTGGGTCAATTGTCTAGCAAGTCAACTGTCGAAAACGACGGGAGGACATAAAAAAAGCCGGAAATGCTGCGGAGTGGAAGTCGAATGGACACATGTGCTGCTGCGAAGCTGGCAATCCTTTTGAGTGATTTCTGCGAATTAATTTCAAACTTTTCGCAAGTCCTTGGGGTCTGTTGGCGAGCTTGTGCGAGCAAAGCTCCTTATCTCGCCAAGGAAAATCCGAGATGGGCAATAAAATCTTTCTGAGTGCCATGGTCTTCTTTCTTATTTTTTCCGACCCCATTGACTCCTTGGCTAATTGCCGACAACGTCGAGAATTAACCACCGAGAATGGCTATTATTTATTTTAGCACCACTAAAATATTTATTCAGATGATTCCTTCTCCTCACTGAACTCCTCTTTCTCCATTTTTTTTTGCCACGGCTGCGGTCGTAAATTTCCATCGCAAAGTAAAGCAATTAAAATTTGCATAAAATTCGAATATATTTGCCGGCTTGTCTAAAAACTAAACATCAACAGGGCACGGAAAAGGAGCACTCGAAACTACACACACGCACAGGGCATGTAAAACATGACAGTCGAAAGGGGGAGGGTTGGGAGATACAGACATACTGTGAGTGCCTTGAATCTGGGTACGAAATGAAAAATTACGTATACGCCATGTAACACTTGGCGCATAAACTTTGAAGTGCACTCGTTCACAAAAATGGTAAAGCTCTCCCACGCACATGGCAAATAATTACAGAAAATCCAAATACAGCCCTGCCAAGTAGGGAAATAAAATTCAATATACCCGTAACCCGAATTCCATGAAATACGACTTCGCCTCGACGTCGTCCGATTCGGAATTTATGGTTTTATATTGAGCAGCTGGAATAGCTTGTTGTGAAAAGCTTTATGGAATAATTTCGTTAGAATTCACCATTTACAGGCAGTCAAGTAAGAGGATCAGAAGTGTAGGGCGAATTTTAATTGGACTGACGATTTCCATCCATCATATGGGGAATCTTGTAAGCTGTCCAGACATTCGCATATATTTCTGGCATACTCTGTCGACGCTTCTACAATGGCATGCGGCAAGCCCCAAAATATCGACATATGCAAATTTAATGAAGACTTGCATTTAGGCAGATATGAACTGTGTGCTTCCTCTGGTCTCGTATCTTTTTCTATGCCAATACTTTTTGGTCCTATTTGTTTAGGTTCTCTGCGGTGTTTTTTGTTTGCGTGTGTGTTTGCTTTTTGGCGAGATGGACACTTTTGCGCCCTTATCCCTTTTCACATCATTTGGGAGCTAATCTTCTGTGATTTATTCATAGACTCCGTTTTTGCACCATTAGTTTTGCGTACATTTGCATAGCTCCACAGGACCACGCCTCCATCCTGCGGCTGGCACTTTTGGCGCTTACCCTGCAATTAATATTCATAATTACGGGCTGCGACTGCTGATGCACCGTGTCCTTAAACGCCGCCATCATTCACACCAACACTCACGCACACTCTCCTTTCCGCGTGTGAGCAGTCATCTTGCATCCTTAAACGCAATGCACTTCATATTCATAATGGCAATTTTTTACACTTGCGATCTTGGGCAGCATTATGCACAACAATAAATTTATTCAACACATGCCAAGTCAGCCGAGGAAGCGAAAGGAAACAAAACGAAGGGAGCGGCAAGGCAAGGACACTCAGAGTGTTTTACAAAATTGTCTGAGCGGGTGTCCTGATGATTTATGCCGAGGTCTTAAATTTCACACGCCGAGAGGAGAACTTGCTGATATTGCAGTTGTTGATGGGGGCCATGTAAATAATAGTGAGTATCTGGGCTGCCACTTGATATATTTAAATGCCTGCCGGAGAGACCACCGCCTGAATGGGGATTTATGCGGCTAAAACACATTCTAGTTATCACGGGCCTAAAGCCCATTGGGCCATAAACATCGACTGCCACGCCCCTTTGACGTTGTGGCCCCCGCCCCTTGTGTGCGTTCATGTCGATTTAATGTCAATAAATACTCGTGGACCCGGACTTATGAACAAAGCCCGCTATTGATAATTCAACTAATTAGCATTCAAGTTAATTATTTCGAATTCAAATGTTGAGCACGCGTCGGCCATTTTGTTATTGTTATGTCAGCTGCACGATTGTTTATGTGTGCGTGCCGAACCGGAAATTACGTCACCGGTGAAAGTGTTGATAAATTTAAATGGATATTCCGCAGGTTACTGAACCCAAGCCCACAATCCCTCCAAGCAAACCACATTGGCAGCTACACATCTACATATCCCAAAAATGGTATGTCGAGCATTTATTATTTCCACCACTGAGGACTAGAGCTTTATAAGAACATGTTTTCTGCGCTGTCTGGAATTTTTCGGACACCAAACCCTCATTTAAACACGCTCGCCGGGAAAGGCAAATAAAATAAACGAATAAATGCATATTTTTGCCCATTGCGGTATTTGGATAATGCGCCAAATGAAAATCCGCCACAACGAGTGCTATTCAACCGAAATTTATTAAAAAATTCCACAATATCGACATATTCATGATCCGGATTATTTAAACTATTTTAATATTTGCGGTTCGGCCAGAACGTGCTGGAGCCACTATAGCAAAATCGAACTAAGTCCGGCCCTATACCAAATATAAATTATATTCACTGAAGAAAATTAATTCTAGATGGCGGCTAAATAAATTTAAATATTAATATATTTTCTTTTTTCCCAATGAATATTTCGCATTATTATATGAAATCCATTTTTAGTGCAGTGTGTTCAAACACTTCAGGACCATAATTTGTGTTCGGTTTCGCCACAGATATTGAGCTAATTGACAGGGTAGAATTTTCTATCATTATTTAAAGTATGAATCAATGTGGACTTAGTAGCCTTGATTCATGCATTCATATATGTATTAGACATCTTCAATCAAATAAATCGATTCACAGGAAAAAAACACTTTTATATAAACACGAAATAAAAACAACCAATATTAACCCATAATGACGGACTTTAGCATTGCCAAGTTTAGTAACTATCAGGAGTATTTGCTCTCCTTCACCACTGTCGAGGACTTTCGGTACTTGCCGTTCCACAAAACAGTCACTACTCTCACGAAGCTCGGTTATCGGGAGCACCGCACTTTCTACGAGGAGGATGAGTTCCTGAACGTGAAGAAGCAGGTGGAACAGCTTCTGAATCCCACGGTTTCCGCCCAAATATACTACAGTCAGTACTTCAAGGGAACCGATCCTGCTCTATGGGCTTTAGCCGAACGGGAACATGGCAATGTTCAGCAGGAGATATCGGTAAGTCAGTAGAAAATATTGAATTATAAACTTGTAACTGTTCCCCACTTTGCAGACCATCATCTTTCTGGAAATAAGTGGAAGAAGTGGCTTCTCCAAATCCGGCTATATCGACTTTGAGGCCAGTCTGCGTAACTGTAGATTCAAAGGACCAAATGCCGTCGACTGGCGGGCAGTTTTCGAGGAGCGAAAGATGCTCAAACCCCAGCCGAGCGACATCGTTTTCTACGACTGGAAAACCAGGAAGATTTTTGCGAATGACAACGACAACTATACAGTGGTAGCTCATCCGGAGCATGGCCTTATGTTTGCCCACAAGGGCGATCACAAGAACATCCCGGTGACCACCAAAAAGAATCCCTTCTCCACCAACGTTAGGCGTTCCATGATCAAGTCTGGTCTGTATGGTTTCATAATATTGTATGACCATCATGTACGGAAGAAGACCTAGCTTATTTTGTATTAGAGTTCAAGTTTGACTTTACTAATATGGAAATTCTGGGATATAGAATGAATAATACGATTTTTTTATCCCAACTAATAACTGTCCTTCGTTTCATATTAATGTCATCTGATAAAAGCTAATGCCTGCAACGCTCGAGCAAGCAAAATTCCACTTAAGTTGTCAACACTTTGCTGCCTACACACACACGTTCACCCCCCCATGGTCACTCACACACAGGCACTCTGTTGGACACGCACGCCCGCCTTCGCACATCCATCCACACCTTAAATACCCAAATCAAAAAATAAATGGTAAACACTGGACGATCCCAACCCCCGAGACCACATGGCCCCTTGTCCAGGGCGAGACTCTATCGAAAAATGCTGATGATATGATATTTAGAATATTTTTTCTCGGCCGCACAGCCTGGGATATCTGTTCCTGGGGATTGGGGTCTCAAAATTCCTGCAGAGCATGGCAAATATTTATTTAATGCTCCGGAGTGGACAGCCGATAGCCAGACATGCAAACCGAGGGGTTGGACATACTACTTGTTTGCTTTCTGGGGGTGGGGCCTAGTCTTTGAGTCTGCCCCATTGTTTCGGGCTTGGCAACTTTGTTGCTGCCATTGCTGCTTAGTTAATTTCTGGTCATCAACTGCAGAGCGGCTTTTGTTGGCACCCAGACAATAGGACATCACGGAGAGAAAATGTTTCGATTTTAAGATGAAACTTTTTTCTGAAATACCCCATCAAATTTCATGTTTTATTAATAACTTAATCAGCGAGAATTTTCAAATATATTTGCCAAAAGAACACATTTCTAATTAAAAGTTATATTTAACTACATTTATTTATAAAGCGGACATTGAACCAATGTATATATTTTTTTTGCGTGTGCTGACTAAGGCCTGAGCCTTGGAAGAGCTCCAAAAGTGCCGTCAAACAACAAAGGGGGCGTTCTGGGGGCGTGGACAGTCTATTGTGAGAGTGTGTGTCTAGTTTTAAGTGCTTCCAGCGTGTATAAATCACATTGTTGAGCATTTTTACCGATTGCTAAGGTTGAGGTGCAGGTAATGTCTGCGCATAAAGGCATGCAATAAAATATTTTGTTGCCGCCAGACGTTTTAAGTGGATTTTGTAGACCACAAAATGGCTTAATAGGCTGATGGGGATGAGAGGAGAGGAGCGAGGAGCGAGGAAGGGGACCCAAAACTTTGGGTTTCATTAGCATTAACGGGCGGTTGGCTGGTCGGCCGGGTTGTCAACACGCCCACATCTGAGAGCCGAGAAACCCACGACCAGAAACAATATTTATGTGCAGGTTAACACGTGAGTACGAAGCGGCGTGTGTGCTTGGGTCTGTTTGCTCACAAACCTGATTACAAAACTCATAAAGTCGCCATGAAATTCAAACAATGCGTTACGTGCATCGAATACCGAGAGCCGCACAAAGGACACAAGACGAGGGGCCATCCCACACTCACACTCACACAATCACGTACAAAGGACCCGTGCATAAACAACGCTTTCGTTTGACCCAAGGAGTTGAAGGCGTATGCGGATGTGTGTGTGCGAGGGCCTGTTTATTACATTTTGATTATTGCAATCTCGTTTCCCAGGACCCGTACCCGTGAACACATCAAAGGATCTCAAACTGATTTACAGTTGCCGAAAGTCGGCGGAAAAACAAATGGAAACATCGCCGCTGAAAAAAATCAAATCAGCAACCGGCGCCCAACTTTCGGCAACTTTAAAAGCATTTTAACTGCCGTCGCAAACTTGGAATATAAATATAAATATTTATGCGAGTGGCCCGCAAAGCGATTTGTCAAAAGCGGTTCTTACTTGTGGATTATGAATACTTTGCTTGAATTTAGCTGACAGCAGAAAATTATTACACAATGATTAATATTTATTTGCCCGGGCCACTGAGCAGCGGCTCCCGGCGGAATTTCAGGGCCGGAGTCCAAGAAAGTGGCCACAACAAGTGACAATGTGCTGAATATAAACATTTTCTCCTGCCAGCCAGCCCTCCTTGGGAGCCGCTCAAAAAGGCATTTAATTCAGATTTATGCCCTGCACGGCATTGTGACAGGACGAAAGCAAACACAAGCCAGCGTGTCCTGCGAAAATTATGATATTTGCCATCCTCCGAGGCGCTCGGCGACCGGCCTGTTTGCTCTGCCTGATAAGCTATCGAACAATAAAGTAGCCTTTCCCCGAAGATTGGGGTTCGAAGTTTGCGGCGAATGCCCAGGCAAATAAGGATATGCGCAAATAAAATGGCAATAAATCAAAACGATTGACGATCTCATGATGCGGCTGGCCTCAGCGATTAAGGCCTCAGTGCCGAGATTTTCGCCCATATAAATCGACTTGGGGTCGAAAAGTGATTTTGATTGTTATTTGTTTGCCGGCATCTTAGTTAGCTGCCTGCCTGTCGACTCGCGACTTGACAAGCAATTTATGGCGATATATTGTGAAAGTAGCTGGGATCCATAATTTATGCCCAGCTGCAGGAGAATCGAGAATCACTGCAGCGGAAGTGCTAGAAATTCGGAGTCGGAGTTGGAAGCTGCCACTGTCAATAAGGAAACTTCATTATAAATTACCCAACTGACAGTTGCAGGCAGACGCCGGAGAATAATATTAATGGCAGCCGTGGCGAGGCGAAAGTTAAAAGCCAAAGAAAACCCCTCGTCAGCTGCAAGCTCTTACCCACCCCGGAGATTGTTTCAATCTGCTTAAGCGACCAAGTCGAGGTGGCTATCGAAGGCCCTAGTTTTTTGGCCCGAAGGCAATCAGCCGTGCAACCAGATCTCCTCAGATTCCCCTTTCTGTCCACCGATTGTTGTGTTTAAAATTGCTGAATAATTGTGCGGAAGTTGGTCGCCGTTGCATTCTGGAATGGAAAAAATGAGATGGGAGTAGTCCATGAATCACATAAAAAGCAAATGTCGCGTCGTTAGGTTAAAAGCTTTATGCAAATGCTCCTTTGCTTCTTATCATATTCCCTTTGCTGCGCTGCAAGCGGAATGGAAATTGTATTGAACTGGGGGACGAGATTGCATTGTGGGGGTGGTTTATATATATGTGCGTCTGAATTCATTTATATATAGACCCTATATCGAGGGGTTGGCTGGGAGGGCGGACATGAATGTGCAACTAAGCTGAAGTGTCTGCAATTAGGTGCAATTGTTTGGGAGGAAGTGTCATTCAGCTAAGCATTTGAACACGCAGGGCACTTATTAACCCTCCTTAGGAGTATTATGATTACTGCAGCAACAACCCATCCGAAAGCTTCTTATTGGATCGGCAAGATAAGTGTGGCCAATTAATTAATTTTAGTCGGACTACAGCATATGCTCTTGAATGAAATAAGCAGACATGCACTGAGGAAATAAAATAGTTTATTAAAATTAATTTATTGTTAAAAATAATACATTATAAAGAATGACGTGTTGATAAAATTACTAATTTTTAGGACCATTTCATAAAAATATAACTAATTAATACAACTTTTTATAAAAAAACTCTTTTCAAATAATTGCTAAATAAATTTTAAAAGTTTTAATAGTTTATTTTATTTTAAGAAATCAAATATGTTTTGAGACAGTAATTTTCGATTTTAGCCAAAAGTGCTTGTCTCGTAGCTTTAATAAGAATATTCTGTTCAGTGCACTCCAGCCTTAGCTTTCAATTGCTTGGACCGACTGTGATTGTTTGGTAAACTGACGTAAATTGAATTATTGTTTAAACGCATCGAAGACTATCCCATCATAATCTGAGACAAGCAGCAGCTGATTGCCCGTAGGGCAGGGGTACAATTAAACTGCCTTGTCCGCACATTACCGCTCACGTTTTATGGCTGCCGTTTTAAAAATATTGAAAAAAACGGCGGAGGCACGAAATTGAAATGCTCGCCAACAGGCGCAGCTTTATTGGCACCCGTCGACCAGGAGTCGTGGAGGGCCGTGTGGCAGTATCCTGCAGATGGCTGCGGTCACTGGACATTAGGCGCTGGAGGAGGACAACCGGTGTCCGTGGACAAGGCCGGGATCATGGCAGCACGGATACGGGCATTGTACATGAGATGGCGTCATTAAATACACATTACCCTGCCGGCGGAGGAGGAAAGTCCGGCGATAAAGGCACAACAACCGCCGAGCAACGAAACGCAACAGTCGGCCAGCGGGAGAATGGCTATTAAAAAGCAGCCCGGCCCGAAGATAGACATGGTCGGCTACAGTGGCAGACATAACAAATTACACCATTTCGACAGGCGGCTCTGAACAGAAGCACAGTGCGGCCAAATGGGCTTTTTTGTAGCATTATTTTTGGGTTTTTTTTTGGCGGAGAGCAACAGTAGATAAAATTGTTCTGATGTCTGAAATTATACATTTTTAAATTATGTATTTTTAGTCATTAAATATTTTTATGTACTTTATGTTTTATTTAAAAAATAATCGAGGAAGAACACTTTATTATTTGCTTAGCTAAAAAATTAACATAAAAGGGTAAAGTTTATATTTTATTAAAATAAAATACAGTATTCAAACCATAACATACATGCAGAGAAGTCAATATCTATCAAAAATCTTAAGATTATCACAGTTCCTTTAATAATTTTATTGTTCTCTTTCAGACTTAAGTACTCTACTTACCTAAAATTCAGTTTAGAGACTTGTGGTATTATTTTAGCATCGGGATAAGCTAAATATTTAGCTCTTAAAATGCCTACCTTGTGTAATCTGCAATCGCCAGCACTGGACTAGCATTATGGACGGTGGTTCGATGGTCGGTGTTCAGTTTCAATTGTGCCGGCAAACGTGACTCCAAATTGGCTGCCGGCGAATAATTCATACGAAACACTTTCGCATCGTGCGCCTTGCCATTAGCATCGTACTCGTATCCCCAACCACTGGGCGGTCGCCATCCACCCCCAAAACACCCAAAACACCCACTACGAACCACACTCCAAACTCCATGCCCATGGCCCATGTAACCCCACGATTGCATTTACAGCAAATTATTTATGGCTGCGACAGACACGGAACAGGAAGCGAGTATGCGCTGCCAACTTCACGTCCATCAATATTTTATGAAACCCTGTCTGCAGGACGCTCCGCGATGCTCGCAGCCACAGGAATGGATAGGAATGGTTCGGAATGGGTTGGATGGTGGGTCCTTGAACAGGACGAGGGTATCTGCTTACATGGCTGCCTCCTGCCGGCTGCCTGGCTGTCGATATCCGGTTAGATGAGTATCTAAATTGCCTTTACTGTTGATGAATTAGCGCCGGCTGCCTGCTGCCTGTCGTTCCCCGTCCCCATTTGAGCGGAATGGGCGGCAGTGCAAGTGCCTGCGTGGCGCAGATAAGCTTCCTCCGATGGGTGCAAATTTCAATTTGTTCTGAATGATTTTGCGCTCATCAAATAGGCCGGCAATCTAGGAAGACAGCAACTCGACCTTGCTGCAAAGGAACCGAACCGAGGCGGAAGCAAAAAGGTGGGGCAATCGATCAAAAGGAGGTGGAAGTGCGGCTTATATATTTGGTATAATTACACCATTGACGCACAAATAAAAATCAAAAGAATATGTTTTTGTTAGGATCGTATTTAGTGGGTGGATGACATTTAGACTTTTTAATATTTAGATTTTGTAGTAAACATTAGGTTTATAAGTTTACTTATATGTATACTTCCCTAAAAAATGTGTTCCCCATTTCCATAAAATGATATCCGATTACTTCCATGAGTTTAACATCAGTTACTGCTGCTGTACTTTTAAATTACCAGTTTGAGGTCCATTATGTTTCTCTCCCGAAAGGAAATCGTATCGCTATTGCTCCTTCTAACGGCGGTTAGTTGCACCTGAGTAAGAATGACTGACCTTGTCCCCCCCAATTCCCGCAGATCATTAGTGTGCTGAACGCGTCGGTATTTGCGAATATCCTGCCCCTCCACGTCAGTTATGAGCAGCTGGCCCACCAGGTTGTCTGCGTGGGAACCGCCTACATCTGCCTGATTTACGCCTTCAGCACCTGGCTGTACCACTCGAATTATTCCAGGACCCGTCTGCACATGCGAATGGTGGTGGGTGGTCCTCTATTCCGATGAGCAGAGTCTCTACTCTAAGTATCTAAATATCTCTCTCTTTCAGCTGGTAAGCATGATTGTGTTTAAGGTGTTGTTCAACTGTATAACCACCTATCTGTTCTACAAGAAAGTGTCTTTTGCGAGACTGGAGGAATCGATGAATCTGTTTTTGCTCTTCAGCAAATTTTCGGTCGCCTCAAAGTCGGTCAGCTTGGGCATATCGGTCGTCACCGTTCTGCTGCTTTTCCTGATCATGGTGGTGGTCATTGTGACGATGGTGCAGTCAAGGAGAAGACACTCTCGCGAGGAAGACCATGGGAGTATCGAGTCGCAGGATCTAAAGAAGTAATCACCCGCGCGGGAGTGTGCATTAAGTTTGGTTTTCATGCAACGCCAAACATTTCATGTCGCTGCAATGTGGCGCCGCAGTTGCAATAATATAAATATTATACTCCCACGTCGTTTGGCACAGACAGACACGAACTGCTGCTCACCTCCTTTATGTTTTCGCCCATGACACACAGATTCAGTCTGTGTGCTTTCTTCGCAGGTGATATAAAAAATATATAAAAGGGCCTCTGTCTTGGCTTTCACAGGTCGCAGGATGTATGCGCTAACTGCAAGGAAAACATAGGGTTTAAAACAAAATACATTTTGCATTTTATATATGGAAAAATAATAATTTAAATAATATTTTTGGCTAAAATATTCTGTTTTTCAAAGAAAGATAAAGGATATGCTCCTCATTTTACTCCAAGAGTAATGGTCATAAAAAAGTGAACATTTCTCTGCCAGAGAGTATGGAAATGTGTGAGTGCTGGGGCACCTTCAGAGCCGAAAAAAGGAAAAATCCATCTGGGATAAGTCGGAGCAGTGGAACTCATAAGGAAGACAAGCAGCCTCTTCACAGCGGCGTGTGTACTATTGCATTTTGCATAATGAAACCGGCAGACAGTGCAATTTTCAGCTGCAGACAAACGAAGTTAAACAACAACTTAAGGGCTTGCCGAGCGTAAAAGTTTAAGTTGGCTTTTCAACTCAAGGAGGTTGGTATTCCGGGTATTCTGGGGATGGGATGGTAGTAGAAGTAGCCTAATTACGCTCCAATGGCTGCCCATCAAAAGTGACAGTTGGCAAGGCTGGGGCTTACAATAAAATTTCCAGTTAAGTTATTGCCGCGCCGCTGCCAAAAGCAACGCAGGCTACTCAGTTAAAAGTAATTCCACATTTAATTGCGCACAATTTAGAATGGCGAAATGTCGGCGTGCGTTTAATTAACTGAAAAATAACATAAAAAGCAAAACGAAAACGAAACGAAAACAAAGCCGAATGACAGCCAGTGGCAATGCTTAATGTTAAATGCCAACTAATTAAATTTCGGGCATGCCAGCGGGAGAAGTCCACTGAAGTTGAACTGCTGAATTTATTGTTGCATTTAATGGCCAGCGCAGGCGGCTTCGGTTGTCCCAACCCTTTACCACTTTTTATTGCGTATACGCAACGAAGTCGCCACCGCGTATACGCAGTGTATTACGGCCCAATGGCCCGATGGCCCTTCGACCCAGCCCATGCAAATGGCCAAGCCAAAGGATTCGCTTTGTGGACAGGGATATAGGATGCCAAATGACGCAGAACCACAGGCATTGCGATTGTAATTCCGATTGGGCAGACGTCAGTTTCGCTGCGGTCCGTCGCCAAATGAAGCCAATAAAACGGCCTTGTTCGCACGCAAACGTGCGAAAGTGATTCATGTAAACTGATAAAAATTTAATCATATTTCGCGTATTAACACGTAATTATTAATGCCTGATAAATGTCGGCAGTTGGTAAAATGCGAAAAAGTCGCAATTAATATGCATTATTTCCCCCAAGTTGTCAATTCACTGGCCAAATTAAATGTGGCACGACCGGTCTATAGTTTTCCGAAACAATTCAGTGCCCCTAGCCATCAGGTTCTTGAAATCACATGTAAAGAATTTATTATTAATACTTTACCACACAACACTCTCACTTATAGTTAATCCGTACGGAATATTTTACATCGCCACGTAATCATCACTTATTTAATTCTGTTCAAGTGTGTAATTCCGTTGTGAGGCTTCACTTTTATTATTATTATCATTGTTGTGTGCACTGCGAACGCCTGTCCGTGGGTTTATTTGGTTCGGCTGGCGCTTTATTTTCTTTTAATTATGTACTCCGATCACAAAAGTGGGTCAATTAACAAGCCGCCGTATTGGGTCCCCGTCGAATCGATGTCGAAAAATCGGGATTAAACAATGCCGCAGACGTGCTGCCATGACAATGCAAACAATTGTCAGAATTTAAATGCAGCGGCAGCGGACCGCAAAGTTTCCACTCGCTATCCGGTTCAATGTTCGCATAAATTATGCCGCCATATGTCAGACATCTGGCGAATGAACGCTCTGGCTCCCAGTTTCGATTTTGCCCCGCTTTTTTCCGAGCTGTCAGGTCGCCATTTTACGAGCCTTGGACAGGCGGCAACAGCTTTCGTCTAATTGCGACTGGCAGTAGGGCTACATTTAATACTAGTCACTAAATGCTTTTTACAACCAACCAAATCAGGCATAAACTGCACTATGCTGGAAATGTGTCATTAATCACCAAACCATCCAGTTTCAATCACTGAAAGTGTCTTGTCACTTGGCTCTCGGTGATCGACGGGAAAAAATTATAATTAAAATTGAACTATATGTATATAGAAAATTATATACAAATCTTGTAAAAAGTACAAAAAATCCCAGTTTTCTTCTTGTAATAAAATTCTCATAAAACTGTTATTAACGCTTTCTGCTTAAAACGGTTTCTGATAGAGCTATCAGAAATGTAACACTAAAATAGTAAAATATAATTTATAAAATTAGGTAACCATTCGCTTTTATGTCAAGCTCAATTAGGCATTGCCTGCTCAGAATTTGGTCAGACACTTGTATTTTCTTGTCAAACTGGGAGCAATTACAATATTTTTAATTGCCGACAAATTTGAAGAGGTTATCTCGAATTAACTATATTAATCTGGAATGAACCACAGAGAAGAGGAAGTAGACCAATGGATCGGGCATCCGCAACCAGGTATATAGGGTGGAATATTGGTAAAATGATCTCAATACAATCGAAATATATTGACTTTTAGATGGGGTGGAGCGGATTCGAAGGGATCCCGAAGTGAATTTTGCTGATGAATTCGCGCAGCTGGAATATAGGCTCCAGCGGGCTCTCAGTCTAGTAGATTTAGGCCTCGGAGACATGGACGTTGGTTCGTGGCTTCGTCACCATCGCAGGATCAGACATCTGGCTCCCTATATGTGCAATGAGTGCCACGAGTATGTGCGCTGTGCTGTGATCACCATCTGTGGCCACCTCTTCTGCTGGACCTGCCTGTGGCCCAAAGTGAGTGGCGATAAGTGTCCCAGGTGCCCGTGCTGTGGGCACCGCTTCATCCTATACGAGGACATCATGCCGTTCCACAGCGAGGGGCCCAATGCCAAACCAGATGATCACGAAGTCCTGGCCCAGCCCGGTTCGGTTCCTCGACCCACGGGCCTGTACTTCACCTCGAAGGATCCCGGCTGGTTCATGGTCAACGAACCCCAGAAGGCGCGCGAATGGTTATACAAAGAGTCGACCAAGGAGAGGGATTTATATTCCGCGGTGCGGAGTCTGCCTATGAAACATCCTTGGGTCGGTACTCAATTGCAATGCCTCAGGTGGTTTCAGCTGGGCTGCGTCATCCTTATGATCCTGATTTGGTGCATCTTCTCATTGAGCACAGAGGTAAATGTGACATTTTTTTCATAATTTATTACAATTTGCTTGGTTATTAACGGGTGGACGAGTTCTGCTTCCGCAGTAAATTCCTGTAAATGTAAACATAGCTTTTATTAGAGGAAGGATTTTAAAAAGTAATTTTATTATTTTTAGTATTCTCATTCCGATTTTTCTTATTATTCCAGGTCTGGTTAGCTAAAGAAGCGCTCCAATCGGGCTATACATATTTGGAAGCCAAATGTGGATTTCTTTTTTCAAAATTTCCCTGTTTTAATGTGTGTTATTATTAAAACCAAAAATCAAGACAACTTGCAGCCAAGAGTTTTGCTTATAACCGGCTCTTGCAACTTGGAGGAAACACAGAAATATTTTATGAACTCTCCGGCCAAGTCAAAGTTGTTGCATGCAACATCGCAAAGTCCCGGAGCGTGGCCAGCTGAAACAATAAATTCCGGGGGCAGTTAGGAAGCCAGACAAAGTCGGGCCGAGAGAGTAAGCTGCTTTAAAGTCGCAGACTTAAAGTGGTTATACCTGAAGAGTCAACCGAGCACTCCGGCTAATGAACCATGGTCAACCGAATATTCCGGGAATTGGGTTAGCCCAATTGAGTTGTTATCCGCCTTTTGTCGGGGCGAACGAACACTCGATGACAGCTCCGTTGGGGGAATGGGGGAATGGGGCAATGGGAATGGGAATTGCGTGCTGGCCTTGGTGGCTTGGCTCTGGGCAATATTTATCATTAATTAAGCGAGTGCCGAGAAATCCGTAAGGATATATATCCGCAAGCCAAGCGTCAGAAGTTAATGCGACAGCTACGTGGAGAAAGCGACACGGACATCGAAAGGAAGCGGATGCAGATGCATCCTGTGATTCAGCTTTATTATGGCAGCTTAAATGGCATTTGCCAGCAGCCTGCATGCGTGAGTGTGTGTGTGTGTGTATGTGTGTGTGGAAAATGGAGAATGGAAAATCCTTTCTCCGCCTCTGCGAGGACATGACAATGTCCGCTGCAGCATCACAGAAAATTGATGCGTTTTAAATTGCATTAAATTCCATGGAACGTAATCCCAGCCACTCGCACACAGACACGCTCCCGAAAGCCAGCGCTGTGTGCAAATTAAATTAATTTTGTTTGCCTTGTTCTCGGGGCGTCTGGCGTTATGACGCTAGCTCCGAGTTACGTGTATCGATTGCCAGCCTTTTGCCAACTTTCAGCTTTAGTTTCGGCCAATTTGAGCGACGTCTGCGATCGGTGTCTGCAGCCAGTGCAAATATTTAGCAGTAATTAATTTAAATCAGCAATGGCTGCAGGAAATGGCAAATGCCAGAGGCTCCTGCCTCCTGCCTCCTGCCTCCTGGCTTCTGGCTTCTGCCTTCAGCCTCTGGTGGCATCATTAAAATCTTCCGCCTGCTGAACAACAAAGCGCTAGTAAATTGCTCGTCACGAGTGCTACTTTGTTCCCTTTTCGCCTTTCTGCCAAGTATCACCGAGCTCTGGCAGACATTTCAACTTAAATTATGCCGCCATGTAACACATGACGTATACATAATTACGGAAGCCAACGGTCGAACTAGTGCAGCCTGTGGGGCTAGATTCTAGCTTAGTTTAGCTATTTATTTTTACACCCTAGTCAAAAGTTAGTAACCTTTAAAGTTGTCTTTACTTCTTAGTAAGTAACGAGCACCTTAATTTCAAAGCCTAAATATTTAAAAACATTTTATAATAGTTGTCTGTAACTTGGATATTACATTCTGCAATTGGCAGTCCGGTCGGCTGGTCATAGCTGCCGTAATTTCCATTTCAATTACAGTATCTGCTGGCTTGACATTTAAAAAGAGCGGCGCACACGACAAGCGTCATTTAGGGACCTCCACAGACACATCCCCTTGCTACCACATCCACATCCCATCCATTGCCAGGATGCAACGTTGAATGTGGCTTTTATTCATTGCATAATTACTGTTGTGTTTGTACTGTGGCAAGCAGCAGTCGCCCCCGGGGCAAAGGTTAGTGCAACCAGCAGTGATTATGAGTAATTGTCAAGGTTAGTTGGGAATCTCGTTAGCCGGAGGGGGCAGCCATTGCATGTGTAGATGGTGTAAGTTGGGGCTTGCACCCCAAATATTATGCCATTCACTACAGTTGTGAATTAAAGAAAGGGAAGATGGAAAAATAAAAGGGTTAGTTGGTTTGTAAAAATTAAAAATACATTTTTAATAATTATTTGCATTAAACTAGGTAAGTTTCAACTCCGTGTTCCATTGACCAACGATACAAGCTGAAGAGGTGCTGAACCTTTGGAGTGCAACTACTTCCAAGTGGCCATAAACAAATGCTCTTCACAATAACAACTCCCTGGCAGACACAATGCATAATGGTGGTGGTGGCAGGCCAGACAAAACCCCCCTCAAGCCCCTCTTAACCCCCCTCGCTTACATTTGTGCAAATAGCATGCACTATGCACGTTTCCGTTTCCGCTCTTTCGGGCTTACAGGCGTTGCAATTGTCGCTTGTTGCAACGACAGCCTCCGCCATTTTGTCTCTCTCTCTGTGTGGGTGTGTTTCTGTGTCTGTGTGGGTGTGCCACAGTCTGGCGCACATGGCGCATACTTTATGCATAACAAATGGCTGCTTAGTATATTGTTTAATTTATCAAGCATGAATTATTTATGTCGATCTGCGTGTCGTCCAACGATATAAAGTGCAATGCAAAACTTAAACTTTACTGAGGGGGAGTTTGCCAACAGTTGCCTTTGTTGTGCATTGTAAAGTGCTAAGTAAGGACGTTTTGAAAGGGAAAACAAATTTACTGGTCTCTTTAATTGAACGCACAAATGTAAGGGGGTAACTCCTTACTGCATTATTTATACTCCATAATATCTACACTATTTTTGCATTGTGTATCCAATATACTACATCTTGTAGGCCTGTCGAACAAATCAAATTTATGTGTTTCAAAATACAGAGGCTTGCATTCCCAGTGGTACTTTGTGTTTTCCCATTCAGGTAAACTTCACTTGGGCAATAAAATATTGCATTGTTGTGGCCGCCAGGAGCAACTTATTTCAACTTGTTGAAGTGAAATTTTCAATTGAACTCGGTGCGTTGTGCTGGTGTCAAGAGCTCTAATTTAGATTTATTTCGGTTGATTAATTTGCATTCGAGTAAGTGCGAGTGCGAGTGTGCGAATTTGGCAGTTGATAATTGCAGGCAAAGCTCAAGCGGCCAAAAGTTTCAGGCACTTTTGAAATAAATGGGAAATGGCTTTCCCACATATTGTGTGAACACAATGGCACGTCTTCGGCAGAGACACAAAATGGGAGCTGGAGAACACAAAAGAAATGTGAAAGACATTGTGCTGAGTTCCATGGCGTTGAGCTGAGGTTGGTGTTCAGTCGGGGAGTATCATTCAAACGTGCCCTCTCCGAGCTCACTTTAAGCCGTATTGTGTATAGATAACGTGTCTATTCAGACGAGAACTGATACGGGGCCAAAACACAGAATGCGGCAGCCAGGAGCGGCAAACTTGACTTCCTTGTGGCCTGAGTAACAAGTTGGGCATAATGCGGAAGCTAAAAACTGTTGCATACTTTTATGCGCTGCCACAAGCCATCGGCATCAGGACCTCAGAAATGCCACCCACCCCCGACAGCTCCTGGCTGCGTCTCAGCCCAAAAGGACGACGCTTATCACCGCAAAAGTTTTTACCACTTTAGAGTCGGTGTCTGCCGCCGAGAGACATTTTGCCGTCGAGCTGTCAGCGCTCGAACTTTGCAGCCGGAGCGGGACAGGAGCTTTAAGGACTAACCAGAACATTGCATATAGAGCAGACAGACCAACAGTTGCTGGACAGTCCCAACTTTTATCAGTTTTAATTGCCATTAACACTAATTACAACTGTCGCATGCATGTGATATATCAAAGGAGTCATGTTCAATATCCTACACCAATTAAATTATGATATGCATTTACTTAACAATCTGTTGGTAGTTAAACTATTTTTATATTTATTGTAGTTATAAGAGAAGAAATATAAATAATAAAATGAGTTTTAATTTAAGCTTCACTAGTGATAGGAAATTAATGGAAAAACTAACTGACTTGAATTTGATTACTTTTCGCAGCTGTTTTACATAACTTTTAGTTTTACGAAATCTAATTGAGCTCAGATTAGCAGCCATATTGCCGAAATCAGTGGAGCAAGAGCCCGGCGATCGCCCCTAATTTTGAGGGAAACTTTTTCATTTTTTTTTATCGGGCCCTGCAATTGAACAGCCAGTGAATGGAAAATGAGAAATCTCCCGCGGGGCTCTCGGCGCGGCCATTTAACTTTTAATCCATCAAAATGCTTTCGACATCGCTGCCTGTCGATTTCAATGAGAAAGGGAAAATTGTTTTAGCAAGCAGACAAAAAAAAGAATCTCGCGAGCCAAAAGCAGGCAAATAACAAAAAGGAAAATCCAGACAGTCTGTCTGCGGCATCCCATCGTTCTTTATACGTTTCACATTTTAAGCAAATGAATACTGGATCCCCAGAGACTGCGAACGTCGCGACTTGCTGAAATGCTATAAATCTACGCGTAATTGTATAAGGATTCCCACTCGTTAGCCCCTTTTTTCGAATAAATTGGATTATAATTTATTTTAATTGGCAAAAGCCAAATGCAGGCATAAAACAAACAAGCCCTACGGCAACCCAAATGAAAATTAGCCACAAAATTACGCAGTCTGATGCCGCTTTCATTAGTCTAATTGTGACTCTTGGGCGGGCGTGCGTACGTTCCGGCCCATCTCAGTGATTAGGCCTGGCCTTTACCTTTTGGCCAGAAGTCGGCACGAAACCATGCGTGACAGTGTTAAACTGAGAGTCGGAATCCGAAATCCGGAATCCAGGGCCCAAGTCGCAGTTTGGGCCCCATATGTGCGGCTTTTAATTAGAGCCAAGCCATGCCAGTCCCACCTTTCGACCTTTCGCCCCGCATATTAACATATGAACGGCAACTAAAATGTCAGCGGCCAGACTGCAAAGCCGTTGACAAAACCCACCGGCCCACAGGACACCAATGTCCAAGGATACTCGTGGCCCACCGAAATCCTGGCCACAATTAAGCAACTCAGCCAGGTGTTTCAGGTGGAGAGGTTCGGGTTCTGGGTCTCCATTGTGGTGCCACTTTCAGCCGAAACCCGCTCCGCTTAACCCATCCAAGAAGACAAACAGCCCCGGCAGCCAGTGGGCAAACAAACTTACAAGTTTCCCAAAGTTCCTGTTGCTTTTTCAGCGTGACTGCCTGGGTATCTGTCTGTGTGTGCGGGGAGTGCTCACGTTTGACTCCTGACCTCCACCTCCACCTCCGCCTCCATTTGTTTCCCTAGTTTGCGAGTACGTAAATTGTGGTGCTCTGTTATTTTTGCTCACGATTTGTTGGCCAGTTGTGTGTGCGCTCCTCAGGAGTGCCATAATCCATCATTTCAATGGTCAGCTAGGAATAAGGGTGGGGAACTTTTGCGCTGCGGAATCATCATTTATCTTTTCCATTACGAATGAAATTATATGATTTCTGTTTATTTTAATTTAAACCTTTTCATAAGTATTAACCCCTTTACATCGTTACAAAGTTATTTTAAAATCCAATCATTTTAATCAAATAATTTAATGTTAGCAGTGAACATAAATTTTCTGGAAACGCAATTTCATTCATAGATATGCTCAAATATTTAATTAGTGAAGTTAAAAAGATTCCTTATTTAGAACACCATGCCATTATCGCACTCTCGTTAAATTTAAGCACAAGACAGTCATTCCCCCGTATCATGAACATTTAATTAACAGCACACTCTTGCTATAACATCATTGCTTATGAGGTACTTAAGAACATTAATATGCTCCTACGAGTTTCGGGCAAACTGCTCAAGCAACCATACTGAACTAGTTACGACCACTCTGCGTTCTTGAAATTACTGAAGTTCATACTAAAAGTATTACTCTTAAGATGCAAGCAGTATTTAAACACAAAATTTGGATCTTGATAAAACGTATAAAAAAACTTCGATTTACTGTTTCGATGAATTATAAGCTTACCTACACCAATGCTTGGTATTTATTACAGCCGACTTAACAGGTTTTCGTATTCAATTTATTCAAATTCAATAAAAATAACTACCAATATTTCAAGTACTAAGAATTAAAATATTCAATAGCCACCCGGTAAGTCAATTATTTATTTCGATATTTTATTATATGCCCTTCAAATATTCTGCCCACTGAGCATCTGAGAGCACTCTTTCGCCCCCTGTATATGGTATATTATAAGCCCTAATTGAAAAGCTTTCTCCCCTCGCAGTGGAATCTGCTGGAATCAATTAAAAATTCAACATTTATGCGTGCATATGCCACTTAAATAACAAATTCGAGCCAACCCGCAGCGACACACCCTCGCCCTTATGTTTTCATAAATTTATGCACCCCTCGAACTAATTTCTGCCAATTTCGAGTACAAGGGATGGTGTGTTTTTCCCAGAGCTTTCTACTATTTTTTGCATATTCTGTGGGCGATGCTTGACCCGAAAGTGGATGTGGATGGGGAGCGACCTCGACCAATATTTTTGCCCTTTAAATTGCCCTTTTCTGGGATAGGGGAACGAGCTCGCATTTTCCCAGCTGGCTTTTAAATGCTGCAGACAGCATTTCAACCCCGCCACCTTGTTACATGTGGTCCGGGTTTTGAGCCCAGAGTTGGCGCCATAAATTCCGAGAGTTGCCATTAAAAATTACAAGTGCTGACAGCATCACGTTTTCCTTAGGGGTGTGAGGGGAAAATACCTCCCCTTTACGAGTATTTTTCACGTAACTCAGCGTGTGTAGGCTCTGTGTTTGTTTTGTCATACGTGCGCAAAAATAAATATTTGCAATTACATATCGTATTTATCAAAAATGTGTGTCATCAAAGGAGCACCCTGGCACTCATAATTGTTTGCTCGCATCTTGGCCCAAACCCAAACCCCAATACAAATCCAAACAGAACCGGGCCCAGACGAATGCAAATAAATCTGTGCGGATTCCACGACGTCTGCCTGCAATCTCCGAGCACTCGCACTCGCACTCGTACAATACATTATTTGATTTGGCGCACATTTGCATTTTCATTCCAAAACACATGGCGAATTGATTGCTTTTACGGCTCATTTTGCCGACGCACTTCAGCGGCGCTCTCGGCTCGTTAAGATATTTATTTCACCTTTACTGCCACATAAAGATAGCGTCCTTTCATCCGCGATTCGCAAATAGAATATGGCAGCCCGCGGAGTTTATATATTTGCTGGAGGTTGATGGCCTGTTTGTGTTTCCTGTCTGTCAGATAAGTGTCGTTCGCGTTGCTCAATGGTGGGTAACTTTAAAATTTATGGCTTCATAAACACTGATATTTTTTACGGTCCTCAGTTTTTATTAAATTCTCAATTTTACAAAATAAAAATCCAATTTAGGTACTTACCTTTTCAGATTCTTATAAATCATATTAAGTTAAGATCGATTCTGAATTAAGATTTAACTAAAAATCCCAGTCCTGAATATTGGAAAAATAAATACTGATTAGAACATGGAAAATTAAATCTCGTTGAGCTCATTATACAATTTCTACAAACAACTACAAATTTTGTACACTGTTTAACTATTTAAGTAGTATTATTATCCATTAAATGTTGTGAAATGTATCTGTTGAGCTTTCATTAGCTAATCATTATCTAGTTCCATTGCCTTTAAATCTGTAGTGAAACTGTTTTGCTTAGAATGCCTGCAATTGAGAACACATCAACCTATTTAGAGTTCCATTGTTCGTCGTCTCATGGAATCAAATCAGTTTATTGTCGGGCTAAACTGTTCACACCTCCCATTTCCCCGTTTCTCCATTTTCGCACTGCCGGTGTGCGTGAGTCATAAATTGATTTTCCCCGCTGCGCCCGACGTCTTTTGTGTGCGGTGCTTTGCTCGACTTAATCGCACCTTTTGACGCCTCGTTAATGCCCTCCATCGCGGGGTTCCATCTCCATTTCCACCACCCAGTTGAGGACCCAGTGCCATTGCACTTGGCCTGGAGTGGCCACTCCTTCAGGTCCTGAACACTGAACACCCAACTCTCAACCCCCAAACATCGGGTTGCGTGTGGTGCGCAATTTATTGCACCGCTGTAAACACTTTTTCGACATGCCCTTCCATTTCGCTGGGCCCAACCACTCATCAGCACACTTTGTAGTTCAATTTCAATTGCAAAGCACACGCACAGGGCAGTGCGTTTCGGGGCAAAGGTGGGCCGGCAAACATCAAATTAGTTTGCATGTTCTTTTTGTGTGCGTGCACTGGGAGAAAAATTTGGTGCTTAGATTGTAAGTTAGAGTACTCTAAAGATATTCTAAAAATGTTGTTTTATTTTATTTTATCTTGTCGAACTTGGCAAAGTTTTCTAATTCATAATTTTGTAATCGAATTAATGTGAGGTAACTAAAATTAAAAGTTCTTTAAATTTTTTGTACATAGGAGGTACCTTTCCTTTTTAATCTTAAACATAAAATATTGTAAATCACTAATAAATCACTAATTATTTTAATATATTTAATATTGAATTTTCTAATTTATTTTAAAGTTGTAAATATTTTTAAACAAAACTTTTAAAGAGAATTTATATTACTGGAAACGGTTAATGGCACATTTATTAGTATTTTTAGGAGTACTTAAACGAGTATTTTTCTTACCGTGTAGTTGCGCCCTAAAAAGTATGCAACAACGCGGCAGGAGCGCAAAGGAGTAAAAGAGCATGAAAGCAGACGAGCACACGCCCCAATCTGAATCCTGGTCAGGAGTACCATGAGTTTCCTTTGCGGGGTGGCTGCCTTTGCCTTTGCCATCCGCACGCAGCGCACACGAAAATGATTTAATGGTCGTAATGTTAGTTGAATGGTTAATTCACTTACGTTTATGGGCACCGAGCCCAGAACGCAGAACGCAGAACCCAGAACCCAAAACCCGAGTCCCGGACACGGAAACGAACATGAATACGACGGAGGGAGCGGAGGTAACTCTCCCGGGAGCCATCGCCGGAACATATGCTGTGCTGCAGTCGCATGTATAATTATTGTTTAGATTTTATGCTGCCACCGCGACGGCGGCGGCGTCTTTAATGTGTTTATAACGTATGAGTAATGCGGCTCTTTGGGCTCGCATCATTTGAGGCCCTTGTGCTCTTTTTAATTAGACACGAAGGCCCCGGGCTGCTGATGCTTCGCCTTGGGCGGGAATTTGAAGAGTGTCATCAATCTCCGGGCGGGGAGTATGTATATCTGAGAGGTCCTGGCCACGCCCTTGGCGGATCATTTATTATTCGAGGTCGTCCCTCATAGTTTTCGCCGGCACATTTCTTATGCGCGTATGTGTCTCTGACGTGGCAATAAAAACTTTTTCATTAAGTCACAGAAAGCGAGCATTTTCGTGTGTAGGGATGACAACTCTCAATGCCAGACCACATCCGCATCCGGTTGGAGGAATAGGAATGGATGGAGGAATGGCCTCCGGCAGCTGCCCACAAATTCCGGAGCGTAGTTTATGAAAAACATTTCACGTCAATGTCAGTCAACAAAAGTGACAATTGGCAATGCATACATCACTCGTCCTTCCCTTCCCCCACCCCAGATATATCCTTGTCTGTATCCAACGGACTGGTGGTGTTGATGTGACAAACGCTACGTGCATGACAAATCAACTTCCAATACGGACAGATTACGAGTATATGCAATCGCTTGAGATTTGCGGTCTGTCGGATTCAGTATCATTCTAATGTTTTTCTCCCTTTTAGTGTTCATACTTAATTGCTGGCTTGAGAAATATTTCCTTCATAAGCTTTATTTAGCCCAATTACGACGAAAAACATAGGGAAAAATTACTGTTTTTGTCATATGTCATACATTGTAAAATATGTTTAAAAACATTCACTTTTTTGTCCAAAACCTTGCAGAAAATGGTTCAAAAATAGAGTGTCATAACGCGTTGAGTTCGTAATGAAATTTCCAATCGTTTTGCATTCAAACCTAAAATGTTAAATTTTTGACGATTTCTTGAAAAAAATTATGATATAGCCCCTTATAGAAAATGAAAAAATTTGACAAAATATACATTTTTCTTGAATATACCCAAAAGTGATGATGATCGTTAGCATAGGTTATAAGCTGGGAAAAACAGTGACTTTTTTAAATGTGGCACTTTTTTTAACATAATTACGACGAAAAAACACAGAAAAAATCTTGTTTTTGTCATCAACTTAATTTTCGACCAAACAAATTGAGTTCATGAAAATTTTTTTTCAAAATTTTAAAACAGTTTTCCAAATATGAATTTCCAAAATTAACCAAAAGCACACGGTCATTCATTGATTTCATTACAATCTGTTTTAAATGTAAATCCGTAAATTGTCCAACTGGAAGCCCTTAAACACTCATATGTAGGCTGAATATGGGATAAATAATTCTGTCCTCCCGCTGGCATATTGCAAATTCAATAAGACTTTTATTAGGCACAATTTACATGCCTTGCCATATTTTTGCAATTTTTTATTGAATTTTAAACAGCTGCCGTGCCAAGTGACAGTGGAGAGAATGGAAACTGACGGCACAAATGGTTCTGTGTCAGCTGTGTGAAATGGCGGCAATATAAGTGGGAATGTTTAAACGTGGCCCCGGCAAATTGAGAAATAATGCAAATATTGCGAGCAATAAAGTGGCTTAAATGCGCCGGGAAAACGCTTCTATTAAAGGCCGAGTGGGATTTTTGTGATTTCGCTCAAATTTTCTAATTGACACGCCACAATGCCGGCGATCATTGGGGTGCATTTTCGGGGGAATTTCGCACCGCCGGATGCGGATGCGCACAATTAGCATATGGCAGAGGGGCATTTGGGGGGAGGCACTTCCGCTTCTGGCGCCGCTTCAAATTAATTACGCCAATGCACACGAACAAGAACTGAGACAACAAATGCGGCGCATGTGTCACTTTTTCAATTGAACTCCATTCTCTAGAGCACACAAGCGGCAGCAAAAGTTTGCTTGCCGCCTGGCTAAACTGAGGCATCTTGGCCGTTGTTCTGGCATTTGCAACATCCGCTGCAGACTTGCGGCAACACCAGCCACAGCAGCAACACCAGCAGAACTAAGGACATTTTCAGAGCTCGAGGGCACTGAAAATATTTCTTTAGTCTCAGGAGATTCTCTAATTTATTCAAATGGCTTAGATAAATGTAGTGTTTAGTTTATAAGAACAGATAATAGGTAGGTTTAATCATTGGTAATTTATTATTAACCAACATGCCTGCGTTTAACATGCATTTAACTGGAACCAATTAATTGCCAATAACTGCTAAACCGAAATTACTAAAGTGCCTGAGAGCCTTGAATCGAACCTTATTAACACGGAATACTTTAAGGTCTGTTCTCAGCCAGTAAAATGTAATTATTTACTGTTCAACAAGTCTGTCGGCTCTCAATAGACTGCCAAGTGGAAAGTAAAAGGTCCGGCATTAGGCAAACACAGTGGACGAACAGGCAATTAATGCTAAAATAATGTTTCCATCTGACCTACAGTCAACAGTTTTTGGCCAAATGCCGATGCAGTGTCGAAGATACGCAGAATCGTATATAATGAAAATGTTGGATAAAAGACGCATTCCTTGGGGCAGAGCACATAATTCAGGAATTAATTAATCAACTTGATATGTGGCAGTCTCGGTCCGTGTGTGTGGGGATGTGTGCTTAAGTGGAAAAAGCAATAAGCCAAGAAACCATGGTATTTAGCAATAAAACAAATATGCAATCTATATCAGTGAGCAGTGCTGATGGCGGAGGAGGCGGTCAGATTTCAACTGAATCGGTTGCATTAAACGAATCAGCATGGAGCGAATGTGAATGTGCGGAATACTTCATTGCCAGCTCCCCAGTCCCCCTGTTAATGAGTCATTGATGCGCACACAGGATAAAGACCAGGGGACTGGGGACTGGGGAAGTCGGGGTAATCGCAGGGAGCTACTCCTGGATGAAAACGAGGAAAGCCGCACAACAGCTATATAGTACATATGCAATAAATTGCTCCATGGCACGTTGCATGTTTTCATTTTAATTGGTTTTTCTTGTACAAGTCAATGCCTGATCCAAGGGATGAGCTCCATCCTAAGGGCCCATGCCGATGCCGATGCCGATGCCGTTACCGATACTCGATACTCGATACCAAGTGCAAATGGCTGTAGCTATGATACGGGATGTGGGGTGGTTACACTGGGAATAAATAAAAATAAGTAAGATAAAGAGCCAGAATATTTTAATGCTGTTTGGAACTATAAAAGAGAGGTAGGGTTTCAAATTTCTTCTCGATTGTTTCATTTGGTTGTAACTACAGTCGAAATACCATGCCTTAAAACATAAAATATTTGATTTATGGAAATGTAAAGCTAATTTTACAAATATTAATTCCTACATCTAATAGTAGGACAGATAGTTTTTATAAAAAATTATTAATAATTTCAATACTTTATTAATTTTATACAAAAAAAATATCGGGGCATTTTTTTTCGAGTGCAGCCGTAAGTCTGAAGCTTTCAGATTAAGCAATTAACTGATAGAAACGGTGAATATTTATTGGCATCGCCATCCGCTTAAAGGTGCCCCTGAAAGTCCAACATAAAATCGGAATCTAATTGATGGAGGATATTCCAAGCCGAGCTGGCCGTTGCACTCGGAACTGTCATAAATCCTGAAAAATCAACGCACTGATTAACGGACGACAAATGCGTCGACTACGTGTTGCGAATGCGGATATGAATGGGGGAATGGGTGGAGGATGTGGAGGCGAATCGCATGATGGAAGGCGGCGAGCGGCGGCACTAAATGAGAAATGAGATTTGACCCGAACGAGGATGAACGGATGCTGGCCGCAAAACTAGCCAAAACTCCGTTTCGTTACAATCCGTGCGGTTGACCTTTGATTAGCAACAATAAAAGTGCTGATTGCCAGCCTGATTGAACCACCTACCGTCCTGTGGGTCGAATTATGTAGATTTGATGAACGCATTTTAGATTGAAAACGGACACCCGCAACAATATTTTGTGCAATCAAGGGTCTAAACCGGGGCATGGACCACATCCACATCCACATCCAATACGAACTCCAATCTGGCCGGCAAACAGTGAGCATAACCTGTGGGACCAGCAAAAGCGGCAGCTTGTTGTGCAATTTTGATGGCCCATAAAGCTGACTTTGTTCGGTTTAGTGGCCGTTGCTAGGCGAGTTACTCTCTACAGTTTTCTGGGTTTTATGTTTGATTTAACGGCAGTTCGAAGCTGTCGTTTCGTGTTTGCTTTCCATTTGGCCCGGTTGCCTGGCAGTGGGACAGTTCATGTTCATCGGATACGTAGCGTACGAGAATCCCCATCCCCGAACTCCATTTGAATCCCAGTCCGCAGTCCAATCTCCCACGCTCGCCCTGAAGTATGCAGCACATTTTTCAAAGCAAACATTTTCTTTCGCACTGGGAAAATAAAGATTTATGTAAAATTTGACGCGTAAAGTTCAACAAAAGCAACCCGTATTCCCCGCAGTTCTTCCAGCAAATTTCGTATATTTATTTACCTTTTTTTTGGGTGCTGCTGCCATGTGCTTTGTGTTCCCGAAAATATGCAAATTCATGCAGGATTTTTACAACACTGCGTGGACCGCACATAAATTCCCACTCATGTGGGGCAAATTTCTTGGAACCAAGGCCCTGGTCAAAGGCGAAATCTGATGGCTTCCATCGAATCTGAAGGCGACTGCCATAGATTGCCTGACATTTGTCAAGAGTCAAGGGCAGAAAAGTGAAAGGATTTAACATTTATACGAATGCCTGAGTTTTCTCTCTACTTTTGTGGAAATCACACTCAACAGTTGTCTGGCTAAAAATGGGACTAATGCCCGGTTATGCGTCGAGGGATAAAAGTCGAATGGCGAATGGCATTATCCATGTCTGATAACCGCACTGCCAAAAAATATATATCCTTCCAAAGGTAATTATCCAATAATTGTAAAAAATTTTCTACACACATATTTTAAGGATTTACATAAGTCTCATTTTACTATGATTTGCTCAGTTTTTTTAAAATGATACGACAGTGATCTCAAATTTGAGGATGTCAAAAACTGGACTTTCTCTGCAGAGCCCAGTTGATAAACTTTATTTCTCTGTGAGTTGGTCAAAGTGTTTCGCATGAATTATTCGCATGCTGGCAATTTACGAAGCCATGTCCGAATGTAAAATGATTTACAGCCCTGGAAACTCTGCAGATTCAATGTGTATTTAACGACAGTCACAGAGATCGGCCCTCAAGGTCCAGGGCCTAATTAAAGTGTGGGAGGGGGTGGTGGAAATTTCTCATGGGCAGTTGGCTGGGAAAACGGCGCTTAGCCGCCGCAGACGTTCATAAATAAAGGAGCAACTCAGCAACACGCTTCGTCTGCGCGAGTTTCGCTCTTTTGATTCTATTTCCCGGATACGGATACACGGGGTTTTTCGGTAATTTTCAGCTTATTCTGGCCTTCGTTTTCCATTTCATGGCCAACTGCGTTGCGGCATGCAAAACTCCGCCAGCGACTGCATAACGAGAACAAATACCAATGTCGATGAGAATGGGGAATGGAAATGGATATGCGAATGTGAATGCGAATGGAAATGGAAATGGAGACGGAGACGGAATAATGGAGGAAGGGCAAGTGGAAGGGAGTTGGCCACCAATAATACTCGGAAAATGCTTTTTCGGTTTGATTTCGCTTTCCTCTCGTTGGCCATTCATGAGTTTTCATTTCATTTTCGCTTATTGCTTGCATTTTGCGTTCTGTTGCCGGGTTTCCCATTTCTAATTTTGTATTTTCCATTCGGGGATGAGCATTGGGATGGGGTTGGGGATGTGTGAGGATTTCTCTTTCACAACAAAATAGTTTTGGTTTGGTTTTCCCGCCTGCACTTGGCCCCAATGGAGATAAAGGGAAAAGAGATTTTCCGAGGTGCCAGAGTGTGAGGGCGGGATCTTTGCATGTAAAATAAAAGCTTTGCTGAAATTGAAAAACTTTTCCAATATGTGCTTTTCCTTGCTTTCGTTACCCATTTTATTATTGCATTATATTCGTATGGGGATGCAGCTTTGTGGATATATTTTTATTGTTTCATTTCAGTGGCTCCTTGTGGTCGTCGAGGGCGTGGAGGGCGTGGCATTTATGATATGCAGCTGCAATCCTAATCCCTTTTCAAATTGAAACTCAGCACTTTGGCCCATCCTGCCAAGTCAGGTGAGACGTGTGCAAATTGAAAATAAAGTTCCAAGTGTCACCCAAATCACAGAGTTAAAAGTGGAATTCAAATGGCATTTTCAGGGAAATCTCTTTAGTCTGCCGGAAATCCGATAATAGCACATTTTTAATGGCCACTTTTTGCCAGCCGCTTCAAGTGCTGGCCAAAGTTTTCCGCTAATTATCCCAAAAGGCAAGAGTATAATTCCCCGCTTTTTTTGTTGGCAACAATCAAAAATGACACTTGGCAGCGGAAAAGTGCCCACATTGGGGATAAACAAAGGATGGAAAAAAGAGGGCCGCACAAAGGGTACGAAAATTAAGGGAAATAAAATTAATGCGTGGAAATTCATAAGCCCCGGACGTTTTTCTTTTTTTTTGGCCCAAGCGAGCTGGCAATTTGAGGCACATTAAGCGACTTAATTACATGCGGCCATTTAATTTTATTTTTCTTGGCCATGGAAATGGCCCTGGAAATGGCTTTTGCACGCATTTAACTCGCAGATTGCACTTCCGCTGCAGTGACAGCTGCATCAAATTGACGTTTGTATAAAATGCCATAAATCAGGGCGGACAAGCGCGAAGTCCTCCGAGTCCTGCGGGCCAAGTCCCGAGCCATATACACACACAGATACAGATACAGATTCCGGTCCAGATTCAGGACATCTTCTTGGCCTGACAGCTGCAAAAAGGACACTCGCTGCCCAGCTCGCCGGCCTTGCGTCATATTTAAATGTATGGCTGCGTATAAATAAAAAGTTGTCCTGCCGAGGACTCTGTCAGTTAATTTCACGCTGCCAGGATCCGAGAGTAGGCCGGGATGATGAAGTGCGTCTGCCCACGAGGCGGCATTATATAAAGGCACAGAGAACAATTCAAAGAAGTTCAGCTTCAATTTTAATACAAATTCTTTAAAATTGTTATGGAAATATATATTTTTTACTTACTGAAAATAACAATTAGTTGAAGGTTATATTTTAATTTTTTTATTTACCAATTATTTTGATTGTTAAGCATTTTGTAGACTAGGTTAAATAAAGTTTATTTGCTTTCCGACTTGTAAAGTATAAAAGTGAAAATCACAGTAGTATTTTCAAAATGAAAGCTAAAAATGTAAGTTTTTTACTGTCCCTGATATATTTCTCTATTATTTTCTTAGTAAAATTCACAAAATACCACTCCGTGTGTACTCACAGCAATACACATAAAGCATATTGCGACATAGGACATAAACATAACTGCAAGTTCAACCCTTTGGCATATGCGTATATTTAACGACTGTCATAGGGGCGGCCCCACAAACAATTGACAGCCATATTTGCCTATCTTAATTCCTTGTCACAAACGGAATTGGCACTTTTGGTATGAAAGTATGAGTATGTGTTGGAGTGTTACTATGGGGACAGCTAACCGACTGATAAAGGGAACAATTAAAACCGGAAATAAAGCCACCGCATGCGGCGAAAATCGCCACTTTGATTCAGGTTATCGCCAAAGAACTTTTTCGGCAGGAAGAGGAAGCCAAATGGACTGCTATCTGGGGAAAACTTTGCTGTGCTGGGCAGGCGACCAAAAGTGGGTGGCGAGATACACCTCGACGACCTTGAGCAGGTGCAAGGTTCCCAAAATGCTGCGCAGCACACACACACACACGCACAACACACTCACGCCCGAAATTGCAACCTAAATTGGCCAAAAATCCTTGAACTCGATACATTAGCCATTTCAGCTCATTAGCCCATTGTTGCCTTGCTCTTTTGATATCCGGCTTTAATTGTAAGTTGGCGTTGTTGCATTTAAGGCATTAGCCGAAGGGGCCAACAATTTCCCCTTCGTTTTCCTGAAATTTCAAAGGCAATCTCTCTTTAATTCAGCGGAGCATGGTATCAGAATTCGCAACGCATGCGCTCTCTTAAGTTTTGCTCTTAGCTGATTTGTATTTAAAGACGAGTTCTCTTAAAATCAGGTTTTACATCAGTAAGGCTTTTTTCACAATCAGTTTAACTAGAATTCAAACAGCTTTTGTCATGTGTTCTCTTTTGAACTGTTTAGAATTCCTTTTACCTAGAATCCCTACATATATAATATAGTAATTATAATAAAATCTATAGACCTATTATATAATAATGGTATGATATATCATCGAAATCAAACAAAACTTTCATTTACAAATCAATATTCTTGTTTTATTGAACACAATACTACAACTAGCTGATCGATGTTGAATGCCGATTGGTTGGTTTAACAGGATGACAGTTTTGGGTGGGTGGCAAACATTTGATACAAATATTCGTCTGAGGCATGAATCGTCCGCCGCCTTCCAAGGAAGTGAAACTACTACAACTCATATGGCAATTGTTGGGGTATTTAAATAAGATTCGCTAGGGCTCCAAGGCGATGGACAAGAGGGGTTAGATGATGATGATGGATCCTGGTGGTTGGCTAATGGCACTACACAGTAGCTATTAATGGCCTAATACATTGAGCGGCATTTTGGACTGGCAAATGGATGGGCGAGGGCCTCTAACCGCGCCAGGTGAGTAGGCTCCATCCTCGACTGGGCTTCTTGGTGCTCGAGGGTTCCGGCTGCTGCTGATCCTGCTGCTGCTGCTCCTGGTCCACCTGCTGATCCTGCCGCTGCTGATTCTGCTCTATATAGGTGCGTAGTATGGTGTGCTTCTGTACGGACTTCTCGAACTCGGCCGCACTTGGCCGATACGCCTCGAACTTGTGCTGATAGCGGCCGGCCGACTGCGATGGCTCCGTTGTGTAGGCGTGGCTGCCGCCCCGCGAGGCGCTGCCGAACGAACTGCCGCCGGACGGCGATGGTGGGGATTGTACCGCTGCCTGTGGGTTGAACGGGGAGGGATTGTAGGAGGGTTGGACTGGGGTCTTGGGCCTGGTTGGGTTGTTATAGCTGAACTGGCTCTTGTTAATGTTGTTAGTCGGCGGATTGTTATTGGCGGTTTGACTGGGGCTGCTCTTGTAGCCGTACTCATACGTTTCAATTGTGTTCGCTCCGTAAACACTGTTGGCTGCCGGCGCAGATCCGGGAGCGGCGCAGAGTCCTTGGTAGCGGGACGAGGGCTTCATGCCGTACGTGGAGCAGGAGGGCTTGCCCACCTCATAGGGATTGTAGCCCACCACGTTGCCACTGAAAGGGAAAATAAAAGCAGATCGTTAGCCCTTGTTATGTGTTGTTAAATTTATTCATAGTTCTTGTAAGAAAAGAATAAAAACAAAGTCAAAAGATAATAATAAATTCAAGAGTCTTAATACCTTATTAATAACAATCAAAAACAGATTTTATTATAATTTTTAGAGGCAATAGAAATATTTTGTATGATTTTATTGTTCGCATTGAATAAACGGAAACGAATTTTAAGGTATCTACTAGATACTATCTAGACTGAATAAATTTATTTCTGTTTGAGTGATGTAGGAAGTTTGCATTTATACTATATTCAAAAAGAGGTTTTCAGACCATTTATAAAATCTTACTAATATTAACATCGGCCAAATAACGTAAGAAAAAGCGAAAAAAAATGCAACTATTCAATATTTAATAGATATTATCTATCCAACTTACCCAGGTCCATAGTTGCAGACGTATAGCTTGTTGTATTTGCTGGAATCCTTGTACTCCGCGTATCCGCAGCCCACCAAGCTGGTCTCGCCCCAAACCAGTTGGGAATAGTGTCCAGTTTTGGGCGACCAGGCATCCCCGAAGGAGTACTTCTGCACCTCGTTGAACCAACTCTGGATGCGCGAGGGGAAGTCACCGTCATCGGCGTCTAGGGGCGCCGTACTCCAGATGATGGCCAGATTCTGGCCCATCGTGAAGCGATCTGTTAATGGGTAGAGGTAAATATATTAGCATTGCTATCCTGTTATACTTTGGGAATTGATTTCTTGGGGAATGCAGGTGCTGAGCATGCCAGGTTAGTCTTAGTGTTTTAGAAGCTCTTCGTGCAGGCAGAAAATGGGAAATATGATTGATCTTAAAAACTAAACGCATTCGGATGGCCATTAAAACTTTTTTTAAATATTTTGTTTGACTACTTTATGAGCAAGATTTATTTCCAAATCATAGTGATTAGTCACTAATTAAATCCAAATGAATCACTTTATAAGGTAAAACCTCCTAAAAGGTATTCCCAAGTGATTAATTGAAGAAATTCGTTTGAATGACAGCGAAAGGTGCCATAAAAGTTGACGAATATAAATTAGACTTTCGGGCTGATACATTCGCTATAAATAACGATGTGCAATCAAAGAGTTTTAAGATCTAATGGCCATCCCAATGAGCGCTACCGTGTCAGGCAGATCTCAAACCGAAAGATAAGCGCCACATGCATTGCGCTTATGGGTTCCATCTCCTGGATTTTAGGATAGGAATGGATGGAATAGGAAGTACTGAGGATCTATAGAACCGGATGACTTACTTATCGTGCGGTGCGGATCGTGACGGAACTGACAGTTGTCGGCCCACTTCTGGGCCCGGGCGGCCAGCTCGTCGTCCCAGACGATCTCGCGCATATTCTCGGCACCCGGCTGGCCCGGATAGCGTCCAGTGGCCACGAGCTGCCGGAGGCGATTGTGCTCCTGCAAGATGATTGATCTCTCTTCCGTCGTGATGCCCGATGCTGAAATGATTAGGTCGAGATTTGCATAAATTAAAAGAGAGTCGCAGAGAATTAGGAATTATGAGGGGAACATGCATGAAAGACACGCAGCTGGAGAATGTTATCATTTCTATTTTTGTTTGCATTGAAATGCTTGATTTTTCGGTGTTTCTCCCTTGACATGGAGATGAAGCTCCAACAACTCTCGACGGCCAGTGGCCACCCAAGAGAGCCGGTTTCTATCGAGCTAATATTTGTCGAAATCTCCGTCGCTTTGGCTCTGCCTCACAGAAATCCCAAGTGGGCTCCGCCAATTTATATTGGCCTTTGTTTTACATATATTTTAATTATTTGCCCACGCCGACATAATATTCGACACTTACGTGTGCTCCAAATTGTCGGCGATTAGGGTTTTATGTAACCAGCCGGTTGGCCGGATCGGATCACAAGACATCTGTGTCACTTTCCTTAAAGCGTTTTCGGCTCCCCCCGATCCCAATCCCAATCCCCGGTTCTGCGATAAAGTTTGCCCATTATAATAGAACACAGAACGAAACGAAGGGGAGTAAAAAATCAAATGAAATGCAAAATGCGAGCGGCGCGTGCTGCTCAAAGGCGTCAATTAAAAGTCGCACAGATAGTCATTAGCCGAATTTGATTTGATTTGATTTTATGCCAAAGTCATGGTCCTACGCCTGACTCATGACGTTGCCTCTGAAGTGTGTCAGCCAATCAGGCACGAAAAGCAGACGCAGTTTAAGCCGAATTGCCGCGGGGTGTTAATTACTCCGCAGATCGGGCAAAAATAAGGCTCAGAAAAAAGGGGGCTGAGGCGGAAGTGGATCCTTGGGGAGTGCCCCATTTCATTTAAATAATTACGCGCGCTTAATAATTTTTAATAATTATAATAATGGAGCAGGCGATGGGCGCTGATTGCCCAGCGCGACGTGATAGCATTTAAGCCAGGCTTCCAACTTGGCCATGGCTTTTGCCGGCCGGTCAAGTGCCGGGACGTGTCTGTCGGAATCAGATTTAAAGTCAGACAACTTGACGCGCCCAAAGTTGATCGGCGCTGGGTAAATAAATTGGCAGCCTCGCCGATCGCACAAATAAATGGGTCTAGATGTCAATACTCACAAGCTTTAAGGGGCAACAAACAAAAGCTAAGGCCGAGAATGCTAAACACGGCGTTTGCCTCGACTTAATCTTAATATGCTGCTCAAGGCTGCGACTAAAAATAGCCCATGAGCGATCGATCGATCAGAATCGAAGAGCCAGAAATCAAAATTCAGAATTCAAAAGCCCAGACGAAGAGAAGCTGTCAAATTATGCTACATTTGTATCAATGCGAAAACCGGTAGGCGAAAGCCAAAAACCAGAGCCCAGAGCTGTGTGCTTAAGTCGACAGTGGGGGCATCAATCATCCGACGGAGCCTCGTATTTTGTATTTCACTGGGATTTTGCATCGATGCTGCGGTTGCACTTCAGCGGGCGCTATGCTATGCAAATTTGTGAACTACCTTCGCTGACAAATTGCACATAAAGCTGTCGATCAGTTTCCGCTTACGAACGAAGCAAACCGCTGAGATAATGTTGACAACGAAACGTCAACAGCTTGCAGTCATTTTCGTTCGTCGCTCGCCGAAACGAAACGAAAGACTCAGGCAGCGAACTCGTTCGCACAGCTCAGCCAAATGCCGACAATATGTTAACAAGTGCTTAACTGCACTGCGCATCTTGGCCAGGCGTTGACTTCACCTTGAACGAAATATCAAAAAAAAGAGGCCAAAGGAAGGGGGCTAAAAAGGCAAGGAGACTGGACGTTGAGACGTTGAGAAATAACCGCCGCATTTAGCGCGAGTTAATTTTCATAGTTATGCTTTATGTTTCGTTTCATTTTCATTTATCATTTACTGATTATCACTACAACTAGCCTTGTGCCCCAACATATTTAATTACATTATTAGCACGGCGGCCTTTTGATTGATGCCGCAGCAAAACGCTTCGGCTTAACAGCCATGATACCAGGTGATATCAGTGACAAGCGATTCCCCATTCAGACGATAATTCAGCCGATATCGAAGACAAGGCATAAAAGCAACCATCAATCAGCAACGCACACGCGCACTATAAAAATCTTTTTGTTTTCATTTCGCCTTTTTATGGTCGATTGGGAATTTCTTGGGTGTTTAAGCGCCGCGTGTGCAGAACAAAGAACACTAAAACGGGCTATTTTTATTCGCATATCTATCCAGAACTCATAAGCGTGGCGTGATCAGCTCAATGACCCATTTAAAAGCGGGTGATTTGTATAATTTTGCAGGCGCATTTGTGACGCCTGCTAACTTAATTTGTTTACAAAACTCAACTCGACTTGGTGGGGGCAATTAAAATGCCAAAGTCAGTTCAATGAGCTCCTTTTGCCCGGCCGATTATTAGACGCCGCTAATCGCTTTCAAGGGTTTCTACGAGGCTTCTGCTCTGATCTCATTCGATTTGAAGGGTATTTGCGCCGAGTTGAGTGGCCTTTCGGCTGGATGAGCCGCTGACAGTTGACAGGTCAGCCACCTAAAATACTTTTAATCCATTTGGGCACTGACAAATGTTATATAAATTTAATAAACCCGATATTTGAACCGGTTTCCATCCCGGCCGACGCTTAAGTAATATGCCGCCCGTGTTTGTTGCTTTTCTAAACTATTTATTATGCAATATATACACTGTTTAAAACTGGAAAATGAAGAAAGGAGACTCGCTTGTTCGAATTTGTGTCTATTTTTGGTTAGACCTGCCAAACGGGCCAATTAGGATGAATTTACATAGTGCCCAAGTGGCATCACAAAGTTCTCGAGCGCCCCTCGCTGGCAAAAAGCGAGCGCAGATTAAACAGAATATTTTTTACGGGCAAATATTTGCACTTCACTGTATTCATTCACACAATAAATGGCTGAAACGTGTAGCCAAAGTGAACTAGAAAAAAAAACACTCAATAACTATGCTAGACATGCCCTGAAATTCTATTTTCTAGCGAAACACCCAAAATCCCTGAGCTGCATATGGAATTTTTTGGCACCTTGGCGTGGATCACCCGAAAAACTTACCAATTATCTTTCCATTGCAGGCGAATGCCACTCCGCAGGAGATGATCATGATGGTGGTTAGTAATAGAGCACTTGGCTGCATCATTTTGGTTATGTAATTTGGGGTTTTAACAACACGTTGATTTATATTTATTTTATATATTTAGACACTTGTTAATTTTCTTCTCTCAAATATAACCTTTTCATAAATGACAGTGTTATATTTGGTATTCCATACACTTTAGCTTTGAAATTTGGCTAGAAATTTTTGTATCACAATTTTGAACGGTGGGCGGTGGGTGTAGGGTGTGGTGAAAAGTAGCCGCCGTTTGCCAGAAACCGAAAAAAGAGCGCCACGAAAAAAAGCCGACGACTCCAACTCCACTCTCGTGTACGTGCAGCTAGACTTGAAGGCGTCGCCTGTTTGATTAACCGCTCGGCGGCGCCAACGTTTTTATACCGCCGATCGGCGGCAGCGGCGACGACGGCGGCGGCAGCGGTAAAATCCGCAGCAGCGGCAGCAGCAACAGGTAAAGAAGCTACCTGATTCCATCGCCAGAAAAGTGAGCAAAGCGAGAGAGCGACACAAAAAGCGCCGCGCAGTCGCAAATGAACGCCGGCAACTTGTTGCTGGTTTTTCGTCGACCAGCAACATGTTGCTGCTGCTTCTGCTACGACGTTTTGTGTTCTTTAACCGGCGTAATTGAAGATTGAACTTTATATTAATCATCCGGCTGGTTCGGCAACAATCACTCGCCTTCGCTGGGGGCGTGGCGGCCGGGCCGGGTCGCTGGGAAAACTGCGGAACCTGCGAAAACGGCGAAATCGGCGAGCAGGTGCCCTGCGGGCTTCAGTCGAAGCTTCGATCATTTCGCGTATCATTAAAAACCAATAAAAACACCCAATTAAATGCACAGTCGCGGCGCACAAGAACAAATGCCACTTGATCCTTTCACCATCATCACCGCTAGTGGGGCATTCGCATCTGTATCTGCAGCTGTACCTGCCCATTGAACTGGCCCTGTTCGCTTTTGCTCCGCGCATTTCCGCTTCGCGCTGGCTTCTTGCCAAAATAATTACGCGTACAAAGCCATTAACAAGTACAAACGATTGCGCCGGCCCAGCATCGCGGGCAGAGCCTTCTTGTAACCCAGCAGAGGCCTACAGATGCACTGGGAAAAAACTATATAACAAATAGTTCTGTATTTATGGTTTTGCAAGAGTCCAAAGTATTATTTATTAAAAATATTTAAGGGCATAAACTTAAAATTTTAAATTTGTTATATATTCTTTTGAAGAGATGGTATTATATTATTCTTAAATGAAATTCTTAATATTCTTTAAATAATAAATATTTAAAAATCTTAGAAATACACATGAATTTAAAGTTAATACGAATTTTCAAAAGTTATTCAATTGTTCCTCGGAATTCACATTTTGTTATCCTAAAACACTTAATATTTATAAAGTATTTAGTTAAGTGTCTCCACCGCTAACTGGTTCTGTTTATTTCACCTCGTTTTAGTGCCGCCGATGCCGCTGACCATGTTGATGCCACACATGACGTTTTGGGTGAGGGTCCCAATCTCGGACTTGGACCCGGGCTCCTCTTCCCATTCCCAGATTCGGTCCCAATCCCAGTGGCAGTTGCAGTTGCCAATCCCAGGGACCACTAACCAGTAACCAGTAACCAACGAGCGGCGACCAAAAAGCGGCGATCGGCGATCGGAGGCAAGTGATCAGCGATCGGGCACCGCCAGTGACGTCTCCGCTGCCCCGCTGATTTATTTTATTTCGCGAAAACTACATAAATATTAAAAATTATGCTCTACAGAAATATGAAATAAACATATGCCCGATACATGTTCTTTGATGTTCCTCTTCGCTGAGGCGAATGTCTGCTGCTCCCCAGGTTGTCGATGTTTTTGTTTCGCGGCTAGTTTACATTTCCTACTCGGGTGTGCGATGTGTGATTTTATTTGTGCTGGAACAATACCCATGCAGCTGAGATTTCACATTTAGGGTTTAAGACTTAAGCAAACATTATTGGCCTTCGATTGTCGCTTCTCGATTCTCGACTGTCGGTGTTTGCATTTCAATAAACCTGCGTGAATCTGTCCGATCTGCCTGCGTCTGGGATGTACGTACTACGTACATTCGTGCATGTTAAGCGAGGTAAAAAATTCCCAACACCTCATTTAACTCAATTTAACAGCACTTGGCACCATCCGCCGGTTATCGTTGTTGCTGTTTCGATTGCCGTTGCTGATTCTGCTTATGTTTCTGTAGTTGCTCCTCCGATTTGCCTTTGTGTAGTTTTATGACTCAATTTAATGTCTTTCTTGCGTTGCGCGTGTGCTGTCCATTTGGACATCGGCTGCCACCCACTGGACCAACATGTTTCATTCCTCATTTTGTTTTATCTCCTCTTCTTTTCTCGGCCATTCAAGACATCACAAGTCGGAAGCGGTCCGTACTTTCCGCTGAAATCCTGACGGTTGCATATTAATTTTTATAAAGTCATCGCTTCGCCTTAAGTGAGTCAGGCGACCCAGTTGTTTTTAATCGATGCAAGGAAAGTGAATCGTTCACTGATTCACTCCGATGGAGAAATATCACTGGATTACAGTTAATAACTTCTTCTTGGAAATATTTTTATTCATTATGTTTTTACACCATAACATTTGCTTTAAAATCTCTACAATTATAGATATCTTGAGGGATTCACTAGAACCAATAATTGATATCTTCCTACAGTACAAATTATATAAAATAACCGAAATTAATTTGAAATTCCAACAAATTAGATGTTAATATCCCAATTTTATGGAGCTGTGGGAGATAATTGGGAGTGCCGAAAACAATTTAAATTAAGATACCGTTTATAGCACACGCTTATATTCTACGATCCGAAAATAGACAATTTAATGGCTTGAAGAAACGAGTTTCTCTTCGGAACCCTCGCATGCGAAAAGTATACATAAATGTTATTTCTATATTTTATACTTCTAGATAAAGAAAGTAAAACAAGACACCGGCGAAGGCTGAATAAATTTAGCTAATGAATATGCAATACCAATTGCCCGCAATCGGTTAGAAAGTCAGAATGCCAGGCCGTCTATAAGGTCATCAGCCATGACATCGCGAACATGGCTTTTCCATTTGATGATATAACGATGTAACGAACGGAGGTTGCTGATAATTTCTCTAATCAGTCACTTGCCCGCCGTTTGTTTATCGCTGCGATCGCCTTGCGGAACCACTCGTCTCGGCGTTTGCGAATATGATTGCCAATTGACATTTGCTCATAACTACACACAGATTCACACATCCCGCCCCTGAAGCTGTCATTGGGTCCGATATCGTTATTATTATTATTCGCTGTTGTTAATGCGCCACTTGGCAATGCAGGTGTCAAGTGTCATCGGCGCATCCTTGTTTTTGTGGAGGTGCTAGCGCTTCCGCTGCCATAAATCTTCCCCAACTTGACTGATGATCAACATTTGCTTAGGCAAAACAAATAATAAATAAGGAACACATTTGGGGCGAGTCCGGAGGCAGAGATAAATGAGGGTTCAGCCGCAGATCTGGTTGATAAGTCGAACCAACCATTTTATTAAACCGAAACCATCGAAACCATCGAGGAATCCTATCCCAACCCCCCTTGATATCAATTTCGCCATGTGTGACAAAACATTTCCATTGCACTTTAGTTTTTTGTTTTTATCAATCGACGGGGACAACGACTATTATTAAAATATAATTAATTGCAATTGAAAGCTGGCTGCCAGGCAGTCTGGTTGACAGGCGCATAATTAAAATGTCATACTGGTTGCGTTCACAATAAAGTTGTGAACGGCGAGAGCTCCATTAACAAATTGCGGAATTGGAAACGAAATCAAAATCAAAATCGGTATCTGAATCTGAATGATAATGGTAATGGGAGCTCATCCGTCGTTTTGTTTTTTTTTGCCAAACAGGGAAAATAAGTCAATAAGCCAAGAGCAACACGTGTTTGAATGAATGAATGGCCGCCGTCGTAAAACCATAAACAATTTTCATTAGAGAAACGTTTTTATTCTTATGCTAAATCGATTCATATGCTGATCAATCTGCGCTTGTGGTTCTTTCTTATTTAATTTTATTTCATTTTATTTTTTGAACTTGTGCCGGCACAGAAATTGACGAGGGTTCCGAAGGGGTAGACCAGGGAACTCGGGAACTGGGATATATGCGCACACACCTTCATTAATTCGCTTTGGTAGCCAACGTTTTTTCATTAAAAAGCCGTCAGCGTACAATAAATTTTGACCATTTTTTGTGATCTGGTGATTTTTTTCACTTTGCGCCTGCTGAGCCGATTTCGCCCCGGCTCTTTATAGGCTTCATTATGGCCCCGATCGCTGTATGTATTTATTTTGCGCAGCCAGGCGACAGAACATAATTTTAACGCTCTTTATCGCGCCGCTCCGCTGCGCATGCGCACGATTCGACACTCGATGGGAATATTGATTTATGCTTCGATTTCTTCTTCATTCGCCATTGCGGAATGGAAATCTCACAGATTCGCATTCGCATTCGAACTTGGTGGCTAACTATATCAGCGCATTTGATCTCTCGCCTCTGCTGCTCTTGACATTCGATGAATTCATAAGAGCGACACGACAACTTAATCAAAGCTAAGCACCGATCATAATTTATCAATTTCTGTCAGCCGGAAAAAAACAAAACAACCCGAAAGACAGGAGAATACAATACTCAAATTAACAAAACTATTATTACTGGTTGACTAACGGTGCCACGATGGAGCCATAGGTGGTCCGCCGATCTTAACAAGCCCGGAATACACATACATACATCTCTGATTGGACACCCGACTTATGAGCCGCCACTCGCTCGCCTTGAGAGCCGCTTGCTGCTTTTCGGCTGCCACCGTACGTTCCATTTAATGGCATCATAATAGAACATACTTAAGCCAAAACGTATCTATTATCTGGGGATCGTCTGCCCGCTGGCTCATTAAAGGTCAAAGCGCGGAAGTTCAGCGAAACCCGAACGGGATCGCGATGAATAGATACGCCATCAGATATAATCCAAATGTGAGAGGAGCTCGTAGCCAAATAACACTGTGGGAAAATCATGTTGCCAGGTCGAGACTGACATTCAAGATTTTGAACTGATTATAAATACTTAATGGTTTTGCAGAACATATTTAAAGATATTAGGTATCTTACACTATACTACTATAATATACTACTCACAAATTGGAAAAATTACAGGCTTTATCCATTCTCAAAACTATTATTTTAATTTAATTTTAATTTTTTCCAGTGATTGCAAATAGTTTTACGGCAGAGTAGGGGAAGTACGGAAGTCTTGCGATGTTTACGCCAATGACTTGAAAGGTTTAATCTGATTAGATTTAACCTGTTCGGAAAACTTACTAGAGTCACCAAAAATTCTAGGGAACGAACAACATTTTTAATCCCTCATTAAGTGTATAAACATGTTTAATAAACTTATCATAACTAATAAGAGGATTACTGAACCGTAAACGTCACCAATGTTCTTAAGTGTTCTTAAGTACGTCATTGATAAACGCGTTTTGGAAGTTTTACAGACTCTTAAGTGTCATAGGCTTTGTTAATTATATCATTAAACAAACTAAAAAGTCTTGAGCGTCATCTGGGTTTCTAAGTACCCCTTTTCCTAGGGTAGAATGAAAAGCAAAAGCGCTAAATTTCATAATTCTTAATTAGCTTGAAAACTGAACTAGAAGTCGTGAGTCGCGAAACTTGTTTGTACAATCCGATCGGTTATGCTGGAATGACAAATTATGTATGCATAATCAGCCTGCCAGACAAAGTTGTAGTTTCACAGAGAGATTCACACAATTAACGAACAGATTTATATATTTTTCTTTCAAACGAGACCAGGGAGTACACGCGAAGGCAGGGCCCATGCATATGCATGAGGTGCCGCTGATTGGACAGAAAAACAAAATCAGGCAGGTGGATGGATGGTTGTTGTGGTTGGATGTGTTTCTGTTGAGGCCACAGGATCCAGATACCATTGTTCTATCTGTTCATTGCTTTTCTCTTCGGGTGGCTGCTGTTGAAATCGGCTGATCACATCCACTATAACCAGACCGCCCACCAGGCAGAATCCGGCGAGATATAAGTAGAAGATGGGGCTATTGGGAAAGGAGTATTCGTCCTGAAACCCAACCCGCTGCAGGTCGGCCAAGGTCATTCGCATGGGCAGCCACTTGTTCACCACCTTTCCCCTGAAGATGATGGGCTTTGCGGCCCCGAACCGCCTGGATCCGCCCCTTCCCATCTGCTTGTTTCGCACGGCGGACTGATACTGGGACCAAACCGTATAGACATGCCTGCCCGTAAATGTGGTTTCCGGCGCAGAGGAGTTTTGGTGCTGCATCCGCAGCCGGGAGTCGTAGATCTGGCGGGAATTGTGCCGATGGAGCGTCTGATAGGCCTCGCAGATCCGCATGAAGACCTCCGAGTCGCGCGTCTGGCTATTGGCATCCGGATGGTACTTCTTCGACAGCTCGATGAAGGCCCGCTTGATCTCCCGCTCGCTGGAGCCCACGGGCACGTTCAGCACCTGGTAGTGGTTCTCGATCCGGGGATGCGACATCGGGTGGCTCTGGTACGTGAACCTGGAGCCGTAGCTGGCCAGGAAGCGCACCGGTTGTAGGGTCCTCAACATTCACGTAAATTTTGCAATTCCCAAACCGTTACTCTAAAAAGTCTAAATTTCTAAAACTCTTGTTCTCGCATGAAAAAAAAATGAAAATGTATTCGGTTTGTAATTTATTTGACTGCTCCACAGCTGCCAACCAATCTGATCTGGATGTGTAGTGAGTGTTGAGTGAACTGGAATTTCACCTGATCGATATCAAGACATTATATTTACTGCAAAAGATTTGATCAATCAAATTTATCATTAAAATAAATTCTTTGAAAATGTTGGCTAAAGACAGTATGATGGATTGAGAAACAGGAAACTACCTTTTCAAAGGTCATGTTTCTTATCTTAGCAATTTTCTGTACCATTAGCGAGTTGAAGATCTTGCAAATTCGGAACCCCAATAACGCAACTGACTCACAGTGTTAAATGCCCCATATTTGGCAACGGGGCGACAAACTTTTTGTCAACAGCCGCGATTGATACAATATCGACCCTGGGCTATATAAGCGACACCATGGCCAATTCTGTAAACAGTCACACAATTGTGGTATGATTTGTGGGCCATTATCTTCTTCTGACCTTCCGGAAGTGCCAACGAACTTGGCAATGAATCTTCCACGCTTGGAGCGACGCGTGTGCTCTGGATTTAGCCAGCTTGATAGCCTGATAACTTATGTTACAGAGCCGAGCTAAATATTTGGCCAAAAGGTGCCGCATGTGTGGGTGGCCTTTTCGAGGCAAGTGGGTCATTTCTCTCGCCACTGGAGACATAAACAATTCCATTGAACTTGGATTTCGCACACTGCGTCAGCGGTACGGGTTTTAGATTACGTCGAAGGCGGCTAAAAATATTTGCACAAGACATTACTATAATTGTTTTTAATGGCGCATTATACGCAGCTTGACAATTTCCATCGAATCACAATATTTGCCCAGCGAGTCATTCATTCAGCTACGAATTAGTGTGGCCATAAATGGGCTTATAAATAGAGATGCTGCAGTTTATTGTTATGATACACCCTTACAAACAATTCGATAAAAATATTTAAAATATTGAAAATAAACAGCAAGTGTAATGCTATCATTCATCGTAGTTCTTTGGGTACACAAATTAATGGTAAAGAATTATCTGTTAGTCTTATATTGAATCTTTATACCCATTATTCGTAAGTTCATTTAAAAAATTCCTTTAAAAAATTGTTGAGACTGGTAAAATAAGATAATTAATTATTTAAACTTGGATTTAAGTTTCAAAAATATAAAAATCTGAAAATAAAAATCTGTATATATCATTGTTTTAGGTTTAAAGGTTTGGCTTTTGTTCTTTGATTTTAAAGCATTTAGCTTTCTGAGTGTAGTTCGCCGCCAGTTGGACATCGTCCCCACATCATTTGTAGACAGCATATGTTGGCCGGGAATGGAACCCCACCTGCTAATTGGTTTCAGTTGGACGGGTCGCAGACCGACACCTTCTTCGAGTCCCAGGAACAGTGACCTCGAGGCGGCGAGATCCCAAAACAAATCGCGAAAAGCTGTGAACATTTAATTGGAATTGATTAAGCCGCCGGGCCGGTTGTGGATGCGCAGGTCATTAGTGATTGGCGACTTTAAATGGTCTCAGGTCGCCGGGATTCCCTTTCTATTTTTACTAGATCAAAGAGCTGAACCACCATTATAATCGCTTGTGCGTCACTGTGCAGCGGGGTTGGGAGTCTTATTTTTTTATTCGTTTTTTTTTTGGCAGCATCATTTGGCCACAGCCCATATATGTTAATTGACACTAACAATTTGTTTCACCAAGACGGGCCATCTAGCCACGTTTCCGTCGAAATTACCATAGCAAAACGCAGTCGCCGGCGAAAGCCCCGTCCAGGCCGCCAAATGCAAAACGATAATTGGAAACAGGTTCTGTTTCTATTGAAGAATTAGCTGGCCCATCCCCACATCCCCACAGAGAACAGAAAACCGCACCGAAGATTTACGACAAATGGTGACTGGTTGTCTCCGCCGTGCGCTGGCTCATTTATCTGGCCAATATATCTGTGTAGCCACCACAAGATGCCCCTTTCTTCCCGGCTTATTATGACGGGGCCAAGAGTTTTTCATTGGCCTGTCTGATAGTCAGTTTACGAGGGTTTCTTTCGTGGCTCCATGCTGGGTCAATGGACAGAAACAGAAACGCTGCCAAGAAGTCTGCGCCGGCTATGGCTCATCGACTCGATTCGAGTTGGCTCGACTTCTTAACTTGCTTGGTTTATCGAGTCGCAGCACGGCATACAGCATACAGCATACGGCGAAATTTAAATTATTCATATGTCAGGTTGAAGGCTGCTGCTGCTGATGCTGCCTTTCGCGTGTAAAAACCTATTTGATCGCAAGATTAACTCCGCTCGGCGATTGTCCGCGGATCAATTAAAACTAAGTAATGGCGTCTGCGAAACCGGCTAGAAACGGAAATACTCAAACTTCGCAAATAGACAGAGTTTGCATCAATCAAGCGGAACAATTTTATTTGTATTTCTTGTGAATAGCTTAAGGGGGGAAGTACGAGTTTCTAATTGTGAGAGTGTCCAGCACTTGTCCTCCTCAGTCGGTATCTTACAAAACTACTCAGTTTTAAACTGCGCTGCGAAGCCTTCCTAAATTCGTCTTGTTACTCAGGTACTTTATACCCTATATTCCGTCCCTAGCACATTATTATCACTCGTTCCATTTTTTAGACTACCTATCCTATCCAGACTTTCAGTTGCTCTGCGTGGAAGTAATATGAATAGTGCCCTGATTAACTATAACATTTGGTGAGAGGTACTTAAGAGACTCCTTTTAGCCACTAATGAGCCAGGTCTTCAGGTAGACAAAGGTTGCGGTGGCCGCGTGGGTTATCTGCTGCGCAAATTCTGCAAGAGAAGATACAGAAACAACATAAACTTTACTAAAGACGCCTGGCATAAAGAGACTTAACGACTATGTACTCAAATACTCAAATAAAGTGCCCGCCGACTGCAATGCTAATTTGCATTTACCGAGCTGTCGGCCCTTTTGTGCCAGCGACCGCGTTGGGCGCCAAAGCCTAATGGCAACGCATCCTCCTGCTTTCAATACCCTTTCTAGCAGGGTATTCTCTAAAATTTGTTGTTTTAAGTTTATTCAAAAGTTGCCTGTCTAACAGGTTTAATCTCCTTTAAGCTAGTAGTAGCTGGGAGTTATAAAAAATTTCGTTATATTTACACATTTAGAAAATATAAATATAAAATGGGATTTTATTCGTATGCTAACTTTGAGAAGTTTAACTATTACGAAAATTATACGTATTATTTAAAATAAGGTTAAAGGCTTGAATGGAGCATAATAAAATATGAATATATTATGATATTTTCCCCGTAATAAATAACTACATTTTACAAAAACGTCAAATGAAAATTATTATATTTTATTTTAATTTGAAAATAATAATAAACATGATTTAAAATACTGATTAAAAAGCTCTGAAATAAAATGTTAAAAAAAATTAAAAAACATTACAAAATATTTAGTTTTCTGTAATTGCCGGATAGAGCAATGCAACTTTGTTATCCGGTGGTAAACCCGAGACCAGATAGACTTTCTACAATGCTCGGGCTTAGTCTCGGGCCGGGGCCACTTCAAGTTTTATTACGGGCACGAAATGGCGACCGTTAAGGCAGCCCTGAACCCTGGGCAAATTGACAAATGCTGGCACGCAAATTAGGTGGACGGGGAAGCACTATGGTGGGCATTTATGGGGCACCTTTCCTTTTAATTTGCCGTGATTAATTTGCATATTTCGGCCTGCACTCGGCATGCGACGCGGAAGTGGCGGCATAATTGTGGATTTATATGCATCATAAATTAAGTTTTCTGCACTTCGGCTTAGCGGGCAGTAAATACGCGATTTTATTTGGTGTTTATCATTTCAGTTTTTATTGATTTAATGCAAATGCAAAGTGTAAGGCCGTGTAATTAGCGGCCACTAAGTCGGGAGTGATGGAGCTGTTGTCTCCGATGAGATGAGAGGCGCTTCCTGAAACTGAAGCTGAAGCTGATGATGACTTACTGAAAATATGGACAGATGTGCGAATGCCATTGACAAATGATCGACGGCCGGGGCGGGAAATAAAAGCGGATTGCTGTTTGTTTAGTACATGATACATGAGTTTTATTTGTATTTTACTTGTATCCATCTTGTATCGATATACAATATATTTCGTAATATAATTTCACTTAAATTTTTGTATTCTTTATGCTGCTTCCATGCGGGCTTCAATTGTTTACACATTACACTTCCTCTTGGTAGAGTCTTACTTAAGTTTCTCTTGAGTTTCAGTAATCGTAATACATTTAGCATTCAATTGTGTTTTAATTTGTTCTTTGTTTAGCAGAATTTCTTTTGGTTTCGATTATATGTAGTAGTATGTATATAATATTCAGTAAAATGATCCCTACATTTTGTATGCTCTTGTCATATTTTTCAATCTAGATGTATGTCTGTGTATATATATATATATATTTATATATAGTTAATATCTTAAAACAGCAATTATGTTTTGCATATGTTATCTGTTGTTTGCGCGAGGTCTGCACCTCGTGAAATGAACTTCCATTTCATTTCGTCTTCCTTGAATTTAAAGTAAGTTCTGCGACAATAATAATTATAAGTAATCGTTAACAACGTTCCGTTATTGACACACAAACAAACATCGTCATATACACTAAATAGAATTCTGCGTTAATTTTCGGTTTGTATTTGCTTGCTTTCGCTGAACACTAAAGCGTCGCCATCAAATGATATATTCAAATTTGGAACACAAGATGAGGACTTTCGGAGCTGCCATTGTACTAGCTGTATGAGTATGGGTGTCTGTATCCACTTTTATGAGTCTCGATTTATTAATTTTCGATCTGCTCTTGACTTTTGCTCTTTTGCGTGAACAAAAGTTGTCTTAGTTGTTATTTTTAGCTACCTTTTAACTTTATTTGCATTAGTGATGCCCGACTCGAGTATTTGATTGCCATTAAGTAGTTTCATAGCCATTACACATTACTCAAATGGGCACCTGTCTGTGTGTGGGTGTTCTTCTGGGGGTGTTGGTGTGTGTGTGGGGGCAACTACAATTTGCAATATAAGCTAATCCGAGTGTTCTAAGTGAAAACATATACTTTCAAGCGAGTTTTCGAAACGAAACTGGGGAAATTGAACGGAAAATGCTTGGCATGATTAAAAGCTAACAGTTATAATTACAGTTTTAGTTGCTTCATTTGTTTTTGTTATACTTTTACCTTTGTTTTATTTCCACTAACAAGTAAGAACACATATTTAACCACAATTTGTTTTTGTTTTCCGTTCTCTGGCTTGTTTCTGCTTGTATTGTGTTTGCTTGCTGCTTAATTTATACAAATTTCCTACTTAAAAAGTCATAAATCAGAGCCTTACTGCACACCTGCTGCTTTCAAGTGTGTTTTTCATAATATATAATTAAACTAAATAAACAATAGGCCATATATTGATATGTATTTGATTTTTATACATAAAAGACTCTGTGTTTAATTCACTAAACCTCATCTCTGCCTTTTAACTCTAGTTGTGAGAATTGTTGTGATGTCAAATGCATTTCTGTGCCTGGTTTCTTCAGTTTTTATCGTATCGCATATATTTTAACTTCATCAGATTCCGATTTATATTTGTTTTGTTATTTGGTTGTTCATGTGAGTGTTTACTTTGTATTGTATTCTATTGTATAGCAATCAACATATTTATTACATTGTACAGAGAGTTTTGTCTACCACCTAGATTTCGATTTTATTATCAGATGTCGTAGCTGATACAATTTTTAACTTGTTCTTAATACACAATAAACAAAAACTTGAACTATGTTTCCTTCATTTTGGTTTAAGTTTCGCTTTTTATACAAAACACAAACACAATAACCGTCTAAGGATGCTGCTCATGTACTTCCTATTCTCACGCTTCGTCCTTCTATGAAGAGTGTTGGGTGTGTGCTTGTTTGTGTTTGTGGAAGGGTATGCGTGTGTGCCTGTGTGTGTGTGTGACCAGCATGCTTTCATTATTATCATAGATTAGAATATGAGTGTTTCCGTTTCCGTTTCGATTCGTTTACATATAAATTCTTTTACAATTGGCAGACTACTACATCAAAAGCACACTGAGTTCGTGTGAGAGTTGCTGCGTGTGTGTGGTTGTCCTATCGTTTATATATATATACTCTCTATAAAGATGACTTGGAAGAATCGCAACGAAAGCCATAATCTATAAAAATCATACGAGTAGCGATTAGTGCACGTTCACCAAAAAAGAGACGACGAAGTGTCCATGTCCATGTCCATGTATAAAAATTTAGATCTATAAGCATAACACTTGGAATTTGTCTTTCATTCGTTTGCTCCTTTGCTTCTAAGGCGAAATATTATATTGTCAATTCTTTGGCTTGAGCCGAAAACCATGCAAAATGACAAAAAAATATTCCTAATTTCGGGTGAGACGAAAATAAGAGGGGGAGGTGGTTGGAAATGCATATCAATGGTAATATCAACCAAGTCGTAGAATGGTACTTTTAACCTCCCTTTTTTCGAAGGCAGAAGGCATAATACACGGTAAACTCATGTATTTCATTTCTCTTTGATATCTATTAACTCTATGCTCTCTGTGAGTGGACGCACAGTTAATACTGCCTTCGGTGACCTCTGACCCCGGACCCACCTGACCTTGGAGGGCGGCCAAGTGGGCGTGGCCCTGGCACAGGCAGCACTTGCTTTGGCCCACTCGTCTCTACAGAATGGACTAACTAACAAGTCTAGTCTTGGAATCGGTTACTTTATATACCTAGGTTTATTCATTTTCATTTTTCCTTTTTTTTGTTTCGGTTAAGAGGCGAACGTGGTGCAATCATAGGGATAGGGAGTAGGGATTAAAGCTAGTTATCTTGGAGTTCGTCTCACACATTTTCGTGTCCACAGTTTTAGACAATGGCTTAGTACAAAATTTTAAAGTTATTCATCGTTTGTTAATATCTCCATTTTACGCAATTTCGGTTTTTGTTTTCATTTCGCTTCTTGCATGGTATAAAAATATAAATGTTCCACATATACTTAAAAAATCCTTTTGTTTAAGTTATTATTTCGCATCATGCTGTGTTTTTATTTGTTTCGTTTTGTTAGTTGTCTTGTTTGTCCCTTTAAGATGTATTTAAGTAATGCATAACTTAGGAATGCCTTGTGGATCTGCTGCTCCTTCCGATTCGCTTATCGCTCAATTGTAGAATTATTCGTTAGTCGCGGTGCAATTGTCGTATAACTATGGGGAGATTTCTAAGTGAGTGGCTTGATATCGTTGCTTGCATTGGTGTTGGTGTTGAGTACGAGTAGTATCAGATATAACGGAATCGAACACAGTGTCCTAAGTGCATTCGTCACCTGGCTAGAGGGTCACATAAATTTTCCTAGATGCTACAGTTGAGAGCGAACATCGCTCAGTAGGCCTCGACCACAGTTCATATCTAATACAATACAATAATCATTTACTTATTTGGGTTTTCCATTGGTTTATCTTTTGGATTTTCGGATTAAGGGTTTTTCCATTTATTGGTTGGTTTTTAAAACTTTCAAATGTTAGCAAACAGTTAATGTTGTTGTTCTTCATAAGTCTAATACTTGTTGAATCTATGTATTATCAGATAGTGTGTGGTATTATAATAATTGTTGATAAAAATAACTTAATTAATATCAGTGTGGCTTACCTTAGTAAATTTCGAAAGGGTTTCGATTTTTCATAGTTAATACATATTGATATGCCTTTAATACGATTACAGAATACGGTTACGATTACAGATTACAATTACGATTACTCATTAGCTCTCATTTAGTCTGCGACACACACTGAACTCTAGGGTTGACAATGATCATCTCATTTCATTTTCTGGATTTACGTTTTGAACAATATTTATTTATAGATATAGACATACCAAGTACATATACGTTACTCATTATACAACACGCAGTGTGTTTAATCATTGATCCAATTTCGCTATGTGTATAAAATTTCTAATTACCATTATTCAGTATTAAATCATTTCATTATTCATTATTCGTCCGTCCAATTTTCTCACTAAGCCAATTTGTAAAACGTTTAGTACAAATACAATAATATACTGATATGTTTTGCATTATAAATATCGTCTTCCTCTTCGATTTCGTCTTCGTCTCCCCGAACTATGCTTAAACCTCATTTTTCGATCGATTCTTTATTACAATTTATCAATTTGTTTCGCTTTGTTCGCTTCGAAAAAATTTGTCTTGGGTAGTGCTTGACTTGGGGCTACATTCACTAATCGATTTATATTTTCGGTTTCAACTTTCACTTTTCTCGTTCTAATAAACCAATGCCAATTTTTGTACAATACAATTGTTGATATTCCGAAAATTTCCATTTGGGTTTTTCTCATAAGAATCTTGTGTGGTTACAATTTTCGTGTGTGGTTTTCGTTTTGGTTTTGGTTTTTCCTTGGGAAAGTGAATCGAAATCAAACGAACCCTCAACCTAAGCATGAAACCAATGCAATTTGGCCAAATATAGTTAGGCAACAAGGACTTTTTCGAACTGAAAGCTAAAATTGTGCCATTAAATGCGCTCAAAGATCGCTCAAGAATGTGGGCGTGGCAAAAAGTGTCTGTCATCTGAGCGTTTATGAGTTTTCCGTTCGGTAAACGTATCTGTAAACTTTGTTTCTCTTTGGCTGCCCCCGAAGGCAAGACAAGCATTTTTGTTTCTGTTTTTGTTCTATTCTCATTAATATTTATCAAAAATTCCGTCCATTCTTTGGCCAATTTCTCTCAAATTAAGCAATTTAGCATTGTGCTACACAAAACAATTTGGGTTGGGCCTGGCCTATGGCGCGTGGCATGTGGCATGTGGCTACAGTGGTCTCTGGAGTCTGGAGTCTGGAGTCTGGCCAGGATGTCCAGGGTCCTTCGGAGGTCCCTCCGTCCATCCCGACCATCCGACTGGCTTGGGCTGCGTAGAGCTCTAAGTTCAATTTACAAATGTTCAGCAATTGCCATCGACTTGCTCAAACCGATCCTTCTAAATTCCGTAAGCAAATCTCCTGCTCCTACACAAATGTCTGCGCCTACAAAAAATTTGGTTTCCTTCCGCTTGCTAAATTTTATTTATATACGTGTTCTAACTTTAAGTGTGTGTGTGTGTGATTGTGGGTGTGGCTGTGATGGTGTGTGAGTTCCAGTGTGTGTGTCTGTGTGTGTGGTTACTGCCGGAAGTGGTTTTCTTTTAGAAAACCCCTTTGGTTCGCAATGCGGCGCAGATGTAGATCAGAGCGGCGATTCCCAGGAGCTGCAGCTTTGGGGCTATGGAAGCACTTCCCGAATCGCCATCGCAGCCTGTACCTACGAAAACAGAAAGACACAGGAGTTTATATTCGAAGAAAACATTGCACAGGTAAAAAATGATCATATATGTATGTGGGCGGTTCTGGAAAAGGTTATCCAACGCATGAACTTCCATTCTTCTGCTCAACAAACAGCCATATTTTCTAGTCTACTGCTCCGTTATCGTTCAAAAGCCATCACATAAAGCCAAAAATGATAAGGATTTATAAAAAGGTACACTTGAAATGGAGAAAAGCAAGTAGGCATTTGGTTTTCGGTGCGAGTTTCGGTGCAATGGTAACGAAAAGAAAACTTTGGGGGGAAATTCTCGCAAACTTACCTTGGACCGACTCAAAAAGTCCCTCAGAACGGCCTGCTTTGCATTGTCATATCATAATTTTTTACATTTATGCAAACATATGTTCGGTCAAAATTCGTGTGCTAATTCATTCGAAAGTTGTTTGGCCACAACAAACCAGACAAGATACAAACTTCAAATGGCCCGGCCGGCGAGGCGATCAGATTTCAACACGCCGAGCCAGGCCCAAAGTGTTTTTTTCTCTCTCTCTCCGCCGCTTAAAGTACAGGGATAACTTGCTCAACGACTTATAATTTATAATCCCCGTCAGGTGGAAGTGCAAGTGTGCAAAATGACTTAAAATCAAGCAAGGCAATAAAACATGGCGAAGCAAATCAATTTCGAAATCAATCTTCGGCTAGAGCCGGCCAATAAATCGCCTTTATAATATCCGAATTGTTCATATTTCTCGAGCCACTCTGTCTGTCGCGTGCATTTAATTTTTGCTAATTTGAATTTAAAAGGCTGACCAAACCATAGATTATACGTTCGGATAATGAAGAAATAAATTGGCACAGCCGCAACACAAAAACCACATACGAGTTAAACGCGGCGAGCATATTTGAAACACGTGTCGCTAAGAGCCAAAATCCAAAAAGCAAAACCAAAAACGAAACGAAACGAAGCGAGGCGAAAGAGAAAAGGCCATACAAATGCAAAAGATATTGTATCTACAAGCGGTCTTTAATCCGTATCTCAACGCGTGCGCCTGAGTTATGACACGGCGATCGTTTATTTATCGCGGCCGGTGACATTTCTCGACTCCAGCGGTGCCAGCGTGTCTGGTAAAAACAGCAGGACGACCAGTTCCAGTTCCCATTGTATAAGATTAATACAAACTAGATCTTGGGTGAAATTTTAAATGGCCATTAAGGCAAATGGGAAGCACTGTTGGCAACCGCTGTTGGCCATAAAGAACAAACCGCTACATATACAAATGCAAATTAATTAATTTGCCAAAACCAGTTTGCTTTGACTTTAGGGCGGGGTGTTTTGGGGGGAGGGCATTCAGTGTTTAGTAGAAATCTTCGGGTGCTAAGTGGCAACTTTTACCGCAGCCAGAGATCAAAAGTGGAGCTTGTCATATCCAAAGCCGAAACCAAATCCCCGCCGAGTGATCGATTGAGGAGATACCTGCATTGGGAGGGGGCTGCACCACCCGCTCTCTCGCCAAGTCCCCAGTTCGTTCCCCCAGCCTCATTTGCATACTCGATCGATCGGATTTATGTAAAACTAAAAACCAAAATTAGCTCCTAAAACCAACACGGTTAATTAGCATAAATTAAGTTTTTATTAATTTGTGAGACAGTAATTTTCTTTTGTGCCACTCATCGATTAGGTGGTTTGGTGGCTCGGTTGCGGGCCAGACTTGGCGGCGCGGTTCCCTGCGATGGTGATCTTTCACCCAAAACCCATAAACTTGCCCACTCGCTTTAATGGCTCCCCAGCTTTTACAGCCTTAAGTGCAAACATATAAAAGCCGCGACGCCCACAAACAGGCGGTTTAAACTAGAGACATTCGGCTTTTACGGGCCTCGTCATTGATCATTGTCAGGGCCAGGCTTATAGCTCTTGGCTTATGGCACATATGCATATTTACATTTCTTTCTCGGTCAGTCGTCCGATCTGTCTCGCAACTCATTTCCCTGATTGATGCGCACATTTTGAAAAGCTGACAGTGCCATAAATAAGAAAACACGGACGGCGTCGAATGATGCTCCGCATAAATGAAATAAATTAAAAAGCATAACTATAAAATCTTTCACCGAAACAGTCGCGTCAGCCCCTCTGACTCACTATTGGAAAGGAAGAAGCTTAAAAGGCTTTAACTGTATATCACACCGAAAAAAACCTATTGTTTTAACTTAAATTTTCTCTCATATTCACATTAAAAAAAAAAACTATATTCTTTTGAAAATCTTTACTTTAATTCTTAACTGATTTACTTTAAAATACCTAAGCAGCAATGAATATAATATTTTTTAAACATTTAACTTTAGAGTAGCTTTTAGCTGATAATATTTATGTTTTAAAGATTGTATTCTCAACAACAAATGAAAAATGAAACCATAACGATAGGCATAAACACTATATATGCTGTTATAAAAAAACTCAAATAAAAGTTGGTTCTCAAATGACATATCAAACATAAGATAAGTATTAAAAAAAACAAATGACGGTATTTTTTTCTGTGCACCCCTGAGCCATCATTAATCATTCGAGCGGTAAGTGTTCAACTTGTCGATTGCGAGGCCCATTGACACTTGCTCTTTGTCCAGAGATTCCCGAAAGAAAGTCTTGGGATAGGTTGGCACTTTAATCGCCGCTATCAGAGACATCAGTACATACATTATCCGAGTGAATAATCCACTTGGGACTCGTATGCTTCGCTTGACCAGCGTGAACCCGATTCGGAGGAAACCGAATCGCAGCTCGTCTCGAGGTGTGGTTCCGATGATGCCGACAGCCATTAGCGGACTTAATGCCATTTTTTACGATATATCGTAGCGAATACCAAATTTATGTTAATTGTATGCCAAACTTACACACAAACGAAAACGACACAGCACAAGGCAAACAAAAAGAACACAGATAGAGCAATACAGTACAATGGGGAACAGAAACCTCCGGCGATGACTGTACTTTCTTTCACATTCGGATCGGAGTGTGTCAGGCGTCTATTTGCATATATCATCACTCACCTGCCCAACTCCTGACCTTCGGCAAGTAATCGTTCCAGAACGAACAACGGGCCGCCAAAGGACCTCGGGCCAATTTCTCGATCTTGTCGTCCGTGCTGAAAATATAGTAGACGGGATCCTCCTTGGAGAAGTTGGGCCACTCCTCGCCATCCTGAGCGGGATTTCTGCAAAACAAACGTGTATATAGAGCTTTCGTTATGGCAAGTGGGTGGAGAACTTGGCTAAGTCAGAGATTCCATAAAATCAAGGCGAAAGCTCTTGGGTGAAAAGCTCGGGCCACGAAACTCACCCCGTCTTGGCAAACTCGATGACCGCACTGAGCATACGCTTGCCCAGCTCACGCTCCACAGGTCGATACTGCAGGGAGTTGTTCAGCGGCTGGCCAAAGAAGTACTCAATCTCATCGCCGTGCAGCACGCCCATCCATTCGCCCCACAACGAGGTGCTTGTGCGCTGCAAAATCAAAAAAACATTGGAGTGAAAAGGGGCCGTCGAAAAATGAGAACTGTGCCGCGACGCTGTCGTAAACTCAGCCAGAAATTATGCAGATAAACATCTACCCTTCTTATTTATTTATTTGATTTTGCTCGCCGGCGTTCCCTGTAAATTGTAAATATTGTCGCAGCATGCCGCGCACTGGAGCGGCGAAGGAGAAAAAGCAGAAGCGAATGAATAAATAAGTAAACGCCCGGTCGACAGCCAGTTCAGAGTTTCAGCATTTCAGCATTTCAGACCCAAAACTCTGGCGCCCTTGACAGGCAGCGGCATTAAATGCTCTCGTGTGGCGCCGTTTCACGTATCTCACGGCAGTTTGCACTGCAACTGCATCTGGGGGATGACGATGCGGAATCGCTGGGAAGGACAGTGCAGGCTAGGACAGGACAGGACAGGCTGTTGCCATGAGTACGTGCATGTGCGACCACATTGCGTATTCGCCCTGTTACACAACGGACCATGTCCGCAGCGACGTCTGCTTAAGGATAAGCCCACAAAACACGATAGATCAAATGCATAGATAGAACTTTAAGCCGTTGCCTTTTGTTGGCATATAATAATGAACAGAAAGGACCAAAATATTCTTAAGCTTTGTTTACTCAAAATAATTGAGAAACTAATGTAAATATCATACAAAACGGTCAGGTAAGAAAAACTTTAAAAATCATTTGTAACGAAATGTTATTCCTTTCAATAAAGATTTCAAGTGTTGACACTTGTTTATGAATTTTTAGGAGTTTTTCGATAGCTAACATAATGAAATGGTGATGAAATACTGCAACTTTTAAAAATCTTTAGTATTTAAATAACGAAATTACTCTAACTATACCGATTAGAGATTCCTTCACATTTGAAAAGAGAACAAAGTAGGAACATATTTTATTTCTTACTTATTGCATTTCTCCATTAAAGTATGTCCCATTTTCATCTGCAACCTTTTCAAATGCTTTACCTAAAGAAGTTCTATAGATAAAAAACAAATAAATTAATCAAAAGCCCAAGAATATTGCATAGATACTTTCTTGCTTCACTACGCTTTGTTAAGGCTGGTAGCCTGCCACACTCTTTGCCATTATCTGCTGCTTGTAAATTCCCTGGCAGAGGCGACTACTCCTGGCAAATGCTAATTAGGCAATCCCCTTGTAAAATGCAATCTCGCGCAAAAGCGAAAAACCGAAACCCGCCAATGCGATTCTGCTGACCATTAGGCCTAGCCAAGAGCTGAAAGCCGGGGGCTGAAAGCTGAAAGCTGAGGGCTAACCACTTAACCATTCAACTTGAGTTGGCCACAGTTGGGCTCTGCTTGAGCTGCACCTTGACAGGCTGGCAGGCAAGTGCCAAGTCGCATAATGAATAGTGTCCGGGATATGCCAAGGGTAATTCTGGTAATGCGGGGCTTCTGCTCCTGCTCCTTCTGCTCCTGCCAAGTTGTTGGAAATTTATGCGACTTGGCCGTTGGTTGTCAGGACACACGTCCCCTATACAGGCACACACACACGTAGCATAAAAGTCCTGCAGTCCTTACGCCTTTTCGTGCAAATAATGAAAAATTGTACGCAGCCGGAGCGGAGAAGTAAACTTTTTTGATTTAAGCGCAAAAATTGCAAACAGCGGAGAAACTTGGACTCGGAGGTCATAATGAGAAACGCCATGGTCGAGAGTCGACAGTCGGCAGTCAGGAGGAGTAGTGAACTACAGTGGAGTAAAGTACAGTGGAGTGCGGCCGAGGGGGGAAAAGGAAAAGGGGGTCGGATTAGGACGAGAAGCAGTTGAGAAGGAAAACTTATTTAAGTGCCAGGCACGTTGCACGCTGCAGTAGTCAGCGGCGAACGGCAAAATGAAACAGAAACAGGAGCCGGGAAATAGGGGCGGAAAATGGTAGGAAGACGGGAGCAAAAGTGGGCTGGCTGGTCAGTCAAGCATGTGGCCACTGGCCATTGGGGGCTAACCCCCAGTCCCCCAGTCCCACCCCTGACCCCGGTCACCAGCCAAGCAGATAGACAATCTGGCAGGCACTTTAGCAGCTGGCGACCCCATTCGCCATGCTTCGTCGCCCCATCGCGGCCCCGTTTATGGGCAAAGTGAGTTACGAGCTCTGTTGCTGCAACTTGACGGCTGTAATTAAAACTAATTTCATTTGCTTTCATTTCCATTTTTTGGGGCGCCAACCAGCCAGCTTCTTCTGCCCGCCTCAACCTTTCGGCCCCGCTGGTCTATTGGATTATTAACGGGCGATTTGGTATAAACAATGCAGTCGAACTGCCACCCGGCACGCACTCAGTTTGCATATTGTGCAATCATCCGGAAGGATTAACGACTCAGCGGGAAAACAGTTTGATTATCACTGTAAGCTGGCGCCAGAGTTGACCGTAAATCAAAAGTGAAGAGCACATTATCACCACGCTGTGTGGTAATTTGTTAACCTGCTCGGGAGAAACTAACAGCTTGATTAACAGCTGAAAATAAAAACAAGAGAGAACGCTATAGTCGGGTTGGTGTCCCGACTATCTAATACCCGTCACTCAGCTAAAGGGAGTGCGAACGCTGTACTCGGGTTGGTGTCCCGACTATCTATTGGGGCTAAAGGGAGTGCGAGGGAGATAGATATATAAACAATTTTGATTGCGTATAACTTTTTAATGAATGGTCCGATTTGAAAAATGTCTTCTACATTTCGATAGGTATTAATAAACACTATAAAATTGCGTTTATATATTTTTAAAATCTTAAAAGATGTGGCCTCCAGACACATTTGAAAATCGTTTATGGCGATTGTGGGCGTTAGGGGGGGCGTGGCACCTCGATGAAACAAACTTGCGCTGCGTAGGAAGCCCAAGAATATGTGTGTGAAATCTCAACCTTCTAGCTTTTATAGTTTCCGAGATCTCAGCGTTCATACAGACAGACGGACAGACAGACGGACAGACGGACATGGCTAGATCGACTCGGCTAGTGATCCTGATCAAGAATATATATACTTTATGGGGTCGGAAACGCTTCCTTCTCCCTGTTACATACTTTTGCACGAATACAATATACCCTTTTACTCTACGAGTAACGGGTATAATTAATATTTATTATGTATAAGCATTCCCAAGGAAACGCTCATTTTACCCACTTGGTTCCCCACTGCGTATGCGTAATATTGATTTGCCTACTGCAGTGATTTGTTCAGCCAAATTACAACTTATCGTCGGTCAATATCGACTTCGAATCGTTGCTATTAGTACATGTGTATTCAAGGAATCGAAGATGGCGAACGAAAATCAATATATTATACAGGCCACACTGCGTATACGCATTGTGAGAGCTGCGTATTTGTTAATCATTAGGCCGATCCAACTGGGCCTGCAACAAGCCGATATCAATCGACGGCAGCAGGCACCAGGCAGCAACCACCGCAGCCAAAGTCGTTTAAACAAATAACTGACTGAAATTATGCCACACACGTGCAGGGCATGCGGGCCGTGACCTCGTAAATTGAAGTTTCATTAGTCGACTCCGCTCCCATGCTCCTGCCGCCCCCATTCGCAGGGTCGTGATCCAGTAACGATTGCCGGTCCTGTTCCCGCAAAGTAGTTGTACGGTTGTACAGTTGTTCTGTCTGCCCAGGGCGGCCAACCTCCTGAACTTGTGCGTGTGCGTATACTTTAATTGGCGCCCAACGAGGGGCTTCTCTGTGCGAGGGTTCTTCACTCGCTGGTGGGCGTGTGTTGCGTGAAACTTTTGGTTACCATAATTATGGCGGCCAAGGTTGCCAGTCAACTCAACCACCGCAAGAGCAACTACGACAACGACAACAGCGACCCTTGCCCCCATAGGTGTGACATTATGAAGTCCAATCAAATGGATTGCACGCATTGTGGCTGTCTTCAACAAATTGCTTGATTAATTGAAAAATACACACGAAGTGACCGGACACGACACGTAAAATTGCACACGACAAGGGACTGGGCAGATATCTTTATCCCGTGGCGGTGATTTTTCAATCATCACAATCATAACGAATACAGCAATTACGTGGAATATGTACTTGTACGATCGCAGAAGGTTGACGAATTAATTGGTCAATAAAATCGTTACCATCCGTTTACCCATCGCCCACTATTGTACCTCATTGATTATAATAAAGAGTATACGATTAACCAACTTTGAATCGATGTCTATACGGGGCTCTATAGTCTGCACGATTTACTTACTTTACATTTAAAATCAAAAATTATTAGGTTCAATTAAACTACTTATAAGTTAATATTTAAAGACTAGAAGAGAATACCAAGACACTTACGTAAGTCAGAATATTTTTGTTAATCACCATCTCAACTTTAACCTTCACAGATGCCTGTTCGTGAACTTTTCACTACCTGAATAATTATAGACAATGGAATAACACTGTCCTGTCTTCATGTTTGAGCTATTCTCGGCCAAAAGCAATCAACTAGGGTCTGCTCCTGACCTCATTCTGACTAAAGAAACTTTTACTTTCTGTGCTGCAGATTAGCCGCAAGCTCTGCTTTTTCCGTCGCTTCCCTTCAACCCCTAGTGGCACACATCGGTCTTTGGAAACGCCCCGCCATCATTCAGGCATTAATAATTAAGGTTCACACAGTCGCGTTGACATTTGACGCAGCCGTAACTGCTTCCGCTGGAGATGCAGCCACAGTGGAGTACACGGAGAGAAATTCAGCATCCTAAGAGATAAACTCTTAAAATTATTCTAGTAATGTTTCATCGAAATCTTGATCTCAATTTGAATTTGAATCCCTAAGTATCCCCAAGTCATTTTAAATTCTTTAAAAACTCAAAACTTTTTCGGACTCTGACTGAAATTTTCCTAGTGCCGAATTCCTGCGACAGTTATCCACTTTGGTTCCGAGCTGGACTGCTGCCTGCCATTAGCCTTGTGTGCAATTTTAATGACACGCAAATTGCAGTCGCCTGCGTTGCAGTGGCTTCAGCGTGGATTTTTGTGCCGTTGCGCCACTTGCGCCCCATTTGACCGCATTACGATTGGACGCACGCGTTTCAACGCCATCTTACGTGTCAAAGCCTGAGAAATATTTAATGGCCGCCAGGCCGTACAGTCCATTTGGTCTGGATACGGTGGACACCGCCTGTATGGTACTCACGTGTGTAAAGTAGTAGTAGTGCACGGAGGCTCCTCGCTCCGCCAGAGCCTGGGCATACTCGTTGGTGGGGCAGGTGAAGAAGTGATCGCCCACAGCGCGTCCGATTTGCTGTTGGTTCTGATATCCCGGGTTACCCTCCCAGCTGGTGTACTGAAAAGATGGAGAATCGGCCTAAGATTCAGTATATTTCAATATAAATTACTTAATTTAGGTGCTGGAAAATATCTATCAGAAGTGTCTCTGATATCTTTAAAAGGAAAAGCCCCTCGTTGGGCGCCAAATTAAATATACCGATTTTTAGCAACCACAAATAACGAAAAATAAAGAGTAAGGAGTAATCAGATCTATGATTTTTGATAGTTTTCTGCTCGCTTATTATAGAGTTAGGAATTATTGCCCGCCTCATGGAAAAATTTCCCTAGTCTATCATGAAATAAAGTTAGCTGTCATTTTAGCCAATTTGCGTTCTGGTTCGTTGAGAGTCTACTGGGCCAGCTAATCCCGGATTCTGTCCGCTCTCAACTGTCAAAAGCATATCCACTGCTGACGCAGAATGCCGCAAAATGAATTTTCCCGGCTACAGAACAGAGTAAATGAATTAAGCCACTAAATGCAACTCAATCAGCAAGCCGTCGCCGTTGACGTCGCATTTAACGTGTTTAGAACATGCCACGATGCTGCTGGTGACACGGTGTAGCTGCACGTTGCACAAATGCACTTTAAGCGATTTGCATGACGTATTTAGGAAAAATGTTGAGCTTTTGGAAAATTCTCTCTATTTTGATAAGAAACTAACTAAAGATAAATATTCTGGCCATTACATTGTAGCAAAATATAAATCAATATACTTAAAGCAAAAAAATTTAAATTTAAAAAATATCTGCCAGATGCAATTGCATTTGCATTCCAAGGAATGCAAATGCGTAGTGGAAAGTTACCTGGAAAATTATGGCCTCGCGTTCCGCCTGCGTTGCCTTGCCGAAAATGTTGTTCATAATTTCCAGATACTTGTCCCGTGGCAGGGCCGTGGCATCGTCCTTATCGAAGTAATCGATGAAATCGTACAGCAAGAAGTAAGTGCCTGTAAAAGAGGAGGGAGGGGAATAAGTGTTTAACCCGTGCGAGGTCAACTCGTAACAATGCTGGGTGAGAAGTGACGCGATGAGGGATGTTGGCCAATCTGGAAAAACAATTACCACTACAGGCGGCGCTTCAAGATGCCGACTCACAATGGAGAGGCCGTGCCAAGGACACCGCGCTCAGCATTAACCCCAAGTCCTTAGACCCAGCAGCAGCGCCAGCACCAGCGGCAACAGCAATCATAACAGTTTCAGAAGCCGAGGAGAAGTAAGTGAAAGAGTGCAAAATAGGATAAACCAAAAACTCGTGCCCACTACAAAAACAGAAGCCTCAAACAAGTACGAGCACTAATGTCGACTAGAAAATACCCGATATCCTCAGATGGAACAACTTGTAGAAAGTAACTAGAGCCTCCCTTTTTGCTTAGAAATACAAAAATACGGGATGTACCAATATAACTTCGGATTTCTATCAAAGAAATATATTTCACCATTATAAACATTACAAATAAATTTACAAATTTATTAACATAACATATGTTCTTGAACATATATCATATCACACTTTCTCATAACCAATCAACCCTTCCTCTCTAATACTACAGGGTACAAAAGGCAGGGCGATAGAACAAAGCGGCTCGTCGTTGCCTTTTATTAACTTAATTTTTATGGCACTTGTTGTTGGCCCAGTTGTTGTTCTGCCTGGCTTTTGTCTTTGTCGCACACTTCAAATACGGGCCACACTAACGAACCATAATTGCTGCCTATGAGCGACGACAGCAGCAACACAACAGCAACAGCAGCAACACTTACGGCAGCAGCAGCAACATCAGGACACATAGTCGAGTATCTGTGTTTGTGTGGGCCGAGGGCCGAGGGCACGTGCAACCCATTCTCAATTTATCTTGCTGGGCCACTGTGTTTATGTTTGCTTCGATTCCATTAAGGTCAAAACCTTATGCAAAGCCAGGCACGAGGAGCTTTGACTTGAATTGCAAACAATCTTGAACGAGCTGACAGAAACTCTCGCTTACTAAAGTCGATAAGTATTTCCCAGAGAAAGGGGCCAGTCAAGACATATCAATTGTTTAAAGTTACTTAAAGACCGAAATATATTGCAATTCTATAACTCTATGAAGAGTCTTGGAATTTGCATAACCATGTTTGTATTTTTCTGTACATGTGGGAACGACCTTGCGTTTTTCAACTATTACTGGATGGCGGGTATACGCTTTTAATTAAATTGCAAACAACACACTCACTCTGTGGCCTCAAATTTCTTTGCTTTTTTTGCGGGAAATCTCGCTCTCTCCCTCACATACACACAGGCGAAATGTAAATACGGTTTTAATGAGTGTATAATTGAGTTAGCAGCAGCAACAACAACGCCGGCTGATTCGGCCAAGCTAGAGGCGAAATTCAGGACTACAACTCGGGACTACAACTACGGAGCCAGCGATAAGTTGGCCGTCTCGGAACGCGAAGCAATTAACGAGCAAACAAGCTGTCTTGCACACACACAGGCGCAGGAGGCACAACCACAGGCACATACGCATACATACTCACGCAGGATGTGCATGCAATCGCGAGTCGGAGGACCTGCCACCGAAAATGAATTATTTAAGCACCGAAAAGTTGGCGCCTCGAGTTCATTGCATACTTTTCGGATGCACTTCAGCCCAAAGAAAATTCTTAATTCAGTTAAAAAACACTTTAAACTGTTCTATCTATCAAATTATTTAATCATTTAAGGAAAGAGTGCAAGCTGCATATGGAATTCCATTCCGCATGCATTTCTGAAATTTTGCCTAGCAATTAGTTGAACTATACAAATATATGCTATTTAGGATATGCATTAAGAGCACAGACAAAATATATATATATTTATATAATATCTATATAATATGCAAAAAGGACGCGAAGGGCAACCAAATTTGTCAAAAACAAACAGAAAAGGATGCTTTCATGTGCGCGGCTCATCGTAATGTATTTGAATTTGTATTCGTATTGTTGCAAATGCTAGATGACCTTGAACTCACAAACACAGGCACAAACACAGGCCCACACACACACTCAGCTGAGTAACGGTACTTGTACCCATGGAAAATGGTGGCAGTTGCCTGGCGGCCATGCACGCACACCTTTTTGGCCAAGAGAAAATAGAAAAGAGAACGTAAAACGGAATACGGAATACGAAATACGGAATACGGAGAGCGAACGGGAGAGAAAGCCAGGAGCAGAGAGAAAGCGGAAAGCAGCAGCTGTGAGCAATGAGTGAAAGTGAGCAGAAAAGCAGAAAAGCACACGGGTCTGCTGGCTTATTCTGCTCCTGGCAAGACAGGAGCCGCAACAACAGCAACTGCCAACTGGCAAAACCAAAAACATCAGCAACATCTACTGGCCAACAGCAACAAGAAAATCGAAAGGAAAGCCAGAACCAGAGCCAAAGCCAAAGCACGAACTGGCACAAAAGCCCCGAGAATCTTCTTCAATCTGTTATACGAAAAACACAACCCACGAAAAGGGCCCACCACCCACAACCCAGAAGCCACCATCAACCATCTGCCACCCACCAAAAACAACATCCTGCGGTGGCGGCTCGCAAAATAATAAGAAAAGGAAAACGCAAACGGAAAATTTGTTACAAGTGCGCCACTTACACGGCCTGGCACGGAAAAGCTGGCAACACAATGCACACAAAGAGTTACGCACCAGATTGAAAAGAATAACAGCGAGCAAAAGGATAAGGGAAATGGGATGCGGGATGTGGGGAGAATTAAGTGAGAATCAACAGCAGCAGCCGTTAGCAGCAGAAGGGAAAGTTCCCATTGCGATTTGTCTAATCCGAGTTTGAATTTTAAATTTTGTTTGGCTAGAGTGCAAATTAAACTAACAAGGCTATAGATCGATTTCATAAAAATAGGTTTTATAGTATATACAATTTTATTATATAATATTCAAAGCAAGATATTAAGGAGTGTTAAAGAAAGTAATCCTTATTCATTTTCAAACAATGGATTGTCTAAAATGTAATAGACAATTTTGATCGATACTAAACTTTAGCTGTTATTCTAAATATAAAGAAATATCAACGTAAATTTATCATAACCAAAAGCTCTTTATTTGTGAAGCAGTTAGGAATTAAATAAACATGGGAATTTTTAATTGAAATATTGAATTTTGTAAGTATTCTCCGAATTTGTATACAATAAATATTTGTTGGTTTATTCTGCAAATGAGGCATTTATTTGTATTTAATTCATATATTTTAACCTGCTGCCAATTTATGTTCGCAGTGATTTTGGTATTATTTTTGCTTTTGGCTATAATAGTTTCTTTGGGAATTCATAGCTGACTTTTGCAATAAGTTTAACATTTTTTCGCCTTGGGCAAGAACAAATAATTACAGGAGAACTTTAACTCAACTTTTAGCGGTAATAGTTTGCTTCCCCTCTTTAATAAAAGCCGTCCCTCCAGCCACTCGATAATGCTGCGGCACGTGTGGCACTCACGCGTCCCGTTCCGCCCATCAAGTTGAGGGCTCGCTTTTTGCTTTCGCTTTTCCACAGACCACCCACCACCCACTGCCAACCAGCCATCGCCCACCGCCCCCCGCTGTCACCTGAGCGAAATATATTTAAATAATTTATGATGCCGTCCCGCACAGCTGAGCGCCATATCCGAGTGCGTGTGTGTGGGTACGGATGTTTTTCCTTTTTTCCCGGGGTCACCGCAATTTGCGTGGGCGAGTCTGGCAAGTTTCGGCGGCTTTTTGAATTTCTCTGTATTTTGACTCCGGCAATTCCGGTGCGTTGACACATGCCGCGCTCGGAATTTTAAGTCAGCTAAATTCGTAATTGACAATTTTTTGTGAGAAGTGTAGTCAAGAAAAGAAAGTAAAGAGACACAGAGGTAATCGAACTTGTAATTCCTGTAGGCACTTTTCCTTAGCCCAAATAACCATACTTTTTAACTTTGTTAAAGCTTTTAATTTTAAATTAAATATTTTAAAGATTTTTTATTGTACTCCCACATTAAATACTCTGTTTTATTCCTACAACGGCAGTTTATTAGCGCTCTCCTCACTGGAAATTTAAAGTTTACGAAAAACTTAATTTGTGTGCGAGGCTGAAAAGGGGAAAAACAAAAGCCAAAGCCGAAAAAGCCAACAATACAGGACATTACACAAAGTGCAGTTTTGCGACAGCCAAACCAGAACTAAGCCGAGCACAATGTAACCACCAGAACGAACCACCTCCACTACCAGTCGTAGTCCTCGAAACCCAAAACCCAGAACCCAAAACCTAAGCCCACTAACCCCCTCGATTCGCCGCTCAGTGTCATGCAATAAACCATAAAAATTAAGCACTCGAGCCAACAGAAAGTACCGAATGCATTACGAGTGCTCGAAATGTGCGGAGGAAATTTTTGAAAGGCAGCCCCTTCCCACCCCGGCTAAGCCACCCTCCTACCCATAAAATGACGGGAATAAAATGCATTTTGTCTGCCAAGCCAGGCCACAACAAAAAGTGTATACAAATATATATGTATAGTTGCAGAAAAGTAATAAAATCTCAAATGGATGTAGAGCACCGAGCTGCAGCGTAAAAGTTTTTGGGGCGCGGAGGACGGAAGCTGGGCTAAAAAGCTTGGCAAACAACATTGGCAATGGGTAGTACTTTGTTTTGGATAAAGTTTAGCGCTGACGTCAGCCGCAGAGGATGCAACAATGGCGGCAAGGACGACCCAGAAAAAAGGGGAGATAGATGGACCCGGGCTGGGAGGGTTGAGATGGTCGCGATGAAGTCAGCGGCGGGAGGAAATGGCAGCGGGTTCTTAGGCAAGCACACTTACCCTCATCCCTGACATTTCCCATCAGGATGTCGTAGTCCTTCAGATCCGCCGTCTTCATCAGCGTCATGGGATCCGCCGGCAGGAAGGCTCCATCAATGGTGGGTGCCGAGGGGAAGCTGAGGATGCCCGAGTAGGAGTTCCACTGCTGCACCGATATGGTCTTGGCGTCCACCGAACGCATGCAGCTCATCACGTGAGCGGGATTGGTCTGCAATCGGTCGGAAAATAAATCATTAGTAAAAATTTAAATAAATAAAATTGGATTATTATTTAGAAGACAGGTTCTTTTATAGTCCATTATTATCAAACACTATAGTTTTCAATTTAATAAATACTATCTTTCTTAAAACACTTTATCAGGGCTTCTTATGCTTATCAATGATAAGTTATCATATATCAATTTCAATTCATTGGTTAAAGTATGTGTATTTTTTTGAGGTATTTCTTTAGGGATTGTCTTAATTTAAATATTGGCCTCCATCTTCCCATCTTTAATTTATAATAAACACTTTCCATTTGAAGCCGGCAACTCACCTTCAGCATGGAGGCGTTGCAGTTACAGTCGTTGATCAGCGCCTTGCCAATCTCCACGGCCTTCTCGGAGGTCATGTGACTCCAGGGGGCGTTCATGGTGCCCGACTGCATCATGCCCCTCTTGACCAGGCCCCTGGTCACCGGCGACATGAGCTGCGCGTTCACCGAACTGGATCCCGCCGACTCCCCAAAGAGGGTCATCCACTCCGGATTTCCGCCAAAGGCATGAGCGTTGTCCTTTAGCCAGCGAATGGCCAGGGCCTGATCCCAGAGGCCCACATTGCCGGGCGCCTCCTCTGCGAACTCCGACGGCATTTCCGGGGCCAGGTGCAGGAATCCAAAGGCGCCGACGCGATACTGGAAGGAGGCCACTATCACATTGCCCACGGCGGCCATGATGTCCGCGTTGTAGATGTCCAGTGTGGCGGATCCGGTCATGAAGCCGCCGCCATAGATCCAGATCAGGATCGGCAGGCCGTTGGTCGTGTTCTGCGGATTGCCGTTGTGGATGAGGTGGTCCGTGTCGGCCTGTTTGCCATTCGTGTGCTGCGGAAGCAAATGGGTAGTGTAAAATGATCAACTTTAAAGATACTATACATCAAAAAATTTTAAGCTAAGAAAATATTTTAATTTGTTATGGCTTTGGTATATAATTTCTTTAAAATAGAATTCAAACTATCCGTACTTTAACTCATTAAATATTATTTATTATAAATTATTGTCTAAGTATGTGAATTCAAACTTACCTCGGCTCCATTGGCTCCCCGTCCATGACGAAGTCGTGCCTTTGCCGGCGCCCAGACGTTTATGTAGAGGCAGTCCTCGGACACGTTGGTATTGGGGTTCCAGATCTCCTCGCCGGAGAAGCCCGGGAAGTACTCGTAACTGGGTTCCGGAAGGGAAAGGCACAGAAAAGAAACGAAAAGAGAAGAGAGTTCTTGATTAGCTGGTGACCCATATGCAAATCAAAGGCTGCTTGTCCCCCATCTGGAATTCGGTCATGCCAATTACGAAAAACTAACTGGCTATGTTATTTATTTTTATTTCTATACGCTCTCTCTTCCGTTTTTGCTCGCTTTGCTTATACACTTTCATTCAGTTTCATTTCATTTCCCCCAAAAACACTGGCCCACACACGCCTTGTAGTCCCAGTCCCCCACAGTCCCACAATTTGACATAGTTTTTCCGCTTTATAAATGTTGAATCGCTCGAATCGATATCCCTACGCATTCGTACACAGCTCAGCATTTGTCTGTCCGTCTCTATAGATACCTCTATACTATTTCATATGCTGGCGAGCGACGTACGCTTAGGTGTGTTTGGCTTCGTGTCCATTAAAATTAACTTTGCCGTTTCGCATAAAAGTAATTTATCACAGACCGAGAGAAGAGGCGATTTCTGTTTCTGATTCCTACGCCGGCAGCTGCCATTCGCCTTTATCACTATATTTTTCTAATTTCCTTTTGCCGCACACACTTTGATGGCTTTTCGTTTGGGGTGCGGAAAAACTTTGGTTCTCTATTTCAAGAGCAAAAGTAAAGCAAACCAAATGAGTTTGATTAAATAAATGGAACTGGAATGAGAAGCATTTTTTTGCTCCTTTTTAGGGGTTCTTATTTATTCTGCCATTCGATTCTTATATTTAAATCAGAATAGTAGTTGAGGCTGGACATTTCTTTAATAAATGGTCAATCCTATAAATAAAAAGTAAAACACTTTAACTTCAATAGTCGTATCTTGCCAAGCAATATATTTCCCCCTTCCACAAACATTGAATGGCAAACAGAGGCCGATTGCAATTGGCAGGGCCAACATGCTGTGCAAAGTTTCGAATTGGCTTTTTCCGTTTTGGCCGGCTCTTTGCATGCCGCATGACGTCACTGGCAACAGTTAGGTCAACAGCGAGCTGCCGCTGCAGCCGGGCTGCGATTCGCAGGTTTCTAGGTCAAACGCCGAAGTGGAGCGTACCACAGAACCCTTTCTGAGCCCCAGCAGTCCGCTAAGCCAGTGATGACAAGTGGTTTTATTTCCGGAACCATATGACCCCCTTTTATTGGTCTTTGCAAAAATAATAAAGTATCCCACACAGATGAAAATCGATTGTTTTGTAACTTTTCTAACTAACTATTGTATCGTGAATATTTATGTAGTACCACCTAAGACTTGTTTAATATGCTTAACAAATTAATTGTATTAAATTATAAATATTTGTAATAAAATTTAAATTAAAATTTAAAATGCAGTCGAGAAAACGGGTTAAATAAAACTAATTTTTGGGCAATTGGAAATGGTAGACCTTCGCGGATCCACGGGGGTTGATATGGGTGAAAACCGGGTGAAAAGTGAAAGCAATTTTGGCATTCAAAAAGTATGCAACAAAAATCACAACAAAGTCCTAGATCCGCCACTGATGGTAGATGATATAGAATCAGCTTATAAAACTGTAATATCCACGTCAGACGTTTGATAGACTTACCGCTCTTGGACGCAGGTGGCGGACAGCCGGGTGGCGTCGAGGACGCCGTGCCAGGGCTCCGCCGGAACCGGCTTGCGGAAGCGCAGGTCCTCGAGCGGCGGCTTGGCGTAGGGGATGCCCGTGTAGACGTGCACCTCGCGGCCCTGCACCGTTACGGAGCGACCGCGGACGGGGCCGGAGGACGTCTGCACCACCAGGCGATCCATGACGCCGCAGACGCCGGACAGGTGCAGCGATAGCACCAGGACCAGGGGCAGCGGCAGGGAGAGGGGCAGGGAGATGGGCAGGAGGCTGCTCTGCCGTACGGAGGCCATGACGTGGATGCGCAGGTCGGCGATGGGTGGCGACTGCTGGTGTCCTACTTTGGCGCCCTGACGTCACTGGCACTGACCACTTGTCTCTGGTTGCTGCTGCTGCTTCTGCTGCTGTTCGCGATTCGCGATTTCTGCTCGCTGGGTATCTCGTTTCGGAACTGGTACTTCTGGCGGATTCGGATTCGGGATGCCTGCCCGGCGCTGCAAGCCGCATCCACAACTTATTATCCGGTTGAGTTCGCCGCTGCTGCCGCAATTGCCACTTGAAGCTGCCTCCCGTGTGTTGCACTGCACATTCTCCCGCCGCAGCAGCTTTGGAATCCGCAATCTGGCAGCTGGCAATGGGAAGTCGGTACTAGGCACTCGTTTTTGATTTGATTTGGATATGGGGGTTCAGTTCGCTTCGGTTTCCTGCGCAGCTGTTGCACTTTTGCAGCGCCCGCTCCGGCTGCTCGGCTTCTCAGCTCCGGCTTTTCTTCTCCGGCTGCCCGGTTGTGTTTGAACTGCAAACAGAAAGAACAGCCATTAAACTATTTGTCCAGGCTTCCTGACAGGGTATTTCGCTTTTGTGGGTACAGGGGGAAAAAACCGGGTTATATATTTTTGTCAAAATATTCCATTAATTTAAATATTTAATAACAAGAAAAGGATAACGTTTTTGATAATTGTCTTAGGGGTTGGATTTATAACATAACGTATTTATTTTAAACAGATAATTTGATTTCAAGTTTAATCAAATTTTAAACAAATCTCAAAGATTCGCATTATTCACTTTTTTAAATGTGCGTACTTTCTCTCAGTGTTCTGTCACCGCACACACATACAAACACAAGGACGATCTGACTTGTCGGGTGCTTGTGTATGTGTATGTGTCTGTGTCTGTGTCTGTGTCGTCTGCCCCCGTTTGTATGCTGCAATATTGATGTGTTTGCCTTTGGGTTAGTGTGTGTGTTTACCACTTGAGCAGAGATGCAAAGCTGCCTCCTTTCTTGGTCTCGGGTTGCATTCAAAACTTTCTGAGTGCCACCTGTATCCGCCCACCACCCACTGGTAACCCACTGCCAACCCACACACCTGCATTGGGCCCACTCGCAGGATTCTAGGATTCCCTCGAGTGGCGCATATCGCTCTCTAAGGCTTTGCCTGCAACGTCGTTAAACATATTTTCTTATATGCCTTCATTAGAGTCACTTGACCGATTTAAGCAAATATCCTTTCAAACCGAAGCAGTCGAGAAAAACCAATGGAACCCCAAGGCGTTTTGTCCCGATTCAAAATTTGTGGCCTATGTGCAAGGGTAAAACTTAACTTTACAAAGAAAGAAGGGCTGGGATAACAAAATACTGGATTTCTCAGACGAACTAATGAAATAAGCTTTTGGGGTTCAAAATAAAAGTATGAATTAATTAAATAAATTTCAATTTAATAGAAAACAAGAAAGGAAGCTAGCTTCGGCCAGCCGAAGCTTATATACCCTTGCAGATAAAAGAAATACCTTTTTAAGTTGTCAGAAATCAAAACGCCTACTTCCTGCAAAGTTACAATGAATTTTCTTATATTTGTTTGATTATTCGTATGGGAGCCTTAAGATATAGTGGTCCGATCCGGCTCGCTCCGACATATGTACTACCTGCAATAGAAAGAAGACTTTTGGGAAAGTTTCATTGCGATAGCTTTAAAACTGAGAGACTACACTCATAAAAATAAATTTCTACATTTTAGAAAATCGCCCTAAAAAAATTTTCGCCTTTGAACTGAGAAAAATTTTCTATTTTCACGACAAATTTGCCATAAATTCAAGGCAGGTGACCATAAAAAAATCTTTTTAGGGTTAATTTTTCTATTTTTCTAATATTTAGGGCGATTTTTTTCGATTTCCTTCGTTTTGACCTTTTCTAAATCCAACGGCGAATTGCCCTAAATTTTTCCCTACAATTTTTCTAAACACAAGGGCGATTTGCCTTAAATCTGAGGACTGCAGGTCAGCATAGAAAGAGAGACAAATATAAAGATAGAGAAACAAGATCTGCATCGGTTTTTGGTTATGTTTCCGTCTCCTCAAAAGAGTGGGACGGAGAACTTTTTTCGCCGAACTTTCGGGAAATTTGTGTGCACTTCGTGTGACCTATGTATGTATTGATTTTAGTGCGTTGTGAGTTTTGAAAAGTGTTAGACGTAAATCATGGAGCTGCTACTAAAAGACTTGGGAGGAGAAGCCTTTATTAATATTTTTAATGGTAAGTAAATTGTGTAGTACATGTACATATTTTATAAATAGGTAATTAATGTGATGTAATTTAATTGTGTTTATTAGAACGGCATTTCAACCTTGAAACCTTAAAACATTTAAAATGGGATCAGCTGCGTGGTGAAATTCCAGTAGAATTGGTAGGGCCAGCAGTTGAGTTTTTTGAAAGATTGGAGAAATGGCAAAAAAATGTAAGTATTATAGTTTCAGTGCAAGTTCAAACATAAATACGTTTTGTTTGTTAAAATATGTGTATGCATTTTTTTCCTTTTGTTGCGCGAAGGGGCAATAAACTGCGCAGTCGCGACGCGTGGGCGCCGCAAAGAAAGAAACTGCGCATTTGTTTTTCAGAATAAGGGTTGAAATTTTGAGTTACTTTCAGTTGTGTGTGATTTGTGGTAAAGTGAAGATCTATTTTGGTTTAATTTCTGTGCAACAATTAATCTAGATAGCTAAAAATGAGACATATTTAATTAATTTTCAGGATCAGGAAGATAACAGTAATGAGTCCGTATTTGGTGTTTCATTGAGCAATATTCTGGCAAACAGCAAGAAGGGAAAGCTTATAATAAATAGCTATAATGAAACAAAATCCCTAAATACCAGGACGCGAAGGGAGCTGAGCCGTTCCATCGTAGAGTACTTGCTGGCAAATGCTGTTCAACCTAAGCAGGAACTCTTAGAAGACGTCGCCTTGCAAATTACTCATCTATTCAGTTCTGAAACTGCTGTAAGTAACTATTTTATTCCAAAAACAACATTAAATAGTACGTTTTTTTCCCCTAGGAAACCTATTTTCTTAAAATCAAAGGCAAAAAGCCAGGTGGACTGCTTTACTCAAACTATTACAACCTTAAAGCTAAATTTTCCAATAAGGCGCCTAAAGTCAGGTCTGAGGACGAAGAAAATTTGTCCCCAAATGCACAAATTCTTGGTGGCAAGTGAAACTTAATTTTTTCGAATACATGTATTTAAGAAGTGTTTTGCGTTTATAGAAGAGGTCGAGTTAGCAAGGACTTGGTTGAAGCTAAATGTCGAGCCGTTCGAGACTGTTCTAAGTCACTGGAACTCTAGCTTTTTGTGGAGGACTAATTTTCTTAAATCGGAAGCAAGTTTTTCCGATGTGTTGGATGAATTTCCAATTTTAAAGCAATCATTTGGACACTCTCTGGTTCGTTACCCCTAAAATCGAAACTTTCCAATATTTTTAAAGTAATTTTATTTTAGATTGAGGCCGATTTTGATTTGCTATATCCCCATCAAAGCAGAAAATTGGTTGAGAAGTGGGATGATTTCAAAATACAAATTGTTCCCTTCTCAAGTCCAAAGTCAGAGAGCAACAAAGTTTAAATTTGTTGAAAATTTTTGACCAGCAATCAGAAGGTATTTATTTATGTTTAGATGTTATAAAATCATTTTTAAAGCAAACTATTTTCTCATTTAGGAACTAAGTCAACTTTAATATGGATGTGTCTACATGCAGTTTTGGTTCCAACAAACAGATGCAAAAAACCTGGATCCAATAATTTAGCAGCCAAATTCACGATCGCCGACTCGAGAAACCGATTCATGGTGTGGAAGGCGAGTTTGGGCGAGCTGCAGACATATCTAAAGGATCAAACGGATACTTGTTTCAGTGATAAGCAAAAACTTCAGCCCTTTGTATGTTGTATCGGAACTAACCCAATTAATTTGACCGATTTCTTTGTTTATCTGTCCGGTATATTCTACCGTATGCCAGACTTGCTCACAAGTATAGATGTTTGCTTCAAGATTTTTTTTGTTTTAAATCTTAAATATCCTAGTGAGTGCCAATTAGTGTGGACTTTTGTTCAAAAGCTCATTTTTGAAATTGAGCTTAGCTCAGATATAAAAAACAAATCTGTTTCGGAGCTGATTAATGATTTTAAAAATTTAACAAAGTAATATTTTAATTTTCAATATATTTCATTTTCTTTTTATATTATTAGATATTAGGTTTACATTTTTTTCTAATTTTTGTCAACGTTGAAACCTTTTTATTTTTTCTTACTTTTTTATTTTTTCTTACCATTATATTTTATAATATACAGCTTCGAACCAGATTTTAGAGCACTCGAAATAAGTGAAATATGTTCCTTTGAAAACGAAGTTTCAATTTTATGTGCTAAGCTAAAAACGATATATAGTGAGCATTTTACATGTTATAAAATCTTGAAAAAAAACGAATATACCCTGATAAAGTTGAACGACATTAAATTTCCGCCCACGGAAACACAATTAATAAATGAAAACACGTATATTAAACCTAAATTCTATTTTTAACTAGTCTTTAAATATTTATTAGTTTAAGCAATATTATAAGTAATAGTTTTTAAGAAATATATATTAACAAAATGTATACATAAATTTAAGCCATACCAATGTAAAATAATAAATATTTCATGGAAATCCAAAAATAAAACCAATTTTTTAGGGCTATCCGCCTGTTTTTAAGAAAAGAATTTCTAATATTCAGAAAAAATTACCCTAAAAGTAACCCCAATTTTTAAAAAAATTTAGAAATAAATTCTATTTTTGGCGGCGATTTACCCGTGAATTCAGAAAATTGTCCCTAAATTTAAGGAAACCGCATCTCACATTTAGGGCAAGTCACCAATAAAAGAGGAAAATATTTCTCAATTCAAGAAAATTTGCCCTAAATTATGACAGTTTTGAACCAAATCTAGAATAAAAATTCTAATATTTAGGGCTTTTTACCCTAAATTCACGAAAATCTGTCTAAATTTATGGACATATGGGATAGAAATTAGAAAGCCCATTGGTACAATTAGGGCATTTCACCCTAAAAACAGGAAAATATTTCTCAATTTAAGAAAAATCACCCTAAATTAAACCAAATTTCCATAGGGATTTTTTAGAAAAATTTGTCTAAATACACGGGCGAATCGCCAGCGGATACGATTTACGGGCGATTTTCTTAATCCACGGGCGAAAAGTCAGTTTTTTAGGGCGATTTAGGGTAAAAATTTCTATGAGTGTAGTTCGCATAGAAACGGACAGACGGACAGACGGACATGGCTAGATGGACTCGGCTATTGGTGCTGATCAGTCAATATCTGACTGAAATTATAATACCCTCTGCAAGGGTATAAAAATAGTAAATTATATAATATATAATAGTCTATACCACTTCATAACTAATATATATGAATGGTTTAAGCTGTATTGCCTTCTTTTAATCTCTTACATGCATTACGATATAGAAAACTGGGAAAACCTTTTACGAGTTGAATTTAGTTTCCTGTTATCAGGCATTTATCGATAAATTTAACTTGGGAGGCTGCACTTTGACAAAGAAAGCTGGTATTTTTTCGACTTTTTCAACATGTCCTTGACGTTTTCGAGCTGCAACAACTCCTGGCGTCGAATTAAGCCAAGAAACTTGGGCCTTGCATGCTGACGGACCATTAGACGGGGCTCGTGTAATAACACCGCTGCCACGCCCCCTGCAGTTGCAGCGCCCCGAGTCTCGGGGGTTCCTTGTTTTCAACTTGTCTGCCAAAGGACAAAGGAACAAAGAGGCTTTCTCAGCTGGCGCCGCAGTAATTTAAATGTTATTTAGCCGCACAATTAAAATGGCATTAAGACGCCACCGAAGTGCGAGTTTCAAGTTGGCAATTTAATTTTGTTCCCCCATCCTCAACGAAGTGCACATTTTAGCTAAATTAGCCCAATTTTCCCCACGTTCTTTGCATTTTCCTCGAGTTTCCCCAGCAAATCGCTTTCTTTCAGTCCCTTTTCCAAGGGTGTTTCGACATTGTCGCTGCCTGAAAATCGGCAGATAAGACGTCCTGACCTAAGTGAATATTTTCTTAATTTCTTGCGGCTGCAGCAGTTTTCCCCCATCATTTTCCGAGTCACAGTTTTCACTACAACTTTTCCATAAACATGCGCATTTTTTATCCTGCGTAAACGAGGGTTTATTTGCGGAGGGGAAAGCGACCAGAAGTTGTATTTATCTTATTTTATGTTGCTTTTTCCAGGAACATTTTGAGCGCTTAGTTTCAGCTGACACGAGCAGTTTTTCTTGCCAACTCTGTGTGTTCATAAAGTTGCAACTTCAAAGTTGGCTCAAGCAGCCACTAAAATCCCGAGAAGTGTGTTTCAACTATGAAAAGCAGTCTGAGTTTAACTCGAGGTAGCAGCGGAGAAAAGTCCACATTTATAAGACCTTAATTTTTAAATTTAAAGAAGCCTATTTAAACCTGAACCTAGTTATCATTTTCCAATTTTCCATACCATCTTAATTTATTCACAGAGTGAATTGAACAAAGGCTAAAAAAACCTACGTTTAAAATATTTTAATTGAGATGTTCACATTTTATTTGTGTCATAATATTTTCTGTGTGGCATAGTTTTTCTGTTTTGATTTCACAGTATCTTTTTTTGTTTTCTTTTTCATGAAAATCCTTCGGATGCTGCCATGGATATGATAGCCCAACGAGCGGGAAAGTGATAGCCTGATAAAGTGTGTGCTGAAAAGAGAGAGTTGCGAGCGCGAAAATTTTAATGACATTCAAATTAAATTATAATTTCAAAAGTTTCGGCGCGCAGAGGGCAGTCAGCGTTGCTGATGACGACGATGACAAGGACATGACCAGGTGGCACAGGTGAAAGGCACCGCCCACCCACCGCCTCCTTTCCAGCCCCGCCCTCTCCCCTTCTCACCGTCGGGTCAGCTTTGTTGGCCAAAGGTCACAGCAACAGCAGAGGAAAAAAGGTTTGGCCCACCCCGCGATTTCCTTCCTGCTCCCAATCAACTTTCTCTACTTTCTCCTTTCCCTTTCCCCCGCCCCACCATCGTTTGTTTATTTCCCTTGCGTTTGTTTTCAAAATTTGGCAAATGCTAAAAAACATGGCCAACGACAAAACGAACTGTAAAAGCCAAAGGGTAAACAACACAAAAGGAAGCGAAACAAAAACAAAAAATAAGAGACAACATATATGGAGGGCCAAAAAGAAAAATTCTGAAAAGCAGAGTGAGTAGAGAAAAAGTTTACTGTGTTTCGTTTCTGTTTTCATTTTTGTTTTCATGTTTTTATGTTTGGCGTTCATGTTGTTTTTCTTCTCATTTTTTTAGGTTCCAAGCAGCTGTATACTCAAAATAATTATTGCTAAATTGTATGAGTTATGATTGTCAGTATTAAACTAATTTTTTTTAGATAAATAATTTACCAAGTTTTGCAGAATTATTTTTTTTTCTATCCAGTGAATATTTTTTTTTATTTATCAATTTAAAGAATTGCAAAACTAATTAAAGAAATATTTATATTGTTATAATAGACCAAGGCTTTTTAAAGAACGCTATACCTATACAGTTCACTAAAATTATACTTTTAGGAATAACATGTGATGTGCCCCATTTTTGGCAGTGTACGCGGTTAGATGTGTCTGGTTTAATTGATGAGTTGAAGAGGGTAGTGGCGGACAGACAGACCGCCAGTCAGCAAAGCCTAATTGATACCCCCTGATATGAAAACCAAAAAGTGAGGGCAGGTGTCTATTATGGGCTGAATACCTAAAGGACTATTGACTAAAAATGGTGTCTTTTCTCTAAATAGAAGCTTAAGCATTGATGCAAAGGCAAAGTAAAAAAAATACTCAGGGTAAATATTTAAAAAGCGACAGAATTAAAGCTGAGCATATAAGAATGCGTATCTTGCTAAACAAATCTTATTCAATATTTTCCAGGCCGTTTCCTTGCATTCTCTTCCGGTCTATAAACCTCCACGCAATCATTAAACCCCGAAAAATATGGCCATCCGCTTTAATGAGGCACAATCATCATCAAGTTTTCACTGACCATTTGACCTTTTCATTTGGCAGGCGGCAGGACTCCGATCACAGGCCTTTAGTCCGGCCATTAGGCGAATGTCTGGCGCCAGCCGAACTATAAAATAAATGCTCGGGCGTGGCTCAGAGGCAGAGGAAACAAAAGAGCCAGAGCGTCCCAGGAACTTTCGTTCATCTTACGACAGGAACTGCTTAGAAATGGAAATTACTATTTTCATTTCGAAGAAATAACATACATAGTTTATAACGATTTGTTTCGAAGCTTAACACATCCCCTAAAATATGAAGGTGAAATTTAAGGACCGAATAATATTCAAATAGTCTCTAAAAGGGTTTACCTAATTGCAGACTTAACTTCTATAGAAGTGCCGTTGTAGTGCAACATTTCTTCGCGATTTCGGCGATCCGAATGCGATATCGCGGACGATCGTTTTCATCTCCTAGACATCACCAAATAGTGACTTCCGCAATAGAAAATGCTTGCAGGGTATTTGGTTTTTGTAATATGTGTTCTATCCTCTTTCTATCGCCCAGAATTGTCTCAGAAGTTACTTCTTAGAGATTGCGACCTTTTTTAGGTAGTAAAGTATGTTCCATCGTCTTTCAACCGCCCAGAAGTGTCTCAGAAGGTAGTTAGTTGTTTTCAATATCTAAAGCTGAACTTTAAACTTAAAATTTTATAGGTATATATTTCACTGTGCCAATGTGTGAATATGGGAAAAGCTATCCACTAAAAAACGTAGAAATTGCACAGCATGAGACGAAAAAACTAGGAACAAGAGAGGGCAGCCAGTAGCGGTTAGTATTTTATTGCACGGCGCCGCATGTGGCGGCTGCGGCGATTGAAGCGACCCCCTGGGGGGGGTTGAGGCAGTGGGTGGTTAGTGGGGAGTGGGCGTGGGTGGCGCCGGCACTACGTCCGGTGCACGAGTTTGGCTTTAGTGGCTCTCGCCCGTCACCGGGGCTCGTTAACGCTGAGACGCTCAATTTAGCGCGACTTATTCAGGTTGGCGCTCCGCTTGCCTCCGCTTGCGCCCGTGTGACTGACCTTGATGATATCACCGCAGCCATGTCGTCGTGGCCATCGTCATCCCAGGCCACTCTTCCCATCCAGCTCTTGTTCCCCTACCACTTCCAGGCCCACACGGAGAAAATTCAAGGAAACCTTTCTCCCAATATTTTTGACACTATACATGACTAAAAAAGTATTATTTCAAAATGATGAATGAATATTTTACATCAGATTTATGGACCTGGGATGAAATATGAAGACCAGGATATTTTTATTAAAAATCTAAGCTCATCAAGCTATTATAATAACTTTAGATTAGAGATGATAACCTTTTTCTCCGTGCAGACCAAGACATATGCGAATCTCTCTCGGGCGAGCTCCCAACTCACACGACACTAACCCTCGAGCACAAACAAGCCTGCCCTGCCCCTGCCCTTGGTGTCGATGTCTTGGGTTCCCTCGGCTTGGCTTACCCGTGGGTGTGCTGCACTTAAAGCCGAAATAAAAAATCAATAATCGGGGAATGACAAGTCAACAGCCAACAGCAGCTGAGCTGAACTCAGGCGGAGCCGCCATTTCTGACTGCTCCTGCCTCCTTTCCTCCGACAGAGAAGAACAGGACATGTCTGCGAGTGCGAGTGCGAGTGTGTGTGTGTTTTTGGGGCAAAAGTTGTATATTAAGTAACCTGAGCGAGTTGGGGAGTCCCCGGGACACGTACTCGGCACACGACCCAAAAACGTGCACCGCAGGTCTCGACTCGAATTTATGGCAGTTTCGCTCCATATTTATGTGTTTTTCAGCTTGCACTTGGTTATGAAATATATGGAGTCGTTAACCTAGAGAGAATGCAAAACCCTCCAAAGAAACGGTACGCAAAGAGATGGAGTGGCAACGCCAGATGAAATACGATTTGGTAATGGAATTTTAAAGAGGGCAACTAGAAGATAAATAATCTGATGAGAACGAAAGCAATATTTCATATTTTTATGCTCTTAATAATGTATAACCTATCAGCAGAAATAATAACAGTAAATCTAACAATTAATCGACATTTGTAAGGACGTTCGATTTGAATGCAATACTTTAAAACCTGCTAAAACGCAAGCTTTAATAAAATATCAATAATCGTGTTGAATATGAAGTATACGCCACGAGGACGCTCTCAGGCCTGAATGATTATGAATACTCAACATTTAATCCCTGATGGCCGGTCCTTTGCGATCCCTTTGTCCCTTTTCAACTGATGATGCTGTAAAATGTCAAATGTGAGTGCTGCTTTCATATGAAATGACGCAAGAAATAAAAGCGTTCGCCTTTGGGGCGCCGCTGGCAAAGGGCAACCATCCATCTGCCCTGCCATCATCTGCCATCATCCATATCCAACCGAACCGAGTACACAATGCGAAAGCCTGGCCAGTGACGTCACGGCCATTAAGGCCTGCAGATGTATGTATACATCTATATACGGGTATTTCCTGACCACAAAATCCCGAACGAGAGACCCAGTAGAATAGCAATCTACCTGAGGCGGGTTAATTAATCGCAAGGAACGTCATGAGCATCCGGAATACGTAGTGAATACGTTGCCCATACGCCCTGTGCACCGAGTACCGTCCTGCCACAACTTTGACTCAATTTGCGCCATTCAGGCCATATAATGCAATCGGTGCATCCATCGACAACTCGCATCAGCGAGCCAACAAAAACAGAGACAGCAGAGTCAACAATCAATATTGATGCCTGCGATGATAACAGACCCTGTTGTTGCTGTTCCCCCGATAATTATGCTCATAAGAGCGTAAGAGTTTTAATTGGGCTGCTTATTACAATAATCAGAGCACCGGCAGTCGGGGCATAGAAAGTGGAACCGTGGAACTGAGGCCCGGGGAACGACCATATTATATGGCATATTGGGCGTGTGCACTTGCATGAGTTATTCAATTTGTGGCATATCAGCCAAATTGCAGCCACAGCAACAATTACAGCAATCACACGACGGCAACAGCAAAAACAATATGCGAAAAATTAAGCACAAATTAAATTGAATTTTAATTGGGCAACGCATCAATAATTTGCAATTTGTTACAATAATTACATAGTTATTTAATATTTATGTTGACTCGACGCTTGTCAATTAGTCTGGCTCATGCAATTAAGGTTGATTAAAAAATTATATTTTCCGCTAAGTACACAAATATGTACATGCACTTAGCGGTAGAAAGAAAGAAATTAATATATATATTGGTTTCCTGATTTAAGTCAAATATGCAGTCAACCCATTAATTATGATTAAAACTTGATTACGGTTTAACGTTTTAATTCATTTTATTATTTGCCTTTGTTGCGTTTGATATAAAGTTCAGCTAAAATAACGGCTTTGAGTATGGATTTATAAAATTGGAATTAATTTGATTTATCATAACAGGAAAGAGATTTATTTTTGTGGCAAAAAGTTGACAAATTGAATGCATTTGAAATAAATTAAGTTAAAAATGCAATGTCATGGTAATACTTTTTATTTATATTATTTATTTACAATTTTTAAGAAAGCATTACAAGTTAAATAAATTGTTCTATAAAAGTAGAATAAATATTTATTATAATAATTTAAAAAGGATTGAAAGTTCATGTATTGCGACGACATTCCAAATCGCCAATTCAATTCAACTTTAATCTGAGCATTTTAAAGCAAAGCCAAAGTTGGTAGCACCGGCGATTAGAACAGCAGAAAACCTCGGTGAGCGATTTACGGGCAAAGCTGGGCGAATACAATCACACTAAAATCGCGCATACGCCGCGTATTCCCCAAGAAACAGCAGAACTTCGCATTTGTTTGCCTTTGAGTGGCACATGCGCCACACTTGGCACTTGCTTTTATTTTACCCTGGGTTACTTTTAATGCCCAGAGCAGCAGGGCCAACACACACACGCTGGCTAACGCAGACAGACACACACATCAAGCGGCTTATTCCCAGTACACGTCACGGTCTCAAAGCGTGTGTGTGTATGCTTATAAGTGATTATCTGCCTGTAAAAATGGCGTAGAAAAAAGGAGCTTATAGTCCCGTACACTGATGCGCATTTCACTCCATCGGGTTATAAAAATACCTTAAACTTTGTTAGCCAGCGGGAACTAGCTGTCTATTAATGACAATTATTAAATTATCTTCTCAATATTCTTTTTTGGGATAGAGCTTTATATGAAGACAAAACAATTATATGCTTTATTTGTGGGACAACATATATCAATTTAAATCCAATTAACTAATGATTTAGGTATAAACAATTATACAAATTTTATGAACATTTTATAAAAATAAAATAGTTATTTTTGTGCTGTGCTTAAGATTCTTTGAAATTTAATCAAGAAGGAAAATTATAATGCCCTGTATTAAAAAATAACGGCAGTTTGAAGAAACATTTTTCTTAAACAGAATAATGCCAATTTAATATTAAAGACATTTATATATGATTTAGGTATAAACAATTATACAAATTTTATGAAAATTTTATAAAAATAAAATAGTTATTTTTGTGCTGTGCTTAAGATTCTTTGAAATTTAATCAAGAAGGAAAACTATAATGCCCTGTATTAAAAAATAACGGCAGTTTAAAGAAACATTTTTCTTAAACAGAATAATGCCAATTTAATATTAAAGACTGTAAATCCCCTAAACATCAAATTGAATTTTAAAGAGAAAGATAAAATACATATTTCCTATCGCATTATACAATGCCATGTTGCTGCAACTGATTCTACTTCGCAAAACCAATAAAATCTAATGAGACTGCAGCAGACAACAAATCGCGCTATTATCGCCGGGCAATGGCCAAGAGGGAAACACCAACGTTCAGAAGCCGAGACCACAGGAAAACCCATAAAAGTAGCTAAAGCACAGCCAAATAAAAGGATCGCATAAAACTAATGTTAAACAATTCCCTGCTGCCCCTGTGTTTCTGTTTGTGTCTTTTGTCTGCGGCTCTCAGTCTGTTTTCTGCTTTCTTTTTTTCCATTTGTGTTGCGTGAGTTTTGGTTTGGCTCAGTTCGGTTGGGTTCAATTTGGTAGTCGTAGCTGTAGCTGGTCTGTCATCGCCGGACCCTTAAGACAATGATGGCTCGCCCCAAAGCCCCCGAGGATATGCAATAAAATTGCGTTTTAATGCTGCTCCAACGGTCGAGCAACGACCCATTTACCAAGTGCTTGTCTTCGTGCCAGTCCAGACCACTCCTCCATGGATTACCAGCGTTGTATGGGATATGAACAGTTTGGATATAGATGGGTTGAAAAGTAACACTTTGAAACTGATAATACAACTCGATTTGTATCATTTTTGAACTTGTTTAATGTAGGTATTATATTCATATAATTCCGATCAAAATAAATCAAGTCATCAAAACCAAACCCACTAAAAACATCCGGTGTCATAAAATATTTATGGATTCACCGTTAAAAATATTTAAGACGTTTTAAATATTTGTGAACAGAAATGTTATTTTTTATTTTCACAAAAAAGGATTTTTAGAATATTATGTCTCCAGTATCTGAAGTCAATAGGACTTTCGTTAAAATATTAAACTTTTTCTTGGGTCTTCTCCTAGCTCGGCATTCAATATTCATATTAGCCGAGGGTATAAAACTGTCCCCTTTGTTTCAATTTTATTGCTGGCTTTTTATGCTCGCCTGTTTGTTTGTCCTTCGCATTGTTTTATGGAATTTTATTTGCATATTTTCGCGTGTTACCCGCTTGGTACACGAGAACAAGACTTTTATGAGTTTCTCGATTCCCCGTGAAATGCAGAAGGAGCAAAGTGGAAAAGCGTTGCACTCCCCACGGGCTGCAGAGAAACTCCAATTCCTTGGTTGCTGCCTGCCTTTTGGCTTTCAGCGAATTATTTGACGGAGAGCAAAAAATATATGTGGAAAAATTCAGGAAAAATGAAAAGAGTGGAGTGGGAAATCCGAACGCAAACGAAAAAGTGTAAAACAATTCTCAAGTGTTTCACGCTTTAAGCCTTGCGCCTTTTCTTTGTTCGCTTTTTGTGTGTGAGTGCTGTTTGCTGTGTGTTTGGTGTTTGGTGTTTTGTGCTCGGCCTTTATGTTTGCGAAGCCCTCTGAATTTTATTTCGACACAAAGCAACGAGTCGGAGTTCCCACGCCCGGCGGTTGCCTTTGTGATTTAATCATTTTTTTTGCAACTGATTCAATTAACTTAAACATCTCATGCCAGAGTTTCAGTGCTAGGCACTGGGAAATTGCACTTTCCCCCGGCGGAAAAGAGATGGGGCAATTGCAGGCCAGTTTGTGGGGAGCATTGTGCCTCGAATTGATGGATTCGGTTGGATAATGGATAAACCACTGATAAACGGAAGTCCGCAGCAGCGGCATCCAATTATATTTAATTCCTGGAGGCAAACAAATGACAAATTGAATTAATGGCATTTAAATGCGTTTTTGAATTGTTAAGCAATGGTTGATTGCCTATTGGAAATTGCAATGTTTGCCCGGAATTAATCATGAATCGTGAATAAATGCATTGACCAAAGTTTAAAATAATTCATTATACCCTTGCAGAGGGTATTATGATTTCAGTCAGAAGTTTGCAACGCAGTGAAGGACACGTTTCCGACCCCATAAAGTATATATATTCTTGATCAGCATCACTAGACGAGTCGATCTAGCCATGTCCGTCTGTCCGTCCGTCTGTCCGTCTGTCTGTTTCTACGCAAACTAGTCTCTCAGTTTTTAAGCTATCGGGATGAAACTTTTCCAAAAGTCTTCTTACTATTGCAGGTAGTATATAAGTCGGAACCGACCGGATCGGACAACTATATCCTATAGCTCCCATAGGAAGGATTGGAAAAAAAACGGTAAAAAAATTCTAGCTTCGGTGTTTTTTGAAGTATTACCTTCTAATCTTGGGAATATTAGTTTTTAAATATTTCTGAATTTCGAAAAAAAATTATATCAAAATCAGACGACTATATCATATAGCTGCCATAGGAACGATCGGAAAATTAATGGGAATATACTAGGAAATAAATTATTGCTTCGTTGGTTTTTATTGTACTTAAATATTTCCGAATTTCGATTTTATTTTATCAAAATCGAACTACTATATCATATAGCTGCCATAGAAACGATCGGAAATAAGAGAAATAATAGGAAATTTAACATTTTTGCGATTTGTAAATTAATAGGAATGATCTGCAAGGGTATGTAAGCTTCGGCTGGCCGAAGCTAGCTTCCTTTCTTGTTCTTTCTTTCTTTTTACTATAAATAAAATGACATTTATTTATTTATTGTATATCAGCCATGGGAATAAAGTAAAATATGAGCGTATAAAATTAAGGATATGTTTTTGGTATAGCCATAAAAGCAAACATTATTTTATTGGAAATTCACAAAGCTTTAAAGGTGTGGGCGCCAGACACCTTTTAAAATCGTTAAAGGCGATTGTAGGCGTTAGAGGGGGCGGGGCCCTCGGCTGAAACAAACTTGCGCTGCGTACGAAGCCCAAGAGTGTGTGTGGGTAATCCCAACTTACTAGCTTTTGTAGTTTCCGAGATCTCAGCGTTCATACGGACGGACAGACAGACATGGCTATATCGAGTCGGCTAGTTACATACTTTTGCACGAATACAATATACCCTTTTACTCTACGAGTAACGGGTATCAAAATCGTGTCACAAAATGTATATTTTACGGGGTACTATAAAAGCGAAAAAACAAACAGTTCTTGATGAAATTTTCAATCCAAACGGACCAACATTCGTGTAGGTTGGGAACAAAAACGTGTAACAAAATGTATAATAATTTTGTAATAAAAGCGCATGTATGCAACATAAATCTCAATCAAGAATGCAGTTCACAGACCCATAAAAAAGGAACCATAACCGAATCAGACACCCACAGCCAGCTAGTTGGTCGCATTTGCGCCATCCCATGGATACATGGATACAAATGTATCTGATGGCGGTATGTAAATAGTTCCCCAGCCAAAAAAAGACACAAACAACTATACGGAATAGGACAGAAACTAAACTGAGCCCAGCACGCAATCGCATGAATCTGGACAACTAATACTAATCAGCGTTTGTACCTAATAAGCCGCCGGTTGATGATGACGCGATGATCATGGGATGATGATGATGATGCTGCATGATATGTGCGGATTATGGTGGATAGTATACGGTAGTATGTCGTGTATAGTGCACGGCGTGTGTTTGGGTTAAGTGTGATAAATCGACAGTTGAATTAAGCGACATGTGGGCGACTGGGAGGGAATGCGAGAGTGTGTGCGTCGGCGAATCAAGCAAAATATTTACCCACACACACGAATTAAGCGCACTCACGCACTCGGGCACACAACAATCGAATGAAATGAAAAAACCGGTGCCAGTGTAACACTGAGAACAAAAATGTTACAATCATAAAATGAAACTTCAATAATACCGCATAACTTTGAGACATCTTCAACAGTTATACTTTTCAAATTATATCTATTCGAAACTAAGAATTACTTGGAAAATACTTATATCAAGAATATGCTCAAAATACTTTTCAATGGATCATCTTAATAGGGTTTAAAACTATTTTTGGAATACGAAAACCTAGTATTTACAAGATATGGATATATTTAGGACAAAATAAACATTACATTTTGTTGATTTTTCTCTGTGTGGCGTCGGGTAAAAGAATAAAGTAAAAGTGTCTTTTCATCAGAATTTTAAATGTGCTCGCCCTCGATGTGAGTTGCCAAAAAGTGTGTATAAGTTTCTGTATGAGAGTGGGTACAGGTGTGCGCGTGAGCCGACCGAGCGGAAGTTATAGAGCCTACGTGCGCCACAAAAAAAAACCAAACAAAAAAATAAATTCGCTTTCGTTCTGGGAAACGTGATGGGGCGGGGTGGTACAAGCGGGCGGACATTGAGGCGCCCGACTCGATAAACCACCAATACCAGTGACCAGGTCCTCGTATGTAAACAGACAAATTATGAATTTGTAAGACTCTCTCCCATTTCCCTGGCATCCTGTTGTATCCCCATCCCCTCTATCTCTCCCCCTGCTTGTGTGTGTGTGCTGAAGACTTCACGGATCACGGAGCTCATCAAAAATCGTTAAATGCTAAAATCGAACAAGAAATTCCTCAAGCAAAACAATACTTCTAAGGGCAGGCAACAATTTTGCTTATGCCGGCCTATTAAAATAAGCTTTTATTTTTTATAATTATTTTTACACAAAACGTATTAAGTTCTGACAACAAACGGGGCTATTAAAATAAAATATATGTAGACTTCATTATACATACGTCAAGAGGTGGAGAGGTAATTAATCAATATCGTATAATCTTTAAACATTTTAAAATGTACACTGATTGCTATTTGAAAAGTTTGAGAATTTATGTGAAAGTCGAATGGAAATTACCACTTACAAGATAAGATTTTTGTATTTTTTGTAGAGACTAAAGACTTACCTTTTTGTGTTCTGAAAGTTCTGCCCTCGGCCGCTCACTACATGTCTCTCTTTATGTATGTTGTTTTAAAACTTCTCCGTATCTCCGATTTACCAATTTTCCAAACTGTAAATAAACTGAATACTGGATTTTTGCACCAAAACTTCACTTTATCACACACATAATCTGGCTAATGAATATCCTTTTCTGGCCATGTTATGCCATATGCAAGCCACTGTATGTGTGTGTTTGTTTGAAGGAGCTGGCTTGAAAAGGAAAGAGACGGGGGTTTTCCCCTTTAAAATGGATAGTCTGCCTTCGGGCTTACTTTGTGCCGCTGTCTCCTTTTTATCTTGCCTTTTTAGCTGTTTTTCTTGTGTTTCTTTATGGTTTATTTTGCGCACTGAATTGAAAACTAGTGTGTGGCGTAGACCGCTCTATCCGCTGGGCTCGGAAAATGTGTCAGCCGTTCAAAACACGACGATGTCTCTAGCTAAACTGAAGCAGAAGGCATCGCAATGCGTACTTTAAACTGTTCGAAAAACACAGGCACACACACACACATTCAGGCTAAGCGCGGAAAAACGGACAAGGCTTTTCCGCTCTCGCCCGCTCGCCAAAATAGCGGGACTACTACGCTTTCTCTCGCAGCTTTCGAGCGACTGTTATACCCTCTCTCTCTTTATTTTTGGCACGAAGCTTTAGCTTGTTTTTGTTCGCAATCAAAATCGAAAACTTTGGCCTGCGACACTTTGCCGCATTTGTTGTTGCTCTGGCGAACCGTACAAAATTTCATTATCTCGAGTGGCCGCTTTGTTTGTTTATTTGACAAGCTCTTAATTTGGAAAATGTTGTTGTTCTTAATTGCTAATTATCGTTAAATGATTATTTTGTGTTTTCGATATTTTAGTTATTTTTTTAGAAAATTGTTTTGGTTTGTTTTCATGAAACAACCGAAAATCGATCGCACGCGTTTCAAGTCCGTACTACACGCACACACACAGCCAGCTCTCTCTTTTCCTCTCCCACACACACACACATAGGCAGGCAGCTGTTTTGAACCGCTAAGTATGCTACATATTTTGGCAAAGATTTGAAAACTCTTTTAAAACCGATTCTAGCTTGGAATGCATTGTATTTTCAAATGTATTAAACTTATTTATTAACTTTAGGTATATATATTTTTTCGTTACATATTTTCCTTCGTTCTCAACCGGAAGAAAATCGGAACCAGCGTGACCGACGACTCGCAACAGAATGCGGAGAATCGGAGAAAACAGCAGCCGACCACAACAACAGCTGCAAAATGCGGCGTCGGCGTCCGGGATGAAAAACTTTTTGGCCACGCTCACACACAAACACACACGTCGCTGTACAAGTGGAAATGGAAGCAGGGGGTCTACATATTATAGGAAATTTGATATGAAAACATTGACAAGCAGCCGCATAAAGCTTTTAGCCTTCAGCTGTGTGCACACAGTTGTTGGTAGTAACGAGGCTGTATAACAGTTTAGCACTTTCGGCTGGTCTGGTGGAAATTCTTCTTGCGGCACGAAGAGCTTTCCCAACACGAAGCTGAGGTTGGCCAAGATTTTATTCTTAGCTTCGATTGATGGCTGGCCGGAAAACGGAATGCGGCATTGGCTAAGATAAGCGCCATAAGGCATTAACGGACTGGCCAAACATTTGACTGATAAATTCAGCTGATAAGGGTATCCACAGCAGTATTTCACATACTTTAACAATCTATGAGATCATATTAATGAAATACAAAAAAATTATAAATATCAAAAGACATAAATAAGTCATTAAAGTTCAAAAAGAATATAAAATGCCATAAATATCACGTAACCTGTCAAAAATGCTTATTACTTAATATGATATATTAAAATATTTATTTTGTTTTTCATATGATGAACATACATATATTATGTTAAACCAGAAAATAAATAAACAAATAATTAAATTACATTTTATTTAATTTATAGTTATTAAAAACCCTTTTAGCCTTTATAGTTACATATATCTAAAACTAATCTTTGAAAATAAAATTTATTTAATGAATATTACCATTTTGAAAACAATAGAAACAGCCCCCGCAATCAAAAGCTTTTTTCGAAGCTTTCATTCGAAACTCTGCATCGGGAAAGACCGGTGACAACCCTGCCTGTAGTGGGCATGCAACTTGTTGCGCCGGTTTGCGATCCTCATTCTTCCATCCGTTCTCGAATCCCCCGGACGTCGACCTCCGATCCGATCTACACTGCTACTTGGTTTGTTATTGTTTGCTTTGGCTCTCTGGCATTCTGGCATATTGTTGTTAAGTTGTTTTCGATCGTACGTGGGTGCGCGGTAAAAAGTATTTATAAAGTATTTATGTACGCGTAGTTTTTGGCGTACGCCTATTAATTGGCGCATACTTAAGATTCGCCTGGTCAAATTAATCTGAATTCCACCGAGTGTTAATTGTGCCAACCGGTTTGTCGGCGATCTGCAATTGTTTTTATGATGACTTAAGGCGGGGGATGACTTAAGACGACACACCCATCAAAGTAGTACTCACTAGGAATTTGCATAATGACGACACTTTGTTTTGAGGGGACTGTAATCAGCACTTGATCATGGAATTCGGTACGAGATCTGCGGTCGAGGTCTTGGCCTTAAATTTTCCCAGGTGTCTTTTTTTGGGCACAATCAGTTCTGACGTCAGTGTTTCTAAATTCAGTTTCAAAACCAAACCAAATCGGTCGTTTGCATGTTTGTCACGACTCAAAAGTGAAATCTAAATGCAGAGGAAAGCCATTCAAATGCAGTTTCGATGGAAAAACCTGAATTAATGCATATTTTAATAATATTCATCGAAAGTTACGTATTATTTGTTGGAGAAAGCGAAATATTTTACAATTTTAGAATACCGAAAGCCATTACTTAAATACAAAACATTGTTTTATTGTTAAATTAAGCTTTGGCACATTTGTTCGGACCTTGAGTTAGTATACTTATAAATTGCATATCTATGACTAAAAACTATTTATAAATGAGTTGAGTATTCAGACACAAATGGGGTTTATTGAAGGATTTACTTGCCCGAATAGTTATGACATTCGCTATCTTAAATTAGGACACTGATAGAGTGATATTAAAAATAAGCTAAATAAAACCGTGACGTATTATAACCGCTCTTAATTAAATTAGTTTTATTTTGGATATGTGCTAATGCGAATATGCCTTATTTGGTATGTTTTATTTGGTTAATTTTAGGGAGCGTACGCGTATTATATTACTTTAATTTGCGACATGTGTTTTTAGGAGGAAGTCAACGCAATTCATAATAACAAATTGTTCTATACGAGCGGGTTCTTTCTAATGTCTTGAAATTTTAATGAGATCCGCTCCATTTAGACGGCGCCTGATAAGGTGGTTCGTTTCGTTGCCCACCCACTAAGTAAGATCCCTTGTATTTATCTTATCGCACAGCTGAAATAACTCTGAACAAACAACACCACTCATCACGATGCCCAATCCACTGTGGTTCATCTTTTGGCTGCTGGTCTTCTGGTTCGTCTCTTTCTTCGTGGCTTTCTTCTGCGCCTTCTGCTACATTTGGGTCTACGCCTTCGCCTCCTGCATTCCCGCCCTTACGGTAAGTAATTATACGATTGCTTTGGGGATCTTTTCATATCGCGGGGCTGAGTCAAGTTTTTTTAACCAGTAAGTTGCATGAGGCACTTTCGTTATCGGCCCGTTCAGATTTCTAACCAATTAGTCATTTCGCGGACTTATCACACCCACTAGCGGGGCTTATGGGCAACACCGATATCTGGCCCCGATTTCAGCCCAACTCGCACCCACTCCCTTGAAAAACTCAGCTAACCGATTCGTTTCGTTACTTTTCGCAGGGCCTAGCGGACGTTCTTCTCCAGGGAGTGCAATTTCCATTCTACTGCGGAAAAGCCATGCTGGAGGGAAAACCTGCCTTCTAAGCGGGACGTTTCCTGCGTATTAATTAACTAAGTGCCTTACTTATAACTCTTGTTTTCGATCACTTTTACATTTTTACAAATAAAGATTTATTAACTGATATTTATAAATCGTCCCTCTCTTTAGTTCGATTCTTAAAAGGGGACGCAAACTGATAACGGCAAATGGTTTCTTTACATGCATAAATGATACAATTGTACTTTTGGGAAATTCCTTTGATAAAGCGGAAACGTACATAAAAATCATGCGATAAACCTATTATCTAACTTTTTATTTGTTTGAGACAAAGATAATTTGTATTACTTTATCAGGGCAAGTGAGTTCCCTTATGATAAATTTGAAAAGATATGGTCGACCAAATTATTATAACTTAAATACTGATTGAGATTCTGATATATGAAAAAGTTTGAAGATTACGAATAATTACATTTTTTTGAGATATTCCCATTAGCAGACTTGTATAATTCAACAATTATAGCGAATCGAAACATACAACAACTAATAAATAACTTTATTTAAGAAAATCAGTTAACAAAATTTCAAATTGAAAGCACTAGAAATTCTAACTCGCCAACTTGAGCCTGGTTTGGTAACCGCTTTCCGGTTCTGTTAAGTTCATTTGGTGGTGGAGGCCACCGTGGCATTCTGCTGACCACTGCTTGGCGCTTCGGTTACTCCGGATGCAGAGCTGCCGGCGAGATCGAGACCCTGATGTCCGGCGGTCTGAGAAGGTGCCTCCTGCTCGCCGAGGGCGCGCAGTTCCAGCTCCCCGATGAGCTGCATCACCCGGATCTTGCCCTCGGTGGCCAGTTTGGGCGGAAGACTCTTGACGGTGGCGCATATGCTGTCGAAAAAGAGTTCGAGGGAGTCGCGCGGTGGCGTTATTGGCGACACCTGCTGCAACTGATAGGATTGCAGCTGCCGGGAGGCGTAGGAGGGCGTGGTGTGTATGGGCGTAATGGTGGCCTTGGAACTGATCTCGTGGGCTTGGCAAATAGCACTGGGCGGAGTACTGGGCGCGGGCACTTTTTTGATGGTAATCCTGCAGGGCGTGGCTGCTGCTGGTGCCGTGGAAGAGGTGGGATAGGAGCCAGTGGACGGAACACTCGCAGGCAACTCGTTGATGGTCACATGAAGGGGCAGATAGTCCAGCATGCCGGAATGCTGTGAGTCCGTCTCCGAGATGCGTCGCTGCTGCTTGATGGCGGGCTCCGTTTCGAGATCGTTGTGGGCCTCCAATTCCTGCGGCTGCTCCTCATCGTCCTCGCAATCCGCCTCAGTTTCGTCCGGCTCGCCCTCCTCCTCCTCCGTCTCGTCATCTGGAGCATCTGCACCGTATGGTAGCAGACCCTCCTCGTCCTCGTTGTACTCCCACTTCATTACGCCGGAGCCAAGGCCCTCCGCCTGCGGATGATTTTCCTTGGCCGGCAATGCTTTTCGCTGGGCATTTTCCGAGTGCTTGATGCTGCCCTCGTGCTTCCCCAGGTCCGATCTCTTGCAGCTGAGTCTGCACTCGCAGACCGCGCAGAATACGAAGTGCGGATCCGTTTCATCCGGGAGCAGCCAGGGATAAATCGCCTGGTATTCGGGCTTCGTTTTGGGGCGCGGGTATTTCAGCAGGGCGCACGGCCGGCGTGGTCTGTATTCGGAGCGTAGGGCATCTCTGGTGGGGCAAACAGTCAGTGAGCTATAGCCCCTGCTTAAGTGCATCGAAGTACTCACAGTTTTTCCTGAGTTAGCTGTAGGTTCGACATTTGAGCAGTTCTTTTCCAAAATATAAACAAAATCAAGTGTGGTATGACCGTGTTGCAGTTCCCCGGGAAATGCCACAAAACGCGATTTGCTTAGAGTTGTCATCCATTTATTTAAATAAATGTTCTTAAATTAATTTATTTATTAATTTAAGTTTAGATAAATAAAAGTAGATTTTAAATGAGCAATGTAAAATTTGTGATGTAAAACTTACATTAATTAAAGTTCGTATTCTGTTGGCACTTATAGTAAATGGAAAATGTAAGGAATCTTGCAGTTACTTAAATATGAAGGACGAACTTCACCTTCAGCAAAACGGTTCTGATCTCAAAAATGCAATCTTCTGATCATCAGTTTTCAAATGCTGCCACGGTGTGACGATCATTTACGATCATGATCAGTGGGAAACCACCATTGCATCTTTGGTATTTTCCTTTCTCTTTTAGTATTTAGACCGCAGCCCGCCGGTTTAATGCGGCCGAACGGTCATACCCAACAGCGACTTAAAAAATTGCACTCGAGTTTCGCTTGCAATTTTCGCTACTTGTTTTAAGTTTTCAACGCGTGCTGTGATTGCGAGACGGCTGGCAAAGCAAACAGCAAAGTGCCTGGATAACCAGCGATCGGGAGCACCTGGCGATGGATCAGGAGAATAGCGGACAGGCGAAAAACTCAGTGGGTTCAGGGGACGCCGGTCTCAAAATGGCGTCTGCGAATTCCGAAACGCTGGCGTCGGCGACGCACGAGCTGAAAATCATGGACGTGGAGGGAGGTGCGGTGGTGGCGGTGGATCCTGTCGAGGAGCCGGATGCCCCCATGGTCATCTTGGTGGACGACGACGAGGGCGAGGCGGTGATGGAGGTGGACGAGGACGAGCAGCCGCTGCCGGATGATGCAGGCATTGAGGATGTGGACGACGACCATGCTAGAGCAATAGTGGCGGAACTGCAGTCGGCTCTGAACAACCCAGATGACAAACCGCCCAGCGAGGACCCGCTCCTGGAAGATCCGGATCGTGAGCAGGACACCATGTCCACCAAAACCGAACCCTCCAGCGATGCGGAGAGCAACCACTCGTACCACGATCCCATGGGCTTGCTGGAGAGGATCGACAACCAGGAGGCGGCCGACAGCCAGGACGACGACGACGACTTCAGTGTGGACGAGAGCAGCACTGGCGGCAACAACGGATCCCTGCGCCGCAAGATGCCCCGCTCGCAGCGCTGGCTCATCTGGATGAAGCGATGGCCCTGGATCCTCCACGAAGCCTCTGACGGCACCTTCGCCTTCTGTCTGTACTGCAACATGAACATCAACGTGAACAACCGCTCCAGGCACATCAACCAGCACAACATGTCGCTGTATCACCAGGAACGCGAGGCCAACTACTTGGCATTTAAGAGGAGTGAGGAGCAGACTCGGGGAGCGTAAGTACTGGCCCTTGAGATTATAACAACATCGAATTGTGCCTGTTTTTTCAATAAATTTTCAAAATCACTCAGTATTAGCTTAAAAGTCAAGAGTACAACCTGTTGATTATCATATTGCTGAAAAAGTCTAGAGCTAATTATCCCTTGATCTCCTTGTTACTTGTCAAAGAAACCGATCAAATTTGTATTTTAAACAGTTTTGAAAAAATGCACTTAAAAATCTCAAAATGTCAAGTGCCCCATACTTGATTTCCTACATACTTTTGGAAATGGTCATACAAACAAGAGTACAAGCTGACCTCTTGAACTCCCCTTGTGATTGATCAAAAGTCCAACATTAAAATTACTTCTCATTAAACATAGAGAAATTGTGCTTCAATCAATTATAGTTGAGATGAGTTACACTGATTAGCGTTTAAAGAGTTTCTTATCAGATTAAACGCGAATTAAAATAAAGGCGCAGTACTATTAATTTCATTGAGGCGACCATTAATTAGGCCACGTGTCCCATTTGTTGATCATAAGCTGCAGTAAGATATTCTAGTAGTTATTAGTCGGTTAATCAAAGTTAATTGATAGCCATTTTCAAGAAAGCCAGACTGCTTTGTCTAAGAATTGCATTTGCAAGCCATTATATCGAAATAGAACTGTTTTATTCTACTTCTCACCTAGCTATTATTTTAAGCACCATATAAAAATCATCGCATATCTTGAACCAAACTCATTGACTCTCGGTTTTCCGTAGAACCAGTGACAACGAGGTGAAGCACGAGTTCGGCACCAAGAGCTATGTGGCCGCCATGAAACAGAAGCGGGTCTCCGAGATCGAGGCCTTCAACAACTTCAACTGGTTGCGCTGGCTTCGCTGGCATCCTTGGCTGGAGCGCGCCCAACCCACTGGAACTATTGGCACATGTCGCGTCTGCAACGTGCGCATGAACGTGGAGTTTGTCTATCTTCGCAAGCGACACGAGACCACCAAGGGTCACATGGAGGCGCTGCGCAACCAGGATTCAGATAGGCCCAGCCGCAAGCGGAAGAGGAGCAAGAGCACTAGCACCGGTGTCGAAGACGAGGGCGAGCCAGAGAAGGAGAAGGAATCTGAGCAAGAGGGGGAGACGGAGGAGACGCAGGACACCGCCGTGGTGATGATGAACGGCGAGATAAACGAGGACGAGGATCCTAGCAAATGGTGTGAGCTGATTCCGGACACAAATCCACAGCAGTGCCGATGCACGCTGTGTGACTGCACAATGGCGATCACTAGCTTCCTCCGACACTGCAAAACTAGGCTTCATTGCCAAAAGCTATTGTCGCCCGCCGAAAAGGGGTGGGTATTGTCTAGCTAGATATGAAAAAGATGTAATGTTAATCCTCTCAAATTCTGGTTCACTTCAGGTCTCAGGATATTCGTGGCGTTTGGTCTGTGTTTGCCGAGTTGCATCCCTGGTTGATCGCCGATCCAGATGACCCTAGTATTGGCTACTGCAGCGTCTGTCGCAAGCGGTTTATGTATGGCAACTCGGAGATAAAACGCAAGAACCACGAGAAGTCCGAAAAACATACGGCGGCAGTGGCCGCCGCAAAGGCAGCCATTGAAGCTGGATTGGCTGGGGCCAAGGAAAACGAAGATGAAGGTGAAGCCGAGGAAGCTGCGGAGGCGGAGGAAGTGCCCGCCAGTGAGCAAGCCCAATCAGAGGCTCGATCGGACAGCGAGGGCAGCGAAGATAATGACGATGACAATTGGTCGGAGACACAGAAAGGCGGAAAGGGGTAGGTTCTTACTATACTTACTTACTTTCTTAGTTACTCATTATAATATTGTTATAACTAATTTTAGCTTTGCTGCCAAAGCCGCCATGGAGCCCAGAAAGGCCAAGGCACGCGCCGGTGTGCGTTTTTACCCGTGGCTCTGCTATTCCAAGGATCGAAAGACACAGATTTGCAAATTCTGCCGCGTACGCTTTCACAACGAATCAGCAAAGGCGCGCCATGAATACAGTGCCCGGCATGTGAAGCTTATAAAGCAGTTCAAGGCGCGTCAAGCGAAACAGCCACAGGGCTCAATGAAGCAGACTAGAAATAAGCGGCAGGAGGAGGAAGAAGAGGTGGCTGAGCAGGACGAGGAGGAAGAGCAAGAAGAGGAGGAGGAGGAAGAAGAGGAGGATGCGGAGAGCAACACAGACTCTGGCACCGTCCGGACAAGAAAGCCGGCTCGAACCGCCGGCAAACTATTCGTTAAGCCCATTCCGGCCACCATGAAGGGCAAGGTAATGGTGTGGAAGGGCCGCTTCCCGTGGCTCTCCTACAAAAAGAACGAGCAGCGTGGGAACTATGCCTGGTGTAAGCTCTGCGAGGTGTCCCTCTACCTGCCCTCCTCCAAGTGGGCCTCCAAGCATCAGAGAACTTCCAGACACATTCGCCTCCGCATCGATCGGAAGCGCAATGGTGGCAAACCACCAGCAGCATCTGCGGTTAGGAGCCCAGCTGAAATCTCCGCCGTTGTGGCGACAGCTTCGGCATTGGCAAGCGGCGAGGCTAGACAGAAGGCTGCCATGGCAGAGCTGCAGGCCAAGTACAACTGGTTGGATCCCGATGCCAACGATGAGAACCACTGCCACTGCCGTATTTGCGATACCCGGCTGCCGATCAAGGTCTTCTTTCTGCGTCAACACGACGCATCGCGCAAGCATGCCGATAATGTGGAGCGGCATCGGGCAGCCGCCGCCGCTGCTGCTGATGCACCATCTGTTAGCACCACCTCCACTGCCGAGGCGGAGAGGCAGGAGTCTGGTATGGACAAGGAGAGCGACGGCGACATTAGCGTTAGGTGAGTTTTAATGCTGAAAAATAAGAAGATCTATGTTTTACTCACATTATGACTCTCCAGATCCGATGGCAGCACGGCGGAGCCACCAGCGAAGCGATCGCGACGCTCAATGGAGGTTCGTCGTTTACTTCGCGCCCTGCGCGACTCCATGGGCAAGCGCCACGAGGAGCGCTCCCAGATTGACATGGCCAAGGACATGATATGCTCCTCGTTCGATATTGTCTCGCGCCTGCGAACTCTGGAGCGGGAGTCGGCCGCTCATGCCGATTCCACGGCGCAGGCGCCGCCGGCATCGGTGACGGTGACCACTGTCCAGCCGCCAGAGCCGCGGCATGTATTAGATCTCTTCTTCGATAGCATTGCGCCTACCATGAAGTCCCTGCCCGCGGATTTAGCCGCAGAGGGCAAGGCCAAAATCATGCAGCTCGTCTGTGGCTTGGAGGTGCGAGCCATGCAAAGGAATTCCCCTACTACAGCCCCAGCCGCTGCTGTCGTAGCACCTTCCACATCGGCTTCTGCAGCTACTCCGGTAGTTGCTACAAGTCCTCCGACTCCAGCTTCTGCTGCCTCTGTTATACCTCCAGCTCTTCCTGCTGCCGCTGATGTAGACTCGCATTCCAATGTTATAACCATTCAAGACGACGACAACACTGTTCAAAACAATAACAACGAAGTGGAAACCGTACAGAAAAAGCCATCTGGCGGCGGTCCCGCTACCCATGTGACCATCAACGGAAATCAAAAAGAGCTGCCGGAAAATATACGACGGATTTTGAGTTCATCCCAAATGCAGGTTACCAACCGCTATGATACAGAATCCGTGCGTTGTGTGCCGCTGGACAAGCTAACAACACAGAGTCGAACCAACGGAAACGGGCGTCTCAGTCAGAGTGGGCCCTCGGAAGCACCATCCACCCCACAGGCGGATATTATTACCAATGGGAATACTTTAGCCATGCTCAGGCAGATACGGGTAAACAATAACAACAGTTCCAAGATGATCACCATTACCAAGACACCCATGCATCAGCCGCCAGCAAACATAACAACGACACCAATAATGCGCAGTGGTCCGAGCAACAACGGTGGTCAGATGACAACGTTCCGGTCAATGGTAAACCATAACCGTAGGCCATAAAGCTCATAAGAAATATGAATAATGCATAGTTTTAGTTTTTGTCATTGTCATTATTTAAATTCACCTCAATCAGTTATATTGTATGTTAAAGATGGATACTTGCAAGCAAGATAATTATTCCAAATTAAGATTGACCGATCCTGTTGAGGTGCGATAAAAAAGGAATTGTTTTCAATACTATCAGCACGACATTTCTGCATTGACCCCTGAAATCGAATCTGTTTTATTCCGAAACTGGCACGTTTCTAATGACGTTTTGTTTCGGAACCAATCCTGCACCAGTAAAATATTTTGGAATTTTTTTTTCTTTAAGAATTATATAATTTTGATTGATTTAAGGTTTACAGACTTATCCAAGTCCTACCCAAATATATATAAACTGTATGTCTTTTAATTATACTCTTCAATTATTCCGATTCAGCCACTTTGTGGTTGCTCTACTTAAGTCTAAATTCAAATTCAGTCGTTAGAAGAGGATCTTGCGATCAGCTCAATTCATTTTGGTGCCTCTGCTGAGGCTCCGCAGCTGGCAATCCATTTTGTAGCACCGCATTTCCGGGCTTCTCGTCGCTCGTTATTGTGGACAGCTCGATCTCCCGCAATTCTCCGAGGAGGCGCCGCATGGAGCTGTGCATGAAGGCGTTCTCGGGCATCTGATAGCCACCAGCTGCAGGTGGCGCAACAGGTGCCGTCGTGGGAGTAGCAGAGGGCGTTGCCTTTGGCGGTATCGCAATAGTGTTTAGCTGCTTCTGCTCGTTGGCCTCCAGAGCTTGGTCGATGGGCGCCGATCGTGCGTGCAGCGGAAACATGAACTTTACGTCCAGGAAGCTGCACAGTTCCTCGATCCCGTCCAGTGTCCGACTAAGCTCCTCGTTTCCATTCGCCTGCTTTCCCACATGATGACGCACTGTGCCTAGATAGTTCTGCAGCTTGCTCCGAGCTATCTTAATAACAGTTTGCGCATTCTTTAGCTCCAATCGGAGTAGTTCAGGACTCTGGAATATGCAAGCAAGAATATGAAGTTAGGGAATCTATTTCCTAAGCTGTTAGTTTTTCCATTTGATATAGCTCATTTAGTTTTAACTTAAAAGAATGTTAAAGCTAAATAAGTCCAAAAGTCTTGTAAATGGTTCTTTTCTAGACAAATTAAATAAATTTGTTGTTACATTAAATAATATAAAAAATTTGAATATGGTTTCATAAGAAACCATTGGTGTCTTTATAACGTTTTGAGGATAATATTCAATAGCTGCCTTGGGAATGACTTGGCCAAATGACTATTTTTATGACATAACAAAATGGTAATAGTAAAAGTACACTTACATTATCCAAATATCCATCCATGGCCACGCGGTGAGTATCGTGCAGTTTGGCCAAAGCCGAGGAATTCGCCGCATTGCGCTCCTGCATGAAAGTGATCTGCCGATCGATCTGGCTGCCACTAGTCGCCACAGGTGAGGTTTCCGAGGCGGTGCGCGGGCGTTGACCCGCGGGAGGAGGCACTTCCTTGCCCACGGAGCTGTTTGCAAAGGACACACAGGTGAAGGCATTGGGGGGATAGTCAAACTGCTTGGGATTGAGCATGAATAGCGCATGTCGCAGCACCAGATGAACGTCAACATTGCCTGGATAGCGCATCAGATAAGTCAACGATGTGGTATAGTCGCTAAGTAGCACTGTAATCGGATTTCGTTACGACATTATTCATTATTGAGAGCGGGAAGCACTAGAAGGGAATACCCACGCTTATCGCGGATGTGGACCAGCATAGCCACCAGAATGTAGTTGGGCAGGTCGAAGCGATCGCTGTCCGCGAAGATGGCATCCCACAGCAGCAAAAGGTCCAGTAGCATGAACTCCCTTCCGAAGAGAAGTCTTAGCCATCGACTATACAAATAAGGATGAATAATAATTTAATTAAAAGAAATATTTACATTTAAATATACAGACAGATTTAACTTTTACCCCAGAAAAAATGTGTTAATTTTATTTAACCTTTTAACTAACTATATTTATTTTTAGTTATAGGTGAATTATTTCGTAAGCCCGAGTTAACTCTTTGGTATAAATTTCTGCTAGTCTTGCTTCTGTGTGAAAGAGGGAAAACCTTAAATTTAATTTGCTAACGGCTATATGATATCATGGGAAGGTCTTGAAATATTGTAGAATGACATCATCTGTACATACAATTATGGGAAAATAATAATATATACCTACATGATAGCTTTGTGATATTTTCATAAGAACACGAATTATTTACCAAGAATTGGTTTTGTAACTAAAAGTACCCATCAAATGGAACCCCCATTTCTATATTCCAACTTACATGCCGAATATGTGCAGCGGGATTTCCATCTTTTGGAGATAGTGGTGCAAGTGCTGGTCCTGCTTGGCGAGTATTTTGTCCCGTATGAAGTTCAGCTGGCCGATAACCTCTGCCTCCGTCGGCGTCTCATTGTCCCCGGGGCTCTGAAAGAGGAATGGGTAGCGATAAGCTCTGGTTGCTGCACCCGCAAACTGCGACGCACCTCGGCTCGCTGCTCGATGTGGCCACCGGGTGTGGAGACCAGATTCGACACGCGATAGTATGACTCCACGGAGGCCATGAGTCGGGAGAACAAAGAGCTTTTGGGAAACGCACACGTTAAGATATACATATGTAGCTATTACACGTAGATAGTAATACGTACTAGGTATCCGCCTCCAGATAGGCGGGATCCAGTACGTCCAGCAGCGTGGGATTTATGTCCGTCTTGGCCAGCTCGCTGAAGTGCAGCAATGACTGGTGATCGCTGTAGACCACGAAGATGATGGGAGCCAGGATCTCGTGCATGCCCTGGCGATAGCACATGTACGGATGCTCCCTGGCATAGTAGAATAGTATGTTGACCATGGCGTTCTGCACCAGTGGCTTGCGGAAGAAGTCGACGCCCGGAAAGGTGCGCACCACATCCTGCCGGATGACGGCGAACAGCTCCTGGTCGCTGAAGTACTGATTCCACACGCTTTGCGTGGACTGCGACAGCGGATCATCGTTGCAGTCCACGGCCAGTTGATGGGGATTGCGGACGTAGTCCGACCGGAACTTGTCGTACCTCACACGCTGCTGGAGACGCTGGCTGATCCAGCTGCGGTGCTCCGAGGTCAGGACGCGCAGCAGGAGGGCCCAGTGAACGCTCCGGAACTTGGACATCTTGAGGTCGCCGGCGAAGGCCGCCTGCCGGAGACTTTCCGGCTCCGCATCGAGGTTCTCCAGCAGCAGCTGCCACTCCTGCCGGTAGCGCTCCACGGAGTTCATGGCTCCCGCTTCCGGAATCACCCGAATTTCACCCTTCTCCGGAAGGTAATCCCCGCTCTCCTTTGCCGCCGATCCGTTCAGTGTGATGGCCTCTATGCCCCAAACGGTCATTGCTCGTCGCTGGCTGGTCACTAAATGCAGGCGGTCGTCCGCTCCGTTGCCATGTCCACACTGAATTCCGGTGGGCGGCGGGGGTGGCGCCAAGTGAAACACAAACAATGGGGCTTTTTGCGAAGAAAGTGGATCCAATTCCAAAACAAAAAAAGATAACGCACAATGTGACCGCTGACTGGCCGTGGAAATATACCGCCCGCTGCAGCTCATGGTAATATACCAAACTATTCTCTGCAGCTTTCTAAAAATACCGTCAAGTAACGGAAATTCAATTTTTAAAGTTTATGTTTCAAGGTTATTCCTTTTTATGAAATGCAGGAACAGATCTAAAAATAACCGATTAGGTTCTCCAGTACAGAACAATTCAATATTTATTAAAAACTATTATTAATATAACAGCTTAATATTCTACTTTTAACTGTTCAATTTAAAAGTATCTATATTTAAGACAAATAAAAATATAGGGCAAAAAAGGAAAATTCTGCAAGAATAAGGAAATTATTATCATTTTTACTGAATCCACTAGCACAGCATGATTTATTTGAAGGGTGTACCAAATCATCTTTTTGTTTGACAAATTAATTTTTCAACTGTTTAATTTAATTATATATAAATTTGCTGTGAGCTCTCAACGATTGGTTGAGTTTTAACTAGAGCTTTAACATAAGGTATTAAATGGAATACATCATTAGTAATGCTTTTTGTCGAATCATCGTTTAAAAGATTGTTGCCATAAGTATTTAGAGGAGAATAAAAATATTGGATGGTTGCACCATCTATTGTTTATACAGTCAAGCTTCTTAAGCTTCAACTTCCAAGTATCCCAACACTTCGGCTCTCTGTGTAGAAATGATGGTTCCAGCTAAGGAAGTTCAACTTTGGTCTTGTTTGCCGCCCGGCTTCTAATGAGCACATATGAATCCATTAGAGTAGAAATCCAATAAAAGTTATTAGTTCCAAATTCGCATCTACTTACGCGTTCTGCTTCACGTATGTAGTGTTTATCAAATCTCTCTATTGAGGTCAATGCTTGTCGCTATAATATGCAACAATTAATTCATGATAATGCCAAATCGTCGGCAGCGGAGCGGATCCAACCAGGAAATAGAAGACAATAACGAAATGCGAAGATCTCGGACACTCGGCTCGGATCGGATCGGATCGTATCGGTTTGGATTGGCAGAAGTTTTGCCCCTTGCCGTGCTGAAAATTGCAAATAAACCGATCGACCAACCGACATCTCTGCTAATGGCCACTAAAGTTTTCTATTTTTGATTGTGTGCCGGTGCCGTGACATGCCGGTCAATGTCGTTTTTTGATCTAGTCTTGAGTAATTTTTCTAATCTCTTTGGGGCTTGAACTTGAACGGTCGGTGGCTTTGACCCAATGACTGAATGTCGAATGTCTGCGGTGGGTGGATGGGTTGCAAGATTGATGGGTTGGTGGGCTAGTGGGTGGCTCAGTGGTTCAGTGGTTCGGTGGCTCTGTGGTCAGGCGAGTGTGTCCAGGGTAGTAATTATGGGTTCAAGTATTCTTCGCTTACGAACCCATAACTTTGAGAAACAGAATATAAATGCAATACTTGGCTGCATGCTAATCACCCCAACATGGTGGAGTGCCAATAAAAGCAATAAAGTGCAGTCTTTATATTGCATTTGCATATAACCACCGCCGCATAAACGCAACGAGACATCGCACGTATGCGTCACATTGGCTTCGATTTATAATTTCTCGGTCAAAGTCAATGTCAATGCAAATGGCGAAAAACCAGCAAGACACCGCCGCATTCGCATTAATAACAATAATCAGTCAATGGGGCTATTTGGCTCTAACCCTCCCCTACTTCACCTCACCCTCGGCCTGTGAAAACGGTCGAAATGCGAACGAGTTTTGGCCGCTTATCAATTGCTTCGGCTTCGGTCTAAGCTTTGCCTTTGGCCTGAGAACTCGTTTGCTTTGGGCCCTGTTACAATTTGCTTTTGCCTGCTTAGCATTTTGTATTTCCTGATGTTTAATCAGCCAGCTGAAGACGAACCGAGACAGCAAATCCATTTCGGGGTTCACTTTTTCACTGCTCTAAGTTTGGAGTGTTGTGATTTTTATGGGGCCTTTAGTTGGGCTTAAAAAATATAATTATATTAATATAATAATACTCTAATGTTTTCTTATTTTTTTGTGGGCAAGATCTATTTGTTCTTTCAAGTTTCAAAAGCATTTAGTTTTAAACTGATTGATTGGTTTAGATTTCAAATTACAGTTGTATAAATTACGATATCTCTTTTTTGTTTTTTGTTTTTAATATATTACTATAACTATATAATCCAGGAGTCAGCTGAATATATTATAGAAATTTTTCAATATTATTATTAATAACTATGAAACCACTAGATAATGCATAGTTTTTAACCGTATTGGGTATATGAAGTTAAACAGTCTGCAGTCTTATAGAGAGGGTATTCCAAGTACTGCCGGGTCTTTCTTTGCCGTCAACCGTCGCTCCAATGCGGACTCGACTTCATCTCTTCATTTGCAGCAAAGACAAACGCGAGGTTAGCTTCGATTCGATTCTGTTGGCGTCGTTTTTTCGCGCAGCATTGGCCTTTTTGTTTGGCTTTGCTTCCATTTACATATTTTAATTGCTGGGTCCGCGGGTGAGTCTCGAACTCCGCGGAGGTCCGGTCCCCAACTTGTTTACTGTTACATCTATGCGGAAGAGTTCGAGGCGGAAGTGTCTGGCCGAATCCACCGGCTGCGTAATGTGTAATGAGGCGGGGGATTTCCAAATCATCTGATCTGAGGCCTAGGAATCGATTTGATGATGATATATAAATAATAGGGAACCAATAACCTTGCCCGCATCGAACCAAGGGTCACGAGGTTAAATGTAAATGGGAATCTGGAAGCGAATATAATTCATTCTTTTCGGATTCCAATGTTTATATTTATACCCCGTGAGCTCAGCTTTAACTGGGGTCTCGTGTTGGCCAAAAAACTGGTTCTGACCACGAAGAATTTTCTACAACTTGATCTTAAGATAAATAGATGGGTATTCTACCAACAAGATGGAACTGTACGCTACCTTAACTATTTGCAGATCTTGTCCTAAATCGTATTTCCTTAATTTTCGAATTCAATGTCTGTTTAATCTGCGCATCTCTTGTCTGTCGGTCACAAAAAGTTCTTGATTAAGTTTATGACGCATATCTCAGGGCAGTATTTTATTTATTTTCGCCTTGACTGATATCGTTGCCTAGATGGGTGTTAAATGAGCTGCCCCCGGTTTATGGAGTCGCCCGACTGGTTTTCATTAGACGAAATTGAATAAGGGCCAAGTGGCGACTTCTGTTGGGTCGGGAATAAAGCATAAAGTTGGTAACCAGTGCTCGCTGGCAGCACATGCATATTTATGCAAATCCACTTACACACCAGCAAAAAGAGTCAAGAATAGAAACCCCGAAAATTTATAAATCTGCGGACGGGCCGAAGGCATTTTAAAACGCCAATCAGGTTTCCGATCTCCCCCAGAATTCTAAACAGGCTCTCGGCCTTTCCGATGCTGATCATGATCGAGTTGTTAATGAAAAGAACCGAGCACTTGGTGACGAGTTCTTTCAGCCAGCTAAACCAACTTCCCCCGGGGCCGAGATTCTGTGCCCCGAAGTGTACGGAAATGCTATTGCGCCAAAATAGAAAACCAAAAAAAAAGTTAATATCGACGAAAAATTTCGGGCGTGGGCGAGCAGAAAAAGTTGAGGGGCACGTGATTAATTTGCTAATTTCTGCGGTCCGGCGACTTCAATTCGTTTTATGGCTTATCAATGTTTAGCATGGCTTATTCTTGTATTCCATCGAATGGGCAATGCCCTGGGAGCTTTTAAAGAATGTTGATGTCTGGTTTTACCTGGGCTTTCTCACTTTTATGTGGCTTTTCAATGTTTTCATTTTGGTATTACTATGTTGTTATTAAAAGACTTAATGGGTCATAAGCTTGGTTTTCAAGGACCATTAAAAGCAGAGTTACGAACATAACCATTTCTCAGGGATACTTCGTTCAATGACAATGTAGCAATGGGTAGCATTACATATTATACAAAGTATATTTAATAATGTTAAATATTCAAAGAAGGGGAAATACAAAATTCAGTTTGGATATGCTAATTGCAAGAAGAAAGTTGCCTTGTTTTCGGATAGAATGTATGAAGTTAAGAAACTATAAGGAACTTAATTTTTTACCTTTTTAGAAATAATAATTTTACCATTTCCAAAAAGTATTCATGTGTGCATTTAGACAGGTTAATGGATTTATTCATTAAATTCATTTATTCAACCAAACGTGCCAGCCACGAGAATTCATATGAATGGGCGCGGGGCTCGTGGCCGAAAGAATAGTCTAAAAATAGGGGTACAGGTTTTATTATCTTGTGCTAAACCCTAATGGCTTTGGGTTGTACGCAGCCTGACAAGCACCTCGAAGTCGTAAAAGCAATGTTTGATAAATTGGCCGGACGAACGGCCTGGGAATCGCAAAGCGGCCAACGGAATTCGGCCAATAAAGTCGGCAGAAGCGTGTGCTGAAAGAAATGTATTCCGAAAAGGCAAATAACAAGAAAAGAGTATTAACATATTATGCAGATTTGGTCTGGTCGCGTTGTGACAAGTGACAATGAGATCGGTGTTGCAAAGTCCGCGCCGCGTTGCCCTGGAGATCCATTTGGGTTGTTCTCCTTATCCGATCTATATCTACACAGAACCAAAAATGTTCTGTTGTCTAATTATTATGGGCAACAAAATATTTATTTTTTAAGATGGGTTTCATTAAAAAAGTTATAAAAGAGCTTAAGGATGGAAAAATATCAAGTATATGATAAAAGTTGTATAAACAATGTTGTTACTAATCTTAACTACACACAAAAAAAGCATGTTACCGTAAAATCGATATGGTCATGCAAATTTCAGGTCATGCAAAACCCATATCGTTTTTACATGAAATACTCTTTTCGACCAGGTCATATTTACCTGGTCCCATATCAAATTAAAATTGATCTTAAATAATGTAAAATTCAACCACGTTTCATATCGATTTTTTAGTTTAGTTATATTTAGTTATCCGGTTATAATTCAAAATTATAAATTAAATCTAAAATGTAATTGTAAATGATCTTTTAAATAGTTTGTTTTTTGCTTTTAAAATAGAGTTAAGAACATCTTTATTTTTTAGAAGAATAAATTTATTACTTACAAGTTTTTGCACCTGTATCATTAGCCGTTTTGGCTTGAGTATATGGGCACACAGCTACGGATATGTAATGAGGCTTTTGTTTGATTTTGTTATTATTTTTCATGGCACATTTGAGGCCTGTGTGTTGACGTGACATTGCGCTCTTCCTGCGGCAAATCGGAGATTTGCATAAATATTTGGTTAAAGCGATCGCGGGCACCTGGAGGACTGATTCGGATTTTCACGCACTTTAAACTTGACAACGAGACTCGAGAGTTTCTGCCTCGGCCAATTTGTCACCGGAGCTGCGTCATTTGAACAGTGTTTTTTGCTTTTTGCACGACAGCCACCAGCGTGCATTTCAATTAGCTGCAATTAGTTCGGGCATCGCATCACTTTCAGACTCTGTTGTCTGTTGCCTCACAGGTGAAATTTCACTTGAGGCAATTTGGAGTTGCGTTGGTACGCCCCAAAGGTTGGGGCCAGGTTAAGTCGGGCCAAAAGGCTGCGAAACGTGCTCACAGTGTGCATATGTAGGTACTTGTACTTGTACTTAATTGTGCAATTTTCGCCACTCAAGAACTCGCCAAGAACTCAAGAACACCAAACGACCTTGGCTAACTCACGACCCACCGCCACACAATTCCCTGTCCAATTTCGAGATGCTTCTGCCATTTTGCCAGTCATATTTGTATGAGTTTTAACCACACTCCGCAATGACAGTCATTTAGACAATTTTTTTAATTTCTGTCTTTAATTTATTGAGGAAGGCTTCGAGCTTTGCGAGGGAGTTCGGTTGCAGTTTCCACAAGTGCCTTTTGCACAGTGGCTAACGATTCTGAGAAACTGTCATATTCAAGTTACTGTGATTAGTCACATTGCTGATTTTGAGTACTTACCCCAGTACGAATGAATTAAACTGGAGTATCAGTAATAGTTCAGTAAACAGTAAATATTTGCTGTTGGTGTCATTTATTTTCCGCTAAGCGATTTTTCCTCTATTGAAGTTCGGAAAAAGTATGATATATGTATTTTTGACAGCCTAGATAATTAATAATAAATTGTTCATTATCTTCTAAAGGCTATAACTAATAATAATAGTTTTTCAGGCTTTATTTTTGAATTTACTCTATTACCAAAAGTGTTAATTACGAAAAAGACAATTTACGAAGGCTGTTAGTCTTTTGTTGATGCCTAGTCTTTAAGTAATATTTTACTTAAAATGGTTTAAAACCCTACATTTTCCATATTTACAACTTTAGACGGTCTTTGAAATATGACTTAAAGCCGTGAATTTTATAACAGGAAATATTTTCACTCAAAGTAATTATAATCTTTAATTGTTTTTCTCGTGTAGAGACCTTAACATTTATGGTTTTTAACATATTAGTTAACTGTCTTTGGAGCTCGTACGAATATTACCTATTTGAATAATATATAATCTATTTTTCAGTAGATGATACAGTTTTTCTTTAATGCCACAAATATTATTTTCCCATTCACAAGTGGCCAAAAATTATACTCTTTTAATGGCTCCTTAGTGGGCACGTGTTGGAAATAAACACTGGAATTATGCTGATTGAAATCGAAAGCCATAAAATCGTGGCATGTTTGTTTATTTTTTCGAGGGTAGTGCGATTACAGGCCAACTGGGCTGGGAATCACTGGAAACGTGATGGCAAACCGGTTAACCCGCCGCTATTTAACCCACTGAGTAACCACTATGCAATTTCAGGCTGCAAGATGCACTTCGTGACCTTCGGGGCCACGAAAACCTTCGGTTCGTCGAGGGGTTTTTGACACCATATGCTGGCAGATGGAAAATAATGTTAGTGGTCGCCACTAAACGAAATTAGACACAGCTCATTTCAACTTTTGCGGCGTTGGTGTGAAAACCCGGCTATTATCGGAAACCGCAACAACGCGAAAACTGTCAACAGACGCATTTTTTTCGGCCTACGATGCGGTAATTGCTGTTTACCCGGCGAGCTCCACAAAAAACACCCAAAAGAATAGAGCAATTATTGGCCCATTTCAAGAGTTAGCTGGACAAATATTTGGACGGACTAAATAACAATTAAATGTCGGCCATGCGGCAGGAAAATGTCTGAAGACAACCGAAAAAACCAATTAGAATCTGTGACCAGTTCGTCAAAATATGTGAATATGCATACGGAGACAAGGCCGAGGTGGCAAACTGGTTAACCGTTTGGCATCTGACATACATCGCGTTATATATGGCCCAGATCCGGAGTGAATTAAGAACGTTATATAATACCGAGTTTCGAAAACATGTTTCCCAAGCACTTCATTAGCAGGCAGTACAAAGCGCCGAAAAGATGGGAAAATGGTAAAGAAATCACCGATCGACGTGACGAGCTCACTTGACCGATAGATTAAACCGCTTGACCTGTGAAGATCGCAAAGAAAAGAAAAGAAAAACAAACTTGTTGTACGTGACTTACGGATCTATTTTTTAGGGGGTAAATCCCCGGCTATAATAAAGCTTCAGTGGAAAGTGCAAGTGATCTCGATATTCTATGCAAACCGATCGAGCTAATCCGAAAGCCCGAAAACAAAGTTCCCTAACGGCCACGCGCCGAATATTATGAGACGCATACCAGCAGAAGATATAGCATAAGCGACCCCGGCCCCGTATATCCGAGATCCGATCCGAAACGATCCGAAATCCGAAATACGATCGTCACAAGAACCGAAGCAGCGGCAGAAGCGTCGAAGTCGCAAAGAGACGGCTTTAAATTTCGGTGTTGGTTAACTTTTGAGGCACTGTATCCGTCCGCCTGCTCTCTCAACTCGATCAGCGTCGCAAAGTCTCAGCGTCTAACGATCGATCGCGGTACTGTGCGAATTCTTTGAACTAGGCGCTTAAAAAGCACTGCCAGTTGCTCCGATCCCTCATACGCCGTGCATTCATCGCGCCTCGTGGACGTGCCGTGTGTAGTGGCTGTAAAAAGTGGAAAATAAACTCTGAAAACCAACGTAGAACCGTGAGGAGTCGTCCTTATCGAGGCGATTCGAAACGAACTCCAGTGCTAACAGTGATCTAGTGTGTTTTGAGCGAACCGAACTCAGCGGATTTTGAGTGCTCTCCTAGGATTTTCAACAATTTCGATTGCACCTCAATCCCCAAAGGTGAGTGTCAGTTAGCCAGAGGTTAACGTTAACCAAGAACCTGTATACTTTGGCTTCGTATTCGCGGAAGTCAGCAGCGATCAGGAAGCAAAAGCCATCTCGATTGGCTATCGTAAAAGTTTGAGCCGAAATTCAACATCGATCGTCAGCACTTCAATAGGCAATCGAGCATGTGATTCACCTATAGGAAATAGCATTCCATCGAGCAGTAAAATATATTTACGAAAAGAATTTTTTTAAAGTGGCTGACGCAAGTCCAAAATGGGTTCGCCAGTGACGCCTCACGTAACCCTCATAATACTAAAATTATGCTAGCCCGAAATGGGCCGACTGGAAATTCTATGGCTTATTTAAGGAGTTTCCAATCGAATCTCTTTGCTCTGAGCCGCGCTAATTGCGAATGCGTCAATGTGAGCGATAATGAGTATGGATGCCACGCATAATGCGGCCATAAGCATATTAAGTCGGGGCAGATCGGTTTAGATAGATAGCCGGATAGCCGGAGAACCGTAGACCGCAGATCGCAGACCACTGACCAGACCAAAGTCACGTTCCCAGTTTTCTGTTCTGGGTTCCATTTCCATCCAGTCTGAGTCCGAGTCCGATAAATATTTGGTATGCGCCAAACGTCGCCAGCTGCGTGCGCTGCTCGAATCGATCAATGGGGCTCCTCCCGTGGTATCAATCACAGTCCGCATTAGATTTGAGTCAGGTCCCATAACTATTCGCTTTCGCATTATATTTATGACCGCCGCTCTGACGTGGTCAGCCAGAGTTCGCCTAGAACCAACCCGAACCCAGGTCTAAGCCCAAGATTTAGAGCCGCGCCAAAACCCCCCAAAACTCGTTGGCAACACCAACCTTGGTTCAGCGACGGAGAACCCAAACCCGAACCCGAAACAAAAGCAGTTCTATACATAAATTTATCGCGGTGGTTACTTAACTATGCTAATATTCCGGTAAGGATGATGGGGCGTCGGATTTGAAACGAAGAAGACCCGTGGCAAAACTAGTTTAATTCAGCCAGCGCGTGGCACCTGCATGATATTAACTAGTACGTTCTTTATCGAATATTCAAATACTCTCTGGGGCATATCGCCCTGATAACGAATTACCCCTAATGGTGGCTCTAATTTCCAGTGGTTTACATATCGCCCGGGGCCACAGGCCACCTAGTCCGAAAGCCTGAATTAAGCAGGCGAATAGGCGAATAAAATTCAAAACACACGACTTGACATTGAACCGCACAGCCAGTCAATGGCTTCGAATCTATGCGCAAAGTCAGCCAGTAAGAATACTTTTGTTTTGAATCCATGCGAGACATGCAACCGCGCTGAGGTCAACCGGTTGTCTAATTTATCTATTCTAGAGAGTTGAAGATCAGCCATTTGGCCAACTTATTTTCGCTGCCAACTTCGAGTGACGATGCCGCAGCTCAGCCCAGCTCAGCTTGGCTTGGCAACTGCAATTATCAATTATCCGAAAGACAGAGGGACAGAAAGACACGAATGAAGCCATGCATTCAAAGTGCATTGTGTGGGGCGATTAAACGGACCCTCAAGGCGTATGAGCAATGCGGCGCACTGAACTTTTCGACCTATGAAAATTCATGAATTCATTCAGCTCTGCATAAACAACAAAGCTATTCAAATTCGCAATGGTCTACCTAAATCGCCAATAACTTTGTTCGCCCTCAATAGAACTCTTTTGCTTTTCGAAAAACTTTCCATCATTTTCCAGAATTTTACTATCCCATGAGGGTTTTCAAGTTTCGTGGTTCTGAAAGTAAGATCTCTTCTAAGAACTATTTTTAGTGCTACAGCTTCTAGGGTTCTTAGACAACCTTTTCTGGTTTTCAATGGCTGCCAAACATTTGAGAGTAAAGAATGGATATGCAAATATTTCATTCGTCGTGTACAACATAAAAAGCAAATTATTGATTGTTTTTCAGCGGGGATTTTGTTGCTTTGATTTCTGGCTTGGGTTTTGGATTTCGTTTTATTCGGAATTCTCTTTTTGCGCTTCCGGCTTGCTATCTGTGTATCAGTTTTGAGTTTGGAGTATCATTGAATCATTGGCCAACTGCCGAAGGTCGCCGCTCGGCACTCACCTCAATTGTGGTCCATAATTAGTCGTGCAGCTGGGGTGATGCCTTCTATATGGAAAGAGCCATAGAGCAATAGCCACCTGTCCTGCATTTAAATGAGGACAGGCACAGGCACACAGTCGTAGAGCAGCACCCAGTATCCAGAAACTGATTGATTTGCATCTCTGTGGGCCCCGCACATAATTGAGACTACAAAAGCGTCCCGTACGACAGGCCATAAATCAGGAAGAAAAGTTTTGAATACCAATGCGCTTACTAATTGTTTTCCGGTTACGCTTTGCAGATGTCGCCCAACATAATAGGCAGTACCTTTATATTGGCCGAGACGGCCATTGCCGATGGCAATAACAATAAGATGGCCGCCAAACCTGCCGCTTCAGCCGCCCCCGCCCCCGCGGCCACGCCCACCCAGAAGATTGCCAAGAAGGCGGAGGCGAAAACGCCGGAGAACAAGCCCTACGAAATGGAGATCGTGTGGCGCAACGTGGGCCTCTTCGTCATCCTCCACTCGATGGCCCTGTACGGCCTGTACCTGGTGTTCGCCGAGAGTGCCTACATGGAGCTCTTGCCAGGTGAGTTTGGGTATCACCGTGTCCAGCTGGAGGCTTACTAACTCTTTTGTGTCTCCTCTGTGTCCAGTCTATGCCACCATGTTCCTGGGCGGCCTGGGCATCACGGCCGGAGTCCATCGCCTGTGGTCGCACAAGGCCTACAAGGCCAAGCTGCCGTTGCGCATCTTCCTCATGCTGTGCCAGTCGCTGGCCTTCCAGAACAGCATCTGGGAGTGGACCCGCGACCACCGCGTGCACCACAAGTTCACCGACACACACGCCGACCCCCACAACTCCCGGCGCGGCTTCTTCTTCGCCCACATGGGCTGGCTGATGTGCAAGAAGCACCCCGATGTGACCAGCAAGGGCAAGCAGATCTCCATGGAGGACATTGAGCAGGATCCCGTCGTCATGTTCCAGAAGAAGTGAGTGCTAGTTATGAGTAACATTATACGTTATTGAACAAAGTTCCTGAAAGAACCATTACTTTGAATTACCATTACCCAGGATGCCTTTGAGTTTTTTTGAAAGTTAAGTTTAGTTTGAAAGCCTAAAAGCAGGCAATGGTATATTTTTCATACCTTATGAGGCATTTCTGGTTCATTTAAATCTCATTTAAAAATATCCAATAAATCAAAAGTATTATTTCGTAACAGCAGATAACTCTAAAAACTATTTCAATTTAACTTAGGATAATTCATTAGAAATATCTCTAAACTTTCGATACTTATATGCAATATAAACAGCTTTAATATAATGAATTTAGAACTGCATTCCTTCTGCTATTTATATTTATCAAATATTAATTTTTTTAAAAATATTTTCAGACTCTACTTTGTGGTGATGCCCATCTGCTGCTTCGCCCTGCCCATGCTTTTCCCCTACTACGTGATGGGCAGCTCGCTGCGCGTCTGCTTCTTCACCTGCTCGATGCTGCGGTTCTGCCTGTCCCTTCACTTCACCTGGCTGGTGAACAGCGCCGCCCACTTCTACGGCATGAAGCCCTACGATGTGAACGTGAGTGCCATGAACAACAAGCTGGTGTCCACCCTGACCATCGGCGAGGGATGGCACAACTACCACCACGTCTTCCCCTGGGACTACAAGGCAGCTGAGCTGGGCACCTACAGCTTCAACTGGACGACGGCCTTTATCGATGTGATGGCGAGGATCGGTGAGTGCTATTCGATCGTATACCCGAATATTTTCTAACTATCTTACTTTGTGATTAGGACAAGCCTATGACCTGAAGTTCGTGTCCCAGGAGATGGTCTACAAGCGAGTCCTCCGCACTGGCGATGGCTCCCACATTGCCGCCCTGCTGGACGCCAACAACAACAGCGCCATCCCGACCAGCGAACTGGTGGCCCATCTGGATCACGAGAAGGAGGAGCACGCCATCTGGGGATGGGACGACAAGGACATCAGCGAGGAGGACCGCAAGGGCGCCAACGTGGTGAACAAGGAGTCCGAGTGCAAGCTGGATTAGAGAGTGGGGGTCAGTGGGAGTTCATCCAAAACGAACACACTTCTTGCTGCCACCTCTCGGGCCTGCAGTATTTAATTATATTAATTGCCCATTCTCCAATTTACTGCCTACGCATTTAAGTGGTGGCTGTTAGCAAACTAGAAAAGAAACCCTTCGAGGGGAGCTCCGATCGTGAGACCCGACCTGATGGCAGCAAGAACAACTTATATATCAATGGCTTCAATTCCAAATACAACAAAACAAATGAAAACTATTCGAGATTAGTCAAAGCAACTCGTTCGCAGCAACAGAGTGTTATTAAAAAACCTGCACCTTATTAATTCTCCACTCAATCCCTATCTCGCACTTGTCGTTCGGGGATAATGAACACATCTGCCACCCTCTCCTACCCTCCTACTCCCCCTACTCTATCTCTATTTTTATATATAAATAAATGTATATTTACGCAAGAGGTTCTAGAATTAAGCGTACCTGCTAAGATCTACTTTAAGCATCGACTTTTATGTGTGTGTACATTGTGTTAGTTATGTAGGTCTAAAATTGTACATTTCAATCCAACTATTGTTGAAAATTCAAAAAAATTATATAAAACTAAAAAAACTATATAGTTCTGCAATTTTTATTGAAAAATGGGAAAAGAAACCAAATGTTTGTTGATAAGGTAAACAGGTAAATTAAAGGTGAGTAAAAATATCAAAAATCTCAAGCAGTGGCATTACCCATTTATAGTCAAGGTTATAAGGCACTTACCTAAGCAATGCAGATAAAACTCAACTGTGATTACTATTTTACGCTCAATAAACCAAGCCACTTAAATCCAATTCTTCACAAGTCTTAATAAATTCTCACTAAAAATAATTATTATGTCTCATTAACCCGTTAATACCTTAACTAACTGTAATTAGTTCTAAGCTAGCAATAAACTAGAAATTTAATTGATTCTTTAACCTTAAGTGCACTCTTTCTTGACACCTTTTGGGAAGTAAATTGGCTCCATTTTTATGGCCTTTCATTATTAAAAAATATAATTTACATGGTTAAATTGCCGAAAGAATTAAATAAAATAAGTTCAGCTGAAAGTATTTTACAGTTTATATTGTTTTTTTTTCAAAATTCCAGTTATTTTTAACTTGAAAACTGACTAAACCAAAACACATTGTAAAAATCATGTTGACAAGATAATATCTTGATTAACGAAAGTGTTTCCTCTTTGGTCCCATCTTTTATCTTTTCTGTTTTGTATTATTTATTTTAAAGATTTAGCATTTGGATGTTCAATAAAAGTACCTCAGACTTAGAAAAATGAAACCATGACACAGGAGACAGCTTTTATTAAAAAAGGGGACAGAGGGTGGACATTAGCGAGGGAGCTAACTGTAGCTGATGTGCTGCTCCTCGTGGGTGTTGAACTGGGTGCGGGCGGCGTACAGTAGAGCCGCCATAAAGGCGCCGTTGTTCATCACCAGCGACAGGATGGTGGCCATTTTGAGGGCCGGCAGGATGAAGGGCAGCAGACTGCCCAGCAGGACGACGGGGAAGATCAGCATGGGCACCGCCACCTGCATCATGGTGACCTTGTACGAGTTCTTCTTCTTTCGCTTACCCAACAGTCCTCCGCCACCGCCCTCACCACCTGCCACGCCCCCAACGCCTCCCAAGCCGCCCTGCTGCTTGGAATCCCCTTCCGCTTCCGGTTCGTAGTTCTCCACACTTCCGCTATTGGCACCGCCACCGCTAATCGATGGCAGATTCATCAGGTTCATCTCCATTTCCTCCGTTTCACGTCTTCGCGAACGTCCCATCCGCGATTTGGGAGCTTTAAGGAAAGGAGGTATATTTCCATTTCATCAAACTTACAATCATAAACTAATTAAATTAAATTATAAGGGGTTTACCGAAACTCGGGCTTTATTCTTAATCCTAAAATATACCTATCATTAAATTACCATATCTTTTGTTAAGTCAGGATTGTCGTTAGATGGCACTTGAGCTTAAGAGAAAATCTAGTTATACAGTGAATTTCCGGTTATTATTTTCAACTAATTTGGTTGTCTTTAATTAAAATTTAACTTTGCTTCCTGAAAAACAAAGCAAATATTTGAAGACCACATTTATGCCATTTTCAAGGTTATGAATAGTTGATAAATGTTTTATGCACAATATCGATAGTATAGTAGTTTAAAATTTCAAAAGACAGTTCTAGGAGGAGTGTTTGAACTTCAGTTACTTGTTTTGAAATTATTTTTGAAAAGTTGCCTGGAGATTTTTAATGCTAAATTGAATTTCAAAATGTCATAAAAATATTAAACATTTGTTCAATTGAAATTCATTGCATAAAATCCCCCAAAACTAATTTCAGACATGCGTGGAATTTTTCAAGATAATTAAAGCCACGCTCAAAATCGAAGTGGGCAAACTTGTTATATGAAAAGCCACATTAATATTGTTTTATTGAAATGTGTGAAAGTAAATTAATAGGTGTTCATAGAAATCCAGTGAATGCATTTGCATTTTAATGAGGAAGTCGTATGAGCATCTTTATCTGAAAATTCTTAGCATAGACAAGTCAAAAGTGTATACTCACCCTTCTTGAGCGAGAACTTCAGTTTGTTGTCCTTGCTGGGCACGATCTTCACCAGCATTCCGGAGAGGAAGTGCAGCTTGAGGTCGCGGTGCTTGAAGAAGCGCTGGAAGTTGACCACCAGCCGCTGATTCAGTTCCTTCTCGGACATTTTCTGGTACTTCTGGCCCACCAGACTGCCCATCTGGGTCTCCTCCCCGAAGAACTGGTCCACAAAGTCCCGCGTCAGATTCCCACTGTTGGGCATCTGGCGGCGCTCCTCCATCTTCTGCAGCACGTACAATTTCGTGCAGTGCAGCATGGTGAAGTCCCGCAGACACTCGTAGATCCGCATCGGAATCGACGCCCTAAAGTATGACACACTATTCGCCGACTGACTGCGACCTGTGGTCGGGTTCAAGTCTTCGCTGGGAGTCACGGCATCGTGGCCAAGCGATGATGGGGTGAGATTGAGAAGAAGACACAGGCCAAGTCCGAGCAGGACGTGCCAGGATAAGGATCTAGCTGAGTTGGCACGCATTTTGTAAATATATTTTCCTGGCTACACAACACAACTGCACCGCAGCAGTGACAGTGGAAAACTGAATGCACAACTTGGCCAAGAGCAGCTGCCATCCATCCTAGCCCGATTGTCTGGCCTGCGAGCGCCACTTCTTGGCCACTACTTTCCTCCGGCCGGGCCAACTGGTTTGCGATCGCCAACGCGCTTGGCTGACTCTTAGATTTAGTTTAGCGGGTCACTCGGCAGTTGCTCTTACTTACTTGCCCCACTTGCCTGACTTATGGCCGCCGATGCATTCGATTGTTTACAGCCAAAATTCTGGCTTCCGCTTGTGATGCCTCTAATCTCTGCCAGAATCAGTTCTTTTCTAGCCTAGAATCTGGTGCACTTGGCTCATATTTCAGTCGCATGAACTGTGTCACCAGTGCGCCTGCAAGTAAAAGTAACTCTACGGGTTCCCAGGATCTAAAAATTATTTACTGTTTTTAAACCATTTACAGTCCATTTTATAAAGTTGACAATTGTTAAAGATAAGAATCCATAAGAAAACTTTTTAAAAGTATACATTTATTTAATTGAATCTGTAAATAAAATATACTTTTAATTTCTCTTTCGGATTTCAAAATATATTTATTGGGAATTAAAAACATTTACAAAATATTCTGATAACAAAAATAAACAATTGTTTTGATTGGACTTTGAATTTTTTTTACTATTTATTATTTATCACCTAATTGATTTTAGCACACTACAAAAATCATAATTCATATTTATCTGCAAGTGTATCTGTTACTTTGTTGACAGTGTGCAAAATTGTAAAAATTGCCACAAAGTGGAACAATTAAAGCCGGATTCGAGATGATTGAGTGGCTAGATCGCTAGAAAATCGATCCGCTTTGAATTAAGTGACGATGGATCAAGTGAGAGTTAATTAATTAGTCTCTAACCATAATGAGCTATCAGTATAGTCAAGGAGAAATCCGGGCCCCAGCCAATTATCGCTATTGGTGTTTCGACTGAGTGTGACCCATTTCGATTATTTTGGAACTGGGAGTATCAATTGACTTTCTATACGTGTGGCACTGCGGAAGAGCAGTTAAAAGAACCGTAAATCACGAACGCCCTCCGCCGAATTCGTAATGAGATAGAAATTTCACTTTCCATGGCGGCGGCAGAAAAACATATGCAATCGAATAAAATCCATGGGCGCTGTCAGTCGGAAATTTCGATTATTGATTTGTTATTTAAACAACTGATGAAAATTTTAAAAAGCTCGAAAATTCCTAAGGTTTTTTAAAAAAATTGTTAAATGGTTTCAGTAAATTTTGCTTTTATTATAGTGATATTTAAATCGTATTTGCCTTTTTTCAATTGAACAATTTTCAGCAGAAATCATTCTTAGTAAACAATTACGAATTTAATTTTCATTCAGCAGACTAATCTTCACTATCATTCGATAACGAAAATTCTATGCTGAATGTCTTTGCCATCTATTACTTGTAATAAATAAATAAGTTAAATAAATAATTTAAACTAGACTTAAATTATTATTTGGTTGCATGCTCGCTGAGGCTGAGGTAAGTGTGAATCCTGGCCCGCTACCAGCTCGCCGTTATCCCTCGTCTTGCATCAAATCCTGGTCTCAAAAGTGAACTATCCCTCTACCACTCCTTCTCCAACCAGACGGGCTGCTGGGTGTGCGAGTGCGAGTAGACCACGGGCACTGGAGCCTGGACGGGAAGGGGTGCGGCGGCATAGGCGGCGGCTGCCTGGACGGGCAGGGCTCGGGACAACATCTGACCGATGGCCAGCACCAGCAGGATGACGCCGACGCCCAGTCCCTTGATGGAGACCACAGTCAAGGCCGCCAGCAGGGTGGTGATCACGCCCACGACGAAGGCGCCGGGCACCAGAGCAAAGCTAATGCGTCGCAGGAAATGGTGGCCAAAAGTACGGCTTTCTGGAAAAAGGGTGAACCGTTTAGATTTATTCACAAAACTATTCTAATATATCAGAAGTAGATTCCATCTTAAAGATGTTTTAATTAGGTTATATGTTAGGGATATTAAAATCGGCACTTTTTAGAGTTATTTTTCGATTTTTTTTATACTTTTATACACTTTTATCTTTCATTTATCTTGGATAATTAAAACTTGTTTCATTTGACCACTAACCCGCCACATCCGAGTTCGCATCGGAGCTGTTGGCCGCCTGCTGCTGGCCAAGCACCAAATCGCAGGCCAAGAACAGGCAAACGAGGGCAAACACAATCTTCTGGTTGGCGGCCATTTCAATTTGATTCGATGATCGTTGATTCCTTGAGGATGGGTAACTGGTAATCCGATTGACACTGCACTGCTCGACTCCGGCACTGGCTAACAATTGAATGGAGGGCTCACATTGACATTGGCTTTTATCGACGAGGGTCTGGGCCGGCTCACTGGGCGGCTACTTGGAATTCGGCAGCCGGACATCGCGCAGCCGCAGCGTAGCACGAACGTGCGCCAAAACAAGCAAATCGTGCCGCAGCCATGCGACTTCAGACTGCCCCCTACTCACAGATGTCGGTACACTGAGAAAAAAAAACACATTTTTAATTAGAATATTAAATTAAAATATTTATATATATTTATAATAACTAAAAAATAACTAAATTTTCTATTTAAAAAACATAAAAATTAGAATTGATATTTAACCATTTTTTATAAATCTTCTGTACAAAAAAGATTTGATTGGAATTTTTTTGCAGTGCCCTCCTTTGAATATGCATGCAGTCTGTCATTATTTTCACTACCTCTGTGGGCCCTTTTTCGGGACCAACGCATTTGGGGGTGTGCTGCATAGGAACTTGGGCATGGAACTCGGTTTAAAACTTGGACATGGGCATTCTTTCACGACGCGTGTCTATATTGAGGGCAGCACCCAAGTATTTGCGTTCGATTCGCTTTCATTTTTCGTCGCTGGCCGATAATGATTTATCAGCTAATTAACAATGAGGTACTGCATTTTAATTTATAATCTATACACAGTAGTTAAAAACGACAGCTATGTTTTACCCGCTGGCTGAGTAACGGATTTTCATTGATGAATTGTTGGCATACGACGCCTTCGGCATTGCAATTCACTTTCATTAACGGAAATAAATAAAAACGCAAGGTATGTTATGAGTTTTCAGAGTTTTCTGAGTTTTTATTGGATTTTTTTCTAGATTTTTCACGCTAAATATGATATCTTAGACCCAAATAATTAACTTAATAGGCAAACTTAAAGTTATAATGGAAATAAAGTGACTCAGAAATGTGATTGTCATGTTTTGACTTTTACTTGGATTGGATTAGCCGACTTCTTTATTAATAAAAGATAAGATAAGCTAAGGTGTGCTACTTGTTATCGAACCGTGATATTGTGGACATAAAACACGGCTACCACACATCTCAATGTCCAAGTTATTGGGGGAAATAAAACCATGGCGAATTGGAGTATTTGTTTGCTAATTGTGTGAAAGTAAATTAGGTGACCAAATACGTAAAGCGGATTTTTCGCAACCAATGGAAGGCGATGGCCAATGGATAGAATTTACTTTCTACTCTGGATTTTGAGAGCGATCTGCTGCCGCCTGCGCCAGTTTTGTCAACAACTTTCCCATGCGATGGCCGTCAAGCGTTAATTGGAGGCGTCTGAGGCTGTGGGGTAAAGAATGGAGTCGGGAACCGTTAGCAGGCTACTTAGAGAGCCAGCTTTATTTATGGCCAATAGCGGGGATTCGGATTCGGATTCGGGTTCGGGCTCGGGGTCCCGGGGCAATTAAAGCTAAAAGAAATCAATGAGCGAGATCACTGAGAAATTGCAGGCCTACTCTAGATATTTTTCTTTTTTCCTACTTCTAACACAGACATCGGCTTGGACGAGTGGCAATTTAATTGAAGAGGATCCAGCGCAAGAATCGTGTTCTAGCGGCGGCAAAGCGGCAACATTGCAACTGGCAACTTGCAACAGGTTGCTGATGCAGCGGCAACTTCTCGGCTCTTTCAGTTGTCTCTTCGGTGTGCTCAATTCCAATGCCAATTCCAGCTGCAGCCTCAGAATGCAGCTAGCTTTGGCTTTGGATTTTCTTCAGCTTTCTTCGGAGTTGATAAAACGCTTGGCCGCCGCCGATCGTGCCACATTTTGCGGCTGGCCATTGCAGCGGTAGCACGCAGATCGATTTACCTTGGACACATGCAGCAGAGATGAGCGGCGACTTGGTGAGATTCCTTTTACTGAGCTCTGTGCTCTGCAGCTCGCTGGCCTTGGGCCAGGATAGCGATGGCAATGGTGATGTCAACCAGGAGACATCCACTGTTAGTCAAGAGGCCGCCCGGGGATTGGCCAGCAGCTATGAGCCGGAGGACAAGGAGGCGCTGCGCAAGAACTCGCACATCTTCATGGGCATCTACAAGAACTACAAGAGCACCTATTTGGGCAACAAGACGACCAGTGAGTACAAGAAGCGGCTGCGGGATCGCGTGAGTGCCCCCCAAATGGCAGAGAACGAAGCCCCCGAATCGTTGGATCCCGATCAGCTGGACTCCAGGGATTCGCTGGCCCAGGAGATCCGTCAGGATGCCCAGGCGCAGGCGCTAATGGAGGCCACGCAAACCGAATCGCCCAACTACGATGATAGTGAGTCCTTAGCTGGCAAAAAGAGACGCAAACGCAAGCGCAAGGATCGCAACAAGCGGAGGGAGGAGTCGGAAACCGAAACGGATCAACCCGATCCTTCAGAGAACGATGATAGCATACAGCGATATCATGTGGGTCCTGGACTAAATGTCAGTCTGGACATGAGCAACGACATTGTGCACGTGAAGCTGGATGGCGGGAATCTCAAGGACATTATGGGAGCTCGCTGGCTAACCCTAGATAATAGTGAAGAAGGTGGGTTTCTAGACCTATAATCTATATTACAAACTAAAACTAAATAATTCTAAATCTGTTATTCCCAAAGGTCGCGGCAAGAAGTACGACATGATCACCAAAGTCCTGCCGCTCTTCATCCTCCCCTTTCTCATCCAATCTGCCATTGTTCCCTTTCTGGTCACCAAACTGAAGTTGCTCCTGGTCAAATCGATTCTGGTCGGCAAGCTGGCCATCTTCCTGCTGATCATCTCGGCCATCAAGAATGGCAACAAGATGGTCCAGAGCTACGAGGTGCCCTCCTACTGGGCCGGCGAACCCAGTCGAAGGTCGGAGCTGGCCGCCGCTGCCTCCTCGGCGGCTGCCGCCTACAATGGCTACCGGGTGGAGGGCAAGCCGACCACTTGGATCAGCTAGGCCAGGTCTCCAGAACACAGTCTCACATTGCTATTAGTTTCGGTTCTAGGCTTTTAGTGCTTCCAAATAAACATATACACAAATCGGGTTGATTGACTGGCTTTTCGATTGGGGTGGAAATGGAATGGAAAGTGTACATTTTCATTATAAAGTAGGTAGACTGGTGAATGAAAGTCAGCAGACTTCCGCAATCTTTAAATACGACCACCGAAAGTGATTCCGATGATATATAATAATAACTTCATAAAGAGCCCCAAAAACTTGAAGAAAAGTGATTGCGAAATGTTATGTATAGTATATAGTAAATTTAATATTTATTGATATAATTTTAGGAGGCAATAAATTAGCGGTGGAATCAAATAAATTAACTTAATTAGTCTTGCTTATGAGGCTCGACCAGCGCCCCAGTTCTGGCTTTCATTTCCTGTGAAGCACCCTTTCAGTAGCAGGAGTACTGCTTCTCCAGCTGGACGCACACATCGCACTGGAGTCGGAAGCCCCAGACCAGCTTGCAGTTGCACCTCCGCTCGGATCTGAGGTGCTGAGACCGGACGCGATATCCGCAGACACGGCACAGCTGCTGGCAGGAGAGGCGCTCCTCCAGAGAACCACCGCCATCCTTGGAGCACTGGCGACCCCGAGTTCCCAGCCACAGTCCGCGGGCGTCGGGCTCACAGTAGTTGGGCGAGTCCTGCATGAAGACGAGCGAGTCCAGGGGAATGTTCTCCCACATGATCTTCAGATTGCTGCTGGCGCTGTCCAGTTGGATGGCGTCGTCGTACATTTGCAGGAGGTCCTGGGCAATGATTTCGAAGGGCTTCAGGACAGCCACACACTCCTCCTCCTGGCATTGTCCCGCCACAGGTCCTGGCTGCTTGCACCGGCACTCCTGCTCCAGGGATCTTTGTAGTAGATCCCCCACCACCCGTCGATTGTGGCCGGTGGCTCCTGATCCCGATCCGAAGTGTTTCTCGTACTGCTCCAGTGCCTTGGCCGGTTCATGGGCACAGGGCACGTTGAGGGCATTTTCAGTGCATCCACATCCGGCGATAACGCCATTGGCGCAGTCCTTGGTCAGGGTGTGCACGATGGCCGCCATGGAAATGGCCGCCACATAGACATCCTCCCGATTCGGGGACTTTTCCTCCGGCTGGGAGTTCCGCTGCACAAAATCCTGGACTGGACAGTTCCATCGCTGCCACTGGAAGCTCTGCTGGCAGCTGCCGAGCGCCTGCTTTAGTCCTTTTCCCGAAATATCCTCCCAGGAGAGTGGCGCTTGGAACTGCGTGTACTGATAGTAGTTCATGGGCTCCAAAACGGCCGCCAAAGTGGATGTGGCACTGAGTATAAATGTGATGGCGAAGATCATGTTGGCTGGATATTATTGTAATTCGTGATCTCTGATGTTCTCTCTGCGATGTCGTTGGCTCGACTGAATGGTGAGGAGGTTGCGCTAGCACACTTATAAAGGCTGCAGATCCCGATCCTGGGCGCCCTCCTGGGGCCGGCCCGTGGGAAATTCGGGCCTGGTCAAAAAACCGGAAATTTGCCGTTTTCCACTTGGAAATTTTGCCTGGCAGGGGGTAAATACAAAAACCCACTGGCAGCCCGCGATGCAATTGCGGAGCAGCAGCCCAGTTTCCTGCGACTACCTGAGGAGGATCCTACTCCTTGCTGCGTGGGCAACTTTCCCACGCTTAGGCAGGTAGATCCCGAGGCCCGAATCCTGCTCATGAATGAAACCCAGCCGATTCCATTCAATACGTCCGGATTTTCCCGATCTACCACTGCACAACATCAATGCCCGAGATGGGTTCGGGTTTGTTTGGGTTTTGGACTGGCCAAGCCAATTATATAACAAAACATATGACAAACCGTAAATGTAATCTGGGAAATTAATTGCGCTTTGTGGTGAGCCGGCTTTGTTTCTATATTTAGCTAAAGTTAATACCCAGGATTTAGGCAAATGATGCAGATATTGATAAGGGGGAATTTTTTAATGCTACGGAATTTTTGAGCTGGGAATTACATATAATACATGTACAGTTTCTTATGCAGTATTATCGAAGTTGTTATAGAAATTATATTGATAGGCTACCATATAACTGCTTTTAACGAAGTGTTTCGGAGATAAATGGGTGTGTAATTCACACACTTATATAATTTCTGATGGCTAGATAATAGATGAAAAGAAAAGGCAGACCCTCCTATTATATATGACTTGACCATGAAAATAATCTATGAAAGATGATAGCTCGTCAGCACTTGAAAGATAATGCGATTAGTAAAAGTGAAGCGTGGAATAATTAAATAAACAATAACACAAAAACATTTATTGGCACAGAGTAAAACTATAAATCAATACCATAATTAGCAAATTTTTTATGGGGAACTTCCCTATTCCCTATTCCCAGCTCGCATCGCACAAAGCCAAAGTCATCATAAGTACTTCAGTACTCCCCAGGCGTTGCGAAAACGTGTGCGGAAATTTCGATGTTTGGGTTTTAACACAATGAAAATACCGATTCTCTAATTAGGTCGAAAGTCTCGTCTGCGCGGCACCGGAAAAGGGTTTTTTAGGACCTATGCGCCGGGTAAAACAGAAACAGAAAGGGACGGAGCGATCGGAAAGGAGCGCAGGTAGTAAAAAAATTGCTCAATTGGTCGGCTAGTGAGCCTGAATATCTGAATATCTGAGCGGTACGATCACACACATATGGGCCTTGACACTGGAAGTTCCTCGGGGCTCAGCCGCCCGGCCAGCTTGGAATTCCGACTTGCCGAGGAAAAACGCGCCAGATCTTCGGCATTTCTAAGTTTAATCAAAGCGCCCATGACAGGGTCCATAAATTCGGGCGATTGTCAGCCGCACTTTTCGTACTCGATCCATACATATGTTCCGGCTAATACCGCTGAAGCGGCTCATCGACGCCTAGATTAGATTAGCAATCTGCAAACGCAGCCAGCCAATTAAGATATAGGGGCCCACTTGAGGCTCCCCACTACGTTACCTGTCGCTATTCCACCTTCGAGACCGCTTAGTTTCGCTTTGGACTCCGCCCGTGCTGGATTAACGTGGTGGCCATGATAGTCACCGCCAAATTGGTAGCCATTGGCTTGGGCCTCGCGCTCACTGCCTTCACCGTATCGACAATTGTCCTGGCCGTTCAGAAGTCGAGTCTTCAGAGTGATTTGCGCGATGCCCAGGAGAAACTGGACCTCCTAGAGGCGGGCTTCACGAGCACGGCTGCTCCGACAACCTCGAGCACTGCGAATCCTGGCACCACTATCAGTCCGGAACCCACAGAGGAGCCAGGAAGCACTGCCTCACCAGGAAGCACTGTTTCTACTGAGTCCACTGCTTCACCTGATCCCACTGCATCTCCTGGAAGCACTGCTTCTCCCGGCACCACTGCTGCGCCAGAAGAGAAAATCGACTACCGACTGCCCGGCTATCTGAAGCCCACCCACTACGATCTCTATCTGTTCCCCAACATCGAGACTGGCGAGTTCAGTGGACAGGAGACCATTACAATTACCGTTTTGGAGGCCACCGACAAGATTGTTCTGCATTCCTTGAACCTGAACATTTCCAGTGTGGCCATAATGAACACGGGCAGTGATACTTTGGAGGTCCTGGAGACAACGGTGGATTCCGTGAGGGAGTTCGTGATATTCCAGCTGAGTGAAGAGCTACCCCAGGGCAGGGAAGTGAGGTTGCATCTGGGATTCGAGGGATCGATGGCCAACAAGATTGTGGGCCTGTACAGTTCGTCGTATTTGAAGGAGGACGAGACACGCAAGTGGATAGCCACTTCCAAGTTCGAGCCCACCTACGCACGGCAAGCATTCCCGTGCTTCGACGAGCCCGCCTTGAAGGCCGAGTTCACCATTACCCTTGTGCATCCCTCGGGAGAGGATTACCATGCCCTGTCCAACATGAACGAGGCGTCGAGTGTCAATCAGGGTGCCTTCCAGGAGGTAACCTTCGCGAAAAGTGTGCCCATGAGCACCTACCTGGCCTGCTTTATCGTCTCCGACTTCACCGCCAAGAAGGTGGACATCGACACCAAGGGCATTGGCGAGACCTTCACCATGAGCGTCTACGCCACTCCGGAGCAACTGGACAAGGTGGACCTCTCCGTGGCGATTGGCAAGGGAGTCATCGAATACTACATTGACTACTTCCAAATTGCCTATCCGCTGCCCAAACTGGATATGGCTGCCATTCCCGATTTCGTCTCCGGTGCCATGGAGCACTGGGGATTGGTCACGTACAGGGAAACCTCGCTGTTGTACGACGCGGAGACGAGTTCGGCGACCAATAAACAACGCATCGCCAGTGTAATTGCCCACGAATTCGCTCACATGTGGTTCGGAAACTTGGGTAGGTTAAGCCACTGGGGATATTCCACGGCGTAGCCAGGGGGGTTTGGGGGTTTTTCAGGTACACAAGACTCGTTCTGAATTTCCCTTAATCAACTCATGGCAACTCCACTGACCACGTTATAGAAATCTCAACAGATCTTGGAAACTTAAGAGTAATATATTTCTAAAAATTCCATTGATCGGACTTAACTAACGAACAAGAGAGAACGCTATAGTCGGGTTGGTGTCCCGACTATCTAATACCCGTCACTCAGCTAAAGGGAGTGCGAACGCTGTACTCGGGTTGGTGTCCCGACTATCTATTGGGGCTAAAGGGAGTGCGAGGGAGATAGATATATGAATCAATTTTGATTGCGTATAACTTTTTAATGAATGGTCCGATTTGAAAAATGTCTTCTACATTTCGATAGGTATTGATAAACACAATAAAACTGCATTTTTACTTTTCCGAAATATTGAAATTTTTAAAATCGTATATAAGCGATTGTGGGCGTTAGAGGGGGCGTGGCACCCTTTTGAAACAAACTTGCGCTGCGTAGGAACTCCTAGAATCTGCATGCAAAACGCCAATCTTCTAGCTTTTATAGTTTCCGAGATCTCAGCGTTCATACAGACAGACAGACGGACAGACAGACAGACGGACAGACAGACGGACAGACGGACATGGCTAGATCGACTCGGCTAGTGATCCTGATCAAGAATATATATACTTTATAGGGTCGGAAACGTTTCCTTCTAGCTGTTACATACTTTTGCACGAATACAATATACCCTTTTACTCTACGAGTAACGGGTATAAATACTAATTATTTTAATTTTCCTGTTATAGTAACCATGAACTGGTGGAACGATCTGTGGCTAAATGAAGGCTTCGCCAGCTTTATCGAGTACCTTGGTGTGGATGCCGTCTATCCAGAGTGGCAAATGGCAAGTGATCCGAAGATACCCACTAATAGTTCCAACTAATTTTCCATGTCTAACCTCTCTAGCGTGACCAATTCATCGTGAGCACCCTCCATGCCGTACTCACTTTAGATGGAACTCTGGGCTCCCATCCCATCATCCAGACGGTGGAGAATCCCGATCAGATCACTGAGATATTCGACACCATCACCTACTCGAAGGGTTCTTCTCTAGTGCGCATGCTGGAGGATTTCCTGGGAGAGACCACCTTCCGCCAGGCAGTTACCAACTATCTAAATGAGTACAAGTACGCCACGGCCGAAACGGGCAACTTCTTTGCGGAGATCGACAAACTGGAACTGGGCTACAATGTCACCGACATCATGCTGACATGGACGGTGCAGGTAAATCCACCTAGATGTGCCAAGAAACTGTGCGAATTTTTGCAACCCCCTCTTCTTGCTATTCTCAATTTGCAGATGGGTCTGCCGGTGGTCACGATCGAGAAGGTCTCCGACACGGAATACAAATTGACGCAGAAGCGCTTCTTGTCCAACCCGAACGACTATGACGCCGATCACGAGCCCTCGGAATTCAAGTGAGTGCCCGCAGAACTTATTGCCTGGATGTATCGTATCTGATTGCGAATTTCGCACATACATTATAGCTACCGGTGGTCGATCCCCATCACATATACCACCAGTGCGGAGTCGGTGGTGCAGCGTGAATGGTTTTATTACGGCCAGAGCGAAAGTAAGTGGGGCCATCTGTATGCGGACCGTGGATCTCTCCAGATAGCTAATCGGTTAACTTATTTTTTTGACAGTCACTATAACCGTTCCATCCGCCGTCCAGTGGATTAAGTTTAACTACGATCAAGTGGGTTATTATCGCGTTAACTATGATACCGGTCTGTGGACCGCTCTGGCTGATCAACTGGTGGCCGAACCCAGTGCCTTTAGTGCTGGGGATCGTGCTTCCCTGTTGAACGATGCTTTTGCCCTGGCCGATTCCACTCAGTTGCCCTACGCCACGGCCTTTGAGCTGACCCGGTACTTGGACAAGGAGGCCGACTATGTTCCGTGGAGCGTGGCTGCTTCCCGCTTGACTTCCCTGAAGAGAACCCTGTACTACACCAGCAGCTATGCCAAGTATAAGAAGTACGCAACAGCCTTGATTGAGCCCATTTATAAGGCTCTCACCTGGACGGTGGGCGAGGATCACTTGGACAAGTAAGTACACTATCTTAACGATCTTCAGATTGGCTAAACCTATAATATAATCCCCAGTCGCCTTCGTGTCACCGCCTTGAGTGCCGCCTGTTCCCTGGGTCTGGAGTCCTGCCTCTCGGAAGCCGGAGTACAGTTTACTGCCTGGCTGGCCAAGCCGGAGGATCGTCCCAAGGCCGATGTCCGTGAGACGGTCTACTACTATGGCATACACTCGGTGGGAAGCCAGGAGGTTTGGGATGCCGTCTGGGACTTGTTCGTCAACGAGGCCGATGCCAGTGAGAAATCCAAGCTGATGTATGGCCTGTCCGCCATCCCGACTCCATGGATACTGCAGCGTTTCATTGATCTGGCCTGGAATGAGGAGTATGTGAGGGGCCAGGACTACTTCACCTGTCTGATCTACATCTCTGCGAATCCAGCTGGTGAATCTTTGGTCTGGGACTATGTCCGCGAGAACTGGCCACGATTGGTGGATCGCTTTGGCCTGAATGAGCGCTATCTTGGCAACCTCATACCCTCGATCACCGCTCGCTTCAGCACTCAAACCAAGCTTGAGGAGATGGAGCAGTTCTTTGCCAAATATCCAGAGGCCGGAGCGGGAACAGCTGCCCGCGTGAGGGCTCTGGAGACGGTGAAGAACAACATCGTTTGGCTGGCCGAGAACCTGGAGGGCGTGGACGCCTGGCTGGACAAGCAGCAGCAACTGTAGAAACGTCCGCGGAGGAAGTGGTCTTGCGACCACGAATTGCCTTAAATTTGTACTCATCTAATTGGCATTATAAAGCAAAAATGAGCCGAGCAAGTGGAAATAAAGATAAGCTAGTTATGGGGAAAACTGAAATTACAGCTCTATAAATAAGCAATTATCCATTGGGCTGATTGATAACAAGGTTTGATTGTAGCGTTTGGGGAGGGAGTTACTAATGGAATCGACCTGTTTTGATTGACATTTATTGCAAGTCCAAATGTCCGTGCTGCGTTTTACAAGCAATGGAAATTTACTAGTTATATGGTGAAACTTAAAAAATTGTTGGTTTATCGAGGGGAGATAAAATGAAAAAAGGTATTCATTATATTTGAAATATATCATTTCGTTTTTGAAATTATAAATTAAATATTTCAAAAAGAACACTGCCCTAATATTTTAATTGCTTATTTAAGATTAGCGAATTCCTGAGAAAATTACAACTAATCTTACACAACTTCTCTAAATGACATGAAATCAAAATATTAGGTGAAAATTATATTTATAGAATATATTTAAAAAGAAAAGTAATCAATATATTTGAAATATTTCAATTTCGTTTTCGAAATAATAAATCAAATATTTAAAAAAACCTACTATCCTAATTAGCGAATTCTTGAGCAATTTAGCTGGAATATAGAATATTTTTAAGTAATAATATTTTCTCCGATTTCTTTAAACCACTTCAACAAAACACTTTCAGGGGTCCTCTTTTGCGGGATAATTATTTCACAAATTATTTATAAGTGTTAAACATTATTTTTTGCTCAGTGATGCGAAGCGAAAATAACTGAAATGGTTAATTACCAATTAAATACAGATTTGTTTCAAGCTAAGAGTAAAAGTGAGGAATCGTCTCAAACGGTGTGATTGAACCCATAATACTTATAGTGTGTCATAAGCCAGGCGAATTCATGTCGCCTCGATTATTCCGCTGGATCGCAAGATCTCTGGTTTTTACCCTATCGACCGGTTGACCGTAATCGCGGTTATTTAACCATTATCATTATCGCATTCGTGTAGGCGAACATAAACCAATTCGAGTGCGCACAATCAATTGTGGTCGAATATTGGGCAACCAGTGGATAGGGCTGGATCCAGCGACTAAGCCGCTAGTTAGTCGCTCGCGATAGGTGCGATTGCAAAGATGTTCTTGTCGGGTTATTGGTTGCAGGTGGTGCTCTCCTGGGCGGTGGTGGCCTTTGCCACTGCCACCGTGGTTGTGGCGGTGCAAAAGGCCAAGCTGGAAAAGGACCTCCAAGATGTCCAGAATAAGATCGATATTTTTGAGGAATGGAACGGAGAGAGTGGCAATCGCGTAAAGCGTGAAGATACGGTGCGTAACACTTGGGAAAATGTAATCACAAATAATCGATTGATTATGTTACCCCTTTAGATTGATTACCGCCTGCCCACGGCTCTGGTGCCCACCCATTACAATCTGTACTGGCATCCGGATCTGGAGACGGGCAACTTCACCGGCCAGCTGAGGATCAGCATCACTGTGGTGGAGCCCACCAACCAGATTATCCTGCACTCCTATCTCCTGGACATCACAAATGTCTATGTGCTCAATCGAGAGGTGGACAAGTTCGAACTTGAGGAGGAGCGCCAGTTTCTGATCATCACGCTGACGGAGGAGCTAGCGGTGGATGCCACAATTACCCTGGGAATCCTTTTTGGTGGCCAGATGAAGGACAAGCTGGTGGGTCTGTACAGCAGCACCTACCTAAATGAGGCGGGAGCTACGAGGTATTTTTTTGTTTATTTTTAATGAAGCCCAAAGGTATGCAGTAGGTTTTCGATGCTGGGCAATATACAATTGCATCATTGCTATTTAAATAGCTATAAACTAGGTAGTTTGTGCTATAACTCAAATGTTTGTTTACAGGACCATTTCCACCACCAAATTCGAGCCCACCTATGCCCGTCAGGCCTTCCCCTGTTTCGATGAGCCAGCGATGAAGGCCACCTTCGCCATCACAGTGGTTCATCCCAGTGGCTCTTACCATGCTGTTTCCAACATGCAGCAAACGGTAAGATCGAGCTTAGATTTTTATATAAACTGTATTGAAGCCTGGAAAAATCCCCATTAGGAATCCAACTACTTGGGCGATTATACCGAGGCCCTTTTCGAGACCAGCGTGTCGATGAGCACCTACCTGGTGTGCATCATTGTCTCAGACTTTGCCTCCCATTCCACGACAGTCAGGGCCAACGGCATTGGCGAGGACTTCTCCATGCAGGCCTATGCCACTTCCCACCAGATCGACAAAGTAGATTTCGCCCTGGAGTTTGGCCAAGCCGTCACGGAGTACTATATCCAGTACTACAAGGTTCCCTATCCGCTGACCAAACTGGACATGGCCGCCATTCCTGATTTCGCCTCTGGAGCGATGGAGCACTGGGGTCTGGTCACCTACAGGGAGACTGCCCTGCTGTACGACGAGAGCTACAGTTCCACGGCCAACAAACAGTCGATAGCCGGGACCTTGGCCCATGAGATTGCCCACCAGTGGTTCGGAAATTTAGTGACCATGAAGTGGTGGAACGATCTGTGGCTGAACGAGGGATTCGCCCGCTTTATGCAGTACAAGGGAGTCAACGCTGTCCACCCGGATTGGGGAATGGTAAATATAAACTTGGTTATCATACATGCCTTAATGATCTAATGTATGTCGTTATCAGATCGAGCAATTCCAAATTGTGGCCCTGCAACCCGTGTTGCTGTACGACGGCAAGCTTTCCTCCCACCCGATTGTCCAGAAGGTGGAATCTCCCGATGAGATAACCGCCATTTTTGACACAATCAGCTACGAGAAAGGAGGCTCCGTAATCCGCATGCTGGAAACCCTTGTGGGTTCCGAGAAGTTCGAGGAGGCCGTGACCAATTATTTGGTGAAGCATCAGTTCAACAATACGGTGACCGACGATTTCCTCACCGAAGTCGAGGCAGTGGTAACGGATGTGGAAATCAAGAAATTGATGCTCACCTGGACCGAGCAGATGGGCTATCCGGTGTTGAATGTCTCCAAGGTGGCGGAGGGTAGTTTCCAGGTCACACAGCAGCGATTCCTTTCCAATCCCGCTAGCTACGAGGAGGCTCCCGAGGACAATGCCTACGGCTACAAGTGGAGTGTTCCGATCACCTATATCTCAGACGAGGGTACAGAGGGCAGTGTGATCTACGACTACGATGTGGATGCTGTGGGAATTGCCATGCCCGCCACTGTGCAGTGGATCAAGCTGAATGTCAAGCAAACGGGCTATTATCGTGTGAACTACGAGGAGAGTCTGTGGACGCTGCTCATCCAGGAGCTGGTCAGCAATCCCGATAGCTTCGATATCGCTGATCGTGCCCACCTCCTGAACGATGCCTTTGCTTTGGCCGATGCCAGTCAGCTTTCCTACAGGATTCCCCTTGAGATGACTGCGTATCTGGGACAGGAGCGCGACTTTGTGCCCTGGTATGTGGCCGCCAATAAGCTGAGGTCTCTTCATCGCAGCCTGATGTTCACCGAGGGTTATGTGTCGTACCTCAACTATGCCAGAAGTCTAATCGCAGGAGTCTACGAGGAGGTGGGATGGACTGTGGATGCCGACAATCACCTCAGAAAGTAAGTATTTCAAGACATTTGGGGGGTTTTCCAACTCTTACCTCTAAGAAGAGTATGGATATGAAACATTATTTACAAACTTACCCGTCCTTCTTTTCCGTTTCCAGCCGCCTGAGGGTTTCCATTTTGACCACCGCCTGTGCCTTGGGTGTTCCAGATTGCTTGGAGCAAGCTGCCCTGCGCTTCAACGCCTTCCTGGCGAACCCCACCAGCCGACCTTCGCCCGATCTTCGCGAGATCGTCTACTACTACGGCATGCAGCAGTCCACCAGCCAGTCGAACTGGGAGCAGTTGTTCCAGCTGTTCGTGGCCGAAACCGATGCCAGCGAGAAGTTGAAACTGATGTACGGACTGGCCGGCGTTCTGGATAGCCAGCTGCTCTTCAACTTCCTGGTTCTGGCTGGCGATGAGAGCATTGTTCGCTCCCAGGACTATCACACCTGTGTGCAGTACATTGCCGCCAATCCAGTGGGTGAGCCTGTGGTCTGGGAATTCTACCGCGAACAGTGGCCTCAGCTCATCGCTCGATTTGGCCTGAACAACCGCAACATTGGACGATTAATCGCCCAGATCTCGGCCAACTTTGCCAGCTCCGTGAAACTGGAGGAGGTGCAGCAGTTCTTCGTCAAGTACCCAGAGTCCGGAGCCGGGGCAAACGCACGTTTGGAGGCCGTGGAGACCATCAAGTACAACATCGAGTGGCTGGCCAGAAACCAGGCTGACATCAGCGATTGGCTGAGTGGAACGGCCTCGCCGCTGACCAAGAAAAACCTATTGTAAAATATATTGTAAATAAAAAGAGCCCAATTAACCACTAATTAGAATTGCATAAGCAACCAGCAAAATTTGCCGTTCGAGTTCAATAAAACGAAATTCCAAAATCAAACCATAAATAAAACCCCATATTTTCAATTTTATCCGGGATTCGAGGGGCGATTTCTATGGCTGCCAGGAATTGCTGCAGATAGGGGTTACGAGTGTTCTATATATGTGGTCAGAATGGAATCATGACCGTGCGTAATTATCCCGAGACTGTCCAGTCATAAAATTCGATATATGGCCTTGTTGTAAACACGAAAACGAAAAGACCACAGTGTTATGGTCTAGCATAAACCGTATTTATCTGGTCACGGAGCTATATAGTATATAGTCTAGATATCGGCCCAGATTGCTGGTCAGGTCTATTAAGTCCAAATTGTAGGGTCAGATTCGCGACTTGCATTCAGTTTCCAATTTGGCTTCCAGCCTAGTGGAAGCAGTCAAAAGTTCTCCGCGAGAAAAGTTTATTCCTCGAAATGGTTGCCTGTGAGTTTTAAATGGAAAAGTATAAGCTGAACTAAAACTAATAGGTCTTTATCACAGGGCTGACAGTAAAGTCGGTGGCCATCTTTTTGGGCCTGGCCTCCACGGCCTTTTGTGTGGCCACCATTGTGCTGGCCGTTCAGAATGCCGATCTGGAGAACGATCTGCAGGACGCCCTGGACAAGATCGACGCCCTGACAGCGGACACCACTTCCACCTCCACTACAACGACGACCACTGCAGATCCTAATAGGCCAACGGATGATGGCGGCACAGATCCTAGCAGCACGACCCCCAGTGGAGGAACCTCTCCGGGAGGAGAAACCTCTCCAGGGGGAGAAACGTCTCCGGGAGGAGAAACCTCTCCAGGAGGAGAAACCTCTCCAGGAGACTCCTCTTCCTCATCTACATCCACCAGCACTGCTCCCATCTACCCAACTCTGCCGACAGGACTTCCAGATCCTGAAGAGGTAAGTGCATTGCAAGAGATCTGATATAAGGATCTGATATAATACTTGAAAGTTCCGAAAAACCCCAACGTCAGTTAGGAAAATTTTCCCAAATGGTGGTCAGCGGTCATCGTAAAGGCGGCATAGCTACTAATTCCAAATTTATTAAGTTTCCCCACAAGTATATTGGTCATTTCAAGTGCTTATCGCTTGGCTAACGGTTTTTTCCTTTTTTTTATCATAATACAAAGCTTGGCTAATTTCACGGGTCTTTTGAGTTAGTTTAATTGCGGCCAACGCAGAGTTAAGAGTCACAAAAATGGGACACACGAAGGAGAGGATTAAGGGTATTTATTCGAGGAGAAGGAGGAGAATGAGAAAAATTCAGAGATATATATTTTCATAGACTGGATCACCGCCGAACGAGTTGCCGTGTTCTTTGGCCTACTGTCCACCTGCCTGATTGTGGCTCTCGTAATTGTGGTCGTCCACAGGGATAATTTGTGGCTGCAGTTAGACGAAGCCAAGAGGATGTTGGATGTCCTGGAGGAATATATTCAAAGCCACTTGAGGACTACCAGTAATGATGGAAAATATTTAAAAAGAGGGTTGTAAATCTATGTTAATGGTTGTTCAAAAATGTCCTTAGGGTAATAAAAAAATCTTCAATTTCCTAACTATTAATTTGTAGCTCTATAGTTATTTCACCCCCTGAGTTTAAATTGTTGCAACGACGTCCACTTTGTTTACGACTTGACCACAAAATAGCAAAAGCTATTCCCTATCGCCACCTTATCAGGGCGTTGCTCGGTTTATAGGACCACAGCTAATTATCGAACGGTGGATATTGAATAATCTTTACAACCCCGCAGATCCAATGGCGCCTGCCCACCCAACTGACGCCCATCAAGTACAGGCTGTTTGTCGCACCCAATTTGAAGACGGGCGAGTGTCAGGGAGAGGTGTCCATCCAGTTCCAACTGAACGCCGTCACCAATATGATCGTCCTGCACGCCAAGGACCTGAATGTGCACAACATCAGCATTTTGAACATGATGGCGCGCATGCGCATTGCCATCGATTATGTCAAGGAGGATAAGGAGCTTGAAATAATCATTATCTACCTGAGGGAGGTGCTGAGCATGAACAAGGCCTTCACCCTGTCCGCCAGTTTCGATTGTAACCTGAACAGCCTGGTGGGCACCTACATGAGCAACTACACAAATGCCGAGGGCGTCGAGAGGTGAGTACCTTTACAAGGTTTCGCTATTTTTATATTTATAAAATTATAAAGTTAAGTACCACCAAGTATTGACAAAACTAACTAAGTTTTGAAAGATTAAGATACGAATTTATTACAGTACCTTTGTACTTGTTTTATGTTTCTTAATCAACAGTCTTATCAAATAGGCTTCTTTTATTTATGGCTAACATTATTTTTGAATTATAGTAATTGGAAAATATAATATTTAGGTTTATTTCCTTCTTCGTATCTATGAAGATATATTTTAAGTGCCAACAAATATAAGCGAGATTTATTTAGCTCTTAAAGTTACATATATCATATTGACCGAAGCTGTGAGCCTAAGACAATATCCCAAGCCCATTTCCGAATACCCCCAATGTTGGAGTTTACCGCTTGATGGGGCCTACATATATGCACAAAAGCCGGTCTCAGCTGATGAGAGAGCTTTCCGGAGAAGCTCGAATATTGTGCCCGCTTTGGAGCCCCGCTTCAGTTGGAAGTTCAGAGCCGAGCGCGACGGTCGCAGAAAGAAAGAGCGGTCGCGTCTTGGAATACGATCTCAAACCCCTCGCGTCCCGGTTTTCTCGAGTGCGCGCCTACGATTTGAATCAAGAATGATAGCTGTCCGCCAATTGCCGTTATCAAATTAGCCGAGAGAACATTTCTCGGACCCGGCAAACTGACAATTAATGCCATTCGTAGACCAAACGTGACACGAAAAGCTGTGATTCCAACTGTAAATCAAGTAAAAGGCACAGTGCGAAATGCGACAAAAATAGTAGTTAATAATAAGCGTGGTCCAGATCAATCAGATACCGTTGAGTCCGCTCCAAAAGCTCCACTACAAAACGACCATTGTCGCCGCGTCCGTTAGGCGATCGAAATTCTAGCTTTAATTGGGCGCATTGATGCGATTACTAATTTTAATATTTGCTGAAATGCGACCACCGGATTGGATTCTATGCCAACTTTGACTTTCAACAGGCAGTCGCGATAAGCAACGGGCCATCGCTAGCTGGCCAAGAGAACTCCACATGGCTAAATCAAACAGGTTGCACCGCACCCCCTTTTCGCCCCGCCATTTGGGCCTGCTGCAAACAGGCTTGGAGCCAAATGCATACATAGTTCACTTGCCGCGCAAGTTCTTGGCCTTAAATCGGCCACAGTCGATGCACTGGCAAAACAGCTTGAAAACTATTTCAATACAAAGAGATACAAATCTATATCGTATTTATATCGAAATGATGACTTGGAAATCGCAATCTTTCGTCATATCATATTTGAAGTGCATTCCGAGATATATGATATATATGATTAATATCAAATCTACAATATCTTTCAAATATATAAATCTGTTTATCAAACAAAAACTTTGAACTCAAAATTTTAAAAGCTTTTAATCATGAAAATATTTTGATACAAAATAAACAATCAAAAAAATTAATCAGATAAAACTCATTACATCGTTATCTTGAAAGTGATTTAGTTGTCTTATTCTTTTGCATATTTAACATATTAACTTAACTTTAAAATCGCGGCAGAAATTAATTGATTTTAGATTTTTTTGGTTTCTTTGTGTAGTGTTGATTTTTTTGCGCTGTGTACCGCTGGCTGCTGGCCAAGAAATGCGTCGTGTTTACATCTCCAATGCGGCGGATACTCAATGGCCGCTGAGAAAATACTTTCTTCCGAAAGCCGAAACGAAATGGGTCGACATCATTGACTGCCAAGCAAACTTGACTTGTTGTCGTAGTAGTTTTCCCCTCCCCGTTTCTCGACGTGTTTTCTCGTTTTGTTTTGTTCTTGAAAGTTCAGCCGAAGCTCGGTGGTCAAACCTTTTTTCATTTTCATTGACACTGATTTCTTTTTCGTTCTTCTTGGGCGAAATAGAAATTTTGTTTTTCTCAAGTGTGGGAAAGAACCTTCGAAAGTGTGGGGGTTTTAATTGGATTTTGGTGTTAATATTGAAAACTAATTGCTAATGGCGGAATCGATGAGACATTTGACACCTTTTGCGGTCTGTAAATTAAACACTACGATTCGTTAAAATAAACCATATTAGTTTTCGGTGTGATCGATTGTTCTTTATTGAATTAAATAGTTTGGCTGTAAAATAACTATAGATAAAACAACAAAGCTATTGTTTAATTAAATATTTGCTTACATCCAGCTAGAATTTCAAAACAAAATCAAGTACAAATAAATATTATTAGGAACCATCAAACACTTCTTAAAAACCACACGCACCTATTTTAAAACAAATTTGCCAAGGCCGAAGTTTCTTATAGTCTACCTTTGTTGGAAATGATGCAACTCATTGATTGATACCAATTTTATTTCACATTTCGTGAACCACAAACATGCAAATTGTGGCAATCATTTCTTTGTCAACCCATCAGCGGTTTATTTATTGTTTTTATTTTAATTTTTCCGTTGTGAATATCGTAAATTGCAGGCACGTATAGGCGACCTTTGTCAAGTGTCATCCCATCGCGGGTGTTATGGGTTGTATTTCGTACTTGTCGGGATTTTACTTCGAGTTTTGGGTGTTTCTGGGGCGCACTTGTCACGTATAGCGATTTGCATTTCTGTGGCTATTACTCGGCGACTTGGTGTATTGTGAAAGTTATGACCTTAAAAAGTCCGAAGAACGTGTTTCAAATTAAGGCTTTCAATTTCAAATTTCATAAACTCAATGAATTTTGGCTCTGAAGTAAACAAATATGATGCAGTGAGAAAAAATAATTACAGTTTTGAAGATTAGAAAAATTGTGCATGGAAAAAAGTTGATATAAGGTTAGATCCTCGAACCATATCTTCTGAGAAATATTTCAAACAAAAGAAATTTACAACCTGTCATTACGTAAAATAATTTATTTTACTTTTAAGACGCCCACAATATTATTTATTTTTAAATCAATAATGATATTTTCTAAGGACAATTTAAACCCCGTTCTCTGCTTTTGATTAATTTTCCCCATTAAAATAAATATGATTTTACTGATGTTCTAATGCATCAACGTTTTTTTCTCCGTGCACTTGACTCGATCTTCAAAGAAGTGAAATTTATGCGACTCATTAGTGAGGCATGAGAACTGTTATGTTTTGGCTTGTGCCCCCGCGATCATCGCTTCATCGGCTTTAGAATGCCGAGATATCCGCATCCACGTCTGTGCAATGGGGCGTGTCCGATTGCCCCGTGGAAGTCGGAGATATATACATATGGTAAAGTCGCTCTATACCCGACCATTGTCTGCAGATCTTCTGGCTGTATTTTTCAGCCTCTCATAAGGTAGTAGTCATGCAATTTGGTTGCTCGGATGCGCGGTGGCTTTGTGCGATGTGCGCTCCCTAATTGAGTCAGCATTACATCATCCGCGGAAGATGGAGGGGCCAGCACTGTGGGTATACTATGGGCATGGGTATCAGAGACAATTGCCTCCGCCGGCTGACGAAAATTAGCATATTCTGCAGTCTCGAATTCCTCATTTCGCACAATTTAAAGTGAATAAGGTTCGTGTGATACTGCAGCTGCATCGCATATTGTTCTCCATAATAAATGCCTTGGTACGAGTACTCCTTTATCCTGACATAATTGTCAAAAGCCAAGACGTGGATCACGGCTCGAAGGCCAATTCAATTCATTTCCATTGCTAATAATGGCATCTGCAATATCTTCCCATCGCACAATCTGCGCAGATTTGTGCAGCAGACTTTGTAAATTGACAGGCAAAAAGCCAACAACCTTTTGCCATCCGTCAATCAATCGTACACAGGAGAAAAAATTGATTCAATTTAATGACAATGAAAGTAAATATTTTATTGATAGATATTATAAATACTTAATAAAAGTAAAGTATTTGTAATATGCGTATTTTTACTCATCTGTTTCTATTGTTAACCAATTCTCGGCAATTCTTAGTTAGAATCGTTTAGATTTCCGATATTTCGGATTCAATTCTTCCGGTGTAGAGACGCCTCTGTAGAAAGTGGCCTGTGGTGGCCGTATCATTGCACCAAGCCCGGGGATTCCAATTGCAACTCTTGCGGTTAGCCAGTCCAGTTCCAACACCAACTAAACTAAAAAATGGCTTCGAGTATTTGTAGTAACAATTTCACGAAATGACCAACTTCATTACGTGACCGTTCGCGGGGATTGGGGGACAAAAATTACAGGCGTCTGATTGATCTGCAGCGAGACAAAATTGAGGCAATCTCCACCTGGAGATGGAGTGAAATGTGACGGAAGCTGAGCTGGCCGGCCTCCTCAACTGGCACCTCCATAAAAGCCGGGCAAATAAACCCCGGCTTGTGTTTATAAGCAGCTCGGAGATTATAAAAACTGATGATGGCAACGGCGACGCATGTAATTCAGTACGCGACTTTTTTTTATGAAGCTCTCGAATTACCTCGCCGATGACACAATAGATTGGATGAAGTTGTAGCATTTCGGGGCCAGCCTCTCAGTTTGTGACAAAACTACAGTTAAAGTGGAGCTTTAAAAAGAGAACCCTTTTAATAATCGTGCCAAGTGATTTACAGTTGTAGAACGCACCCAAACCAGTGGAAAAAGTGTTGAAAAAGTTAAGAAAATATTATTGAAAGAGGAGAGAAAGGAAACAAGAGTCATGTATGCAGCGAAAAACGTACGCCCGCGCAGCAGTCTCTCCGCAGACGATAACCACCGGATCAAGGACACCAACCGGCCCCACAAGGCCCCCAGCAACACGATCCTGACCCTCGCCGCCTTCTGCGTCTTCCTGCTCGTCCTCTGCGGCTTCCTGCTGGGCGCCCTCGTCTACGTGGGCAAGAATATAGCCGAGGAGCACCAGAGGCAGCAGCACTCGAATGCCTCCCAGTGGGCCTTGAACTCCAACTCCACCGTCCGCACAGTTTACGTGGACCGGGACCAGTTGCTCTCCACAAAGCCCATTCTCAGCGTGCTCTCAGGTTCGTCTTGATCTTTAGTAGTGAGGAGAAAATTAATGGGTCTCTAGAAATTGCCAAAGAGCAGAGAGTCACCCTCACCAGAGGGTCACCAGTAAAGTAAAACGTAAAAAAACAAAAATATTTATAAAACTTCACAGTTATTTCAAACTTCTAAATTTCAATTCGTAAAAAAGTAAATAAATATTTATTTACTTAAATAATTTTTTGTATACCTTTTTTAACTGATCATACTATAAAATTTTGATTTATTTTTTTTTTTTAAAAAAGTATTATTTAAATTAGAGGTTCGAGAAATCTAACTGTCATTTTCCATTATTGTCATATTGTACAATACAAACAACTTTAGATAAATGCAAAGAAAAATCCTAAGTAACGTGAAATCATGTTTGAATTTGGCGCGCTTTTTCCGCGGTAAAATATACCAAATGGGGTTATCCAAGTTCCACACCTTTCTCACTTTTTGTTTGGTATTTAAAAGGGAGTTTTTAACATTACACAGCATATTTTCGCCCCACTGTTCTTGGCTTTTTTATGAGACTGATAGTACAATAGATTAATAACATTTAGTGATTTCATTATTAAATCGCACAAACAACCTAGATAATCGTGTTCACACAACTCAAGTGCCCGCCAGCCGAAAGTCGAGCGTTATGGCAACATTGGCTCCCTCCGTCAAAGCTGCGAGCAAGGTGCTCCAGAATCTGGGATTCCGCTTGCCAAAACAAATAAAGCCGAGCAAGTACCGCATCCACTTGCGTTCCTATCTCGACCGGAAGAACTACTCCGGCAACATAAGCATCAGCCTGCAGGTTCTAGAACCCATCTCCTTCATCCCCGTCCATGTCAAGCAGCTGAATGTGAGCACCGTGGAGGTGAAGCACCTGGACGAATCGGGTGCTCCGCTCAAGGATATCGCCCCCTCGCTGACCTTCGCCCACCCGGAGTTCGAGTACTGGGTCACCGAGTTCGAGCAGCCCCTGGAGGCGGGCAACTACTCACTGCACCTCAACTTCAGCGGATCGCTGGCGGATCGGATTACGGGAATGTACCAGAGCACCTACTGGGACAAACTGAAGAACCGCTCCAGGTAGCCGGATTACTAACCACCCAAATACCCTAGCATTCCAAACCCACTAACCTAGCAATATCATAAAATTGTTCATTAATAGATTTAATATTATTTAAGTGTATTTTATAAGTAAGTATCACCATCTAAGATTTTAGTTTTATCCGGTTCCAGACAAATTTGAAATTTCATAATCTATCAGATTTAAAAAAAAAATTTTGTTATTACTATATTAAAACGTATGATAAGAAATATCGAGACTAGTATAAACAATTTTTCTTTACTTTTAAGGCTATTATTATTACACAAAACTAATATACCGATTCCCATTTCAGACCGATCGTGTCCACCAAGTTTGAGCCCACCTATGCCCGCATGGCCTTCCCCTGCTTCGATGAGCCCGCCATGAAGGCGCAGTTCACCATCACAGTGGCCCGTCCCAGTGGCGATGAGTACCATGTGCTGTCGAACATGCCGGTGGCCAGCGAGTATGTAGATGGCGACCTTACCGAGGTGACATTCGCGGAGACAGTACCCATGAGCACCTACCTGGCCGCCTTTGTGGTGTCCGATTTTGCGTACAAAACCACCACCGTGGAGGGAACCAGCATCGAACTGAGGGTTTATGCCCCGCCAGCACAGGTGGAGAAGACCCAATACGCCCTGGACACGGGAGCCGGAGTGACCGCCTACTACATTAGCTACTTCAACGTCTCGTACGTCCTGCCCAAACTTGATATGGTGGCCATTCCCGATTTCGTATCCGGAGCGATGGAGAACTGGGGATTGGTCACCTTCCGGGAGACGGCACTCCTCTACGACGAATCAACCAGTTCCAGCGTGAACAAGCAGCGCGTCGCCGTCGTTGTGGCCCATGAGTTGGCACACCAATGGTTCGGCAATTTAGTTACCATGAATTGGTGGAGCGATCTGTGGCTGAACGAGGGATTCGCGTCGTTCATTGAGTACAAGGGTGTGAAGCAGATGCACCCAGAATGGGACATGGACAATCAGTTTGTAATTGAGGAACTGCACCCTGTGCTGACCATTGATGCCACATTGGCCTCCCATCCGATTGTCAAGTCCATTGAGAGCCCTGCCGAGATCACTGAGTACTTCGATACCATCACCTACTCCAAGGGAGCCGCCTTGGTTCGCATGCTGGAAAATCTGGTGGGCGAGGAGAAACTGAGGAACGCCACGACTCGCTATCTAATCCGTCATATCTACAGCACTGCCACCACCGATGATTACCTAACCGCAGTTGAGGAGGAGCAGGGACTCGACTTTGATGTGAAGTAAGTAAAATAAACTGCTTAAAGGAATGCCCCGTCTAAAGTTTTAATAATATCTGACATTTACAGACAGATCATGCAGACCTGGACGGAGCAGATGGGTCTCCCAGTTGTGGAGGTGGAGAGGAGTGGCAACACTTACAAGCTCACCCAGAAGCGATTCCTTGCCAACGAGGATGACTACGCAGCCGAAGCTGAAGCATCGTCCTTCAAGTAGGTGGAATTCACTAAAGTGTTTTAATAATAATACTAATTTATCGTGCCATTCCCTCCACTGAACAGCTACCGTTGGTCGATCCCCATCACCTACACGAGCAGCATCAACAGCGAAGCCCAGTCGATTATCTTTAACCACAACGACAACGAAGCCACTATCTCGCTCTCGGGAGCTGCCGCCTGGATCAAGATTAACAAGGATCAGGTGGGATACTACCGCGTGAACTATGCCGCTGAGCAGTGGGCAGAGCTTACCAGTGCTCTGAAGGCCTCCCGGGAAACCTTCTACCACCGCTGATCGCGCTCATCTGCTAAACGATGCAAATTCCCTGGCCGCTGCCGGACAGCTTAGCTACTCCGTGGCACTCGATCTGATCTCTTACCTAGAGAGCGAGCAGGACTACGTGCCCTGGAGCGTGGGCACCGCTTCCCTGGCTACGCTGAGGAATCGCGTCTACTACACTGATGTGTACAGCAACTTCACCACCTTTGCCCGCAAACTGCTTACGCCGATTGTGGAGAGTGTCACCTTCACCGTGGGCACCGATCATCTGGCGAAGTAAGAGATATTTTCCATAAGCCTAGCGAATTAAGCATGATCGATTATTAAACTAACCTATTTTTCTGTTCGTCCAGTCGCCTCCGCATCAAGGTGCTGAGCTCAGCCTGCAGTTTGGGACACGAAAGCTCTTTGCAGCAGGCTGTCACGCTGTTTAACCAGTGGCTGGCCAGCCCTGAGACCAGACCCAGTCCTGATATTCGGGACGTCGTCTATTACTACGGCCTTCAGCAAGTGAACACGGAGGCTGCCTGGGATCAGGTGTGGAAGCTGTACCTGGAGGAGAGCGATGCCCAGGAGAAGCTGAAGCTGATGAACTGCCTGGCCGCCGTGCAGGTGCCGTGGCTCCTGCAGCGATACATCAACTGGGCCTGGGACGAGAGCAATGTGCGCCGGCAGGACTACTTCACCCTTCTGGGTTACATCTCTACCAACCCGGTGGGGCAAAGCCTGGTCTGGGACTATGTGCGCGAGAACTGGGAGAAGCTGGTGGAGCGTTTCGGCATCAATGAGCGCACTTTGGGTCGACTGATCCCCACGATCACTGCTCGCTTCTCCACGGAAACGAAGCTGGAGGAGATGCAACAGTTCTTCGCCAAGTATCCCGAGGCGGGAGCCGGAACTACGGCCCGCCAACAGGCGCTGGAAGCGGTCAAGGCCAACATCAAGTGGCTAACAGTCAACAAGGCCCAGGTGGGCGAATGGTTGGCCAACTACGTCCAACAGTCCACCGTTACCAATCGCATTCAATGAGTCGCCAACTCGGCCATTTGCACCCTGTAAAATATCAATAATGTAAAAACTACCAATGGAATTGAACATAGTCTTAGCTAACTAGTGCAGCAATTGCATTTCAAATGTGAACGAAGAATTGTGAATGCTTATGATATTTTTGAAGAAAATATAAGACAAAAAATTACTTTCCCTTGCCTTCTTTTTAAAAATGAGATAGGTGTCTAAAAAATGCAATTTTAGAATTATCACAACTAACTCAAATTATTTTAAATTAAAGGTTATTTAATTGCTAATGTCTATTCCCCTTCTGCATTCCCATTGTTATCGTAGTCAATAATAACAAATGCATCCCCTTAAAAAAATTCAATAATTTAATGCAACAACAAATTATTTAATTTTCCATATATATCCAAAGTGCTATCAAGTGGTTTATCGGCAATTGTACCTCTTCATTTTCCTCCTCCTGCCGCTGCTCCTCCTGCCGATGTTCCTCCTGCCGATGCTCCTCCTGCTGCCGCTGTCTTTTTGGTGGTGGTTGTGATCCATGGGCACAGTGGAGACTGCAGCAAGCAAGCGATGAGAAGGAAAGTACCTTCTGTTGTCGGAGCGCTGAGCACCATGAGCATGGTAATTACCAGGATGGCCATCAGAAATGTGGAAGACCGCATGGTTATTTAGTTAGTGTTTTACTCTGCTCAAGCCACAACTACCTTTCGATCCGATCGGGCTGCTATTTATATGCGCTAATAGGATTGCTCTCAGTAAACTAATTGCATTATATGTATTTGCCATATAGAGTTCAAACAAAACCTTAACTAATATTGAATAAAGTTGTTCCTTATCGCTTATATACGATATTAAAAAATTTCAATATTTCGGAAAAGTAAAAATGCAGTTTTATTGTGTTTATCAATACCTATCGAAATGTAGAAGAAATTTTTCAAATCGGACCATTCGTTAAAAAGTTATGCGTGATCAAAGTTTCTATCTCCATCTCCACTTGCACTCCCTTTACCTGAGTAACGGGTATCTGATTGTCGGGGCACCCGACTATAGCGTTCTCTCTTGTTTTTTTTTAAATACGTTTTGAGCAGGCTTTTGTGTTAGCTAAACAAAAGGCATGTGCAGTGCACAATGAGTGAGGCGACTTGCATCTATTTGTATAACAGTCTATGGGGTATTGCACAATACATTGTATGCCGATAAAGAAATATTGATATTAGATAAAACGTGCTAAAAACTTGTGTCGTCTCGTCTCAAAGCGTAGAAAATAGTGTTAGAAATGGACAAAGCCTAGTGCGATGTGTTTCTTTCTCTGTGGTAAATCGTAGGTTTGATCACGGATTAAAAGAGCCAACCAAATTTTTATTTTGTATATTGTATTTTTATTTAAATTAATCTTTAACTTACAACACATTTAGGTTAGCTTGTGTAGTTTCCATCGTCTCAGCCGCAGGATCAAGTAGTATGGATACTGGGATTCCAAACTCGGATTCTTTGGAAGTGGAAGGTAGCGTCCGGTCTTCTTGATCGGAAAGAGGTTCCCCGGTGGTAAATGCCTCTGTCGTTTCTGTCATAGTTACTGGTTCTTCGGTTGGTTGGCTTGATCCTACTTCCTCGTTATTTCCTGTGGTTGATATTTCCTCTGGATTAAAAGTGGTGTATTCTGCAAGTTCAGTTGCTTCTGTTGCAATCGTAGCCGGGTTATCGGTGCTTAATATAGGTTCAAATGTAGTTAACTCATTTAAAGTCTCTTCATCTGTGGATGTATCATTTGAGTTCACAACCTCAGGAATTTCCGTGGAGAATTTGTTTCTCCTCTTTACCTTTTTCTGTCGTTGGCACATTATCCGCTTGCTCAATCTTTAAGGTTTTAATTTTAGGTGTTGTAGTATCCATTGATTCAGGCGTCTCTTCAGAAGCTGTACTTGATTCATTAAGATCTGGTTTTTCCTGCACCATCTTATTGGCCTGAGTTATATTTTCCATGTGGGAATCTTTCAAGTTAATATTAGCTATCTCTGCATTTTCTTGAGTGGCCTCTGATTCCTTGGTAGCTAATTCTTTATTTGTTAAATTCAATACAGATATTTTATCTGTTGTTAAATTATCATCATACTGAATGGTTTGATTTATCAAGTAGTTTACTTGATCACTTTTTATCTTATTAATGGTTACGGTTTTCTTTTGCTGCGATCCGACTTGGCTGGTATTCAAATTCACGCTGGCAGTTACATTTGCTAAACTGGGTTTTTCGACAAATTTCGTTCCCTTGTTTTTGGATGCTGATGGTCGGCGATTTAAAGTGCTCGAATTAGTTTTATTTGCTGTAGTTGTGTTCTTAATTACCTTTCGCTTAACAGTCTGTTGGCGAATTAAGGCATTTGTTTTCTGTTTTTGAGAATTAGCCAATGTTTTTCTGTTCTTATTTGATGTGCTTATCTTGTTGCTCTGATTGATTCTCTTGCGATTGGAAAGCGGGAAAGCAATTGGTCTCTTGCGGTTTGGGTTCTTGTGGTTTTGGGTCAGTTGCGAACTCACTTTCAGTAGCTTCATTCCATTAGAATTTACCCGCAAGGGCTGCGGTTCCCGAGGTTTGTTTGTTTTTATAGCAGTCTTTCTGTTATCGGGTTTTGATGGTGGGCTTTCATTGCTGCCCTTTGGGGTTTCTTTTTTGGGCGGTTTGTCTTCTGCAATTGCTGGTAGATAAATGATTGTTGGACCTTTATTTCCGGGAGCACCTGGTGGACCTATGGGTCCCGGAAATCCACTATAACCCGGTCGACCAGTTCTTCCTCGTTGTCCCTTTTCTCCAGGATCCCCGCGATCTCCTCTTTCACCGGGCGCTCCTTCCTCACCTGCCAAGCCAGGTGCTCCCGGGGGACCAGGTGGGCCCGGAGGTCCTGGACGACACTGACAATTCGTCTGAGATCCGTAGTAAAAGGACGAGCCTATCGTTTCAGGGCTGTAATAGTACAGACCGTAGTTTTTATAGTGTGGCTTTTTCGGTTTTGGACGAGACTCGGTTCTAACCGGCTGAACTGAGCTCAACGTCCACGATCCCTCGCAGATAGTTGAAATGGCTAAAATACACCAAATTAAATCAAATAAAAATTCGGATTGCTCTTTAACTCAGATCTTCTCTTGACTCACCTGATAACAGCAAAACCGCGAGCAGCCTCATTTCGGCTCCCTACTTTCGTGAATGAACACCTGTCCGACTCAGAACTCGTCTTATATAGACCCCTGGGATGGGTGAGAACTATAATGGGTTAATTGGAAACACGTAAAATTCAAATCGCGGATCTCAAATCTAAGCCAGCTAAATGATTTTGCATAAATTTAACCCCAGAAGGGCCAAGGTCCAAGATTTGGGATTAGTTGGTGCTAAAGGAAACATTTTATTATTTATTTTATTAGAAAATTTTAAAACGGACTACTACTTTTAAGTCATTTAATTGTGGTTTGTCTTCACTTTTAGTTTCTAAATTGTTAGATTTATTCCGTGTTCTATTTCTGCACCCATTGTTTTATTTATTTTAGAGCAATAAAAAAGAGATACCGCAAAAATGGAACGATCTGCCTTATCTGTTTTTATAGATACTAACGTTTGTTTTTTTATGGTGATCATACAAATTGATTTTAAGAAGCGAAATCCGAGATGAGACACACAAAATTCTAAAAGGTAATAAAGTAGTGGATCAACTAGATGCACGAAAACTTTAAACTGTCTTGAATGACTTAAAATTGGAAATTTATGTTATTTATGTTTTGGTATATTGATTTAAATATTGGGCTAATCTGTTTTTGCCATTTATATATTTTTTTTGCTTGTTAATATTTTGTTCTGTTTTTTCAAGAAGATGAGAAAATTAGCTATGTATGTATGAGTCATACATTTAAAATTTTCAAAATATCTTTGCAGTTCAAAGTTTAAACAAACCACTTTTACTTGTCTGGCTGTTAAGACTCAACAATATGCTATTGTATTTTGAAAAATGATATTCAATTGAGAAATTTATTCGTTCGTCATTGACTTAATTGTTTTATTTCTTTGTGATTTCACTTTTCATGGCTGTGTCTATTGTTAATTTATAGAAATGACCACAAAGCCAAAGCAATTTCTAAGAACAACGGAACTATTTCACCAGCTAACAAAGAGCAAGTTTATTGCTAATTTATTGTAACTTTTAAGATCTACGAATTTCAGAAGATGATCTTATTATTAAACTTAACTTCAAAGAGGTTTACAACTTTTGGTCGTTTGTTTATTATTAAGAATGAATTAAATTCTTTTGAAACGGTGAAATAAACTCTTAGATTAATATAAACTAAAAATGTAAATCCCCATTTATTTTTTAGTATCTGAGTAACCTAATTAATCCGATGAAATGAGGGGATAATAGGTATCGATATATTAAGTTAATTATCCTGTCAAGAAAAACATTGCGAAAAGTTGTATATTTCAATTATTTTATTTTCGTATATCATTGGCATGATTATGTATTGTACTGTTCATAGGCATAAATGTGAAACGGATTTCTAGGAGTTCCAAAGGCCAGGATAACTGGGCGTTTGTTGGTTCGCTCCTCGATTGCATATCCGTCTAAAGACTGGTTATCGTCCATTAAATTGACCATGTCCACCTGATCCTCCATTATAGGTTCGTCTTCAACCACTTCTTCCTCTTCGTAGTTTTCTGCGCCTAAATTTGGATCTTCCTCATTCGTTTCTTCAGCGGAATCGGGAGGTGTTGGATTCTCCACTGTGTTATCTACGTAACCCATATAGCCTGCGTCCTCGGGTTCCGTTTCCAAATCATTAGCTTCGTAGGGCATTTCTTCCTCGCCTTCGCCCTCCATAAAGTCCTTGTCATCGATTACGTTCTCGACGATCTCCACATCTTCATCCATCAAGTCCAGATCATCGCGTGGAGTTTGTTCGCCACTGCCCCCTGGTTCAGTGGGATTTTGCGGGTGATGTTGGTGGTGATTGTGGCTGTGTCCGCCGTGTCCATGAGTACTATTGTGGTGATGTGGAGGATTTTGGCTATGTCCTCCGTGATTGTGGGATGGAGGATGTTGGCTGTGCCCTCCGTGATTGTGGGAGGGATGATGATGGTTGTGTCCATCATTTCCACCTCCGTGATTGTGGGAGGGATGGTGATGATTGTGTCCGTCATTTCCTCCCCCATGATTGTGTGACGGATGATGATGGTGGTGTCCGTCATTTCCTCCCCCATGATTGTGAGACGGATGGTGATGGTTATGTCCGTCATGTCCAGATCCCCATGATTGTGGGAGGGATGGTGATGGTTATGCCCGTCATGTCCTGGATTTCCATGATTGTGGGATGGGTGATGATGATGATGCCCCTTGTCGTCATGTGGATGGTGCGGTGGATAGGGTGGCGGATAAGGTGGATGATTGTGGCCCCCGTGTCCGCCGTGGTGGGGTGGATACGGATATTGACCGCCCTTATTGTGTCCTGGTGGATAGTAGTGATGGTGGTGTCCACCCTTGTCTCCCTTGTGTCCTCCCTTGTGACCCTTGTCGCCCTTGTGTCCCTTTGAGGGCCAGGGAACTGGCACTGGCACGGGAATCCACGGCACTTGAGGTCCTGGCCCTGGGTAGGGTCCGGGTGGGGGATACGGGTAGGGATACGGTGGGTAAACTGGCGGAGGTGGCGGCGGAGGAGGAGGTGGTGGAGGTGGGTACGTAGTGCCCGGCGGCCCTGGAAGACCAGGTGGTCCCATTCCTGTAAACGATTTAGGATTAAATTTCAGATTTAAAAATCTTCGTTTTAATTGTAGTAATTTAAAATCACTTACCCGGTGGTCCTGGGGGTCCGGGAGGGCCCTTGGATCCTTTGTGGTGATGATGGTGGTCGCCCTTGTGCGGGGGTGGGGGTGGCAATGGGACGGGAATTATAACTGGAGGCGGCAGGACTGGTGGTGGTGGAGGAGGAGGTGGTGGGTGTGGATTGTGGTGGTGGTGGTGATCGTGATCATGATCGTGACCATGACCATGGTGATTATTTCCCGATTTATGACCGGGTGGACCGGGCATTCCAGGTGGTCCAATGGGTCCCGGTAGCCCCTGCTGGCCTGGTAATCCGTAATGCCCGCGCTCTCCCTTCTCGCCTCGTTCGCCCTTCGATCCACTGTGTCCCTTGGGGCCCTGCTGACCAGGCACACCTGGCAACCCTGGAGGTCCCGGGGGTCCCGGTGGCCCCGGTGGACAGTTGCAGTGCTGGGGCGGTGGTGGCGGCGGAGGTGGTGGGTAATAGTGCTGCGGTGGCAGTTTGTAGACCACACTTTGTGCTGGCGCCGGAGCGGGAGCTGCTTGGAGGGCGGCTAACAATCTGGCCGACTCGGGAGCCGGACTCTTGGCGCTCGCTTGGCCAAAGGCCCAGCCTGTAAGGGTAATAATTAGCATAGAGAAATCAGTTAAATCCTGCTAAAACCATAATATCCATCGGGGGAAAATCCCTTACCTAGCCAGAAAATCACTGCGAACAGTCTCATGGCGAAATGGCATCTGCTGCCTTTCGCCGGCGGATGGATCACTTTTATACCGCATTATGGACTGTTAATCTCATATGCACACTTTGTTTAAATCACTTTCATTAATCTAGATTCACCAGAACCGTTATATCATGTCCATTCAGAAATTTGCTGGGCAAAATCTCTCGGAAAATATGCAAACCTGGCCGAGATGATGATGATATCTTCCGATGTTCTCTCTTAACCTATGTAAATTTATGTCCATTCAAAAAGTGGACCGCCTCTGAAGTATTAATATGTAAACTCGCATATGAATACACAGGAGATGTTTGCATAAAAAAGAACAAATTCTTTGTCCGTCGATTGTTTGGCTTTACGATTCGAATCTACAATGAGTCAAAGATGGCAGAAAAAAGCGTTTTGTCTCTTAATTGGCCGTTTCTATCAAGTTGTTCACACCTCGGTCGCGCGCCTACATATGATTAACCCCGATCGATCTATCGGAGTGATCCCAGAGTCAACGAAAGTTGACCGTGGCTTTCGGACCGACTGTATTGCGTAAGAAAAGGGGCGTGACTGGGTATCATTCTTGATCTTCGACGTTAATCGGATTTCTAATGCCCTTGACTTTTGGCCACGATCTTTAGTAGTTAGAGTTTCTGCCTTCTAACCCAACTTCAAATCAATCGAATTAATTAATTGGTAAGGGCTTTATTTCTGTACATCAGTTTTGGGGGCATTATCATACAAGGGGGAGGGAGCATTGCATTTATGATTATTTTACTGATTAAGCTAAAAGGTATTTGTATTCAACTAGTTAATAATAGATCGCAAGGGATCACTTCTTTCCGTAATGAGACGGATCTACCGCGGCATATGGCTTTTGATCAATCCACTTGGTGAGGTCGACTTGTGGAATATTCGAGCACGGCATGATGGGATTACTAAAATGAATCATTGGTTAAATTGGTTTCCAAAGTAATATACCTTTCATTTCTACTTACGAGTGGGAAACAGTTCTGAAAGCCTCGGGCTGCATAGATGAAATGTGGTTGCCATTGTCGCACAGCAAACGGGCCATACTTGCCTTTCGCAACTCTTCCAGTTGATCTAAGGTATGATATGATATATTATGATATATTATAATCTTTGAATCTACTCAGAGTAAGTGTGTTTCATTACCGGGCGTAAATCCGGTGAGCTTGTCTCCGTTTTCGAAGAAGAACCGATCGCCCACTCGAGTTCGGTAGAACTGTTCGGTAAGGATGCAAAGGAAGGTGGGTCCAGCCAAAGCCCCGGCCACATGCGCCTCCAACGAGGCTCCCACAGTCAGGTCCACGTCATCGTGACTTAAGTACAGGGACTTGAGGGTCTCCAGAATCGGGGGACTGATCAGGTCACCGTAATCCTCCCACGAGTGGGCACGTTTCAGTCCACAGAACTCCCGCATGTCGTTGTAGGAGGCCAAGCCGTGATCGCGATTGCGCTGAATGTCCAGCGATCGCAGATCCGAACCGAAGGGCATGTTTCTCCTGAACAGGAAGTGCTTGATCTGCACAGGAAAAGCGTTGGAGTGAGAAGAGTTCGGACACATTGTGTATTTGTGTACCCACCTGTCTGTCAAAGTTGATATCAGTCAGTTCCTCGGGCTGTGTGGCATGTCCTCTGGTCAAGGAATCAAAGTTATCTCCCACCTCGATAATGCCGGGACGGTTAAACCAGTCGCTGAGGGTCAGGGATCCAAGGACTTGTCGCAGCTCAGACAGAAGGCTGTAATTCAAATTAGATATATTAAATAAAAATTTTAAAATACAAATTTTATAGGAATAAAACTTAGTCCTAAACTAAACAGAAATCGATACTTACTCCAATCGGCCTTCAATCTGCGAATGGAAGTATCTGAAAGCGGCCGTCGCATGTTCATTCAGCACCGATGGATCGATGTTGTGATCGAAGTCGTTGATATAGCTTCCCGAGGGAGCCTTGTAGATCAGTCGGTTCTTGAGCATGTTCTCGCCACCCAGGAAGATGGGCAGCCACTCGTAGTAGCTGATCTGTTGATACTGGGCAATATTGATCTTGCGCGCCTCTTGGAACAGCGTGCGATCATCGTAGTGCGGATTCAAGGCGGACAAGTGGTCCGCAATGCGATTGTGCTCCCGCAGCAGGACCGTCTGCAGGATGGCCAGGCCGGGATTCTGGTTGACCCTCACATCGCCGGAACGGTAGCACACCTCGCTGGCATCCACGGCGTCACAGTCGCCGGTGACATTACGCGAAAGTGGCATCCACTTGGCTCCATTTCGCTCCTCCACGATCATCCGACCGCCCTGGAACTCGCGAATATCGCTGTTCTGCTGAATGGAATTGCCGTAGACCAGTGAGAGATCCAGGTACGAGGTGACCACGGTTATCTGCTCCGCCGGACCGCCGCGGTACTGGCAATTCGAGTCGCGATCGGTGAGGGTGCGTACGAAATTGAGGCACTCGGTGCCCACCTGGGAGTAGGCAGGATCGTGGGGCGGCACAATGATGGCGAAACAGGTCTTGTGGGCGGTGTCCAGGCCAATCAGACGACCATCGTCGGTGCAGCAACGAGTGGGATGTTTTTCTGTTGAAAGATCAAATTAAAAGACTTATTTTTGGGATCTAGTTAATAGAACTTACTCGACTGAGTGCCTCCTGCCTGCATGCTCATATCGTGGGTCATAATCTGACCCCACTGCATGTTGTGGAGCGTGAACTCTGGATCGGGTACATCCTGTTCTCCGAAGGCCACCAGGGAAACCAGACGAGCACTGGGCAGTTCGTCTCCTGTCACCGATCTCGTTGGAGCCGATATGCCATCGGCATATTTGGGTGTCATCAGGCGACCATATCTGTATGGAATAATAATATTTAAAACATAAAAAACCTAAACTTATTTAATAGATTTTACCTGGAGTTGGCCACTCCTAAGCCAGGACGTTCCAGGTGATTGCAAGAGCCGTCCAATGTGCGGTAAGCGGTCTTCTCGCAAATTGCCGGAGGAGCAGCACATGACACTTGACCAGCAGTGGGAAAGCTGTAGCCATAAGCTGATACCGGTGGACTGGCAGGCGATGAGAATGGATGTTGGGGAGCGGGAGAAGTGGGCAGGCTATTCCTAATGGACAATCAAACATTAGGAAAAAATAGAGAAGAAACAAGAACAGATACAACTTACCCAATCACATATGGAGCTGAGCCTTGGAGGTAACTAAATCCATGATAGTTTGTTGGAAAAGCTGGTTGTGGATGATTGTGGACAATGTGATAGCCCGAGGAGACTTTGAGTCCTAGTGCACTTGAGACGAATCCCAACAGGGCCAAGAGCAGAAGATCTCGTGCCCCAAACATCTGAAATTAAAATGGAAAAAATGTATTATTAATTATTAAATACATAGATGTCAAATATAAAAATATTTTTTTAATAAAACAACAGAACATGTAACGACGCGATTGAATGCAATAAATAACGAGGAATTCTTCTAACATCATTTTTATTGATTTCGCTGTTAGGAATTTGCCTTTTCTGTTCGAAATAAGACATATTAATCGCAGGTATTGTAGTCCAAGGTCTGCGCCATTTGCGGCCATCGACAATCTTTCGTTATGGCATCCTGAACTACATGGGAAAAAGTGGTTAGCACTCCTAACACATTCAGCAATTTATGTGGAGCTCGTATGGTACATAAAAACCACATAGAAACCGAAACTTTTTGCTGAGGTAGAGGTACCTGCAGTTGGCCAAAAGAGCATACATTGTATGTATCCCATCGGCTGCAACCTGAAGCCAACACTACCGACTTGGACACGTTGGACACATTGGACACATTTCATGTTCGCCGGCTGCGGACGGCAAGTGAACTACAAGTGGAGCGTTTTGCATTTTTTATGCGGCAGCCGATCGATCTGGACTCCGACTCCTTGGGCTCACATATGGTCACAACAGGTTTCATCACCGTTTTGGTGCGCATTCATTATTATTTATTGCGACATTTTAGTACGAACATGTTCATTGCTCGGGCCCCGGCTATTTGGGTATTATGTGTACTATATGGCACCGAATGCCGAACCGAACCCCCAGCTAAAGTCTGAGCACAATGAGGCGGATTCAGATTCAAATTCGTGGGCTCAAGGCGTGCAAAAGCGTGAAAAGTCTCATAATTGTTTTATGGCAACGGCATATTTGACCAATTTGCAGGCTACTTATGTAAACAGACCGAATCGACAGTAATGGTTAGCTTTACATAATGAATTTGTCGGCGGCCCCGTTCTGCCGACTTAGCCAAGCCAAGCCAACCCAAGCCAAGCCGATTCCCAACCTTTTCCACAAAAGGCCAGATCCAGCTGCTGCGGCATGCAAATCCGCATCCATCGGCAGCCGTGGCAGAAACCACACAAAATAAAACAAAAGCAGCCTCTGTCAATGTTTTAATTGCATGCCGTGCAGAACAATGGACCCAGACAACAATTCGAGTTCGTGCCATGAGTCTTACACTTTCCTGGACCCTGGGTCCAAATTGATCGGGCGATTGGAGGTGGCCCTCTCCAGAAAAACGCCACGCTTACACTCGTACCAAAAAGTGGCCCTTGGCTAATTAATAAAGTTATTAACTTGATCAGGAGAATTCGCAAGTAATAGCGTTTAATGTCAAAAAACCCATATGCCATGTTGAACCATATGTTGATTTATTCTAAATTAATTTTATAAAATATTATAAATTTTCCTAAATATTTTAAGTAAACCTATTTGAGTTACCATCTCTTATTTCTTCAGGTTTCAGGGTACCTAAAAAATTTCTAATATTTTTCCGAGTGCATCTCTTGGGTTTCTAAATTCGAATGGGGTCAGCGGGTGATTGGAGCCGATGATTGGCTGGATTTTAAAACCGCAAAGCCAGCGTTAACGCTTGTCAATAGGAAAGAGCGCCGTACTTCGAGTCTCAGTCTGAATTCGAATTTAAATTTGAATTGCAGTCTCAGGCGGACACGCCAAGGCAAGCCAATCCAATCCGTATGCAAGTTTAGCACAGAAAACAGCAGCCGTTGGTCAGGGCCGTCATCTACATTGTGGCTTTTAATCTTAATGAGCCGCAACTAAGCACGAATGACGGGACATAAAAATATCTGATATTTTCTATCGCTGAAATCTGTAACAGAACACAAGAAATGCTCTGAAAGATCTAGTTGATATTCGAATCGCTTAGATGGACATGTCGTGGTTGAAATGGACACAACAATATTCTAGAGCTGTCAGTGATCTTTTAAGAACCACTTGAATGCATGATTATATTCTAATTTACCATGCAGTCCCTTTCTAAAAAATTAATGCATTCAAATACATATTTTTAACGACCACAATGGCCAGACATTCTTGAACAAGAATCGCTGATGCAATTCAAAAAGATGTTTTTAAGACCCGAGTTGAAAAAGTTCTAACTGCACTTGAAATAAATAATTATATCCTTTGCAGGTTACAGACCTCCAATGAACATTCCAGCTTTTATTTACCTTTTCTACTTCAATCTTCTTTGAACTTTCCTAACTCCTAACGCTCCAAATGAATAGCTTCAGTCCCTAAATCCCAAAATTTCACAACGATAGAGTTATTACCGAGTGGCGTAAATTGTATACCAAAAATGTTGGCTCAAAGAATCGGCTAGACTAACCTAATGATCTTTTCACAGCCTACCATTAATTTAGAAACTGGTTAAAACCATAAACACTAAAACAATGTTTTACGACTGCAAAGTCTGCAAACTTTGATTTATGATTTGGCTTGATTGACTTTCCCTAAATTAAGACCGCATACCAAATAATGAGTTATGGTTCTTTCAGCCTCATATGTCAGCAAGAGCCATTGAAAACGTTACGTCATGTTGGCGGAAAGGGCTCAATTTGTTGTTGGCCATGTCCACGCCATTTCTGCACTCCTTATCTTGGGATAATTTCATGATTGACATAGACCATACGTAATAGAGCCATGCACTTACATGTGCAGGTGCACCCAAATGTGGGCCTCCATCGAAGGCGTGGTTAACTTGGCCAGATCCAGCGACGAAATTGGCCAATGCGAGCAAATTTTTTACGACTTTAACGACTTCTAATTAAAAACGAATTCATATCCCGAGCTATTTGGTGATCATTAAAGTGTAAAATAGTGCATGGGACGCCTGGTGCTGCCGTGATTGATTTATTGGCTGACTATGGCCGGCCATGTTCCATATAAGACACGCACTAAAACCGGAGAGCGACAACATCATTGCGATCGGGGATCGGGCTCTCTGAAGGAGGAATAGGTATGAAAAACGCGACTACGTGGCGTGCACACAAATCGAGGACATTCCGATTTGTCCGACCGATACAGTAACAAGCACTAATTGAAATGGCCATTTAAAAGGAAAGTGTCCCAAGCGTCGGGCACCTAAAACTGCGATTGCGATTGGGTACCGGGACCCATCAGAAGCTGTCACTGCTCTGGTATTTTCGTTTGTTTTACGGGTCCCCGAATTTCGAAACTCTCGAGATCCGCGCGTTAATTACAAAATGTGTGTGGTGTCTGCGGAGCGCCGTTTCAAATCAAAATTTATGCAAGGCAATGGCAGCTTTTTGTCAAAACGCTGTCAATATGCAATTTCATAGCCAAAAGTCTCCGGCGAGTTGCGCAACCACTTAGGTTAGATCACCTGATCTCGGGGGGAATGAGATCGAGATCTCGTGCCCAGGCCCACGCTCTTGGAACTCTTGGAGGCTGGTCATTTTGCCGGCGAATTTTTTAGCCTTCTGAATTTGGCAGCCATTTGGATATTTTCACACATGCCAAATGCAATTTGCAATCGCCATAGATGCAACGCACTAATTGATTCTTAACTGTCTTGCACCGATTTCGGCGGACCAGTTCTGTTCCAAGTGGCCACTATTTTTGGATGTTGATTATTTTTTAAGTTTTGGCTTTGCCCGATGCAAATTAAAATTGTCCATCAAGTGCTTCGCATTTTTTCTCTTTACGGCTTCTCATTAACATACTGATTTGTATCTCTTAGCGCAAATAGCTTTTGAATTTCAGTGGATGAGATTAACATCTACTTTATGAGGTCAATTATTTTAGAAAACAAATTATTTTACAACATTTGGTATTTATTTATTTTTGATTTATTTACTAGTTTTATGATGACGTTTAATATAATAAATATTTTATTACCTTGTCTACGCTTTTGATGTTTGACTTTATTACTTGTTTTATATGATGTAGTTATTTTAATCAAATGGTGAAATAAACCGGTTGATTTTAAGGTGTTTTTATGCATTTTTGAATGTAATAACTGAGAAAAATCAGTCAAACAACTTAAACCACTACCTTGTGCTAACTCGATTTTATGATAGAATGCCGTTGTCTCCGCAAATTAAAAATGTCAAGTTTACAGCTTAAGAGATTGCAGAGCATTCACATTTAATTGAATAAACGTTAGCCAATTTTAAAAGTGTTGAAAGCTTGTCGCACTGTTAAATAAACCCAATTTTGTCAAGAGAGTTTACTGATTATAACCTACTGGTATTTTCTAATAATTTATTATATTTAATCTAGAGACCTACTCTATCTTTTGGAAATATGTAATAACTGATAATTTAATAAGCTATCTATATATATTTTTCTAAAAAATTAATAATAATAATTTGTTATATTCTCATAAAACAAAATTTTAAAATTCCTCTTTTTAAAATCTTGGTATATATGTGATTTTGAATAATATAAAAACGTTCTATTTCAAAATTTTGGTATATTTTCTCTCTGACTGGTATATTTTAGCGCCCTGCCGGCGGTCATACTATTTCGCCACATGTGAGAGAACCGCTGATTAGAAGCAACAGTTGTTTTTCGACTCTTCGCCAGCAATTACGGCTAATTACGTGCCAGTTTCAGTGCTTTATAACACACCTACAGCATCCTTATCTATACTACATAATCCACCGAGATGGCCAGCAACTACGAGGGCTACAAGTCGCCTCTGAGCACCCGGTATGCCAGCAAGGAGATGCAGTTCCTGTTCAGCGACCAGAACAAGTTCTCCACCTGGCGCCGGTTGTGGGTGTGGCTGGCGAGGGCGGAGAGCAGGCTGGGACTGGAGATCAGCGACTCCCAGATCGCAGAGATGGAGCTCCAGATCAGCAACATCGATTTCGAGGCGGCGGCTGCCGAGGAGCGACTCACCCGCCACGACGTCATGGCCCACGTCCACGTTTTCGCCAAACAATGCCCCTCCGCTGCTCCGATGATCCATTTGGGAGCCACCTCGTGCTACGTGGGCGACAACACGGATCTTATTGTGCTACGGGACTCCCTGAAACTGCTTCTGCCGCGGGTGGCCAGCGTGATTGCCCGACTCAGCCAGTTCGCCCAGAGCTACAAGGATCAGCCCACGCTGGGATTCACCCATCTCCAGCCCGCCCAGCTGACCACAGTGGGCAAGCGAGCCTGCCTGTGGATTCAGGATCTGATCATGGACGAACGGGCCTTGAACCGCTGCCTGGAGGATCTGCGATTCCGGGGAGTCAAGGGAACCACTGGCACCCAGGCCTCGTTCCTGCAACTCTTCAACGGCGATGGCGAGAAGGTGAAGCAACTGGATCAGCTGGTCACCGAGCTGGCTGGCTTCAAGAAGGCCTATGCGGTCACCGGACAGACCTACTCCCGAAAGGTGGATGTGGAGATCGTGGGCGCTCTTTCCAGCCTCGGCACCACCATCCACAAGATGTGCTCCGATCTGCGCATCTTGGCCTCTCGCAAGGAACTGGAGGAGCCCTTCGAGAGCACCCAGATTGGCTCTTCGGCCATGCCCTACAAGAGGAATCCCATGCGCTCCGAACGCTGTTGCGCCCTGGCCCGTCACCTTATCACCTTGTTCAGCAGTGCCGCCAATACCCACGCCACTCAGTGGCTGGAGCGCACCCTGGATGACTCGGCCAACCGACGGTTGACCCTTTCCGAGGCCTTCCTGGCTGCCGATGCTGCCCTGCTCACTCTGCTGAATATCTCGCAGGGATTGGTGGTCTACCCAAAGGTGATTGAGCGGCACATTGCCCAAGAGCTGCCCTTCATGTCCACGGAGAACATTATCATGGCCATGGTGAAGGCGGGCGGTGATCGCCAGGTGTGCCACGAGAAGATTCGCGTGCTGTCCCAGGAGGCCGGCGCCCAGGTGAAGCAGCATGGCAAAGACAACGATCTGGTGGAACGAGTGCGAAAGGATCCTTACTTTTCGCCCATCCTGGAGCAGCTGGACACCATCTTGGATGCCAAAACCTTCACTGGACGAGCCAGCGACCAGGTGGGCGAGTTTGTCAAGGAGGAAGTGGAGCCCGTGCTGGCACGCTACACGGATGCCCTGAAGAACGTCCAGGACGTCAAGCTGAACATCTAGACGCCCATTATGTTGCCCAGTTTTAAACCCAGAATTTGATGTTGTAAAATACATACGTACATTCGCACCTAATCAACTGCGTCAGCCACTGGATGCAGTCAACATTATCGCAATAGACTCAATGGGTCGATGGCAACGAGACCCCCGGCGTGATTTGTCTTTCTGTTTTTGTTTTGCCAGCTTATTTACAATTTAGAAAAAAAAAACCACAAGCCTCGAATCGAACTCGAGTCGACGTTCTTGATCTGAGTAAACATGCCTACATATATTTGCCGCCTGTGCCTTTGCCTTTCGCCACTCGGGCTGACATATCACGACTCCAATGCTGCCAGCACAGTAGGTCTTCGGGTCTCAGGCCGCTTGCTTTACTTTTAATTATACAACATATAAACATATAACATAGCCCAAGTGCTGAGAATTATCATGGGAGCCGCATTTCTTAAACAGCTGCTACTGGCTTTAAGCTGCAAAGTATCTTATGCTTATGATCTTGTTTCCATAATTAAAATTGTTTTGAAGTAAGGCGAAATAGCATATCATAATAAAAGTATACGAGTGCATAAAAAGTAGTTTTACGACAACTGCGGGCTAATCAGAAACGTTTCGCCAGGTCACCTAACTCTGGCTGTTGCTAAATGGATTATTACATGTAATTGACTGCATTCAGATCAGATTAGTTCGCATTGGGGTTGTTTACTCAATAAAAATATGGAAGTTAATATATTAACAATTAAAAAATATTGTTTTTGGCAAAAGTATAACAATAATAACTCTTAATTGAACGATAAAAGTAATCATTAACCTTCTAAAACTCAAATTTTATTATATTATAATTATCTCTAGAAAGAAAAGTTCGTTTTTTTGTTGTAATAAAAATTCAAATGTAAATAATATTTTATGGATTTACCACAGACAGTCATATAACTACTTGTCTGCAGTTGGTGGCCTTAATAAGTCTAAGTATTTCACCCAGGAAAGTTCAACTTTTTTTAATGGAAATTTAATAAAAATGTAATAGTAATTAGTGAACTAAAGATTTGCCACTAGATAGCCGGTTGAAATAGGCTTTGTTGTGCTTGTTTATTAGCTGTTAATAGATTTGCTTGTCTGCAGTTGGTGGCCATAACATTTTAATCAAGCCGACGACAACCGGCTTCAGGTTTCCTTTTCGGTCTGACTGATGGCTTGAAGTGCTGTGAAGTGATGAGCCGAACGTGTGCCGTCGTCTGATGTGAGCCATGTGAGACGGGGACGGGCACTCGACTAATTAAGCTCAGTGTCGCGCCATGTAAAACAAAGAAATACGCCGGAGACAACGTTTTATGATCCGCTACCTGGTTGAATATTGTATGGGTATTGTATTGACTTGCGGCAATTAAATCTAATGTAATTACGATGGTCCGGCTAACACGCAAAATACGGCAGTGACAATGCCAACCAGAGCAGGGAAAACTCTTGCAATAGCTTACATATTTACAATGAAAATGTATGAAAACGGAAGCTAGCAAAGACAATTCGTGGGGCACGCGAGATACAATTTCTTCATTAAAGTGTATCGCACTCGAAAAATGTGTTACTGCAATGTCGGCTCGTTTTTCTGGATGTGCTTTCACGCAATCTTTTCAAAGACCGCCGCCCCTATTTAATCGCATATTCCCAGCCCTATTAATCGCCTTGGCGACCTTCTTGCCTGGGATTATGATGTCTGTAGGATTATAATGGGGTCGGTCTGTGGTGGCGCGGGAGAAGGAGAGCCAATCTCGAGCCTCCCATTCACAAGTCGTGACAGACGCCCCGTGAATCAGCTAACCGAGGAGCGGTTACGGACCGAGCGAAGTGTTAATGGGGGCCAATTATGGACGGACCATGTGGCCACTGGCTGCCGTTGACCGTTGCAATCTCGTCGGTTTCTGTTTCGGTTGGGGGTTCGGTTGCGAATTCGGGGACGGAGACCTTGACTTTGAAACCGACACCGACATCGAAATCGAAGCAGAAATTATTTACTGAGGTGAAATTGGCCAAACTGGTTGGACCCGAATACACAATCGCTTTCTTCGGCCTGCATTCAGATCGGCATTTGGGATCGATTGAATCAATTGGATCAGTCGAGTTCGCCGACTGCATTGGGTATTAAGTCATGGCATTCGTCTCACCTTACCATTCGTTATGCAAAAGGAATTTAAATATGCAACCAAGCGCATAAAAGGCTTTTATTGCTGGCTACTAAAGTTAGAGTTAGGAGTGATTTCGCTTTGGAACATTAAGTACTTATAAATAAAAACAGCTGGAGTTTAACTAGAGGCAGGTGTTTCTCTATTCAGGATGGGTTTTAAAATTAGTTAAGGAAATGAAAGTATCATTTCAGTACTTGGATATTTAATCAAACAAATATCTGAAATTCTTGAACTAATGAAAAGTAAGTGAAATGTTATTAAAGATGTTTTAAAGACCTTACCATATATCAATAACTACCATTTAATATTGTTAAATTCCCATAAATATAAAAGTAATGATTATCCTTTGCCTAAGGTAACTAGCCACATATTTTGAAAGTCTTTGGTCATCGCCCACATTCCACAAACTCCCCAGCTAATTAATTAATATGCGATTGTTTAATTCACCCAGGTAATTGCAATAATTGCTCGAGCTTTGTGGGGTGCCTTTGTGGTTCTTGGGCGAAAAACCCGCCATGTGGGCTGCGCACGCGCCGGTCTGTCTGCCATGAAAGAGTCCGAGCCAAGCGACTTCAGGCAGTGCCTTCGATTGGATTTGGCAAGCCAACTTGAGCACGAGTTCGGGTGCAACGCCCGTAGAAACGCCCACTTCTCTAGGTGACCAGTAGCTACTGCATATTTCTCAAGTTATTTTTAGCCATTTGGTGCGTACAAATATATTGGCTTAATTGACTTTCCACCTGCGTTTAAGATATGTAATCCTGCCTTTTCGAAACCAACACATTTACATTGCAGTTGGCCAAGTTATTAATTCCAGATTTTCTTTTTCTGTGCTGTTTACCTGTTTTTGCCACGCAATTCTGGAGCGATTCGGTATATGTAACTGGCCTATTTAGCCAGTTTGAACACCAGAAGTGATATATATGCAACTAAACTAATTGGAAGGGGGCTGCCAGTCGCACAGACGGCTGTCTCTTGTCTTTTCAGATGATATTTAGTAGTTCCCAAAACTAATCTGTGCCATTGTTGGAGGTGTCGTGACTCGAAGCCCACAGGTCTCATTATTTCCTATACAATAAATTAATTTTATGTGAGATCGAGCGGCAAAGACGGATACAACACCTGCACAGATTTACATACCTGCGGCCCAATGACCGCAAATGACTTCTGGGTTTTCAGCTAAATGGCAGCTCGGAGTAGCATAACCGTTAAGACCAAGACTTAAGATCACCACCAGGTGAATGGCAAGTCGTCAAGTGAAATATATGAAAGTATTAAGGCTCACGCCACTCTACTGGCAGCGTTTGCATAACAGGCTTAAGATTCCGATCGAGAGAGAAAGTGAAGCCCACATATCAGTTCAAGCGTAATAAGTCATGAACGATCGCAAACCTGATCTAAATGATCGATTTAAATGTTCTAGATGAATTATTCGCCGATTGCCTAATGGTCAGAAGAAAGGAAAACGAACTGTCTATCTTGTGGAGCATATATCACAGCTGTCAAGACTGCGAGATTTATATCAAAGTACCAAGCCGAATCGAAAACACCGAACTTAGAATGCAATAAATAGAAATCAATGCGAGGCATTCAAAAGGCCACTGCGGGTGCCAAACAATGTGGTTTGTTTTTGGTTTCAGCTTTGGTTTTTGGTTTTTGGTCGACTGGAAACCTTTTGTCGAAAGACCCGCAATGGAAAACTGAAGGTCGCTCGCATTGGATCTCAAAATAATTGTCTTGGCTGTAATTAAAAGATTTGCTACTTTCAACGCAACGCTTGGGTCAGTTGTTTACCGCCAACGGCTTCGAGTGGTTTTTAAAAACAACGTTTGACCGTAATTTTTATTAAAATGTGTAATTTAGAGCAGTCTGGCGAACCGGTATGTGCTTTAAGTACGCGGAGCTATTGAGCTTCATAATTGGCCGTCAATTAAAAAACTAATTTCGTTTCAAAACCCAAGCTGTTAACAGATATTCGTAATTCACACAAGCGTTAGCGTAATGATTTGGACGCCCTTTCTTTAATGAAATAAATTAGATTATTCGCAAATTGTGGTTTTTAATTTGCAGATTGCAGATACATATAATTAACATTGAATGCAAATAATTTATAGCTTTTAAGTGAGATGGTAACTGGTTCAATTTAATGGTAATCTGGATTATTTTATAGATTAGTCTAAAAGCCCTTCGTTTTATGCTATAAAAGAAACTGTTCAAATGTGGTTAGTAATTTTCAGACTGCAGATAAAACTAATGAACTTCGGACTTAAATCATTAAAAATAATCATTGCAAATTTGACTTAAATAAATCCAATTTGGGTGCGAATCTAGGGTTTTCTTTAGTTTTTGATTTTTGTGGCCTCATTTTAGAAAAATAAAATAAACTGTGGGCAGATTGCGGTTTTCAATTGGTAGGTAAAGATCATTAACATCTGATCTGAACATTTTTTTGAGTGGCCACTAATTTTTTAGCAGGCAGAAAAAAAAGAATGAATCTTTTGTCACAATAGTAAAGCATGGTAATAAAAGTCTAGAAACCACAATGGAATTTCCTTCTTTGGAAAGATTATATATTTTAGCAATATTTTACAATATTTTTGTGGTATATTATTAACAAATTCTTAGCATTTTGGATTTGAAGCAATTTTGATTGACTGCCTTTCTTTAAAATAAACCAAATGATAACAAACTAATTTCGATGACTCGCATTTTTAAATTTCCTGTACTTTCATGTTGAACCTTTTTTATTTTTTATGCCACTCAAATATTATTTTTACAGATTTGTTAGATCATAAAATTATTATGCATATTCAGAGCCATTAAATGGCGTTACCGCATTTTTCCGAGAAACTATACTTACGGTAGCTTCAAGCGAATATCCTTTCTCCCGACGATTAATCAACAGTTTGTTTGCGAATACAATGTAGTTCTTTCACTTTTATTGCTAACGATTTTTGGTGAAGGGGCCGGAGGGGTAGTCGTATTCCCTGGCGATACTTAAACACCGTATTTACAATCCACCAATTTCGAGTGCGCAATCGCGAATTCCACGCTGAGGTGAGCAAATTGCTTTGAATTATGTTGGTTTTCGCGATTGCTATTGACGTGAAAACAGCAGTTCACCGTTTAATTAGCTTTGCACCTGCCCACAAAATAGAGGGCTAAGCGCTAATCCGTCGACGATTAAGTATGGGATATATGCTATGGTTTTTGGATCGGTTGGTTGACTGTGGCGAACAAGGCCCAAGGCGAACTAACTGCGCTGCCGCTGAATTTGGGCCTTTTATAACGAATCCGCTGCGCTGCGCATGCGCAAACGCTGGCGTTTGGAGCACTTTGGTTGGAGAGCCAGTAAGAGCAGGCAGGCCGGTTCGTTTGGGATCGGATCGTACCGATTCGGTTCCACTGTACTTGCATCTGCGAGTGTGTAAATCAAACACTCTGCCTGCTTTTTACTCTCTGCTCCAATTTAATGGCGCTATTGAAAACGTCGCTGCCTTATGCTTTATGTAATTTATGTTCGGACAGTTGTCGTTTTTGGCTAGGACTCGCATATCTTGGCTGTGCTTAAAGTGTGTTTAATTTTATTGGTTATAGGTTTTGATCGTAATGATAACCCGGTGACCTTTTTAAGTGCCCACCTTTGTAGTGTGGGGACACAGCTGTGACCTAGAAAGCTTTTCTTTCGAAAAGGTTTCGAAATCGGCGGCCTGTGTGTGTCACTGGCTCTGCGTGACCGTCGTTATGGCTAATTGTTTTCATTAATTAAACATTGGGGCCGTCCTAGAGCTTAATGTACGAAAATGGGGACGGTACTTGCTATGAAAAGACAACCAAAAATGAAGAAATGCAATGGTTTCAGTACACCTAAGCAGTAAATAAAGACATGTGATGAAAATTTCAGTTAAAAAAAGAGTCTTCAAGTGATCCTATACGAATATTTCCATATGATCCCTGCTTTTTTTATAAATCCCCCTTGGTGTAACCACTAAATGGCCAAAGAGCACCTAACAGCAGCAAGCAGAGCGTTTAAAGTATTTCTTGGCAGGAATGTTTGCCCCTGTCTAAATCAATCGTATTTCCAAATCGCCAAACAGTTGGTAATTATCTGTCAGCATTAACTGGCCGTAAAATGTGCAGCCAACATAGTTGCATGGAAAGAAGTCAACAGGCATTACAGAAAAAACAGCTATCATTAGATGCATTACATTCACACACAATTGTAACTGTCAAATGCGTTACAGATCGATTAAAAGTCCTATCCGTAACAAAGGTTGACAAAAAATCAAGTATCACTCATAACTCGTTTGCTTTTTGTTTGTTCGCTGCGATAAATTTGTGTATAATTGATTCGATTTGACCGTCTATTAAACCCAAATAACCCAGTGGACCTGTTTTGTGCGTGGCGCGTAATTGCAAAATTAATTCGTTCTAATTGGCAAAACCGCCGCAGAAAGCGAAACAATTGGACATCGGTTGTAACTGGACAAACTCGAAAAATCAAATTCCGAATCTGTATCGAACCAATGTTGTACTTTTTAATGTTTTAACGATTAGGTACACGTGAACGTACAAATATACATATGTACAGCCAAAAAGTCAGGCGAACAAGAGACCGGTTGGAGCCTTGAAACATGTGACTTCACAGATCCAAGTTATTGGGTGAACAGGCGCGTGACTTACATTTTCAAATGTTTCCCCCGCAAAAAGCATCCACTAGAAAGATATAGGCACCTGACGAGTCACGCCCTTACCGGTTTTGAACGCCCACTTATCAGACTTTTGGGATGCTTTTACGATGCAGAATTTATGAAGATTACCACTTATAGTTAGGCAGTATTATTGCACTTAAATTGCTGCAAGTTAGTGGGTACTTCTTCATATCACCGAACATCATGCTTAATGAATATCGAATTCAATTCGGATATTATGTAAGTGCTTTGATTGACGTCTGCAGTTCGAAATGGAGTTAGACATAAAAGGTATCTGGGTTAACCAATAAACATTGCATTAAGGCAGTTCACTAACCAGTTTTTCTAAGGTTCCTGTTATGATAAACATATTCTTGCCTAATTAATCATGTCGGAGCATTGAATAAGGCAATTATGCATACCAATTACCCGCTTCAAAGTAAGGACAGTTGCTCTTATTAAAATGCAGGAAATCCAGATGATCAGAATGACAATTCTTGTTTTCATACAATAGATATTTGTTTCTTACTGCGTAAATAAATATGGTAGCAATCTTTTTTGTCTGGGTTTTTAATGTACATATGAACACTTTTAACATAAATGAAGGAATATTACACATAAATAAATTAATGGCAAAGCTTAGCGCATCTGAGGCATTGTGGTGTCTCTCCGATCTCGAACTTTTCAAAGCGGAACAATGGGAATCCTAGAAGACCTCGTCGCGATTGCCATTAGACTGATCGGCCTTTTGACGAGCTCGAGCCAATTTGGCAGACAGCTCCGATGATCGAATGGTTTTGTACTGCAAAAGGAAATTCAATTGAAAATTATATTATCTTTTGTAGAGGGATATATTCATAGGCCCACCTCGCAGAAGTTCTTTTGCAACACGATCTGGGAGATGAGGCGGCGACTCTCCCGCTGGCCAAAGTAACTTTCGATGGTGTGTGGCGACAGGGCAAAGATCTCCTCGCCGGTGAGTGTGTGCAGACGCTTGATGATGATGTCCGAGAAGCCCTTGCCCCTCAACCACTCCTCCACCTCGCGCGGCTTCGAGTTCTGGGTGATGAAGATCTCGGGAGTCTTCAGGATCTCGAGATCCCTGCGCTTCTCCCGCTGCTGCAACAAAACACGCAGCTCGTCGTTCACATCGTCCTGCATGTAATAGGCCTGGTCATCGGCCTCGCAATCGTTGCGGGCGCGCATGGCTAGGGAAATGGAAAGAAATAGTTTTTAATTTTAAGTGTCATTATAATGCAAATAAATACGAATATAACATAAAAGTCCTTTCTTTATAAGAATTTTTAAGAAATAATTTTTAAAGAAAGGAGTTTTTTAGGTGTTGACTTTGTAAAAGATTGTAAATGTCTTGAGCCATTAAATTTGGATAGATAATATGGTCATGGGTTCAGGATACCACTTTTTTTTTAAATTTTTGTATTATAGAATAGCCCATTATTAATGGATTAGCAATGGAACCTACCTGCTAGCGCTCCTGCCGCCGCCATGTTGCGTTTGAGGGTGCCGCTGGGCGTGGGCGGCTGACTGTCGGTTGGTGGCATCGGGGGTGGAACGGGCACGGCATTGGGCACCGAGTAGGATCGTGGCAATGGCTTGCCATTGGTCAACGGCTGCTCCACAGGAGCGGTATACATGGCCATTGTGTTGCGGTACAAGGGGGGGTTGTTGGCCTCCTCGCCGCCGATCTCCGTGAGAGCCACGGATGCCAGCGATTCCGTGTCCCTTCCATTTACCCCGGGCTCAAAGTTGTAGGGCGTGAGCACGGTGTGCGGCACGTAGCCAATGCTTCCGTACGAGTTACGGGCCTTCCACCAATTGCGGGAGTCATCGATAATCTTAGAATCAGAAGAGGTATATCTTTTTATAAACTTTGTTATCGGATTGATTGGGAATCAAGTTCGCGTAATTGCTATATCGATAAGATTGTTAGAATGCTTTCTGATTGTGGAAATATATACAAGGTTTAGTAGGGAATGTTTTAATAAACAACGAGTTATTGACCTAAATGTGTGTTAAGAATATCTACCACGAAGGTGATTCTCTAAGTTCTACATTTCATTCTATGATTATTACTCCGTCTAAGAATATTTTTATCATTATATTGACCACTTATCAACGCTTTTTAAAGAGCTTAAGGTTAATATCTTATCTTTACAAATTTGTAGTAAGAGTAAAGATTAGAATAAAAGTAAAATTGGTTTTATTTTTAACTTCTATTTTAGTCTCCAGTTTGCCTTGTGCCTTTTAAGATGTTTAGCAATTAAGTGATTCAACACATATACAAATGGAATATATTTTTAAAGTTCAGAATAATGCCTCCTACGTCAGCAAATAATTATGAATGCTAAATCAAGTTGAAGCTGTCGCACTTATTAATCTAATAAACAACTTTACAATGAGATAAAATCAATTTTAATTATTTTTGGAGTGCCTAATTTGGTTCGATAATATCTTGATGACAGAATTTTATATGGATATTTGAAATTTAAATTCCTACTCTTTCGCTTTGATATCTTTTAGTTATTTATTTATTTGTATTATTGGTTACGTACCTCCAGATACTCTCCCTTGGTGACCTTTAGTTCCTTGTCGTTGGTGGCCGACTTATTGAAGGTAACCTCGGCGATCTTGACGTTGCGGCTCTCCAGTCGGCTTAACCAGGTGCGATTGCCGAGTCCCGGACTCGGGGGCACTGGAGCGAGCACTGGCGAAGGCGTTGTGGTCTTCTTCAGGGCAGGAGCCAGGTATGGCACCTCCTCGTCCACCACCCAGTCGGGCGACCAATCGTCGTAGAAGATCGGATGATACGAGCTCTTGTGGTCCTTGAACTGATCCTTGGGAACCGTCCAGTTGGGACCGAGGCTCTGCCACAACTGCTTCTCGTTGGAGTCGAGGGCTCCGTTAAGGAAGGCGATGGTCTCGCGACGCAGGAGGGGATTGACCACAGCCTCCGGCAGTCCCGCATCCACATAGATATCGTTGCAGACGGTGACGATGGATTGCAGCGATATGAAGACATTGTGCACCGGATCGGTGGATTTGCTGAAGTGGTTTTGCAGACGAACAGAGTAGATGAGCGCCAGTTTAACCTTGGCCAGGATGTCGTGGAACTCGCTCTCGATGGGCGGTCGTGATCTCAAGACCAGGAGCCCCTCCCCGTGAGGATTATGCTGCTCCTTACGCAACTTTAGCTCGTTGAGAGCCTCGGCGGCATAGTGAAGTCGTGCCATGAATCTCTCGATGTCCTCGAAACAGTGGTTGATCACCTGCACATCCCTCTCCGTCTGCTCCTTGTCCTGGGCGTTCTTCTCCGCTGCGATTCCGGCCACAGCAGCAGCTATTCCATACTGATCCTTGGCCTGCTGGTTATGCGGTCTGTCCGGCTTAGGCAGCAGAATGGGCGTCTTGTTGCGATCGATCGTTACCGGAGTTCCCTTGCTTAGCTGCAAAGAGCAATTGGATTAATAAATAAATTGGATTATTAAACTAATTAACTCACCGTCTTTAAATCCTCTACCAAATGAACTGAGCTCACATCGGACACCTAAGCGAAAACATTTGGAGATCGGATTAGAAACAGAAATCTCTGCGAAGGAAAACCTAAAAACTCACCTGGAAGATGTGCATTTCGGTGTTGCCCAGTGAAATTCCCGGCACGGAGAAGACCAGGATATTATTGTACGCCTCCTGGGGATGTTCGCTGATGAAGGCTGTGGGCTCGGTGATCAGGCTGCCCGGAAAATTCTCAATCTCCTTCATCTCACTGTCCAGCATTACGAGCCACTGGCCGTTGAAGCTCATGAACATTTTGTGCGGCCAAATGCCTCCTGTTTTGTCCAGTTCGATCAGCAGCTTCATCTTTTCCTTGGGCTGCTTGATCTCCGCCTCGGTCTTCAGCTTGAAGGTGGCCAAGTGCTCCAGGGCGTAGGTGGGTTTGATCTCGTCGTAGTGCCCATTTGCCTGATCGCCGGCAGGGACTCCATTTTCGTAGCCGTTACGTGGCATCCTGCGAAATATGAAAATGGGCATTCCAAATTTATCATACATTTATCTATCGTTCTTATCATTTATTGCTTCGCTTTCAAGTTCAATAATCAGTAGGCAAATGACAAATAAACTGCGCAATTTTACACTCTTCTCTTTTCTATTTGTTCTATATAGTTCGATTTGTTTTGATGATAACGCTACATAGTATCTAATGCATGAAAAAGGGCTATTGTCAATAAGCAGTGTTTACAATTCCAAAGTCCAATAATCAGAGACTTACGGGGAAAGCCCCAATTGTCTAGAACTTATAACATTTAAAAAATATGTTGATCCAGAGATCTACTTTCTTATAAGAGCCCAAAAATGTATTTTTTTTTAATTATAAACACTTTTAATATTCCAAAATATGATTGACAACTACAGACAATCTAGGCGCCGATCTCTGACAGCTTCCTGTCTATCGTTAATAGATAGTAGGATATTTACCCATACTTGACCGATATGGGTCGAAAGTATTTCAAGGTCCTATTGCCTGCTTTGACCATTACTCCGTCGATGTGGAATCAAAGCGTGCTGGGAAACTATTGATTCCGAGTGGGCAATGGGAAACAGATAGATACTATAGATACCTTTACATGCAGACACACAATAGTACATAGAAGAGTACCCTTTTTCACCTGTGTTCGAGCTACCTGCCCGAGATAAGATAAACGCAATTAGTTTGCGATTGCCTTTGCTTTTTGCTTTACTTTTTTACTTTTGCAGTTATCACAAAGCCAGGAAATTCTTGGCACATGAAGCAATCATTAATGAAAGCTTATTACATAAAACTCCGAATAAAATAGTTAATCGTGTATTTTTAGGTCATGATTTCGATTCAGTTATTTACCGCCATCGGCTGGCCGGCAGTTGTGATTTGAGATTTATTTGCTGTTTTCACTGGCATGACATCAGAGATCCTAAGATACCCATGTCAGCGCCATATCTTTGGTATCTTGATTTACAGGCTTGGATGGACCGATGGGTTACCTTGTTCTTCCCACTGTGCTCTTTATTTATTTATTTGCTCTTTTTTTCCTTTTGGCCCGAACTCGCACTCTCGACCCGCTGCGAATCGAATTCCAACTCCAACTAACTGACGTTGGCGGTCCCAGGAGGAATCGGCGGTATCAGCTGGCCCGCTCATTAATTGATTGCCTGAAATTCATAGGTACCGCAAAAGCAAAAGTTATGGCCTTATCTTATCTCTCGCAGCACCACCACCGATTGTGCATCGTATCGCTCGGAACTCATTGGCAGCTCGCCATTCCTATCTAGTCGCGGAGAAACAATAAAAACAAATACACCGTTCTTTATGGAAAGAGTCCGCAGGCGATTATAAAGTATAGATTTTGATAGGAGCCGTTGACCCTGGGCCACCCAAAAACTCTCTTAGACAACCGTTAACTGGTGTGTGCACCACATATTTCAGCAAAACATTCTTCCGAAACATTTTTGCCATTCTTGCGCCGACCGACAAAGTAATCCCTAAGTATTTGGCATGCTGACAAGCTCCACATTAGTACCTATATTTACTAATTAAATAGTCAAATTAATCAACAAGATAGAATTAGAAAAGTGCTTACCGTTTGAATAATATTTAAAAAAAAATTCCAAATGAATCACCCCTTATAATACCACAAATATTCGTCTAGATACATTTTATTTAAAGTTATGGCATATTTACTAATTTGTTTATCTTGAAAAGTCCTAATTTCCATGAAGTTAATGTTTGAAAATATCTGCTGTTTATGAACAATTTGTATCTAAAGTCCTTCATCCGTTATCAACAGTCTTATGACTAGTTTCTATAAATATGTTCATTAAAATAATTGATGATTATACCCGTTACTCGTAGAGTAAAAGGGTATATTGTATTCGTGCAAAAGTATGTAACAGGGAGAAGGAAGCGTTTCCGACCCCATAAAGTATATATATTCTTGATCAGGATCACTAGCCGAGTCGATCTAGCCATGTCCGTCTGTCCGTCTGTCCGTCTGTCTGTCTGTCCGTCTGTCCGTATGAACGCTGAGATCTCGGAAACTATAAAAGCTAGAAGATTGGTATTTGGCATGAAGATTCTTGGAGTTCCTACGCAGCGCAAGTTTGTTTCAAAAGGGTGCCACGCCTCCTCTAACGCCCACAATCGCTTATATACGATTTTAAAAATTTCAATATTTCGGAAAAGTAAAAATGCAGTTTTATTGTGTTTATCAATACCTATCGAAATGTAGAAGAAATTTTTCAAATCGGACCATTCGTTAAAAAGTTATGCGTGTTCAAAGTTTCTATCTCCATCTCCCTCGCACTCCCTTTACCTGAGTAACGGGTATCTGATTGTCGGGGCACCCGACTATAGCGTTCTCTCTTGTTTTATATATTTTCAATCAATTAAAGAAGAAATGAATCTATCTACAAAGTTTTTTATATCTCATACGGCTATTGCCAAAAAAATATATTAGCGTATGAATCATTCTTCAATTGGACTTTAAAACAATCTTTTTAAAGGTCTAAAAAAAACAGTTTTATGCGTTTATTGGCCAATAACTTTTATGGGTGCTAATTGTGACATTCTTACCTTTTATTGATGTTTGCGAACTAATTCACGTAATAACAGAAAAAAGCGACCCTCTTTTCAGATGAAAATGGAAAATGGTTGAAAATGGCAATACACGTATCGCATTTGCCGCAACACTTTCTGTAACAACTTTGATTATAGTAATATTGCGTGACTCTAACGATGTGGCTTCTGAATCGAGAGTTATCAAAAGTGCCAATCAGACAATCGATTCATGTTTACTTGGATAGAACGAATCGCTAACGACCAATTAGAAATGCGAATCAAGAGTTTATTGAGGTATTTATTGAGCTTTGACTCGTACATTTCGCTTTTTTGGTTTAGGAACTTAATCTAAAATTGCTTTGGAGTATTGTCAACCTCTAGACATCTTCACAAGATACCATACGATTGCTGTAAGAAAACACGGAAAAAACAAACATTAAGGTTGTAGATAATTGCTGTTGCCGAGCTTATCACTCCGCTACTCAGTCTAATATCAAATGGGAATCAAATTGTGTGCAGCCGTGACTCAACCGGGTGACAGGTGATCTATTATGATGGCATTCCGAGTACTCACCTGGCCGATGGCAACTGGAAGATATTCTGGGGAACAGCTGAAAGACCGGAGCTCAGACACAGGAGTTTGGTTCCATTAAACCGACGATATTGATCCACCAATTGGGCGTGCTTCTGGTCCTGTTTTTGCTCGTGTTGCTTGAGCACATGTACGAATTGCTCGGCTGAAAAGAAATACTTGAGTGTCGGATCGGATCGGTTTTTGTAGAATAATCTACCTATTATGCAGCTGAAAGTGGGGCCAACGGATCCGTGAACAGGCCTCTCCGAATTGCCACCCACAATCAAATCCACATCAGCCCAACTGGAGTAGATGGTCTTCAGCTTGTCCAAAACCTTTTCGGAAAAAGTATTTCAAAATATTTTCTTAAAATAATTATGATATTACAAAACCTACATCTTTGGGAATGTTTTGCTCAAAGTCCTTCCAGCTAGTCACAGGTTTGGAAAGGACGCACGATTCCAAGTACTTATGATATGGCAGCAGACCGTGATCTCTGCCCCTTTGGATGTCGAAGGCCAGGATATCGGCATGAGTGGGCTTGGTGTTCTTGTGCCAAACGACCTGAAAAGGAATATCTGTTTACTTGGACCTTTAAAATATTGATATCAGCAGACTTACACCACCCGCATAAGTGGAATCCATATCCATAGCCTGCTGGTTGAGTAAACTCTCGAGAATGTCGTTTAATTTGGAGGACGTGTACTGCAGTTTTGGCTTGTAGATTTCTTCTTTCAGCTCGAAAAGGTTTGTCGGTAGATCCTTGCTAATAAAGACATATTGGGATCTTAGAAAGGAAATTAGAAAAACGATCTGCCAATCTTCAACTGTCTTCAGGTATTAAACTAAGCAAATCCAGTGTTTAAATGGTGTGCTGAGTTCATCCTGGTGTTCGAATAAGTAAATTTTGCATATGGTAACCTACCCTTCAGATCCGTAGACTACATTATCCTTGGTCAGATTTTGTAGTTCGTTGGGCAGCATGGAGAAGTAGAATCGTATGGCGGCCACTGCGAATTCATTGGAGACCTCCAGGGCATGCTTATATTGCTTTCTCTTAATCTCAGCGGACAAACGATCGCCGACCACCGCCGGCAGCCACTCCTCAATGACCACTCGACGATATATGGCCACATTTATGGCCTTGGCCGCCTGGAAGAGCTTCTCGTCGCCCCACCGGCGATTTCTTTGATGCAGCTCGGCAGCCAATTTGTTGTGGTTGCGCATGAAGATCGTGTAGATCAGTATGGAGAAGGGATTGCTGTTCACCCGCGAGTCTCCGGCAGCAAAGCAGGTGCCATCTCCGATTTTATCCCGCGAACAGAAGGAGGGTCCTTCGGTGTCCGTGGCCATGGGCAGCAGAGCATTGTCGTACTCGCCACGCGGTGTTGTCTTTAAGAGACCTCCCTCGAGGACCCTCAACTTTTTCTCTGCCGCCAAGGTGAAGCCGTAGAGTTGCGACAGATCCAGGGATCCCGTGGCCTGGTTGAGCTATGAAAACAAATAAATCAGTTAAAGATCAGTGCTGCTTTTCTTAGTTTTTCACTAGCAAAATCTTCTCACCTGCTCGGCGCCACCGAAATTGCAATCGGCCACGGCCAGAGCACTTCTCACATAATTGAGACAGCTGGGCACGTCGTATTTCCCACTGGGCTGGTACAGAATGGGAGCACATGCCGGGTGGTGGTGACGCGGCTGAAGGTTGATCTGGTCACGGCTGCAGCACTCAATCGGAGCTCCACTGCCTGGGAACGGAGAATCGTTAATTCAATTTATTAAGTAGAAAAGAACGTTTTTGCCAGGGAACCACCAAAATAGCCATCGTTTTTAAGCAATTCTTTAAAATATGAAATAAATTAAAATTAAGGTCGGCCTCTTTATAACAGATTTTTGATTTTGTACTGGATTTACAGTGGAAATTAAGGGTTTAAAGTTAGGAAGGTTAATATTCATTTTGATTTTTGTTTATTTTTGTCTTGAGTCCCTGTACTAAGAACTATTCTGTTTAAACCATTTAAATAACAAATGATTTTAATAACAAAACTTACTCATTGATTGTGACACGGGCTTGCTGAGATCGTGCTCCACGAATTGAGCCCACTGTGCCAGTCCCAAATTCGAGTTGTTCTCGACAATTACTTCATTAAGAGTCTGATTGTCATCGGGCTCGTAGAGCTCCTTACTAATGGACCAAGCAGCCGGAACAGTATCCCGACTACCAGAATTGGGAAACATCTGAAAGTATCGAGTATTATAGAATAGTTTATATCTTTAGTGTATCTATGCATGCCTCATAAAAACCGTTCCTGTAATGGCTGCTCTCAAGTAACCTCCTAAAGGCATGGTGACCTTCCCGGTTTCCCTTGAGCAAGTTTTCGCACTCGGTCCTTAAAGAACTGCCCTCGGGAAGTGGTTTTTGCTCCAGGTAACTGCGACAATCATCCCCATCGATTTCATTTGGCAGGCACTCGCTGTTGAAAACAAACAAGCTGGACTTCAGGATCTTCAGAGCTAGTATGCTATCCTCCTTTGATGCCAGATTTGGTAATGTTTCCAGAAGTTGGGCGTGTGAAAGGCTCCCGTTCTTAACAGTGATGTCGGAACTCAACAGGTTATCCTCCAGCCTAAAAAGTTATGTTCAAAAATATAATATACTACTAATAGTAGAGGTTGACTTGCAGTCAGGAAAGTGTCACTTCCCAAACTAATCAGTGTAAGTCATTGAATTTAACTGGTTTTTAAACTAATAACTAATTATTTACAAACCGCTTTTGTCTTTTTACTGAGTCGAGCGCTGAGTCGACCAACTGCAACCATTTCGATGCCGGAATCCTGTTTAACTCTGCATTAACATCCCGTCTGGCTGAAAATAAAAGTATTTAAGTCAATTGAATAACTACACTTTGATGTGAGCAGATGGGTGACTTCTTTATCTAAATCATTTCTCATTTCATTCTTGGGAATTTAATTTCTTGGCGTCGTTTTAAACTAATTGGACAATTTCAAAAGAAATGATTTATTTACACACTGGAATATTCCACAAATTAAGCGCTGTCAACACTTTAATCGAGACAATTTAAGAATACTATAGTATATATATATATATTACAAAGGGCATAATCAAGCAATAAAAGATAGCTTTTTTGCGAATTGTTATTAAACAGCCGATCATTATCAAAATATGCTAATTGATAAAATAAAAATATATTTTGCATCTAAATCGGTAAATAAACATCGATTTATTGCCACGCTTATACAAATCTATTTGGATTGAATTGGTAAACAGATTTTCTTTAGTGATAAGAAATAATTATATGTGTGCCTGTGACGAGTGTGAACTTTCGGGGTGAGCGTTTGGGATTTATTGGAATCTTTATCAACAAGTACTTGCAATTAGTTTTCCGTAATATTGAACACATTTCTGAAATATTTACTATAATGAGCCAACGTGATTCTTGGGAAAAACAAGTGCAGTCATTCATGATGATATAACGCGTGAGCCTTGGCCATCGATCACTTAGCACTCGCAAAAAGAGGGAAAGTACATTTCTACATCAAGATGATAAAACAGTTAAAAACTTTATGGTATCAGTAAAATCATAACTAGGTTTGAAAGTTCGTACTATAATGGCTGTCGAAATTTATGCCCAAAAGACAACGATCCACCTTTTTTTTAAGTCTTCTTGTTTAATTAATAAAATATTTATTTAATCTTGAGACTTTTATTACTGTGGTGAAGTGAATATTATATATGTACCAAGCTGTAAAGTCAATAAACTCAGTTTTTCTCTAATTTCATGCTTTCTCATTTTATACTCAGCTCTCTTAGAAGAAATTAGCATACTTGGCACCGCCTGATGAATGATAATGCTAGAGCAAAACTTTCAGAATTGTGTAGGGAGCATCTTGTTATCAGACTTACATTCTGCCTCGCCTATTGTCAATAATGATGCTCCTATTATGAGAGCCAGCAGGCAGTTGTGCTTGATTCCACCCATTGCACTGTTCTTTGTTCTAGAGCTCGGATCTCTCAGTCCACCGGTTGTGATTCACAGAATGCCCACACGTCAATGGAATTTAAGTCACGTCGCTAGCTTGTGATAAGGAAGTGATCCGAACTGCGACTCTATCGAATTCGATCCGCGCTTTCCGTTCTATAAACCGTGTCGTCGGCTCAGCGAATCGTAGACTACTGAGCTTGGGGGAAAATCTCGGCAGAATCGAGCCGATGAGAATGAGGCGGATCATTATCACGCACAATGGAGCTCATCATCACATCATCATCATCTGGCTGGGAGCTCGCCTCGCTCTCTCATCGGATAAATGAAATCGAGTAAACGTAAACAAAGTTTATTTTTGTTTTGGCTTGGTGAATCAATCCGTTTGTGTGTGCATCTCCCACAAAGCCGTACAAACACAAACATGATATGCAAATGGTGACCACACCTGAGGATTCAATGTAGCCCACGCCTTTATCTACCTGCTGAGAAATATAATGTATTTGCAAAGCTCTTGCCAAATGATTGAGTTTGTATATTTGTCAATGGAGAGATTTAAATTTACCGCCATTTGTAGATTTATCGAAAGGTTTATTCACTGGTTCTTAAGTTCCAGTGTGGAACCAGTTCGTTAAGTACTGGAATTTATTACTTTTGTATTTTTCAGGAGATAGACAAGTTCTTATTTTATTATAGACAACATATTTCAGTAATCTAATTTTTAGATGATTACATTTTTTGAAACTTTTTTAAACAATACAGTATTGGGAATACCACAATTATATCCATTTATCGATAGTGCCGGCCGTAGACCGTAGATCTTATCGATAGTGCCACCTCTTTTTCTTCCATCTCTAATTTTCATCCAAACAAGCGTTTTTCTTTCCCAAAAGTGTAATTTTATCAATTAAAGAGGACGATTACGACAGCCATGCCAGCTTTAGACGCGGAAGCCAACGAGGAGCAGTTCGGCAATGATCAGCCCAAGTCGATGTCGGGGCCCATCGTCGGGATTATCTATCCGCCGCCGGAAGTCAGAAGCATCCTTTTGAAAACAGAAAACAAAACATTTTTCCTATTTTCCACTTACAATACTAATAAAACATACATTTAGCGTTTTCCGCACACTCAGTTTGTAATGCTTTAACTATTAGATATCGTTGACAAGACCGCCAGTTTCGTGGCCCGCAATGGACCGGAGTTCGAGGCCAGGATCCGGCAAAACGAGCTGGGCAACCCGAAGTTCAACTTCTTGAACGGCGGGGATCCCTACCACGCGTACTACAGACACAAGGTCAACGAGTTCCGCGAGGGCAATGGTATGTTTCTGATCAAAACCCCATTAAGATTCCCTTGGTCTTTAATGCAATTTGCATCCCCCTTTAGATGCCGGAATCACTGCCATCGCGGGCATGAAGCAGCTGGCGGTGACCAGTGCCGCCCAACAGCGCCAGCAGGAGCTCCTCAAGCAGGTGGTGGAGCAGCAGTTTGTACCCAAGGAACCGCCGCCGGAATTCGAGTTCATCGCCGATCCGCCCTCCATTTCGGCCTTGGATTTGTAAGTGACCTTTCTGGCCAATAAGCTGCGTCGCCCCAACTAATCCTTAAACCTTTTCGCTCAGGGACATTGTCAAGCTTACCGCCCAATTTGTGGCCCGTAATGGCCGCCAGTTTCTGACCAACCTGATGAGCCGGGAGCAGCGCAACTTCCAGTTTGACTTCCTGCGGCCCCAGCACTCGCTCTTCCAGTACTTCACCAAGCTCCTGGAGCAGTACACCAAAGTGCTTATACCGCCCAAGGATCTGCTCGGCAAGCTGCGCTCCGAAAGTGCTCCGGGCAGGGGCAGTATGAACCAGGTCCTGGACCACGTCAAGTACCGGGCCAACTGGCAGCGCCACCAGGAGGCACAACGTCGCCGCGAGGAAGAGAAGATCGAACGGGAGCGCGTGGCCTACGCCCAAATAGACTGGCACGACTTTGTGGTCGTCGAGACCGTTGACTATCAGCCCTTCGAGTCGGGCAACTTCCCTCCGCCCACGAATCCGGACGAGGTGGGCGCCCGAGTGCTCATGGAGGAGCGTCTGATGGACGAGGAGGGCGACACAGAGATGCAGATCGAGTCGGACGATGAGGGTGACTCGCATGTGGCTAGCCACCTTGAGAGCGGACTTAAGCTCTCGCAGATGGAGAACCGCGTGGGCATTCAGATGAAGAACGTGTCGTCCTACGGCCAGCCGACGGGCGCCAAGAGGGACAACACCCAGGTGCAGGACATGGACGAGGCCTCCAGCGATGAGGACACGCCGACGACCAAGCTGCAGCCAGCTGTGGCGCCCATGCTTCCGCCCACTCACGACAAGGTGGTGGTCAAGAAGTACGATCCGAAGGCAACGCAACCGAAGCCCGCACCCATGCCGACAGACGAGTATCTCATCTCGCCGATCACAGGAGAAAAGATTCCTGCATCCAAGGTCTCGGAGCACATGCGCATTGGTCTACTGGATCCGCGCTGGGTGGAGCAGCGCGACAAGCATACCGTGGAGAAAATCAATCAGGACAACGTCTTCGCCGCGGGCACAGCCATCGAGGCGAGTCTCAAGCAGCTGGCCGAGCGCCGTACGGATATCTTTGGTGTTGGTGATGAGGAGACGGTTATTGGCAAGAAGCTGGGCGAGGAGGAGACCAAGAAAGACGATCGCGTCACCTGGGACGGACACACGTCCAGTGTGGAGGCAGCCACCCGAGCAGCCCGCGCGAATATAACGCTTGAGGAGCAAATTCATCAGATCCACAAGGTCAAGGGACTGCTGCCAGACGAGGAGAAGGAGAAGATCGGACCCAAGCCGGTGGGTAGCAAGGCCACGCTCTCAGCTCCGCCGCAGCCGTCAACCAAGTCGCAGCACAGTCACTCCAACCAGGGTCAGCACCACCAAGGAGGCGGTGGAGGTGGTCACCACGGGCACCACAATATGCACCACCATCATCCGCCGCATCAGCCGGCACCGTCGCACCAATCGCACCACCACCATCCGCCGCAGCAGCCCCAGCCGGTGATGCAGCTGATGCAACTGCGACCACAAATGATGCGTAAGTAAATAAAGAATATCCATTTCGCTCCGACTGTGAACCATTTTTACTTTATAGAACCCCCGTTTGGAGCTGGTGGTGGAGGCTATATGAACATGCAAGGTGGTGGAGCGCCTCCGCCAATTGCACCTGCTCCACCGGTTGATATAGTGGAGGATGAGCCGCCTTCCAAAAAGATGCGTAGCGAGGACAACCTAATTCCAGAGGCTGAGTTTATTGCCAGCCACAAGGTGGGTTCGATTGTGATATTCCTCCTTTTCAGAATGTACAGTTGAAGGATTTTTATTAACCCATTTCGTGTTTTTCTTTTAGAGCCCTGTGACAATTCAGGTCCTGGTGCCCAATTCAGACAAATCCGAGTGGAAGCTAAATGGCCAAATGATAGCCGTGACCATGGCACTCTCCGAACCGATTACCAATCTCAAGACAAAGCTGCAGGATGAAACTGGCATGCCACCGGCCAAGCAGAAGATCTTTTACGAGGTAATAAATACGATTAATTTCAAGAACTTTAATTACAATAGCGCCAATTCTGCAGGGAATGTTCTTCAAAGACAGCAATACCATGGCTTTTTACAATCTTGTGAACGGAACCACAGTGCATTTACAGGTCAAGGAGCGTGGTGGCCGCAAGAAGTAGGAGGATCAAAGAATAACGCAATACCAGACACAATTAGGAAAGCTCCATATGTAGAAATTTATTTGTATATGGTGTTTCGCATAAATTTGTAATAAATTGTCAATCACAGAATTTGTTAATTGCACTTTAGCTCTATAAATTTAAGGTGATGTACAAAACGGAATCGGTAGAATAGTCGGGGAATGCGCCGAGTATAAAACGGAATGTTACGTTGGGTTTTCGGAGAGTTATTAATCTGCAGTGGCCAGGATGCGCGCCATTTCGCGATACCGGTGTAGCATCGGACCGTAGATCTGCTCGCTGTCCTTGTGTGGTTCGCACACTAGGGCTAACTTGTTGCTCGTCAGGCTAAGGATGTATTCTCGGTAAGACAGGGGCTCCTCCTTCTTATTTTTATCCAGCTCATGAAGGTACAGAGAGTAGGCGGCCCTGTAAGCGGCTCCCATCAGGGCGGCCTCATGTCCTTCGTCCTGTGAGGTGGTGATGACTTAGTATTAAACAACTAACAAACGAACAACAAATTGACCCACCTGGACATGAACAGGCGAATTGAACACATCGACGACAGTCTGCAGAATCGATCTATTAACGGAGGCGCCTCCGGTGACAAGGATTTGGGTCTCGGGACCAAAGTGGTAGCCAAGGTCTTCGGCCACAGCCCGGTGATGCAGCATCTGTCCTTCAACTAGGGCACGAATTTCTATTTGAGGCGAGCTGAATCTGTAATACGAAAGTAGTAAGGAATTATACTATAGAGTTATGGGCTAAAAAAGTCTGTGAAATAAATAAATTACAGGCACGGGTAAAAAGTAATTTCTAAAAATAACAGCTCACACATGATTGTTTTATGACGACTACCCTATAATTTTAACAGCTGCTTTATTATTTCCGTCTGCTTCGAAAACCTACTTGATAACACCCTTGGCTGCCTCCGGGGAGCTGGGTACCATTTCCTTGCTCCACCGTAGAATTCCCTGCGCCTTGGGTATAATTTCCATATCGGGAAAGTGAATGGCCATGTTTCCAAAGTTTCCGCGTGGAGTGGAGTCGAGATACTCATTGAATTTATCCCAGTTGCCGCCGGTCATCGACTTGTTGATTCCCTCGCGGACCAATGAAGCATTTCTAAAACTAGAGGGGGGATATTTAATTATACCTATAGGATCTAATCCATCAAGAACTACTTACCATAGCAGGCCCATGAATGCTTCGATGTCGGTTGGATGACACAACACGTGACCCTCCTCCCAATGCAGTTGATCCTTCATGCTCATCATTAGGGTGTCGCTGGTGCCCAGGGAAATGGTCAGCCAGTTGCTCCCCACCAGCATCCCGGAAAGCGACGAACAATTGTCGCCCGTACTGACGATCACTTTGCAATCGGGCGAAAAGCTGAAGCGCTTCACAAAGTACTTTGAGACGTTTCCCAAAACAGTATGGGGACTGACCGGAAGACCCAGGCGCTCGTCAAGATCGGGTGCACAGACATTCAGGCATTCCTTGGACCAGTTCCGCTTGCGAATGTTCAAAAGATTCATCCCGGAACCGTCGCTAAAGTCAATTGGGGCAACAGCACCCAGAAAGAGCGACGATATGAAGCTGCTGACCAATGAGATTCGTACGGCCTCGTCGTAGGCGTGGCAGCGTTTCTGGTATATCTTCCTGATCTGGGGTCCCGTGAAGCGTTCGTAGCACTTGGAGCCGGTCAGTTCCACCATTTTGAGCTTGCCCCCGACGGCCATCTCCATTTCCAGGCACTGTTTCGTCGTGGTGGCGTCCATCCAAATGGGAGTACGGTTGACCACAAAGGCGGAGTCGTCGATTTGTGCGTGAAGGAACTTGTCGGAGTCGAGCTTTTGGAGCGTGCTAATACCGTGTTTGGACCAGTACAGCGATCCGTGCTGCTGCCCGGAGCCACTGACGCCCGCCACGGTACTAAGATCAGCCTGCTGCATAACCAGCCGCTCCAGAACAATGTCCATGGCCTTCACCCACATCACGGGCTGCACAGAGTATCTAAGGAGGAGGAGAAGGGGATTAGAAAGAGTTTAGTTTGATTTATGGATATCAATAAAATGGGTTTGATAATATTTGATCCCTCTTATCTTGAATTACTATTACCTAGTATTAACTTTAATTGGACAAACACAATGACTTGACATTCAAATTGACAATCTAACTACAAAGTTGAGAACTAAACTAATATATATTGAAATATTAATATTAGTTAAATCCAAAACTTGCTTAATTTAAGCGGATCTATCTTATTTTTTCGAAATAGGAATAGATAAGTTTATAATAAACCCAAGACAGAATAGATATCAATTTGACCTTATTCTGAAGTCACGGACTCACTCATTTTTGTTGGGTCCGGCATTGGCTCCTCCCGTGGTCCGAAACTCCGGCAAATCGGTGTCGAATTTCACTTCCGCCTTTGCAACCACATCCAAACTGGAGCTCAGCAGGACCGCTTTGAGCTAAACGGAAGAGGTAATGGGGCACCAATTAGAGGAGATATGGAGACACACCTCGAAAATAACGATCAAACAGAGGGCAACTAAGAGTCACCGCTGGCGTCATTCAGGAATTGCGAAAGTTATTGCGGCTCTATTAAGATAATGGCGGTGGCCAATACATCCGAACATGAATTTTAATAATCAAACCCACAATAGTTAAATTGTTTGTGCTCGGGGGGCAGATAAGGCGAGAGTCGAGCCCCAGGTCACTGTCACTGATAAGAATAGTTTGCGATTGCGTATGGGGGGTAACAGGTTTCCGAGTTCCGTTTGCCCTTTTCGAGTAACACCATTCCCACGAAGTGAGAAGAGATGGAGACGCCTCCGCATTTTAGATGAGATGCTCAGATATGTACTACGTAGGCAGTTCCGGTTCTTACCTTTTGAGTGCTCAAGTCGAATCCAAGAAAGGTTCGTTTCAGCTGCTTCGGCGGACCCATTTTCGAACTGCTTCCGGTTTTACTGGGAGTTTTGGAACTACTCGACTGTCGCTCGTCTAACGCATGCGGCGCTGCCCGATTCCACGGGTTAAATAGCCGGAACGCCGAGAGATTTTGGATTTTGTCGACGGTATCGCATAAAAAATGTTTTGAGTTGTAGTGTGGCTGTCGCTAGATTCCAAAAATACCCTATTTCTGTGAGCTGGCGCGAGTTTCAAATTATCATCTCCCAATAACGGTTTAACAGATTCAATAATTGTTGCCCCATAAAAATAAAAATTAAAATTTGGTTAGAAAGAAATTTAAAGAAAAATAATTGTTTATACCAGAATATTTCACAATAGAAAGCAAGGAAGTTAAAGTTTTGATAAAGTAAATCTTATCTTTAAGAACCAGATTTAGCTTAAAATTTAACAAAACTCTTTTAAATGTATATTTTGCTTTCTCACTGAACTTTTCGTAATTTTCGAAAAAGTATTTCCAGTACATTAGAAAATCATGATAAGTTGGCAGCACCAATACACTGTTATTTTTCATTTTTATCTGTTCATTCCGTTAATTTTAGAAAATTCAATTGAAAACAAAAACACAAGTCAGTCAAGGGCATTGCAAATTTTTTTATCTTATCATTTGATTTTAAATTTGTTCAATTCAATAAACGGAATAAAAAAAGGTCTCTATTTTGCCATGCCTCGTGAGCACATCTCTAATCTTATCGAACTAAACGTCGGAAACTATCGAGAAATATCGGGAAAAAAACTAATCACTAATTTTGGGCCAGGAAATCGCTAGTTATAGGTCAGAATTGGAAAATTAAGTTAAATTGAGGTGTTATTTGAGTCCGCTTGAGTGAGCATGTCGCTAAACTACGAGGAGATGAGCTGGTCGGGTGAGTTTTCCCCGTTTCCGTCTTCATGCGGGCCCACGTCAGTGGTCGTCCCATGTGTCCGGTTCTCCGTGGACCGAAAAAATGGGGCCATGAATGAAAAGTGCCGGATCATAATCCTTGGCTTCTTGCAGATGTTCGGGATCAGTTCAGGAAGTGGCGTGAGGAGACGGGTCGCCACAGCGAGGAGGTGGTGCAGCTCTGGGTGGCTGTGCTGGAGGACAAGGTTCACAAGACCGGCAACGAGCGCCACCTCATTCTCGAACAGGTGATCATCGCGGCCCTGGACACTGCCCGCTTCGACATCGCCACCCAGTGCACCAAGCAGCTGGCTCTGGAGTTCCCGGGCAGCCTGCGCGTGATGAAGTTCAAGGCGATGCGCTACGAGGCGCTGGAGCAGTACGATGAGGCCGACGAGGTCCTGGACGCCATCATTGCCAAGGACGAGACTAATGCCGCGCCCAGGAAGCGCAAGATTGCCATCCTTAAGGCCCGCGGACGTCGCTTGGAGGCCATTAAGGAGCTCAACGAATATCTGAAGAAGTACGAACATTATATTCTTGGTTTAAAATGTAACCTTTGGAATGGTCTAATGCGAATTTGACATTATCTGAAATTGGCGAGCTGTCTGGAATCTATCTTATACCTATACTTTCCTTTTACAGGTTTATGTCTGACCAGGAAGCCTGGCACGAGCTGTGCACGATGTATATGGCTGAAGGAGAGTTCGGCAAGGCGGCCTTCTGCATGGAGGAGGTTCTGCTGCATAATCCCCATAGCCACCTGATACACCAGCGGCTGGCGGAAATACGCTACACAATGGTAACCTGACCCACATAATCCAATTATGCTTTCAAAAAGTTTAATTAACCAAATTCCATTCTTTTAGGGTGGCGTCGAGAATGTGGAAACGGCTCGCACTTACTACTCGCAGGCCCTGAAGCTGAACCCGCATAACTTGCGGGCTCTTTATGGCATTTACTTGTGCTGCAACTATTTGGCCAACTCCCGAGCTGTCAGCTCCAAGCGCAAGGAGCTGCAGAAGCTGGGTCAGTGGGCCCTCGAACAAGTTACGGAGCACACCACCAAACAATCCACGATCAAGAACAACGACAAACTGATTCTGTCACTGGAGGCTGCCTTAGGAAACCTGGAAATCAAATCGAATTGACCAATTTAAGCACTAATGGATATCACACCATTTGTGCAATAGATGCCAGAAAGTAATGATTCCAAATATTCTCAGAAATGGGTTTCCAGTTTCTGTTTCTTAAGCAAGTTACATAGATAAACATTTAAAGTATCGGGAGTAAAAAGAATTTTATAGTCAGTGCATCCGAGCTAGTATTTTTGATGTTAAAGTATCGGTGACGGCTTTGAACTCGGATAATTTATAACCTTGAACATTGAGGTATGCGAAGATAGTCCTGTAATAAATTTAGAAAAATCAATTATCAACATGTAAAGACTTTCTTTTTAAACCCATATACCTATCATTTCCATGCACTGCTCTCTTTTCTTTTCATGTTTCTTATTTTCTGTCGTCTGGCCTTTATTTCAAAAACAAAAACTCTTACTCATGCCCACGAATTTACATCTGTAATAATTAATCGGACATTGAACGACATTCATAATGCTGTTAAAGTGAAGAACATTTATTCTGAAGATGGGGCCTATTATATACGTACTGTTTACTTGACTATTCATAGAGTCCATTGACTCGCATTATTGTAAAAATTGCTTTAATGTGCTAGATTAATTCTCACTAGGCTCGAGCGTGTCCATCGCCATACAATTGCATATTTATATACGTTCATGGCAATTATCATATGCATATTTACTTGCATCGCACTGTAGGTGCAATCGTCGACTGCAGGGCATTCGAGGGCAGCGCTGATAATCCAGCGGACGGTTAAAAATAGTCCAACAATGGGACAGAATGCAATCAGTGGAATGCCCCTCCCGTCCTCGGCGAAGCACTTCAGTTTGTCGAGGAGCCGTTGCCGTAGGTCCGCCCACTATGCGATTTTCTTGAGTGTTTTAACCGGAAGAAGTCCTTGAAAGTGAGCGCTGGTGCGGGTAGTGGCTTCTCCGAGTTGCTGGTGGAATCCTGACCATGTCCCTGCGAAGAGGAGAGTGCCATATGACCTCCACTTCCGCCACAGACCGGCAGTCCATCCAGATATTTCAGCTGGGGAAGCACCTGCAGAATATACTCGCGGGGTCCTTGGCCACCGAAAACAGTGCGTATGCCAGGATTTCCCATACAAGAGAGCTGATCTAGCGCAGGACACTGCCGTTCGATGCGGTGTATCCAGTCGGTTATGTTTGCTATATCGCAATTGTTAATCCTAGAAAACGAAGAGGTGTTATTAGTTGGAAACCCATTTTAATAATCCTTAAAAATCACCACAAGATCCTCAGGCTCGGTAAGTAAGGAAAAGTATTTATGTCCAGGTTCACATTGCGGTCCAGAATCAAAGTGTCCAGGTCCTCGAAAAACGAGAGAAATCTCAGATTTCGGAAATCATTGTGACTCAGATCAAGGAATTTGGTCTGTGCAGCAAATTTGTCAGCCAGTCGTCGAGGAATGGTCTTCAGGTTTTCATACGCCAGCGATATTCGACCATTGTCCTCCAGAATGCTCTCGGTAAAGGACACGTCTTCACTTGGACAACTACTGATGGAAAAGTTTCCCGAAAGGTTGAAGGAGTATGGATTCGGCGTTATCATCTTGCCCTCGTTGGATTCGGTCAGGAAAACGTCGTTATATTCGTAGTTTAAGCTTTCTACCGACTGGATGTTCGCACAGGTCCTGAGCACCTCCGTCAGGCCTGGATTCGATGGGCTGGAGTCGGCATATGAAGATTATTATCTGCATTTTTGGTCGCAGAAGGAACGTCTCACCTGTCTTCGGAGTTGGAGCGTTCAGAGGTCGATGTTCCAGACATAACGGCGCGTAATCCTCATACCTAGCAAGTAATCCTCGTCTCTGAGTATTCCAATTGGAACTGGGAGACTATATTTATTTTGGTCCAAAGTCAGTGGCAGACTGAGGAAAAATTACACTGATTCTCGCTCCGCGCAGATTATCTGAGTCTTCCGCTCCCAAGCAAACACAAACCCCAATATATGTACATATGTGTGCATTAAAACAATTGTCATCTCGGTGGTCACGATTACCCAGCGCACTCAAAATACACTCGAAATAAATTGTTTATGAATTTTTGTATGTTATTTCTTATTGTCGTAAATAATATTTTGTAGTAAAAAAAAACCTAAAAATATTGGGAAAATTTTTTATATCTATTTTATAAAAAAATTTTAATTTATCAAGATAAGTTTTCTTTTATATCTGACAAATGAAAAATTAGAGCAAGGTGTATTAATGTAAATTATTATTTCTAAATAAAACCTTTTTTCAGTGTAAAATTACTCGCTCAGATTAGTAAGTGTGAATGCACATACATACAAACATAAGTATAAGTCGAGAACAACAAAACAAAGTACGAGGAACAGAACTCTATTGTTTGATGCTGATACTCTTCTCTAGAATTATCTATGGACTGGGTATGTTAATTCCTGTTAATGATTAGTATTCAGTTACTCGTTTTTTAAGCGTCTTGTCAAATTTAAAGTACTTTTAGTAAGAGGGTTTACAGTGTTTCACCTTATCTTAACCTTTTACGAGTATTTTAACCACCCTTTATCAAAGTCGGAAATGATTTTGTACTTACGTGGCCAAGAACAATAGGTCTTAATAATTGAGATGGAAACAGGATATCAAAACGCTATTTCAACAATCGTTTTCTCCTTTATTTATATGTTTGTGCATATAAACTTTCTTATATCCACTTATTAGGGTGTAAAAACTACAAATAATCTTTGTAAATAATATATTCTCTGTAAATACTGTTTATACTTTGCACGCATGTAATTGATTTTTATACTTTTGTTTATTTGTGCTAGAAGCGTTGACCGATTGTCAAGTCGATCGCAGGCGGAAACACAAGGAAAACGTGAAAATATGTTGATATGTGACATTAATCTAGCTTTACAGCACGGCACCAGTTACATTTATTTTAATATTGCCTATAGGAGACTTCAAATATTAAGCTGTTGCATAATTAATTTCTTTTATTTGCTAAACAATTTTGAAACATTCAACTTAACAATAAATCTTTAAAAATCCGACTAAATTATAAATTTGCAAATACCATTTTAACCATATAAAATATTTTGAAAAATGTAAATTTTTTTTAAAAGTCTTATACAAATTTGAATTTTTCAAAATATATATATTTAATAAAATTAAATACATTTTAAATGAAATATTTAGTTATTTTTTGATGGTTTGTAAATCAGACGCTTGACTGTGGTTACACCTTACATGGCGATCGTAACTGTCCAAATAGACGTCTTTGGCCTCTTCTCTAGGTTTTGATTCGAATCACTCACTCATTCATTAAGTTAATTTACTCATAAGCACTCGTAAGAGACTCGAACAAGTGGCCAAAGAACTACTAGACGATATAGTGGAATGAGCGCGATGAAATACGGAGGGGCGAGCCCCCGGCGGGACTTTCGCTCTCAGCGCTACTGAAACGAACCCCCCTCCCCACCACTAGCCGTACCGCTCGTAAAGCTGCCTGGTACTCTGGTACTGCGGTTCCGCTGGGGCTGGAGCGGAGCATGGTGAGCAAATGGTCGGCAGTCAGCTCCACGCTCTAGACCCCAATAGTTCGGCGCGGCCTACACGCGGCAAAAGCTCAGCAAGATCGATCCGAATCGAATTGAATCGACTTTTCGAGAGTGTGTGCGAGTGTTTTTTGCGGCGGTGCACAGCTGTTGACTAATTCTCAGTCGGCGCTTGGCCTCGAGTTGCAAATCGAGTCACTTCAAATCGCAGCGGTAATAACAAAAAATATGCAACTGAACATGCGAGCATAACAAAAAGCTAGATTGAGTTTGTTATTGATTACTCGGGTTGCCAAACAACCATAAAATCGATTCTGGCACAGGGGAAAAATTTGTCTCCAAACTGTGTTAATTTAAGTTAAAGAATCTGAAATCAGTGTGAAGTGGAAATACACTAGTTTTAATTCAATCATATTCGAAATTGACCACAAAATTTGTAATTATTTCACTTAAAAATGGTGTAATTTTATACATAAATATGTATTTAAATTAGATTTGTGTATTATTCAAAATAATATAGGGTTTTTATAAATATTTATAAATATTTTGTGACTAATTGAGGATAAAATTAAAATTAATGTGACATAAAAATAATGAAATTTATGAATTGCTCATCAAGTCGACTTAAATTTACTACAAATTTGACTTTAATAAACATTCTATTTATATTTTTTTACTAATTACAAATTTTATAAATTCTTTACCGATCTGTGATTATTCATAAATAACCAATTAATATTTAAATTCACCAAGTATTACAAAAGCTTAATGTTTTATTTATTTTTCTAACTGATTAAATAATCCCTTTTGAACAAAAAAATATTTTTCTCTGTGCGAGAACCCCCACATATTTATTGATTAACTGACAACATAGTCGTACGATGTACATTTGTATGTGCGAACAATATCAATTCACCGAAAGAGGTCTTTCGCTCTTATCGCAGGCGCGTGTTTACCTCCAGTGAATTTAAATGCCGATTTGTGTCGGATTGCGATTCGCACTTGTGGAAACTAACTATTCCACTACTCCATCTCAGCGGCTTTACTGTGAGACAGTGGAGCGTGGCTTGCGCAACTCGGGCATGTGGATGTGCATAATAATGGCATTGGCCAAATCAGGTTTTGGCTTAAAAAGCTCAAAAGCCGAGAGTGTTAGCCGTGACACTCTTCTAGCTAGCGTTGAATTTAGCCAGTGTCCACTGTGGCCGGCGGACTCAAGTGGAAATGGGCATCTGCGAAACGAGTGAGTTCATTGATTAAAAGTGCTCAGCTGACGTTGCCATTTCTTTGTGAATCTTATCAGAGCAGCAACAAAAATAGGAAAAACCAATTAAAAACACCAATACATCAGATCGCATGAGACTTCAGGCCATGCAAAAGCGATCGAACCCGGGGCCATTCGTGTGTAAGCGGTGTATTATTGCAGATACTTGCGTTTGCGTAGTAGTCACAAAGAATCGCATTGTTCGGATCAAAGTCCATTAAAAAAGCCCTGTCTGACTCGCAAATCGCCATAGACCGATCGTGCGGGCAATCGTCCAAGTTTATTATCCGGTGGCGAAATGTGCTAAAATCTTACCGGTCGGGGTGGAAATCAAAATACTATAAGTAGTTTAAAAGTGAGTCGGTAAATATTAGTGCTTTCCCACGTAAGCAAATACCCAGATCCAGGGTTTATTTCAACTGTGCATCGTAGGTTTCGAGAAAATGTAATAGAATCGGTTTTGTAAGCTGTCGTAATGCCGGAATTCAAGGGCAGTCCACAATGCGTGAATGCTAATTTGGCGCTGCGACCTTTCTCGATGTCATTTCGGAGTACGAGCACCAAGTAAAATATGCAAAAACCGCATTCAAAAACGAAGGCAGCATGTGTTCAGATTCTTGTATACCCCTTAGCAACAGGGCGTATTGATTTATTTACCCTTTTCAAACACAATCGAGATTTCAAAATATTTATTTTGCAAATTTTGATTTATTGTACTATTTCAAGTGAAGGAATAGTCTAAAAATATTTCTTAAGCACCGGGTATTTCAATTTGTTTGTTGCTCCCCTCATTTTGTTTGTTTTTGTTTTTCGCCCGTTTTGCGTCATGCACAATGAGGGAGTTCTTTCACGATCCCATCTGTTTTTATCTCAAAACAGACTTCCTATATTTTCATTTGAATATTTGCCAAATCGCTAGAGCCTAAAGATAAGAATGGTGGTAAATTAAATTAAAGTCCGTCACTTATCGTCTTGTTTTTCGACATTGGAGTCTATCGCTTGGATATCCGTAGAGGCAAGGTTACCCTTTCATTCAAAATATTGTCACGGCCCAAGGCATTTACGTAATTGTAAGTTACAAATCTACGGAAATGGTTTGGGCTTTGATAAATTAAAATTATAAATTTAGCTGAAATTTATTTGAAAGCACCGAAAAACTGTTGGTAAAAAATAGCCATCGAATCAATAAAAGCTGAAAATTAGATAAGCAATTCCTTGGTAATTTCCTGGTCACTCGCTCGTTTAGTGCTTATCAAATTTGCAATATTTACAATTATTGATTACTTAAACACCCCATGTGATAAACTTTTTGCCACCAGTACAAAGTGCCGAACGTGATTGATTTTTGCCTTCTGCCCTTATGACAAAAAAGACAATAAAATAAAATCAATGCCCGGCGACGTGTAAACGGGGGAAAAGTAAAAAGTCAGGTGGCGTCTTCCCCACCTGCCAGCGCATTTATAAGGGTCTCGTTCTCGAGCGACTGGAATTTCAGCCGACTAAAGTCTATGCGCACTCACGCCGGGTTAATGGAATATCATACACAAAGTATTCATCATATGGGAAACTATAGCTTTGCTCCGGGCAGCGTCCAATTTATTCACCGGCGACATTTGAGCGGTGGAAGGACAGGGTCATACACTTAACAGACGTGTTCCATTTTAATTTCGCAATGTCGGGAAGTGTGAGCACTAATTGATCGTGTGTCTGGAATGCTAATTAGATGGTCGTACTTCACCTAGAACGTGCGATTACTTATGGGTATCAGAACGTTTCTCGAAATAAAACAGCAAACATTTCATTTAATCGGTGTCTACATACGCAGTGCTATTCACTTAATTTATTCAATGATATTTTTTGTGCCATTTCAGGGTTCCGAGTTGAACTTACTCCCAAAAAGGCAGAATGACTGGATCAGGTAAATCTATTTAAATTGAAGCAATTAACTTGACTTCAAAAGAGGATAATATACTTTGTAGACAGATCACATTCATGTGGAAACCATAATTTTAAAAATAGCTGTTTTACCACTTTCATTGAAAATCATTTTTAAATGTCACGATCGGTCTGACGCAGTGCCAGGAAATTAATTTCAAAGCATACTTATGGGAAAATATTAATTTTTGTGTAATGTAGAATCGGTGTGTATAATAAAGCTTTGCCAAACGTTTCTTCATCTATCAACCAAAAATTAAATAAAATATTTGGTATCATAATTAAGTTTAAAAAACGCTCTTCAGATTATATAATTATTATTTAAAATTTAACTAGAAATGGTGTGCTTTAGTTATAAATCTAATTACTTTTTGTATTTACTAACCTTCCAGTCCACGATCCGAAATGGAGCCTGGAGCGCCGTGAGTCCTCCGGTCATTTGGTGTGGCGCAAGGACTCTCCGGAGTCGAAAGTCCGGTTTCGCTTCGACGTCGAGGTCCTGGAGTTTGAGAAGCATCCCCACGAGGAGCTCGACGACAAGGAGGACCACTTCTCGATGACAAGTCTCTCGGCGACAGTGGCCATGTGCGCCACCTGCGTGGCCGTGGTGGCCGCCTCCGTGTTCCTGCCCTGGTATTTGATGGAGAAAGTCGGTTCGCTCTGAGAAAAACAAAGGCTCAAAGGCACTGGCTTCGTGTATATAGGTACCTCGACGGTATTAAGTAGTCTCTTGTACATAAACAAGCGTAGATTTAACTACTTTTAAATAGTACGTACGTTGTAAATAGACCCTAAACGCAGACTATGTGGTTTTTATAGAGAAAGAGTTTGAACAACTCTCGGTGCAATAAGAGTGCGACAATGACTGCTAATGCCAAACTATGGAATGTGGATTGTATTTTAGGATGTGTTAATTCTCATAAGTTTAGTTCTATGAAAGATCACAAAGATAGTTAATGGAATAAACGAAATTACTTGCCCTTTAAACTGTTCTCTCTTGCTGATGGAAATCAAGGGGTAGCATCTGCAATATACAATGAAGGACGATTACAAGATCACGAGAATTCTGAACAGAAGCCGGTGTAATAAATGTTTATCACGCACAATGCGTTGGCCACTTCTTTGGGAGATACTACTCGGAATTGAGGCGACCAATTAGACCGTCGTATTCACATAATGAATTTCCCAACCCCTGGCTCAATACCAATTTAAGGTAACAATCATCCCCCGCAGATGCTGCATCCCCTAGCCAGCATCCCTTGGCCCGGATTTCACAGGAGGGTTGATGGCGTAATTCCCATTTCGGTGCCTTGATTAAAATTCTTCCCTCTTTATGGCCACGCTAAAAGGGCACGAACATCGAATAAAATGTAATGCAATCAAATCATTGGGTAACGTTAGCGAAAAATGGCCGAATAGAACGTTATAAAGTACATTTAACGACCAACCCCTGTAAACACAAAAACTACTTTGAAAAACTAATTGGTAGAAAGAAATGTATTAGTTAAAGTTTTTCTTTTTACTTTACTTTTTTGTTTAATATTTGAGATTTTCTTAGCCACATCTTAAAATTATATTAAATCATATTTCACAGTTAACAGCCTATATTTCAATGGATGTATAGTTTTGATAGCTTTTAAATCGAGTTCCAGTACAATTAAGGACTATTTCAAGGCATTACTAACACACTGATAACACTGCAGAATCGAATTTACAATGACTAGAGTATGTTTTTTTACAGAGTTGATTAGAATGATGTCATTTGAGAGCTATATTATTCAACAATGATCTTATTAGCAAAGCTAAAACACTTAGGTCCCACAATATGCCGTGAGGCAAAAGATAAGAACCCTGAATGCCTTGTTATTTTTTCCGATTTAATTTCAATTAAGTTTTTCAGAACGGCAGCTCGACTTAAGGTACACTCTCGAGTCAAGAAGTGGCTAGCTGCATTACTGAAATCCACTCATCCGAGTGGACTCTTTGTCTACGTCAGAGTCGAAATTGATTTCCGTAATCTCTGGAATACTGCAAGGGGTGAAGTTGGATCATGATAAGTGCTTAAGGGGAATACGAGTGGGGAGCTCAACGGGGGTACGAAGCGATAAGAGCACAGCGTCGTGATAAGATTCTCATAAATGTGGCGATCTTTTATTTGAACCGCTGCTGATACTCGCTCCGTGGTCTTGTAGTGTTTTTGGATTTTGTTTTCGTTTTTTAGTTGCCGTATTTCTTTATTTCTATACGATCGTGCTGCTCCCTATAAACCCGGTGAAGTGAGTCAGTTTGTTGTTTGCCTCAGTCGCGAACGGACGGTCCGTGGAGATCGGAGATCGGAGATCGGCCCAGATACAGATACAAATACATAAGGCAAACAGACCGAGAACGGAATCGATCGATTGGCGATCTCGTTTGAATTCGAGACGCGGGCCAATCTAGTCTGATTGGAGATCTCCACGAGAACAGACGTTGTGCCTCCGCCAAATACAAGTGGGATATAAGCTCGTGGTCTAGGTGATATCCAGCACTTGCACTGGATGATTAGAGCCGGTAACCCGGGGTGCATAGAACGTAGGAAGTCGGAAAAAGTCGGAGACAAAGCCGAGCATACTTTATAACCTGTTTCGGATCCGTCTAAATGTAAGTCCCCGAAGGTCGTTCGCTCTTTTGAATAATTTCTGGCACCGACTATGCTTGTTTGTTTTTATTCGATTATTGTTGGTTTAGTTTTTATACCCGTTACTCGTAGAGTAAAAGGGTATATTGTATTCGTGCAAAAATATGTAACTGCTAGAAGGAAGCGTTTCCGACCCCATAAAGTATATATATTCTTGATCAGGATCACTAGCCGAGTCGATCTAGCCATGTCCGTCTGTCCGTCTGTCTGTCCGTCTGTCTGTATGAACGCTGAGATCTCGGAAACTATAAAAGCTAGAAGGTTGAGATTTCACACACATATTCTTGGGCTTCCTACGCAGCGCAAGTTTGTTTCATCGAGGTGCCACGCCCCCCCTAACGCCCACAATCGCCATAAACGATTTTCAAATGTGTCTGGAGGCCACATCTTTTAAGATTTTAAAAATATATAAACGCAATTTTATAGTGTTTATTAATACCTATCGAAATGTAGAAGACATTTTTCAAATCGGACCATTCATTAAAAAGTTATACGCAATCAAAATTGTTTATATATCTATCTCCCTCGCACTCCCTTTAGCCCCAATAGCTAGTCGGGACACCAACCCGAGTACAGCGTTCGCACTCCCTTTAGCTGAGTGACGGGTATTAGATAGTCGGGACACCAACCCGACTATAGCGTTCTCTCTTGTTGTTTTCTTCTTTATCTGCTCTCAGTGCCTTCAGAATGTCCAAAGTGCCAGAGACAACGTTTGCCGACCTGAGTCTGGCTGATAAGGTAAATATAACAATGAGCATATCAAATAGCATAGTGAATATTTATTAGCCGCTTAAAGTTAGTAGGTGGGTTGGATTCACCAGCCTCACACAACTCGTTTCCATCGCTGAACTTGGCGATTAATATGAAAACAGCACGTGACACCTCGACAAGCAACAAAGCCTCCTCTGAACAATAAATTAGCGCGAGCCATTCACCTCGAAGCTTTTAATACCCTTCGTGAAAGTGATCGCATGACAAATCCAGTGAAACAGCTTTAATTGAGAAACTGTAATGGGGGTCAAGCTCATTCAATTATCCCAATTTTAATGAATAAAGTAAACAAAATTTCAAATACAATATTTGGTTTACCACATGGCCCCGATAAATCTCGCTCCCAATAAATCTTACATTTATTGGCCTGCAGACTTCCAACTTCTAACCAAAAGATTGATCTGCTGGGGGCAGTAAATATCGGCTCATGAAGATCGTAGGCAAATATAATGTTGTGGATACAAGTGCATGTTTATTCCATATGGCCTGGCCAGTGGAACGTAAACAACAATAGACACAATGGACAAGGTATACAATCGCAGATTTCCTTAATTCCACTGTTTACATACACTCCGGGAAGCAGCTGATGGAGGTCCGGATTCTGAATCTACATACAATATATTCGCGATTTCATATCTTTCCGAATCAATTGGCGCGACGAATTATCGCCGGTATGCTAAACGATGCCAATTAGTGACCAGCTTCGAATATATTCCCTTCGGCTTTTCTTTGCACTTAAATCTAGATTTGCCCGGAATACGACGCAGAAGTCGCGCCCACAAATAAGTTTCTCATAAAAAATGTATCAATCCCTATACTAAGCATAAGTGCGATTTTGGATGCCTTTAATTTCCAAACGATTTGTTAATTGAAAAGTGCAATAAATTCATGAGCTTGTGATTATACGGGGCGCCTAGTTAGTTAAATTGATTAGATGTAGGCAACTGTATTCATTAGCACATTTTAGCAGAAGATGCTAAAATATGCAAAGCAATAAATTGAGAATAAATTAAATTATAGAGTAATGTGTTTCTTGCTGTAAAAAAAGGTTAATGAATAGAATTTCTAATTATTGTTTACTACTATTATGACATTAGCATTAAGATAAACTAAATGAGCTCAGGAGATATTCATCGTTTTCTTGATAGTTGCTATCATAAGTCATATAAACAGAGTTTAGCTATTATAGATTTTATCTTTTTTTGGTTTTATTTTCATTAATGATTGTATTTTAATAGACTGCAGTCAAGAAGTCCAGTATTGAAGCTAGACGGTTTTCTGATGTCTCAACCTGCTCATTCAGCTCCAGTAAGTATACTAAGAATATATTGTAATTTGGTTTTCTAAAAATAAAAAATATGTTTTTTAATATCAATGTTATTAAAACCAAATGTAATATTATAATTAAATCCAAGGAATGCCTGTTTTATGTTTTATTTTTAAGCGGAATATACAATTTTTTTTAATCTTTTAAATCTTACCTTCTAGCCTGTTTCACCGGAAGCTCCGATGAGGACGAGATCTCGCCGAAGGACAACCATCAGCGCAACTCAGCCGGCGGGACCGACTTCTGCGTGAAGAGCATTTCGAAGAGTGCGTTTGGACGGCGGGAGATCGAGATCGCCGAGTCGGAGATGCCGGGCATTATGACGCTGCGGAAGAGGGCCAAGGATGAGAAGCCGCTGAAGGGAGCCCACATCGTTGGCTGCACCCACGTCAACGCGCAGTCGGCGGTACTGATCGAGACGCTCGTCCAACTGGGCGCCTCCGTACGCTGGGCTGCCTGCAACATTTACTCGACTCAAAACGCCGTTTCAGCTGCTCTGGCGGAGGCGGGAATCCCCATCTTCGCCTGGCGCGGAGAGACGGAGGAGGAGTTCTGGTGGTGCCTGGACAGGGCCATCCACTCGGAGGGCTGGCAGCCCAACCTGATCCTGGACGACGGCGGCGATGCCACGCACCTGATGCTGAAGAAGTATCCGGACTACTTCAAGGCCATCCGGGGCATTGTGGAGGAGAGCGTGACCGGGGTTCATCGGTTGTACATGCTCTCCAAGGGGGGCAAACTCACCGTGCCGGCAATCAACGTCAACGATTCGGTTACCAAGAACAAGTTCGATACCTTCTACACGTGTCGTGACTCCATCCTCGACAGGTGAGCTTAGAGCATAATAATATTTAGTTTTTATTCTTACATAATCTCCTGGCAGTCTAAAGCGCACCACGGACATTATGTTTGGCGGAAAACAGGTTGTGATCTGTGGCTACGGGGACGTTGGTAAAGGTTGTGCCCAGTCGCTGAAGGGTCAGGGCTGCGTTGTCTACATCACGGAGGTGGATCCCATATGCGCTCTTCAAGCGGCCATGGATGGATTTCGGGTGGTGCGGCTGAACGAAGTCATCAGGAACGTGGATGTGGTGGTCACGGCAACGGGAAACAAAAATGTAATCACCCGCGATCACATGAATCGCATGAAAAATGGCTGCATCCTCTGCAACATGGGCCACTCTTGCTCCGAGATCGATGTGGTGAGTATTTAGGATCCAGCTTTACTGCATATATTCTAATTTTATAATAACTACTCTAGAACGGCCTGCATACCCCTGAACTCACCTGGGAGCGAGTCCGTTCCCAAGTGGACCACATCAGGTGGCCCGATGGCAGGATGATTATTCTGCTGGCCGAGGGAAGACTGGTGAATCTCTCCTGCTCCACAATCTCCTCGTTTGTCGTATCCGTGGCCTCCTCCACTCAAGCCCTGGCTCTCATTGAACTCTTCTCAGCGCCAGGGAGATACAAATCGGATGTCTATCTGCTGCCAAAGAAAATGGGTAGGCTAGTCTATTAGTCCAGTAAAAATATTTATCATAAGCTATTGAATAATTGCAGACGAGTACGTGGCTAGTTTGCATCTGGCCACCTTCGATGCTCATCTTACGGAGCTCACGGACGAGCAGTCCAAATTCATGGGCTTGAACAAGGCCGGGCCTTTCAAAGCCAATTACTACAGGTGGGTCTGCCTTCTTCCCTCTAAAAGCGCCCCATTAACAAATCATTGTTGTCTCATTCACAGATATTAATCAGTATTTAATGCAGTATAGAGTTATTCTCCTTCTGTAGTTTTGATATTAATAAGAAAATATATATTCATGAATAAAAACAAACTATAAAATAAGGTGCTAAGTCCAAGGGGTGGGTATGGGTATACCGTATTTCTGGGGGTTACAAACGCTCATAGACATAAGCTGGCTGCCATGAATGTAGATGGCGCTTCATGGTAGTTATTAGTTCAAGAAACGGCCGCAATTCGAACCTTGGTTAATTTTGGTTTATTTAAATTCTCAGGCGGCGCTACACATTTTCTGTTGGCTTATGCTTAGATTGATTGATTGAACGAAAGAAATAAGAATATTAACATAATAACAAACATAATTAACATAAAGATTTATCTGTTTTATAAAATAAATACTATCGAGAAATGCTCAAACCTACCTATATAGACTTTACCAAAATCAGTCGAACTCTAAAAACATATAGATCTAGTAACCCAAATTTAAAACTTACCGACCACTATATAAACTTTGCAGTTCTAAATCTCCAGTGAATAATTCAGTTCCAAACTACAGATATCCTAATAATTTCTTTAAAAAATTATGAACCATTCTCAGGGTTTTTTATTTGGACAAATCACACTACCTTTTAGTTAATTATCAGTGGCCATGGGTTCCATATTAAAGGAACATATAAGCCAGATAAGAGCCATACTGTCCGATTTGAAGGATGACACGCAATTAGGTGAAGAAACTGGGGATGGTGGCGGCAAGGGAGTGCTCAAGATGAAGAACTGCCTGGGGAAGGTAATTCTGTTGACCAGGTTCATGAGGGAGAAATTTGTGGAAAGTGACGAGTTCTGCGATCAGGAAAAAGCTGCCAACGGGATAGTCTTGTCACAATGTGAGTACTTTCCACTTTCCAGGAATGACATTATTCTCTATGCACATTTATTCTCAGGCACTCAGAAAATAAAAGGACTTTCTTCGATCCTGCCGTTATTTCAGAGTGAAGGAAGGCTTAACGGCGCGAATCAATCCTTCTTTCATCTACACGTTGATAGTGTGCTTGCCCAGCTGGAGACTATAATCAGGAATACCTCGAAAAAATCTTCCCCACCCAAGGATACTAATAAGGTGCCAGGCGATATAAAAACGGAAAGTGCCCTAAATGAAAGTTCCACGGATGAGTTAAATGATTTGCGCCTCCAGTTGAAAAATGCTGAGAAAAAGCGGGATCTGGAAAAAATTGGATACAAGTTGATGATATCGAAAGAGCGGCTTTTGGTCCGTCAGGCTCTGGAAAGACAGAAGATCGCGGAACTGAAGCTCACCGAAGAGCAGAATCGCGTCAAGGCACTCGAGAAAAGTCTCTCGGAATACCAGCTTAAGTTAAAAATCCTCACCGAAGAGAATCAAAAACTGAAGGATATGCAGAAAGAACTTCCTAAAACTCAATCAAAAGCAAGAAATCTGGCGAAAAGTACAAGCTGCTTTAAAAGTAAACATCGAAGTTTTTTGAAACCTCCCGTGAAGCGTCTGCAGCTATCCGAGGATTTGTGGGACAAGATATACAAGTCCTGCTCTCAGTCATCACCTATCAACTCTGATACGCGTTTGATCCGAGTTTGGTCAAGGGACAAGACCAAATCGGTGGCTATTGGGCACTCCTCCGTTCCTTCGGTGACTAGTAAAGTTGCATCCAGGGTCCCCAGTTACCCACCGCTGCCGAAATACCTGGGAAAAACCTTCGGCGATAAGTGGCTCAGTCTCCTCCGTTGGTGCAAGGAAAGAGTCAAACCATACGGTCTTCCCATGTACGAGTTCAGTTTTTCCTGGACCAGCGGACGGGCTCTGTGCGCCATCCTTCACTCCTATCAACCCGACCTGATTGACAGCATATATCTTCAGAAGAAGAAACCCGAAGAGACCTTGACATATGGCGTAAATGTGGCCCGAAACTTAGGTGTTACCAACACCATTGACTTGGTTGGGGAATGCCTGAAGAGGCGTCCTAACTTCGAGAAGGTCGTCGATTTTGTGGACGAGCTGCAAAGCTGTCTGGATCCAGATTTATGAGACAATAATTGGCATCTGTTTTTATAAACATAATTTCTATATTTTCTATAAAAGTGAATAAATTTATTTATTTGTGGTAGAGTATGACGACAGAGAGCTTTTTACTGTTTTGAAGAGGATACAATATATTTGGTTAATTTATTTTGATCCTGATGGATGCGTTTTTCTTTTGTTTTTGATTAAAGATTAAAGAACTTTTCCACCGTTTTATTTTATTTAATTAAATGGAATAGAATAAATGATGTATACAAAATACTTTATTAATGTAATATTGTTTAAACAAAAGTCAACCAGATTGTTACGATTCTGAGACACAAAAAGTAATTGTTGAACTTTAATATTTATGATACATTATAAATCGATTTGTTTATTTTACTTGGGTTACAATTAAATAATAATTATAAATTATTTTGAATACTTTTTGTTCTTTTTTCTTTTTCTTTGTAAAATTGAACATTTTTTTTCTAAGTTTTATACATATAAAAAATATAAGCGGCAGCGGAATTATGGGTCATCTTGATCGTGAACAAAAGAGTTGGGCCAGTAGCTCATTATGCCAAAGATCGCCTTCTGGTTGCCCCGCGGTCCGGTCAGTGGATTTAGCTGCATCAGGAAGGTGACTAGCCAGGCCAAGTAGCAGCAGACGGCGGTAAGGATCACACAGCACCGGATTATGCCACGCTCCTCGTATCTGTAGGACACCAGGAATCCGATGATGGCGAACAGCAGCCAGAACACGGTGACGACCGAGAATGCCACATGCTTATCCATTTCCGGAGAGTTTGCCAGCTGGCCGAATGTTGGGTTCTGTTCTGACAACTTTCCACCCTGCGTCCTGGATATCGGAGCCTGAGCTTGAGCTTGGGCCCGGGCAATCCCAATTTGGGTGCCTGCACTCATAAACTTTTATGGCTGCGAACATTTCGATATTTTATGGCAAACAGCGGAGGCTGCAGGCGCAGTGAAGCGCGAAGGTTGTAAATGGAAAACTGTATACATTTTCCCGAGTGCCGGAGCGGTCCATAAAACTGCTGCCACGCATCCTGACTAAGCGCAAAATCCGTTTTACGAGGACTGCCAGCTCTCCAGCTCTGCAGTTATCCTGCCAGCCATCCTGCCATCCATCCTCCCCCCAGGATCATCCCCTCGACGTCCTGATGATGCCATAAGTGCCCAGGCGCGTCTCATAAAATGGCGGCTGTGCAATGGCATTGCAATGTGCGCGGTGCGGTGGTGGTGTAATCGAGTTTTCCCAAAGTGGCAATAAATGTTAATGGCGACATCGAATTTTCCATTTTCTCGCCATAAGTATCAAGACGTCCGGTGCCAGGCCAGCGGTTATTTCGCGGCAATGGCCGTCTTTAATTCCGTTTTGATGCGGGGGAATCAGCCTTATAGAGTAGAGAGTTCAAAAAACAGTAGCTGTCTCGGGGGACACAAACTATGCACACCGAACTCCGATGTAAACTGAAAACTGCCAAGATGTTTTGGCCCGAATGTAACCGTGTTTTGGGTATCGTAAATCTCCGATCTCCCGGGTCTCCCGGCTCTGGAATCGCAAGCAAATGCAAATCGGGCTAAATGTGTGATTTCCCCTTTAACACGGTCGGCACTTATGAAGAAACTGAGTTGGGACCGTACCGAAACAAAAAATCCAAATTCTGGGGCAACGCGCTATCGGTTCCGGTTTGGGTTTGTCTTGTCACTTCTTTGACAAACCGTCAAAATATTTGACTCAAGGAGTGTGGGTGCAAAATAGGTGCGTGACTGATTTGCCTAGGCTGATATTAGGTCTTCTTCTCCTTCTCCTGTGAGCTCTTATTAGATTTTAGGAAGAATATTTTTGGGTTTAAAAAGAGAACATATGGCGAAAAATCTTAAATTTGGTAACAATCTAAACTGGGTAAAAAGGGAATGAAACACTTCGCTCTTCAATAAATTTACTGCATTAACTATTTAATATTATTGGGATTATAATAAGTTTAACTAAAATAAGAACAGATAGCTCGATAACGGGAAACAAGAAATTGTAACACAAGACCATCTGAAAATTTGAGAACTATTATTCAAAGTATTACCCTATTAGTTTTAGGCAAACTGAAAAGTGTTACCACAATTATGAGATTTTAGCGCACCTGTCCTCCTTCGTTCTCATCGTACCTCACATGGATGTGTTGAGGGAGGGAACCTAAACAATTTGGATTAGTCGTACGACTCTAGCACGCGTTGTTTGTGCAGTCACTTAGCGGTTTAACTTGGCACCGGTTAAGGAAGTGTCCGCCGTCGCCGAAACACAAAGCTTGCAACACATTTCGCAGGTAAACACCTGGCCAAGGCGTCGAGTCGGCTCTGTGGACCGTGTCGCTGGCGCTGTGTCCGGTACCGCTTAGCCATTCTCACCCTCCTCCCCACCACCCCCTCTATATCGCCTGAGGAACGGTCTGGACAAGAGCCCGTTTTCTGTCTTGGACACCAACGGTGTGAGTTCTGGTCCCATACCTTTGTGGGCTTTCCCATTAGCACACATCCGTGGCCAGTTAGATCGCCCATAAGGCTGCTCAATCCGGTCATCTGACAGAAGGATTTTATTACGGGACTTACTTTCCATTTCCAACTTTTTCCCATCTTAAATATTGTTGCAACTTGTTATACCCTTTGTGAGGAAATTGTAGGTGCAAGTAAGGAACTATTTCCGGAAATATAAAGTGTATGTATATATCCAGTGTATATATCGAAGAACAAAAAAAGGTTTAATTGAGAATCTATTGGAAGTTAATATAATACATATAAATACATTTCATTCCAATCAAAATTAATTAATACCAATTGGATGTAATATCGGTTTTTATAAGCCTAATTCGATAATAAAAACCAAGATATTTAGTTATGAAAATGGATACAAAAATATAAAAAAATTAAATCATTTTCAAATACTAATAATACTAATTTAAAATACAAGGAAACATTTGGTTTTGTTAATATGCCTAGAAATAAGACCTTGAAGTCACAAAGGCGGCGTATAAATCAAGAAACATTTTATAATTAATAAAAGAAAGCGTTTTTGTAATAGTGAAATAATAAAAACATGAAGGTCATGGCATGAACACATTTGTATTATTACAAGAAAAAGGATAAGGAAGCAACTTTAATAGTTGTTAAAAACTTGACTCAGTAATAGCTCTAAAGATGGTTGTAATTATTCCATTTTAGATTAAGGACTTTCGATTTCATTGGGGGTCAAACTTAATTCGGCAGGTCGTCCTTTTATCTGGACATCTTTTGCGAATTAATGCTCCCTATATTATTCCCCCTAAGTGCTGGGAAAGTAAATAAGCACATGTGGCCATCCACCCCGAAAAATCGGGCTTCATAAAACGGAGTCTGCGCACAATAAAATGCATCCGTCGATGTTGTCGATGCTGATTGATTTTCGACGTGGCACGGAGTGTATCTGTATCTGTGGCCAAGTGACTGGTACTGTTTCATTTAGCAGGGCGCACTGCGCAGATACAGATACAGATACGTTTATTTTGGATATTTGGGGCGGGGGCGTCAACGGTCGGTGGTTGATTCCTGTCGCCGGCGAATTTATGTATCTGGAACGGAACGGAGCTGCAACCCCAATAAGACCAAGACCAAGAACCGAAATATCGACGAATATCGAAGAATTTTCCCTTGGTGGGGTGTGCGTGTGCCTTTTTTGAGGGTGCGGGTGCGGTTCGAAAGAAGATATATGCCCGTCATATATCTAGGCACTTCCCCACGCCGCCTTATTTATTTGTTTATCTACTATTTATGATCCCAAGAGCCGAAGCCGAAGTCGAAGTTTTTCTTAGACCCCGTCCCGCGTTCGTCACGGTCGCCGTGGCTGTTGCCGATTTTCCTATAGCCATGGGTATAGGTATACGTATACCATAGCCTTATTGGCATCGCTCTGGGCCTGGGTGACTCTTGGCGTCGGCGTCGTATATCCGAGTCTTTCTGTGTGTGAGTGGGCCATGCGATTGCGATTCCTGGAAACTAACAGCGATTCACAGACAGCGGAGAACTCGCACACCATTCAGTTCAGTCGATGACGCTCCGCACCTCGGACTCCAAAACCAAAGACAGAAAACTGGCCCTAACACTTGGCCACCGCCGGCGCGCTCTTTCTCGAAAGTGTTAAAATAATAAACCAACAACAATAATAATATCAGCCACAACGAGCGTTTACAACGGGAACTATAACACTGTAATCGACAGACTATTGGGCCACAAAACAAAGATTTAATGTGCAATTTTCATAAACATTCCGCGCCAGCCCCATTGACTGTGTGCTTTAAATTATAGCCATCATCAAATCGGAGACACATTAGGCGGACCGGTGGCAAATATCTCGCCATTATCAATTATTGCACCTAATCGTCAATTATAATATTAATCGCGTTCTCGAATTACCACTGCATTCAGAGCCGACGGCAAGTGACTTTGGCCAAGTTCGCGTATTGAGTGATTGTAACAAATGATAATATACTAAAGACAGTGCGAGCTGATCTGGGTGAGTATGGGATTTCATCATAGAATAGGTACTTCAAATAAAATTTTAAGCTTTGACAGAAATACTTGTTAAACTACATTTTTAATTACTTTAATTTGGACTTATGTCCGAAAATACAAATGTTACAGTTACCGGTATACCCAGAAAAAAAAGAACGAAAAAAATAAAGAACATTTTTCATGATTTGCGAACAATCCGTTTTCCTTTTTTGTTCTCCCATTTTGAACGTTTGTTCTCAAATCTTCCTAATTAAACACCAACATGTTCTTAAAGTGAACCCATTCGTTCGCAAAGCTTGCAAATATTTCGGTCAAATTTTTTGAACAAGCGTTCATGAACTGACAACAAACGGGCTTACGCACTTTTTGACCCCGTTTGGGCTTGATTTTTGAACGTTTCGAACGGATTTTTTTCTGGGTGTAGAAATAAAGTAGACAATCTGAAACACAACAATGAGTTGGCTTTAAAAATAACCTATTTCTGAAATCGAAGCAAATGTACTATGAAAAACATATAAAACTCAGTAGATTCTGTGACACCGACGGATTTTGGGTTGGTTTTCAAACCAACCGTCCCCAAAGCACTCGTAGATGTTTATGTATCTTGGAGAAAGATAGAAATTTTATTAATATATTGAGGGTGTATTTAGTAACAAATACATTCCTTAAAATGGTGAAAAAAATAAGGAAGAACTTCAAAAGTTCGGGGTTCAAACGGAAGGAAAGCGTTTTATAAAGATTCGAAGAATTTTTAATCCAAAGTAAAGAAAGAACCAAATTTTTGCTCAAATCATTTTTGAGCATCCGATTTTCAGTGATACTTGATTCTTTTTACAAAATGGCTTTAATAAAAATGATTTAATCAGTCAAGTATCGCGGAAAACCGGATGTTTAAGAAACATTTTCAGGTATATTCCGAATTCTAATATTGACAATCCGAATAAATGTCTAGACTCTAGACGTCCCTCGCGACATCGTTGGTGCCGTTCTCAAAAGGGGGCAATGATTTTATTTGAGTTTATTTTAATTAATTAATTCTTCCTGCCTTAAGGCCTTTTTTATAAGCTTTAATAGTTTTATGAATATTCGTCCGTTCAGGATGAATTCGAATCAACATTCATACTTTTGTAAGGGAAAATGAAACCCCTCTTATTTAATTCAAAGATGTCTTGTTTTGTCGACGGTGTGGCTTTTAGAGGTTTAAATTGGTGATTATCAACTTGCAATTGGAGTAAAATTATTTATATTTCTGAAACAATACTTTATTATTACATATATTCATAATGTCACCAGAACAACAATTGTAAGCGATGAAATTAAAAAATGAGCAGACGATTTCAAGATTTTAGATTTAAAAGCAACATTCTTTAGTCAAAAAAAATTGTTTACCAAAATGAAAAAGTCTTTTAAAGTTTTACGAAACTTAAAAAAAATGTTAGCTTACTTCTATTCAGAATGATTTCTTAAAAAGTTTAATTAAATGGTTTAACAAACTTTCAAATCTCGTTTTATTTTAGAAAGTGTTATTGCACTAAATGGCATTGGACCAGAAATGTATTCCCTATGTTGTTATCCAATTAAATACAATTTTTTTATATATCCTTGCAGAGGGTATTATAATTTCAGTCAGATATTGTAACGCAGTGAAGGAGACGTTTCCGACCACATAAAGGATATATATTCTTGATCAGCACCAATAGCCGAGTCCATCTAGCCATGTCCGTCTGTCCGTCTGTCTGTCTGTCCGTTTCTATGCGAACTAGTCTCTCAGTTTTAAAGCTATCGCAATGAAACTTTCCCAAAAGTCTTCTTTCTATTGCAGGTAGTATATAAGTCGGAAGCGACCGGATCGGACCAGATATCCTATAGCTCCCATACAAATATAAGAAAATTCATTGTTACTTTGCAGGAAGTAGGCGTTTTGATTTCTGACAACTTAAAAAGGTATTTCTTTTATCTGCAAGGGTATATAAGCTTCGGCTGGCCGAAGCTAGCTTCCTTTCTTATTATGTTTGTAATTAACATTCAAAGAAGTGGAAATTGTTGTTTTTCCTGCCTTTCCACGCATCCCGATGCAGTCAAGGCCCCATAAAGAACGACAATGTTATCATAGCCGTGCTTTATGTCCTTTTTAATTCGACTCCACTATGTTGCAGTGCGTGATACTATTTGCAGTAATCCTTCGGCAATAGCAACCATTCGTTGTGGGGATGAAACAGATTTCTGGTTGATGGCATCTGGGAAATTCCCACGGCTTGTCATGGACCTTCGCTCCACAAGATCACGTACGGCCATCAAAGCCCAGGCACACATAGCGGGAAACGGAATGGCGGCACTTAAGAACCGCCGCCGCTTAATCCAATTCCGCAAAATGGAGCCACGCTCACCACCCCCACTTTCCACCCCTCGGCATTGTATTCTTTATCTATCTGTCAACCATTGCCAGCGATTCCACCACCTTATCGCTGTAGCTGCCTTTCTGTGTGGGTGCGTATCTGTGTCTCTAATGGCCGCACACATTGTTGCAGTTCAGGCGGATACAGATACGTTTTTATATTGCTTCGCTGTGACAGTGGGCGGGGCTTGTCGAGAAAATAATGGCGTGTAGATACTTTGGCGCTGCCAGATCTTTGCGAATTTGAAAGGTTTTTTTTGTGAATGTCGAGGAATACTTAATATTTCCCTTAATATACATCGTAATTTTCAAGCAATAATGTTGTACAAAAAAATAGTTTTACACACAAAAATAAAACTTGTTAGAATTGACCAATATAATTGTCAAACAGTCCCCAACCATAAACATTTTCAATTCTACCAATTAAATAGTTACTTTCACAACAACAAAAACTCGGCGATGCCGATCCAAACTGTCAAATCTGGCATCGTGGCATCGTAGAATCGTAGGAATCGGCATCGTTTTACTCATATCTGACTCGTGTTTTTATATTTAACAAAATGAACCAAAATTCTTGTCAGAAAAAAAGGAACCAATATAGACCAAGATATCACCGTTGTTAGTCTTATCCACTTAAGACCATAGATTAATTCTTTAACAATATAAGACCGCGAATTCTTTAGAACAAGAGAATTTTTTTTATGTTTTACTGTCTTGGAACCCGACATACACGAAATCTTGACCAAAATGAAACCGCGAATTCTTTGGAAGAAGAAGAACCATTAAAGGACCATTTCCATAACACGAATTCAAAAAAAGATTACCCGCAAATTCTTTAGAAGAAGAGGAAATTTCATGAAAATTTATATTGAAATGTCAAATTTGAAATTTGTTGGCGATGCTACGATGCTACTCGTACGATTCTACGATGCCGAGTATACTCAAATTTTTTGGTGTGTATAGAATGTTAAATTAAAAAGTTTTTTTTGCAATAATAAACATATCTTCTGCGTTTTGAATTCTTGTTTTTAAAACAAATTTTCAATTAGAAAATTTTGATTTTTTACTGTTTGAAAACAACATTAACCAAATCGTTCTATTCGGGGGTGTCACAAAAATTTCTTCCAACCACAGATGTACATAAGAATCTTAACGGATTTTAGTTGACACCCCTGATTTTACAGTCACACTTCAAATCCAGCCAATGTAAATCCAGGTATAGGACCAAATAATAATTTATAATAGTAAAATAATAATAAACACTTTTCCTTTCTTAAAAGCTTTAAATGAGAATTTTTCATGTTCCCTAAAAGCAGTAATAAGTTTGTACCAAACATGTCATTATTCAACAATATTTCTAATCTTCCCTGGTAATATTTAATGATAATTGTAATATTTGACTAATTGGATAAGAAAAATTACAACAACAAAGTTTTAAAAAGTGAAAGGCGGGAGCACTGCTGCTATTTTGTCCGCAGCTGTATATTTTTACGTTATTTGGTTTTTATTTTTAATTTTTTCTCCTTTAAAAAAAAATTCTAAAATTATTTTGAGTATGGGGCTAGAGAAATAAAGAATGTCACTTTTAAAATACTTTAACAGCATTAAAAATCCAAACCAAGTTGGCCAGTTTCAGCATTTTTTGTACTTTGAGGTCCTTTTGCTAACTTTTTGGAAAATGGAGTTTAACTTGCGAATTCGTAACGAATTCGAATTTATCGCATCCATCGAGGTAAATTTTTGATGTAACATAGTGTAATTCTTAGTTATTTTTTCATGCACCAAGATGTGTGCTACAAAAAGAGCTTTTAGTGAAGTCACAATCCCATTATTAGGAAACAATTGAAAAGTTCACCTCATGGTGAATTTGGCCATTCAGCTAATCCGTATGGGCGCCACCTAGTGTTATGTGTGCAAAACATTCGTATAAGACTCTGCACAAGAAATATAAGACAGCGCAAAACAAAAGGGCGGAGCCTAAATCCATGATGGCCGCCCCGTTTAAGCCATGCACATATACACACAAATATAGTCTCCCAAAATTTGAGAAAAATGCATCGTTGACTTATCGTTAGTAACTACCCATTTTTTCCATCACAAATTAAAGTTCCTTAACTTTGTTATATCTGCGAAAGGTTTCGCAATACATGCCAAACAATACTCTTAGACAAGATAAAAGCGAATGATTAGGTAGAATAAGAATAATAATTAAAATGTTATTATTTTAAATTTAGCAGCCATTGTCAAAATAGCAACAGTCAAATATGTATCCACTGATAGGTATGAATGCATTTTGTCCGGATAAGGTTATTGTTGTAACTCTTTCTAATTAATTTAATTTAACTCTTAAATTTTTCAACTGCTTTTAAGAATTAATTCTTTTTCCCCTCTAACAAAATAATTTATAAAAATAGCATTATTAATTTAAATTACAATGATTTTGTTTGAAAATTAAATATTATCGACACTTAAGAGTCTCATCTCATCTGTAATAGGTTAAATGCCGCTAAATGCGACGTTATAAGTGAAAAAAGGAGGAAACATTTTAATAAGTAACTTAAAACGGTTTAAAAGCATAAGTAAAACAAAATTTGTATAAAGCGATTTACTTAATAAAATTTAAGAAAAGTATTTTCTTCGTCCATCGACTCATAAGCATTAAAAAGGTTTGCATTCTGTATAAAATGACAATTTTTCTAAATGAATTCTAAATGAATAAAATAGAAATGTATTTTAATCTACAAACTTAAAAACAATATAATTTTTGTTATTAATTTGACCATTTAACGCTACAGATATTTTAATTAAATAAATTCAGAAATCGCCGGGCTACACAAAAAAAAAATGGTAAAACTAACCAATATAATTGTCAAACCACAAAAATTGTCAATTCTAACAATTAAATAGTTACTTTCACAACAACAAATACACACAATACACAACAAAGACACACACCCAAAGCAAAAACAAAATACACGTAACTATTTTTTATAGTTACGTGACTATCCGTATATGTCAATTTAACCAATACAATTTTTTTGTGTGCAGCTGACAGCAAAGAAAAGAGTTAGATCTTTGAAAAGTTCGAGTTACTATTAGAGCCCTGCATGAATGGATTCAATTTTTAATTTTCGTAGTGTGCCATGTAATTTTGAACTCATTCAATTCAATAATAAATTCACTTAACTGAATTTAAATTGAGTTGAATTTTTATTTAACTCAAAATTCAAAAAACCTTTTGAAATGAAATTAAATGACATTCAAATTCATTCTGATTGAATGAATGAATGAATCAATCTAGTCGACCTGTCTGAATTTTAAAAATTTGTCAGAATTTATTTTTGCTTCCTACGGAAAACAACCAGACGAAAAATTCTTTGAAAAAAATTGAAAAAATGTCGACCGAAAATGTAAGTAATTTTAATCGAAAAAGAATATGTTTTTGCTTATCTTTTTGAACCAGATGCAAGTATAAAGATTTGTTTGTTAATTTTTTTTAATAGAATGAACTGACGACTGATATTGTTAAGCAAAAGCTTATGAGTGGAAAATTTTCATTTTGCAGCAAAAGAGGGCGCAGTAAGGTTAAGATATTTCATGACTTATAGTGAGTTCGAGTTAGAAAAGGTTAAAAAATCTGCACCTTTAAATGTCATATTAACTCGTCAGAACAAAACAAGCTAAAGATAATAATTAGCTAGCATAAATGAAGCGATGAAATCACTTTTCGAAATGTTCTCCCTTTCACATCTGCACCCCTTCATATCCATTCGAAACTCGGCAATTCTTTACGATCTAGCATTGCCATTAAACGACGACCTTGGCCCAAATGCGGCCTCGTCGATCGAGCGTAACATTGCGCAATGAAAGGATGCACGAGGTGTCCTTGAAGCAAATGTCTGGCCATTACGATCCGGTTTCTAAGGCCATTTGGAGGCTATGAAAAGAGTTGAGTCCTTTATGCAAAGTACTGAGCTGTGTGTGGTGGCCTCAAGGTCGAGAGTCTTGCGTGGGTGCGATTGAGTTTCCCCTCTCGCAGGATGCAAATCAGTGCGGCTTGCGAGCTCAGCGGTGTGCAACATGTGTTGTCCGGCGGTCGCAGATCGGTTTCTGGGCAGACTCGAAAGTCTCCGGATCTCCGCAGGATAGCAATCGAGGAAAGCGCTTTCCACAATTGCCGGCGGACCTCCACGTGCGGCAGTAACGGTTTGTGCTCCATCGCCCGCGAAATCTAAGCGTCCTCGTAAATCCAAATCGTCGGACTCGGCTCCCTGGCTACGTGAAATCGTAAAAGCCCGGGCTCGAAAGTGACCCTCTCCCGAAAACAATTCGTATCCCCGGGCTCCTTACAATGTCGGCAGCTCCTTTTGTCTGCAAATGCCAAAGAAATGAGTAGGAATAAACGGAAATGCCAGAAAGAAGCAAATTTATTGCCAGCAGCGGACTCTGCGAAAATGTCAATTTCGTTTTTATAGCATCAAATGTTTGGGAAGCTTATGCGAATGTCTGTCACAAAGTGGATTCCAAACTTACCCCACCTAGAATTGCCTTTTTCGGCGGTAGATTCCCCGCTTAGATACTTTGTTTGGTACTTGGATAGTTGGTTTTATTCGGGGGATTTCTTAGTCAGTTTTCATTGCGGCTCCAATCTCCTTTCGAACACTTTCCTAGAAATGTAAGTGCTGCAGACCCTGCGGCCGAGGCCATCAAAAGCCAGATTTCTTCGTCTTTGTTGCACTCCACTCCCCGCGGCTGGGCATTTAAAGTGTATCTTTTAATGGCGGATCAATGAGATTTATATAATGAGTCCCGCTTTGTACGCAGCTTTGGGCGGACTCCATAAATGGCTGCGCTTAATGCGACTCCGCCATTTTAACTTCATCCCGGCTCCGTACCGAAATCCACATTCACATCCACATCCACAGTCGTCACAGCCAAAACGAAACGAATCGAAACGAAATGAAAGGCACAGAAATGAAAAGAAATCTGATATCATTCGGCGTCCGTAAAGAAAATAAAGAGGGAACCCTCCTTTTTTTATGGCCAAGGGGTCGTTGAGATTGTGAAGCAGAATTTACCATTTTGGATGCAGTGCGCCCCGCCACTCTCCTTGCCCCTCGGCAATCCAATCAAATCGAACCCATTCCCGATCCCATCTCCGTTGCAGACCAGACCGAAAACGAGAGGTTGGGCCTTTGTGGCCGTACTTTTTAACAAGTTTTATGGGATGTCATGTGTCAAATGGAAATGAAAATTTATGTGTTTGTAATTGAAGGCGAGGCGCGGGCAGTCGCCGCAATCTTCCATCCCGCCAGCCAGAGTCCACGGTCTCTCCAGCCCCTTTCCCTGATCCCTCTGAGATCTCCCTGAGGCAACTGGGCAAGCCACCATTTTGCCAGACCCCAGACCCCAAGCCTCGAAACACGATTCCTCGGTGAACGTCATGCTGGTGCTGTTGTTGGGTCTCCTCCTCGCATTTACATAAATTATAGCCCCTTTGTTTGAGCGAGAGTATCTTGACTTATCATCAGCAGACGCAGACCCATCCGGACCCATCCCATCGGAAAGCCGTTGGCAGGATGCGGAGCCTGCTTCATCATTATCACAGCAGGTCTCATCTGTAGGATGTTGCTTTCTATAATAGAAAAGCCGAGGGCATCGATTGCTGGTTTTTATACTTTTATACTCGGTCACTTTCAATCGCACAGAAATTGTACATCAAAGTGCCTTTTAATACCCTGTTTTTTTAATGCTTTCGAAAGGATAGTTTTTGATATATAATTATGGGTCTTTAACAGTATTTTAGATGGTACTAAACCTGACACGACATGAATATTACTTCAAAATATGACAAAAATCCAAATATAAATAAAAGTACTGGAAAATTACCTAAATTAATCATCAATTCCAACAGCTTGTTAAGAATACTCACATGTGCCAGTTTGTGTATCCATTGGGCCATAACAAATGATAAATCAGAATACTCTCCTTCCCAACCCACAAACACTAGGGCCATTAAATGACAAAAAAAATAGTGTATGAACGTGCTTTATGACCTAACAGTTCATGATAATAAATGCATGTGAATACTCATTTGTTTATTTGCATAATGAGCTCGCTTCACTTACTCCTACTTCCCATTGTTGCCCCGTTCTTTGGGTTTTTGTTATGCAAATTGAGGTTCTTGGCAATGCCGACGGCTCACGCAATTCGGATTGCCACAACACGTTGCATTGATTCGGGGACTCGATGTCGTCTTTATGAAATCAGCCATCAAATTAAGTTTATGTCTCAATTAGTTTGGATCGTCAATAATATTTCGTTTCGTATCGCGAATGGGCCACAACAGTTTGGTTACAATCCAAGCGGACTCCATAAAAGTACCGGCCCTAAGACCTACAAGCGTTTTAACTACTGCCAGTGAGTAAATAACGAAGGGGCGGCCGGGCAGACAGTGATCATTTTGCAGGGTATCGGGGGGCAAGTGGCCGTCCGATTGTAAAAAACGGTTATAGCCAATTAAACAAAATACTAAAACTTAGCACAGTGCTCCCAGAACGGCCGGCAGTCGAATAGTGTTTGCCGCTGGCTCATCTTCGATCTGCTGCCACGGGTCGTATGAGTGATATTCGCAGGGCTGGAAGGGATAAAAAGGATATCCGCCTTAACCCCTTCCGCTCGATTAACTGTGACATCTTCCAAACGTCTTTGTTGCCTCTTCCGCCATTTTTAACGCTGATGAGCCGATGAAGTTGTGCATCTCTTTTATGGTCCAAGGCGAAAAAAACGATGACGGGGCGGAAATTACGTTTTTCGGCAAGCATTAAAATGGCTCCCGGGCAGCTGATGTCAAATGCATTGCCCGGGTTTATTAGAACAGGTCTTTGATACACTGTCAGGCCCACGAACCCCGCCAAGATGGAGAAAAACGAATTATAATAAAACCATATGGATTTAATAGCGCGCTAAAAAAATCAAAAATGTAATTTGCATAACACAATTTAATAGCCTGAAGCTTGGCGGAAAAAGCAGACGGAGTCGAAGTGCGGAATGATATAAAAAGTGTGCCGAATTGTGATCAAGTTCTGCGGAGGATGATATAGGGAAATCAAATTAAATGGTTACAAATTTCTAAAAACTTTTAAGAAAAAAATTTAAACTTAGGAAAAGGTTTTTTATTTTTATTTAACTTGTTTAATCTTTTATTTTTAAGTCTTGTTAATTTAAGTGATGTCTGAGGGAAAACCCAAACACAAAATACAATTAAAATAAAACCAAAGAATGCGAGATTTTATGAAATGTTGTCAGGCAGCGTGCTCCAGATGACCCAGTTCAGCCGTATCTTCTCAGAATTTTAATTTTCAATGCCAGCGAGCTTGGGTTTTTACCAATTCCGGTTGCGATGCGCTTCAATTGAACCATTTACTAGGGCTGCCTCACAAACAAATTCAATTTTTCATTACTTAAATTAGAAATTAGTTGGCAGACCAAGCCCAAGTCCCTGCCAAAAATCCCATGTGTGTGAGTCCCCGCCCTCGGAAAGAAATGCGACTGGCAGGCGAGGAGAATGAGTGCCAAGCCCTGTGGCCGGCAACTGCTGAGGCCATAAATTGCGCCTGTCACTGTCTTAATGTCCCGAAACTCCACAATCAGCAGCGCCCAATGTCCTGGGCCCTGAGCCCTGAGCCCTCGGCTCTGAGCAAAGTCCACTGGTCGCACCCAGTCCCTTGTCCTTCTGGGTGTCCTGCGGCCGGCAGCGAAACTAAAGGAAAAACAACGATAATTTATAAGTCGTAAATGCTCGCCCGCCTCCCTGGAAATGCGAAAATGCCGAGATGGTGCACAATTTCCTAAATGTATCGCCCCAGTCCGATTAGCAGCCGTCTTTTGTCAGCGAGGAAACGACACAGTAGCCAGAGAACTGGGCTGGGAACCCCAGAGCCACCATTAAAACCCAGACAAAGCCAAACCATCGGAAAATGTCCGTTCAAGATGGCCGGCCGCCTTGTGGGGGAGTTTCCTCCGCCCGCCAGAAAATATCAAATTATTGGCAAGGACGAAGTCGAAGTGCCATTTCGGCAAATTGCTAAATATTTTCAAGCTCACTGAATCGAATCGCGAATTATTGGCTCATAATTTGGATTCCACTAAACCCAAATGAGTCGGGGAAATCGCTTTTGAACTGAAAATTATCAAGGCGACGTTATCAAGCATGGCTTATGTCACCAAGTACAAAATTTGAATATGCTGGCTTATCAATTGAAACTTGACTTATTCCTAGTTTATTGAAAAGTGAAATTCTTTGAATTAACAGAATTCTTAGAATATCATCCTGGTTTAATTGTTTTTAGGTTGAATTTTTAATGGATTTTCCTCGTAATTTTCCTAAAAAAAGAAATCAATTATAATAATGTAATCGCCTAAATTACGAGAATATATGAAAAGAAATGAGTAATACCTGTTGGAAAAAAGGTTAAAATCATAAGTCTAAAAACGTTATAAATAACGTGATTTACGAACTATTTCCATAAAAAAATCCTGCACATCCCCGGATTAGTTGGGATTTTGTTTAATGGTCGTCTTGGCTTAATTTACCTTTGGTTTCGGTTCTCGCACCTGAGGCTGAGTTTTAGTACCTAGAAAGGTGTTCGCTTTTATCGATTAGATGTGTATGTCAGGTGTTGTGCTCTATCCCCTTCGGGGTGTCTTCTCCGGTTTTCCCCATTTCCATTCCCCATGGAAAGCAGCCACGTCCACCGAATTCGAATTTTCAATTTTCTACGCCTATGGCGAGGGGGAAAAGGGAGGGGCCAGGGGGGTCCTGGGAGGCAGGAGGAAATCACGAGAGCGAGAGAGAGAGAGAGAGAGGAGCAACGCGACCGAAAACCAAGAGATTTCCACTCGCAGAGCGGCGCAAAGTGGTGATTTCGTGATATTTGCCTCACTCTCGCACACACGCACACATGCCCAAAGCACACACACACCGGCAGGGCCGAGTATCTGTGTGTATACCTCTTTAAGGCTGTTGTTCTGGTTTTGGCGCTTGGCGTTTTTTACGGTGCGCCGCCCGAGTATTTACCACTTTACAATGGCGTTTTAGTACCGCGAGTCGTCATTGTCGTCGTCATCATCGCCGCATAAAGTCGAAATTAAAACCGCGGAGTGTCAGCCATAAAGCACTAGCACCGACTTAATCCCAACCCCGATTCGGGTTAATCTGGCCAAATCGCCGCTCAACCATTGCCCATTTGTTAATACCTTTCGCGATCGAGAATCAAATCAAAGTGGAAATCACAGAACCAATTTGAGTTTATGCCGTGAAATCAGTTGGGATGTTACTAAACATTCATCGAGTGGAGTGAAAAATTGGACTAGAAATTTATAAGTTACGATAGTGCAAAACATGAAGAAACTCCGCTGGCAATTTATGGAACATCTTTATTCGGAAGAGTAAAGAATCTGAGGTGTAAATCAAGGCGAATTCAAGTCAAAAAGCATTTTATAATTTATCAAAGTGAGTTAAACGACGGTAAGCGATTTTATGGCAAGGAAAATACTCAATAAATAAAAAAATTAAAAATATGTTGCTTTCACAATAATCAAATAATGTTAGCCAGTGGATTTCATTAAAGTGATTAGAAGTACGTTACCAGTTTTTAGTTAGCTGCAATTTTGTGAAGTTTATTTTAATTTGATTTCAGATTTGGCAATGTGTACAAAGTTAATTTGATCCCACATACTACTGGGGAAAGAAACAAAATACATATTTAAAATACTTAATACTTTTATTCACCTTTTTTATATAAACTATAATAATTATCTTAAGTATATAAGCTTTCAACTTGCTTTTGTCTTTTCATTTAAAATTCTTCCTCAAGTTAGAGCAAAGTGATGCCATCATTCGGTCGGTTTACCTTTATTTGGAAGACGTTTATTTAAATGCCTATATAAATTAAAATATAAAGAAGTCACCCGAAAAAGGGTAATAAATTAGCTCAAATATAAAAAGAACTGACTTAAAGCAGGGTTTTTTCACTTAAAGTTTGTAATTTAATAAAGTAGTAACACTTTCAGAAATTTCCCACTTCATTAGCCGATTTGGGGCAGAAATGTTAATTCCAAATGACTTTCCGTTGACCGAACGTTCCGCTCGGCGGCGCAGCAATGAAAGCCATAATGCTATTACTTTGATTGCCTGACATTTGATCGATTCGGAGACCACATGCCACTGGGCCAGAATCTAATTAGGCGGACTAAAGCGTTTAGCTAATTGCAGCCGGCCCAATTGGCCGACGCGGGTGCTCGCTCATTTACGACTATCTCAATAAAAATAATGCATAATAATGGCAATAAAACAATAAAGTTATGGAACGCTCCGCATTCGGATAGATAGAGGGAGATGGCCGCCGGACGAACGGGCAAAATGAGCACATACGATGGCCATAAATATTTACAGCCAAGCAAACACTTGCTCAAATTAAGTACTCGTTAAATGGGAATTGGATGGCGGACCAGGACCACCGACCAACGACGACTGACCAGCAAATTGATAAAAAGATAAATTGAATCATAAAGATGGTCGCTTCCCCAGCAGCGTTCCACATTTCACTGTCCGATTTCGGGGCATTTGGAATTTTTTAATTGTCATGGAAAGAAATGCAAACAGATTCGCAGTTGCGTCCCCATTGGAGAATGGTATGGGTATTTCTAACCCCAAACTTTGTTTGTCCAGTCGGATGAGGCGGGAGTGGGAATCTGGATGGGTTTTACTGCCCGGCAACATGGGCCACAGCCGCAATGCGCAGATCCCGTAGCTAAAACCGAAGTCCATTACACACAGAAAATATTTCGCAGAAAATCGAATACCTACAATGGTGCGTAATAACTTCAGTCCAAAGTATTACAAAGATTTATTTTAAACAATTAAATAAACCGTACTAAGCATCATGTGTTACTGATCATATTTAGTCAAAGAAATTCAAAAGTTCAACCAGTCATTTGGGCATTTTTAAAAGTCTTAGTAAATTAGCACCCTGTATAACTTATAATACTTACGAAGAACACGGTTTCCTTTTTAATAAATGCTAATTTTATAAAACAATTTTATCTTAAAAGCGATATTTTTCTGTGTGCAGGACTCTAGCTCCATACATATTGCGAGCAAGGGGCCTTTTGTATGATTAACTTTCGGATTTTGTAAAATTATAATGGCCCTCTGCTGTGGCCCTGTTTTTGGGGGTTGGGCTGCCTTGCAAATGGCGCTGCACACCCCCAACTTTTTGGGGGTGGCAAACGAATTAAGCTCGTAAAAGCCCACACAAGCGGAATGGGCTCCGGGTATTTGGGCTTCGCTGAGGGATTTTGGGTGCTTTTTGGGGGTGATGCTTCTGCTCCGAATTTGGGTCTGCGTTCGGCTTCTGCTTCCGCTTCCGTGGCTCGTAAACCGGAGAAGGGGAAAAGGACATTAAAATCGCAACCCTCGAGCATTGGAAGGGAATCTGCATTAGCATTCTACCGAAATAAAGTTGCCTCCGGGTCCCAGAAGTTACACCATCTTGTAATATGTGCGGGACTCTAATGTAATACACACACGTGCTTGTGTTGACAAAAATACATACAATATCCATCCTAAGCGGAGGAACTGTTTGGGGTTGTGTTTGCATTCCTAGTGGGCCTGAGTGACATGTTTTTCTCATTAAGATAAGGCAAACAGAAGCGATGGAAATTTAAAAAGTTAAGTAGGGAATCGCGAGTAAAGATTACTGTTCTCCCAAAACTAACGGTCTAAATAACATTAACGTATATTAGTATTTTTTCAATTTTTTTATTTAACCATCAGTTTAGGCAATTAAAAAAATTTGATTGGTAAAAATGACCTATACGGATAGTTACGTATATTTTGTTTTTGCTTTGGGTGTGTGTCTTTGCTAATTGTGTGTATTTGTTGTTGTGAAAGTAACTATTTAAGTGGTAGAATTGACAATTTTTGTGGTTGGGGACTGTTTGACAATTATATTGGTTAATTTTACCAAGTTTTTTTTTTTGTGCAATGGTAATAAAGAAATGTTGAAATGTTCTATTATAATAGAAAATGCATTATTTAATACCTTTTAACGGTATTGCTGAACTTTGCAGAAGCAGCACATTAATGTCGAAAAAATATATTAGTTGTGAGTTAACAGAGATAAAACCACCTAAAGCGACTTCCTTTTTCTTAAAGTAAGGCCAATTGGGCGAAGAACACCCCCGAGCATAATGCTTTAGGGCAAATGTCTTTTGCAATAGAAAGAGTTTCCCAAGAATCTTAAGTCAGAAACCGTAATGCCACAGAGCATCGCAAAGGCTTTCGGACGAGACAATACCATAGAAATATCCCGGGCATTTAACATGCTGAAAGACTTTGCTGATTAGAAATTCTTGTAGTTTTTCCCATTCTTCCTTTGTCCGGGGAATGGGAATGGGAGAGGGAATGGAGGACGCACAAAGGAGAGGAGACAAAGCGAGAGAGCAATAAAATGGCTGCGAACGAGAATGGGAATGGAAGGCAGAGGCAGAGGCAGCGGCAGAGCAGACGAGGGGTGGTTTTATTTTATTTTATTTTAGAGATACAGATACACAACAGCAAAAAAGATACACATGGCAGGCGCACCAGCAGATACAGATACGAATGCGGCCACAGATACAGAGACTCAGATACACACGATGCACGGGTGTGCGTGCGTGCGACAGAGACGGCTTGTGGGCATGCGCACGGGTGCGAGTGAGAGGCGAGAATGCGGTGGGGAGTGGAGGGGGGTCCAACGGAAAACACATTTTCCAGCCTCGTCGACTTTTTACATCGCATTTTATGGCATTTGGTCGTAAACTTCTTGTTAGTGTAGAGCGGATCGCAGCGCGCGGAGCAATCGAAGCAGCGCCACGAAAACAACAAATCAATAGGCGAACGGCCAAGTTATTAAGCTCCCCTCGCAATTACCAATCAAGGCCCCCTCTCTTAAAGTGCTGTTTAACCGTCTAAAAGGTGCGCGAGTGAAAATGAAGCTGCAATTTCGAGGCACAAAACTCTTTCCATTCCGCTAAACTGACCACAAACCACGAATATATATCTGTCAGATAAACTCACGTAAGTGCCCAGAACTCCAGTCCTTCACAAAGCAAATCGCCAGACGAGGTGAGAGGTGTGTCCAATTTGAATAACTATTGCAACTGCTGCAAGGCCACCCAGAAAAAGGTGTCAAATCCTCAAGGTTGCTCACGACATTCATTAAAAATAGGTGCAACTCTGTTTTATGGCCGTGGCCATTTGTGTGTGAAATACTGACTAGTGCCAAAAAAAAGCATGTTCTTAAGATTTTAAACAATATCAAAAATACCAAAAATGGTCACAAAATTATTGGTTTATATTTATTCCCTTGACCAGAAGTTTTTAACGCTGAGAGTCCGTTTGTTTCATTACCGTTTGTGTCTCGGATCTCCTAGAAAAATTTAAAACAATTTTATTTTCAAATATACAAAAATCATAGCAATAAATAAAAAATTAGTATCTCAAACGATTTATAGTGACTGAAAAATATTTTATATAAATATATAAACTTAAACATACATTTTGTGTTTGTAAAAAAGTGTAATATTCTAATCATGAATCACGTCCGTTATAGATGATGAACATACATGAGTTTCTTTAACTGATAGTAAATACATAAAACCAAAACATTTTGAACTTGTAACTTGTCTGGCTGATAGGCCCTTCTTTATTGTCTGGCAACAGTTTTGAAATGGAACTCTTCAATGAACTTTATTAATATACCGACTTAATTGAAGCGTGTGATTGCGTCAATCATTTTATGACAGGGCCGCTCAGGCTTTCTCAATCGAATTCCCAGTTCGGTAAATAACTAAAAATACAATCCGAAAATAGCACCCACACATCGCTGCCGTGCACACTTCATTACCGATCAGGTGTTAACTGCATTCCGACCCGCCAAGACCAGGACTCCTGCCTTTCTGCCGTTTGGCCGTTTTATGGAGGAATCTCCTCAATTGAGCGCCATCGTTGATGGCGCACTTAATAGCACAACCGCTCAATGAATGCCGCTCCGTTTGTGTGGATTTATGGGAGGTACTAAAGTCATTAGCGCCAGTCACAGTCGTCAGCCATCGGCCATCAAACGGGGAACGGCCATCGAAGTTGCGTGCGGTTTTGGCGTTCTACATGCGGCACCTCATCTCCTACCCTCTCACCTTTGTGGCACCGTAATTGCGGTCATAATTTCATAAATATCCCTTAATCGCGCCAAGGTGCCTGGGCTTTTACGGTTCGGCTAGCTAGCTGGCCATAAAACGCCGAGTTGATTAAAACGCAGTGAAAAAACGGGTTTAAAATTTGGGTCCTGCCCCCGACATGCGTACTATAGAGTAGTACACAACTTGCTAAGCGGCGCGTCGGTCATAACGACCAATCTCTCACGCGAACGGCGGCGGCCATGATGGTCCGCCTTGAGCCGGGACTTTTTACCTTCGGGGGTGTGTGTACCGCTCAGCCATTGGGCTGGGCCAAGTGAGAAACAGAGAGAGAGAGAGAAGGAAGGAGAGAGGAGGGAGGGATACGAGTAAAGGAATAGAAAGAGTGACGGAGAGGAAAGATGCTGAGCTTAATACCACTGAAAAAAACGATAGTCATCTTTTTCTTAAATTATCTTTGAAAAGAATACATGATTATTTGTTGTAATTAAATTGATATATTTTTAATGGATATTTTGGTAAAATCCTCATTTTATTTATTTTACTTTCATTAAGAATACTGTTTTTGTGTACAAAAATGTTAACTAGATTATGTAATATTAATTGAACATTTGCAATAGTCTTTCAAAAATTTGACCGCACACCACGTTGCGTATACGTGATATACTCTTATACACGTCACTGAACTTCCTGATAATGCAATAAATACAAAACGTGCCAAACATTTTTATAATCTAAGTCGGATGTTTCAACTTCTAATTAGGTTGACTGGTCGCTTTTTATAAAACCATTGTTTGATTGTGCCAATTCATGGATTTTCAACACGTTTTAAAAATGTTTTATTAATAAAAATAATTTCGGTTTAAAAACTATTTGTCCCCTTTATACTGAAACTTGAATAACTGTATTACCATTTTTCAAAGTGTACCTTAAACCAGTTTTGGTAGGCAGTTTTGCTCTCGGAGCGTGCGTATAAGACGCGTTTTCTTATAATCCGAGTTTTCTGAAACTCTCCTCTCGCAAATGTTTGTTGGGTTGAAAAGGCAGTTAGCACGCTGGTAGTTCGGCACTTCCCCGCCAGGGGAGCTGTGTGCGTGCTAAGGTTCGTGAACTGGGAGCTATCCTGTTTAGTGCGCCGAATCGGCAACAGAGACCGCTGCGCTTCATTAAAATGGATAAAAGCACTTAATTTTGCTTAACAAAATTTTATTTTAAATTAATATAGCTTTAAAGCTAAATCAATTTTTTTTTAAATTCACAATATTTTAAATGTAGTTTTTAACTTATCTTATGCTATTACAGGGCTAAAGTTCTCGTATAAATCAATATTAAATTGTTTCTAAGCGCTTCATCACTAAAATTCAAGATCATAAGTTCAACCGACAAATAAGTAATCAGTGTCTAGTTATTTCATTCGAAATTGTCCATATATATTAAATATATTTCAATTTAAATACAAAATCAAAATATATGGCTGAGCCAATTACAGGGCTAAAGTTTCCGTATAAATCAAGATTAGGCAAGCATGTTTCAAAGCAGGGCACCATTCGAAATCTGAAGTCAAAAAATTCCAGATAATCCAGTGACCCTTGAAATTGGAACATATAAATATAAACTATTTAGCCTCTGGTGGAACATCAGTATTTTAGTTTTGAATCTAGCGTGTGTGCTCTTTTCGAAAATTCCTAGTTCCTTCAAAACCGAGTAGTATATTAATATATGAGGTAAAATGGAGGACAGATGGAAGACAGAAACTGACTGCCGGGGGTGGAGTCATCGTCTCTTGACGACAACAACCGCCACATCCCCCGACTTGCCAGTTGTCGGGTTTTATCTCTGGACAATTTCGAGTGCAATTGTTCGAGAGCTGCCTCGTTGGTCCCCGCGGGACGTGTTGTCCCATTGAAATGCCTTTGAAATCGTGTTTCTGCGGAGGAAGGAAGCCGGAGTCACCCAAGCATGTAGCTACAAGACTGAGAATGGGAATTGGAATGGGAATGGGAATGGGAACGAGCATGAAAAGGGAAACTGCCAGTGCACGTACAGATGAAATTCGTCTTCCAAGAAGTTCTTGGGCATAGCGACGTAGCAACGTGGCAACGGCAACTGTGGCCTCCTGCGATCGCGAATACATTTCCATATCCATTCGCATTTCCATTTGCCGCCAACTAAATTCCCAGGGAAAACGCGGCCGGCACAAGTTTCTCGATTCCGTGGAAGTGACAGAATCGCCAGCATTTGCTCCACATTTGTCTGCCTCTGCCCGAATGCGACTTCCGCCGGGAATACGTCCCCATATGGCCCAGCCGACGACCCTGAGCAGCTCTTACATATTATTATTATCAACACTTATTTGTGCGCCATCAGATGCTCTCCACTCCCGTTACTGTCCCAAATTAAATTGGATCTTCTCCGCCGACAGATGGGTTCTGAAAATGCTCGGAAATGCGCACATATGAATATTTATAAAGCCCTGCCTGTGTGGCACACACCTTTGCTAAAGTTTGTCGCTCGCTGTTTAAATGCAAAAATACATATAAATAATTTTATTCTGAAGAGAAATACTCAGGAGGTACCACTTATATTTGATATTTTATTTTTGAATTGTTTTTACAGACACTTGAGAAATTAACGACAAAGTTCACCATTTGATTTTATTGCATCGTCAAATTCATAGCCCTAATTTTGCCTCATTAAATTTATTTAAAGTCCCACTGTTTATAAGTAGTTATAGTCAAATTAATTGCACTTAACTTAAATATATGACCAATGGTAATGGATTATAGCATTTTTATTTTAATAATAAATCAGAGGAAGATTAGCTTAATATTTAATTAAATGTTTATTAACTTATTTGTATGATGCAGTAATACATTTTTAAAAATACTTAAAGTAAGGGCTCAGAAAAAAATATTTCATTGTCACAATAAATTCTGGATTCGGCACTGACTTAGTTGCAGATTCTTTTAACCATTATCTTCCGTCTGGGTCATATAAATATGTACATACCCTCGTAGAACCCAAACCGAGAACCCAAGGAAGGCTGCTCCACGTGCACGACGGGATTAGTTGGGAGCCAATTTATTTTATGTCCCCCGGCACAAACATAATCATGTCTAATTTTGTTTACTTTCAAAAATGTGCGTGCGTGAGTCTTTCCATGTCACTCGGATACATACAACATCCAGAACCACATCCATGTCTGAGTTTTCGGGGGGCTGTTTTCGGAGTTTGAGTTTTGGGTCCATTCACAGGCACGGGGACTCTTCCCGGCCGGAGATTTCCTGCAGCGCAGCAGCGACAATGTTCATTAACTAAATTTAGAGTGCGGCGGCTGGGGAAATTACACATTTACGCAGCGGAAAAGTTACGCAATCGAAGCAGCGAAATCAGGATGGTGGATGGTGCGGCAGTCCTTGGGCCATTTCGAACTTGAATCCCATTTCGAAGAACCCACCTCCACCTCCCCCTTTTTTCCGGCAGGACGAAAACCCTTGGCGAATGGGGTGTGTCCGTGTGGTCGGGATCGGGAGATGCGTGAGGCTTGTTTTAAAATTGCGTGTTTGCTGGGGGAATCGGAATTGAAAGCGGGTTGCTGGATGTGGGTGTGGGAATGGGAATGGGTTTGCGTGCCAAAGTGATTACGTAAAAGGGAACGGGGCGAAAAGGGTTCCGAAATTGTATTTCATTTTCGGGAAATCGCAACCGGAATGCGAATAATTTGAAACAAAAGTTGTCAGGGCAGTCACAAAATGGCGGCAATTAAAATGTTTAATGAAATTTGGCCAAAGCGCCGTTTTGCAGCGAGGAATTTGCCGAAGACTCGGGCCGTTCAGATATTTTAATTATCTCGGCGTTTGTTTAATGGCCTCTCTAACCCCCGACAGCTGTCGTTGGTTTGTTGGGGAAAAGGGTGAGCCGGAAAAGCGAATGAAAAGCGCGGCGAAAGAGCCATCTCATCCATATGCAAAAGGAGCTGGAATATGCGGTTTCCAAGCCATCGCCACCGCCATTGCAGTTGGGGTCGTGAAATCGGATTGCGTGTAGCCCATAAATCTGTGATTTTAATGCGCGTTATTAAATTGCAAACAGCCGCAGTTGGAATCGGATTCGAATTCAGAATCTTGAATCTGGAATCGCTGGCTCAGAGTCACTCGGCAGTGGCAGGCCAATAAAATGCAATTAATATGTTCCGCCAACCTGCAACAAAATGCAGCTCTTGAAGCCTGCACAAACTGCTCCACGAGGATGGGGATGGGAATATGATGATGATGACGATGAGGATGGGGATGGGCCACTGCAATCCGCCGATCGTGTCATCTTCGGCTCCATTTTGCGCGCATTTCGATTAAGTCTGTGCCGGGAATTTGCATTGTAAATTCAGCCTGGGATCCAGCGATATTATGGCCGATATCGGCCACTCCCCCAGTCATTAAGGGGGAGGGTTGAGGGGCTTGGAGAACCGAGAAACCGAGGAACCTCCGACCGGGTTCGTTATCGGGCGGCGCAAACAAGTCACGTCGCCTAATTTATGCGACGGCAACAGCGACGGCCAAAGCTAAAATATTCGAAAAACGTGTCTTTCGATTTTTAATGGCCGCGCATAAATTTCAACATTAAGACTCGTAATAACTTCATTACACGAACTATAATTCTGTTTCTTTTTTCGGTCTTTGTTCGCTTTTCGCTCGCCGACGGCACTCAAAATGTCAAGTTTTACTTTGCCGTTGGCTGAAAGCAATATTGAAATCAAGGCTCATCTGCATTTCGCACACATTTCAATGGGGTATGTGAAAGGAAAAGCCCAATTTCAAGTCACTCAGCCACCCACGCAAATTATGTATGAGCTATATATTTCCGTGTTATTAACGGATTTGTATCTGGGAAAAATTACTAAGATATTTTGTAAATATGCATTGTGCAGATACAAATTTAGAATATTTAAATAGATTTTTAGTATCTTTCGTAATTCAATTAAATAAACAAAAATTCAATTTCAATTTATTTTTAACTCACAAGTCTTCAGAAATTTACAATATTTTTGTATTTTTTTGAAAAACAAAAAGTATCTGCAGGTTTGTATCTGCTCAAACTACTACCGATACAAATAAATCAATTTAATATTCCTATTAACTTGTGAAATGATTAATTTTAATTAAAAGTAAAACTACAACCAATGAAACTTAACAGTCATGTATTTTTGTCTTTTTATGCATACATTTGTGCCTAAGGCCTAGTATTCACTTCAATCGAAAAGGCAACGAAACGAAAATTCCCATACAAAAATGACAGGCGGAAAATTTCATGAACAAAATTTTGTATGGAGATTTTCCTTTCGTAGGCTTTTTGATCGAAGTGAGTACTAGGCCTAAAATAAAAATAACGACCTTCATTAAAACTTAAATTAGTTTTCTTATTTAATAACGTTTTAATTGTCATTTAAATCTGTTGCAAATAATTAGTATAAAATCCATAATATTATTTAAAATCACAGCTGTAGTAATTGGTTATTAAATGCTGTCCATCTAAGATTTAGTTTGATTTTAATGAATGTATAGCCAATTAATCATTATTGACATCATATTCTGCTATCCCGTTTTAAACTTTTGCTACATAATTTATGTAAACTCACTGTTATTATTATGGTCGGCTAATGAGTTTTTAAAATGCACCTGAAGTCGAGCTGTATTAGTTTACGAGCATGAATAACGAAATATGCACAGCATACATACGTACATATATCAAATATGTATTTATGCATTCGTGCACAGCCACGCAGCTGACACGTGAGCCCCGTTCGGGACTTATCCGTAATCCCCATTGCTCCCCCAGAACCCCCGCCGGCAAATCCTGCGACTCAGACCCCAAAAACTTCGGGCTCAAATCTCATTTCGTATGCCAGTCCGCCATCCGCCATCGTTTTTTCAGTCGCGGGAAGGGGGTAGCACACTACAACAACAATGCGCGGCGGAGGTGTTGATAGAATAACGCAGGGCGTGAATTTTTAGTCGAAATATTACATACAACGCAGACACGTACGGTGCCCGGGGGTTATACATATTTAAGCCCCATAAAGGAGCGCGGTGAAGGAGTGAAGTGAATGTTTCGCCGCTGGCAATCAGTGGAGAAACTGCGATCCAGCGACCGGGATAAATGCACATATTAAATTTGAAACGTATTTGGAATTTTTGATGAGTCCCAAAATTGGGTTGGTGGTGGGTTTGGGTTTTGGGTTTTGGGATGCAGGATTCGGGATTAGGGACTTGGCATGGCGGCATATGGTCCAGATGGCAGGCCGGGCAGCAGGGGTTAAAAGCCACTTTCGATGCGCCATAGTTGTTGCCATTTTCCTCTCGGTTTGTCGCTGTCATTTCCGCTGCTGTTGCACATGGAGCGTACGTTGAACCGGGGAACCAAGCCAAGTGTATCCGAGAGATACAGATACCCGATATACCGACTATGGCTCTGCCTCTGCCCCCATTTGTGGCCCCTTCTCGCTGCACGATTCGTTGCGGTGGCTCAGCCAAGATTGAGGACGGGGTCCCAGTTTCAGTTTCAGTTCCAGCCAGTCTTTCCATCTCTCCATCTTTCAATCTTTCCATTTACCCATCCGCTGTCCGTCTGTCTGGGTATCGCTGTATCTCAGGCAATGTGAATGGCAATGGGAATGGGAATGGCCATCGTGTGGGCACTCAACCCACTTGACGGCGCGACTGGAACTCATCTCGAATGCGCGCCTCTTATCCGATCCATTATTTCGATGGATTTATAGGCATGAAGGTTGGGCAGCCACTCCATTCGGAGTACCCCATTCCGAACCCATCTTGTCCAGTGTTTTCGTTGAATTTTTTATGCCTCTTCGCCGGTCCTCGAATATCGGACCTCCTCGTCACTCTGCTGTTGTTGTCGAGGTGGTTTTATATTTCGTTATCTGTTCTTTAAACTTTTTCATGCCCTCGGTTAGATGGCATTTGAAGTTTTTGTAGTTGTTAGTTGGAACTTAGTTTTGCTGAGCTCGCCCAAATCAAAAGTGCTGAGAGTAGTTTTTTTAGGAAGATAAATTTGAATTAAATCAAGAATATTACGTTAAAATCGATAATAATATTTTTAAAATGAAAAAATCAGCAAGGATTTCAGAATTTATAATATATATAAAAAAAATAATTATTTAAAATAGTCTAATATATTTATAAAATATCAATTGAAGCAATAAATTATACAAATTTCATTGAACGTCAAAGAGACAATTTTATTTTAAGAAGTGAAATAATTTTTACTTATTGAAACTGTTTATTTTTAGTTCAGCACTTCCAAAATAATATAATATTTCTTACAGTACTTTTACCCTTAGAATGGGTCTTGCCCTTTAGACTTCCACTCGTGCAGTGTAATTTACAACTGAGACTGCCTCCGGAGTAAGAAATACAGCAGTAGGGGGAATATTTTAGAAAGTTACATAAGCAAACAATCCTTTTGTGTACAATATCTCTGGATCCGTTCCTATCTCGCCAGTCACCCTCAATGTGTTGCTCTAATTTCATTGTTCACGGTCTCTTTGCCTTTGTTTGAGTTTTGAATATGCCGATGGAACGAACGATGGAACATTTTTGGGCTGGGCAAGAGACTTAGGGCGAAAAGGGTTCTCTGGTCCTCCGGTTCCTTTGGTTCGTCCAACCGTCGCCACCATAAATCAGTTGGGCATCGGCATCACATCGACATCGACAACGGAGGGCAATATGCGTAAATGCAATAAAATCATAAAACGAATTGTGCAGAGGGGAAACTGGGATGCTAAACGGAAAATTTGAATCTCGGCTCGCGGCGAGAGTTGTACCGTTTTTGGGCCGACGCACGGACGGCTTTCTTTTTATGGCCCGCCGCGTTAACTGGACGCAAATAGAGCTCGACGGGGAGCTAAAACCGGGAGCGGGGGAGGGTCTTCTGCGGGCTTGACATTTCTGTTGTATAAATATACAAATACATATTTTGATTTGGTGCGCGTGCAGGCCATGCCTCTGCCCTAATTTCGGCCAGAGATATTCTCGCATCCATTCGATACAGATACAGTCCGCAGGGTGGCCGTTCTACATTTTTCTGTTCTTTTCTCGGACACTGACTCTGCGGATCCATAAAACGCCTTTACATTTTGTCCCCGCCTCGTTAGGCCGCGGATGTTGGACCTGCATCTACAAACTGGCAGATGCATATATGTATGCAAATGGAGCGTCCACCAGTTCGGAGGCATATGCAAATGCGACTGGTTATGCTCGGCCATAGACCATAGACCATAGACCATGGTCGATAGTGCTAAGACGACCCGCGGCGCATTCCGAAGTGCCCTATAAAAGTGTCACTTTTTATTTGGCCCCAGTCGGTCGGCTGATTAGTCAGCGTCCCAGGCAAGTGGCCATTGGGCTTTCCTTTGCATCTCCTTAGCTTTTCAGTATAATTGTGGATTCTTTTTCTTGTTTTTCTTTTTTTTTGCCGTTCAGAAGCCACTCGGGAGGTGAACAAACTGCCGGCAGGCAAATAAACACGAGTTGGCCAAAACGCCAGGGACATTAAATCAGTTCATTTGCATTCAGCGACCCGGTCCTGTTTATTTGCCCAGAAATGTTTCCATAAACAATGTCCGACTTTATTTACAAGAAGAGCTGGACAAAGAAACGCGTTTGTTTACCGGATCTATGGCTGCAATGAAAATGCAATCTGCCTTTGCAGTCAATAATGGTAAATACTGTTTATTGATTGTTTGTGCAACTTTTCAGCTTTTTGGCACATTTCACGTAGAAAAAAGTGGTCTTTGTTCGGTTTGCAGTCTTTTTAAAACCCATATTTCATGTTTTATTCAATGGGTTTATAAATTGTTTATTATTTATGTGGGAAATTAAATCGGTTGAGTGATTAAAACTCAATTTTTATTTGTTGGTAGGAAAATAACAGAAATCGTTTATTCCGGTTTTACAAAAAATTAGCCAAATTGATTCATATTAAATGACTTTATTTTTAAATATAGGAAAAATATTAATTACCTTTAACTTTATTGATATTTTAAAATTCAGTTGTAAAAGATATTACTTGATCCTTAATTAAATAGCCAAATATGATGTTTTCCCTTTTGCAACATTCTGATTTGATTTGACTGCATTTTGAAGCGGGGAACGGAGAACATTTGTAGCTACAAATGTCCAGCTCCCCCGGAAACCCAGGAATCCCCGTGCAAAGGGGCGATCGGCGTTTTGGGCAGCCAGCCACGTGCAATAAATCCAGAGACCATAATCAGGATTTATGGGGCTCGCTGTTGTTGTTGTCGGCGGTGCTTCAAACATTTTTATGATGTCTCTGCAGTATTTATGAGCGACTGGGCGAGCGGCGGAGGAGCGGACGTTGGAGCGTAGCAGCCACTGATATTACGCGGCGGGCATAAAATCCGAATAATTTGCAACAGGTGATAATTGTTTTACAATATGTTCGTGCATGCGAGCGGGGGAGCGCGTAGAACAAGTGTATTTATGGGCTCGGGCATAAAAAGAACCTTGTTAGCACCTCTCGATTGCTCTGGCTGCCAATCGAATCGCGGAATAGGCCCTACTAGAGAGTCGAGTTCCCGTTCCCACACATAAAGCCAATATATATGTGCACTCGAATTTATTCACTTCGAATTGCTTATTAAATAAACTTTTGCGGCTCTCGTGCAGAGATTGATTGATTGATTGATGGCCCCGGCCGCCCTGATTGATGGCTGCCAGCACGGCAGATGGGAAATGAGAAATGCCAAAAGCCGCCGCTCGGTGTGCAATTAAAAAACTTTTATGATTTGTTGTGATTTTTGTAATTGGCATTTTTACGAGGGCTACCTGACGATGCGGAATCGTAATCGGAATCGGAATCGCTCATTTCTATGCAGTATTCAGTGCGGCTTTTATTGTTTTGCAATTAATTTGGCATTGTTAATAGTTTGTCTGGTAGTGCCAGAATGGCTGCCAAAGGTGTCATAACTCACGTAATAAACGCCACGCGGTTTAGCCGGCTTTGTCACACTGGCTCCGAGCATAAAGAGCCACAAAAGATACTACACCTTATGCCACATACCATAGACCCATATACCATCCCGAACTGGGGACTGGCCCATAATTCACTCGCCCAAACCAAAACACATGAATGGCCCTCGCAATCGTAAAAGCAAGGAAAGCCCGTTGTGTTGTTGTGTGTGGGGAAAGAGTTTTACAATCGTTTAAAAACTCGTCAAAAAATTAGACCTTAAAATATTGTATTTGCATGGGCTTTTTACGAGCCAACAAAATATTTTTATATTAGCAATAATTTCACTAGGCGTGGGGCTCTGATTTGATTGTGCATTTTCGGCATTGTTAGGCGTTTTTCTTTTTGCTTTTTGCTTTGACATTTCGCCGCTGATTCATCGGTTGCAATTAAAAAGCGTTTATTTTTTATTGCGGTCCTCTTTTTTATCCATTTCGCACAGTGCATGTGCCGAACTATCTGCCTCCCGCTCTCGCAAAAGTGGGATGTGCTCTTCTTCGGCGCCATGCGGCCGCCATTGCTCTTGCCTCTCGCTCTCGCACGGCGATCGCTGAATCGCCACCTCGCTCGCACTCATTTTGGCCATTATGGCCGGCGGAGGTGAGTTTCGGTGTGGTGACTTCGCCGCTCACTCATGGCCGCTGCTGCGACGTCGACGGCGGCAGCGCTGCCTTGTTCTGTGTTTCCTTGCCTTTGTTTTCCATGCAGCTGCTGCACTTTTCCGGTCTGAATACATTTTCGGGAAAAACTCTCTTAGGCAAATTGAATTGTTAAGATAGACACAGTCAATTATCCAAATGGGTTTTAAGCACCTTCCTCACATAAAAATATAGTTTAATTGTCTTAATAATATTCTTCTTTTATTAAACAACTTATACTTTAACATAATTCTATTCCATTATTATAAAATTGATATAATTAAAATAGTTATAATAGATTTCTTATTTTTTTAGTGATCTTTTATTTGTTTAACACATTTTAAATGGGGCTTAATTTATTTATAAACACTGTTAATATACTTATTTGCTCTCATTTTATTGAATTCATTATTTCATTTAAGTCTAGGGTCTAGCTTCGTTTTTAAGTGATCAAAACTTTTGAGAAATACTGTTAATTTAAAAATGTTGAATAGATAACCGAAATCTTAATTTAAATCAATGTGTTGTGCTTTTACATTGATAAGTTCACAATACAGCTCAAATTTAGCCGACGGAACAATTCACCCAAATAATAACTTTCGAGGAGCGCTCGGTTGGATATGTTTGTAATTATTTGAAATCGCTAAAATCTCCTCTGTGCATTCCAATCGACATCTTCCCCGGAGAGTCCAAGTCACAGCGGTGCACTTAACCTTTAGAGGCTCCGAACTTGACTCGATCGCCGTGTGAGTCACACTGTTTGATGCAGCTTTAATGATCCCGCGCTTTGTAACTAAATGCACAATCCTAGGCGTCTTAACCGCTTCACAATTAATTTTATTGGCACTTAAGATTAAAAGGAAGCAGCGCAGCGGGCGAGCGTAATTAAAATAATATGAATAATAAAAGAAATTGCTCGCCAGTAGTCGGGCATCAGAGCAGAAACGCTTGCCAAAAGGCGTATTTCGGCTCCAATCTGAGCCCACTTAACCTCAGCTCAACCTTTGGCCCAGCACTCACGCACACTCGCACTCACAGTCGCACACGAGTGTGTGGAGTCCGTGAAAATGTTGCCAAAAAGTAAAAACTGAATTTCCAACTAGTTTTCCCTCTGGCCTTTTCTCTGCGGCACATTTCCCCCGGCCACAAATCTCGCCCAGCTTTCAAAATGTCAGCTCATCGATGGTAGTGCGGTGGCTTTTTTGGTGTCGAGGTCGGCTGGCTGCACGCAAAGAAATTGTTTCAACAAAATTTAATGAAATATGGTAATATATTTGGCATTTTTTCACATACCTACTAACTGATAGATTTTCCTTTATTAAAATAAGTGAGAAAATATGAAAATGATAGGTTGATTCGACTTTGGGTTGTAACTTTGATGTTTTTTTGGGCACCCCTGAATGGTTTCTGTTCCTCTCTGTGTGATGACGTGGAAGCCAGAATCTCCATCGCACCACTTTGCCAACCTCTCTGCAAACCACTCCTCGCACCACTCCGCACAAAGTTAATGGACCGTGCATGTTTTTCCCTCAGCCGTGGCGCTTAACATTATTTATGATGGATGAAAAACTGCTATTTCTGCTGCTCCTCTCAAATCGGTACGCTTTCAACTTCCTTTCGACATTGCTGCCATTGGTTGTTGTTTCAGTTGCATACTCCGCATAGTTTCGCAGTTTTTCCCTCTTTCCGCGCCGAATGGGTAATTATTTGAACACTTTGCCCGCCGGAGATTGAGCCATCAAGGGCATTTTCCCAATTGATATTTGCTTTTGGACATTTATTTGATGTTCTGTGGCTGTGCCATGACTTTTGGTTAATCTAGAGACTTAGAAGTAGATTTGCACAAGGGTGGCTAATCAAGCCAGATAGTGAAACATTTTCAATAAATAGGGTTTGCTAAATGAGATATTGTGTTACATATAAACAAGAAATATAAGGTGGTTGGTTTTGAAATCCATGGGTTATTGACTATTCAGCCTTTAAAACATTAAAAAAAGAATTAATAGATAAAAACTTGTATTTTGATTTTTCAATTATTTAAAAATATACCTCTGCTTTTCTTACTCCTAAAATTCCTAGAATCCTATATCCTAAAATACCAAATTAGTTGATATATTTAATAAAATGAATTGACCTTAAAAATTGAATTCCTACCAAATCATTCTGTAAAAAAATGGATTTATTTGAATTTTAACTTTAAAATTGATTTTCCCAACTCCGAAGTGGATAAAAACCAATCCCCACCTTAAACGTGTTTCTTTTTAGCAGAACTCGAAATCAGAAGATTTGAGAGGAGGTCCAGTAAAATCAACCCTCCTCCCCCTCGTTATTCCGACTTCTTTTCCCCCTCGGAGTGTGACCAGCTTAATTAAACCAGCACGGAAAGTGGCCGAAAGCGAGTTGAAGGGGGACAGGAGTCATCATCGTTAGCAACTGTTGGCCAGCTCGTTTTTTTTCCTTTAATAAAAATAATTACTCGCATTTTTTGTGTGTTGCTTCTGTTGTCTTCGTTTTTTGGCTGCCGCTTTGTTTTCTGGCTCAGAGCCGCAATTTTGAAGCGTTTTATGGCCGAGTTTTTGTTTCGTGTGTGCGACCGCCATTTTTTGAGGCGAATGCTTTCCAGATTGCAATCTAAATGGCGTTTTTCTGTTTTTTTTTCAGCTTACCTTTATAATTTTTTCATTTTTTTCGTTTTGCTTTGCGGCTGAGGCTGAGGCGGCGGCAGCTTTCAATTTATGAAACACGCTTATTACTTCCCCTCGAAAAAGCCAAGAGCCGCCGCTCGTTACGCGCTCCTCTCGTTTGTTTGCGCCAGGGCCGAAAGCAGGTAATACGGCAATCAGCCCCCAAGGCCGTCGATCGGGGGACGGGGAGGGAGGCGGTCCAGTGATCAGTGTCCGTAATTCTGTTCACGGCCAGCAGATACAGATGCCAGTCGTTTGGTTACAGATACAGATAGAGATACATGTGGATATGCGCCTCTGCCACTTGCCAGTTGGCTGGCCAATTACACACAACACTCTTGGCCAAGACTCTTCTACAATTTGGTTTTCCTTCAGGCCCCTTTACCCAGTTCAGCGGTTTTGCCCCCCTTCGCCACAGTTAATTGCACAGGTTGCTGCCGCTGCGGCTGACGGGTATTTTTTAATTGTATTTTCCAGGTTTTTAATTAAAGCTCAACTTGATTTTCAGTTTAGTTGCAATTTCAAAGCTGCTTTTTGTTTTCGCACTTGACGCGAAACAGGTTTGCCTTTGATTGGCAGGCCAAGAGCCGGCCAAACGGGTTTTGGTAGCACGAATCAGGATGCCGAAGACGTTTTTACGATACCCCCAGCAAATTACAGTCACAGAGCGCAGTTCGCTGGCAGTTGACTTTCTTTCAGCTAGTACGAGCACCGAGTAACGTACTAACTAGCCTTCGGATTAAGTTGATGCAGACAGCTTCCCATCTCGGCAACTTCCCATTTGGGCAGCCCCTCTATTTGCTATTCAAACGAGCCTCGGGTTTCATGAATCGGCCAGAACGCTGGCCATTAATGCCCGGCCCCTATGCAAATGAGTTTTTGGCCAGCTGAATGGGCCATCAAGCAGCCGCGTAGTGTTCGGTTCTCCTCCCGCTCGGTTCACTGAGAAAAAAGTATAGGCCTTTGATTCGGTGTCTTTGGAATTTTTATTTGAAGAAAAGGACAAGAAATAATAAAAATGATGTTTTTTTAATAATAAAATTCCTAATTATTAAGAACGGTTCTACTGTGCATTTATAAACATAGAATAATTATCTTCTCCGTTTAAAAAAATGTAATTTAACTATATACAATTTTTTTTATTTAGTAGGTGCTTTGAATTTTCAAAATCAATTGCAAATACTTTTATGAGTATGTGTGAACTAATCAGGAATACCAAAAGTATTATAAACCATATGAATAGGTGGTTAAACCAACCAAAAATCTAAGTTCCTTATAAAAAAAAACTTTTTGAATGCCAACTAAGTTAACATACTTTCATAATTCTTGTGTTAAATGTTGAAAAGGTAGATTTTAAAAAAGGAAAATTTCAGGGCTATGCAAGACTAGTATTATTACTCCAGTTTTCTTCGCCTGTTACTGGTGTATTGGCTATTTTTCATAAGAAACTTAATCCTAATAATTGGTTGAATCTGAAAACTGGGAACAGGCAAGTGGATACAAGAACAATGGGCTGATATCGCGTGATTTATCTCTGTGTGGCTTTTCCTTGCGACTTTTCACGCAACGCTTGCCGTCGCTTTGGCAGCCAACCGCAAAGTCCGCTGAGATGTGCAAAGTTTGCCTTCGAGCGGCCTTAATGGGCACTGCACGAGTATACTTGGCTCTATGTAGTATACGCTATAAGCCATAAGCCATAAGCCGTATGGTATGTACGAACAATTGTGGATTTGTCATACAAGTGCGAGGGCCGCGTGCAAGTGTGAGTGCCTTTTGAAATGGCCGCAGTCACACGGATGCACACAGGCGCAGGCAGAATGTTATAATTAAAATTAAGGGAAGCAACGCGAATGTTAAAAGGCAAGCAGAAAACAGAAAAAATATACTTCTTGAACTTTGGCGGTGCGATCGTTGAGTTCCCCACGAGAAACAGAAGAAACCCCTCACCCCGCGATCTCGGATCGCATTTGAATGTTCACTTGTTCGCGTCTTTGTGTCTCTTTCTGTCTGCCGGTGGGGCCATAAAACCCAAAATAATACTATGTAAAAAAAATGTTTTGTGTGAAACAGCGCCCCCCTCCCGGGGCCGCCCCTCCGCCCCTGTTTGTGCGCTCGGGTTCGGCGGTCTGGAGATCGGAACTGGGAGATCGGCTCTCTTCGCGTTCGCATTCGCGTCAGTGGGGCTTTGTCTAAACAACAAAATATTGAATTTAATTTTTTAGTGTTAGTTGCTCTCTAACAATTTCGGCGTCGTTATCGCATGCGCATGTCGCGTTCGCGCCTCCGTCGCATACTTTTCTGTTAACTCAGCCCGCCGTCGTTGTTCCCTCCTCCGCCTGGGATAATATCATCGTACCGCCATCGTAGCTCCTGTTCCCGATCCAGTTTCTTAATCCCGAATCCCGAACACCGATCCCGATTCGATGGGGCGAGTGCGCGTGTGTGTGCGGGTCATTCAATAATAATGCCGTTCAATTTAACATATTGACCAGTGGCCATAAATGCTGGAATTTTAAGTTCTTACATGTTGAAAAGTTCATTACTTTGTGAGTCCAGGCACACAAAAAAATATTTATAACTGCATCGAAAATTTATTCCGGGCCGATATTTAATGACGGCTATTCAACGGATTTTATGAGTTCGACGATTTCATTTCAATAATTATTACGCTCGACAAACCACAAATTCATAAGTGATTGGGTTAAATATTCTTCTTCTCTTATCGTACATTTCAAAGAAACATTCGAGGCGGTGAGTTCTGCATCTCAATTTTTAAGAGTGATGGCTGACATAATAGTTATTTTGAAATGTACTATACCATAAAGAATTTAACGACGTTGCGCAATAGAATTTCACTAAATCAGGCACGGTAATTTGGAAAGGAAAACGGCACAGCTAATAACTTAATCATTAGTAATTATTTTTCGCTATTTTCGGAGGAATATTGGCATGAATAAAATGATAACTTAATCATGAGTAATTATTTTTTGTAATTTTCCGAGGATAAAATTAATGTGTGATTTTGCTTTAAAGCCTATAACTTATTTCAGATATTAAATGATTTGAACTTGAACTAAATTGTTTAAATGAATAACCAAAGGTGAATTTAAACTAATACGAGTTAAATATTTGAGAATATTGAATGTAATTTGACTGTTTTTTCTATCACTAATCATTGACAATTTGTTATAGGGATTAAAACAAGAGTAATATTAAAATAATTATACTGATAAAAAAGGTTTTTAAGAAAAATAATTTAAAAAAAAAGGAAAATAATGACTCAATCTTAACTTATCAAAGAAGCTCTACCCTACTTTAAATATAATAACTTGCTTAATAGTTTTTCATTTCACTAATAAGTCGTAATTTCTCTTGCAGCTTTGACTCTCGTTAAGAACTACCCAAATAACTGTATCAATAAAAAGCTGGTGAGTGGAAATTAAATAAAGTAAAATATCCCCATAATTAAGGGCGTATTCAGCCCGAATCGAAGCCATGCAAAAGCCCGATTCCGAACCAACCGAATTACCTTTTTGATTTTTATGGCCGAGACAATTCGATTGCGCCCAGTGTCGGGGGAGCATTATTGTAACATAAAGTGGTCTGCCCCTTACAGACCCCCTCTCCCTCCCCCGCCCACCTACCCACCGCCCCTGACCGCCCAATTCTCATTCGCGACAAGCGCTGGGCGTTAAAGTGTCCAGGCTGGCGAGGCGGGCGGTATTAAAAATGGCAATAAATAAAGTAAAGTACGGCGAGTACATGATTTCCCTGTTAAGATCCCACACAGGACCCTGGTGGGCAGTGGGCGTGGCTGTGGGTGGATGTTGCTTGGCCAGGACAGTGTCCGAGCGGGCCAATTGTGGTAAATCGGAAGTTAAAGACGGCAATAAAACGACGCAATAAAAATCTATGAATGACACATTAAATCAATTGCCAAAAATCACAAAAGCGTGGAAAAAGTCGCTTATGAGTGGATTTGACCACTTGGGTGTCGGTCGGCCATTTGGGAAAATGAATTCATTTGAAAGTTTAAGTGATTTCCTTTTATGACCGTGAGAAATCGAACAAGTGGGCTAATTATCAGGCGGTGGGACCAAACTACCTTCGTTTTCGGAGCTCGGAGGCATCTGAAGAGGCTGCTTGCTGGTGCAGACTGACGCCAAGTGCACATGTCCACAGCCTAGAGTCAGGTGCATCCTCGATTAAGCAATGCCTTTCAGAGTCCTGACATTTACAACTCTATTCCCATTGTTTGGCAGACTTTCCCAACGCAAAACCCGATCCCAAAAAACCGTCGTATGTGGCTTATCCCAAAAAAAAGAACAATTTTTAACGACTTTCGCCAGAACAAAGGGGAAATCGTGCACGACAACAAGAAAATAGCAGCCAAGTTCCACTTATGAAGTAATAAAACGAGAACGGAGGGAAAACACGCTGCCAGGGTTTATCGGTGGCAGAAATCGGACTCGAGCTCGGACTGCTGCCCATAGAGCCGCCATATTAACGATCAGCGGATCGGGAATCCGAGACCCGAAGGACGGAGGAGGTCACTCAGGTGAGCAGGTGGGCAGGTGAGCCTGGTCCGCCTGCTTTCCCCGGTTTTTAGTTACGAGTTTTCTGTTTTTCGGCGAGTGTAAAGGCCGCCGGTGGCCATTTTCGATGACTTTATTCGGCAGCTTCAATTGCCCCGCCGTTTCACCTTTCTCCCCTGCCGTCTGGGAACAACATGTGCATCCATCAGATACTCTCGCTTGCTTGGGCATCCAGATACCCGTACTGTACACTGCCTCGGCCTGTATAAAACCCATAAAATATGTGCACGTCAACGCGCTTCGTGCTGTCTTTTGTGCAGCCATTATTAAATTTCTGATTGTGGCTTTCTACTCGCATGTCTTTCCCTCCTCTCATTGTCTGTCCGCTGGACAGGGAAAAGGGGATAAGGGAGGGGAAGGGGGACGAGGACGGGCGGACTGGCCGACGGGCGGACCAACGGACCGGTTCAACTTGTTATCTCGTCTTTCCCCTCTGTTGGCTAATCGAGCTGGGCTCTGATGGGGAATTTGGTATTTTCTCCCTTCAGCGGACAGTGGATGAGAGCTGGAAAAATGTCGAGCTAAAATTGGATATATTCTGGGATTAAAATGTAGGATTTATTAATGCATAAATATTGTACTAATAAATATGATAAGTAATACGATTTAATACGATTTTCTGGTTGTTCAGTTGTACATTTTGTGGTAAAAAGTCTAGAACGTTACAAATAATATTTCTGCAGTTAGAGAAACTGAGCTAACAGGCATGAATCTTACTTGAAATAAATGCCCATTTGGAATTAGATTTATTATAATTTTATTATATCCATATTTGAACCTCACATTTATTCGATCCACAGTGCATCATTTATTCCACTTCTTCCCCGGCCACCCAAATGAAAATTAGCTTGAGGACTCCTCACCATATTAGTCAGCCGGAATTCCACGAAATCGAGGGAAAGAGAGATATTGCTCGGCAGAGGCGGACATTTTAACATTTTCAGGCTTATCACGTAGTTCTGGGATCGTTTTCGGAGTTCTTTGGGGCGCAGGCAACCTGCAGCTGAGCGGGACAATAATAAAATGTTAAATTTATAATTCAATTAATAACGTCTGCATGGCAGCGCATCTGAAAGAAAAACAGAACTCATGGCAGTTGTAATTCGGTGTGCTGGAGTGATTAAATGGGTATCTCGATATCTGCGTTTTCCACTCGCCAGGATTGTTTGCTTTTGAAGTGTATCTGCAGGATACAAAATCTATATACACGAGGAGCACAAAGGCGATGGCACAAAGTAAATTGAGAACTCATTGAGTGCAGCCAACGACCCAAGAGGGATCGATATTCCCGCCCAGCCACCCACTGCCGTCCTTCGTCCTTGTTTTTGTATTTGCTTTTTGTTTTGTGGGTGTGTTGGTGTTCAGCCAGCGACAACGTCAGCAAAAGTGTTTTCAAACTCGGCTACCCTTGGTCCTTGGGGGTGGTTCGTGTTTTTCCGAGCCGCCCTCAAGCGTTGGCGCCCACTTTTCCACATCCTCCCCGAGCTTTCCATCTCTCTCGCTCTCTCTCTCGGCCTGTTTCCCTGTTTCCCTTTATCCTTGAATGCTTTTGACTTTGCTTATCGCGACCGCCTGTCGTTTTGTGGGGGTTGTTTGGGCCAAAAACTCTGGCAGCCAGCGGAAGTGGGTGGTTGTGGGTGGTGGAGGCCGTTGGTGTAGCCAAACTGAAATTAACCTTTAGGGAGCCGGAGACGCGCACGCTATTTGAATAAATATTTTGCTGACTTTGGCTGCCAGGCATGTCAAAATGAAAAGGGGCGGAAGGGGTGTTTCCCCGGCTATATGTGTATGTATTATAAGTCTGTATCTCTTTGGGCTGCCTAGCTATGTAACTATTCTATGTGGAAATTATGCTTATGTAAATGAGGCAGTTGCCTTTAAAAGGAAAACTCCGAGGGATAAGTGAAGGAAGTGCGAAGGAAAATTCGAAACAAGAAATAGAGACACAATGTAGCAAAGTTTCCATCCCCCGCTGGGAATTTTCTTAGAGCCAAAGAGAGCTGGAAAAACAAAATTGATGATTTCACTTATTTTCCTTTTTTTGGTTGGCAAGACTGGGTTTTATGTGTTCGGGCTTTGGGCTTTGGGCTAAGCTAAAGTAAGGCTGCGATTCAATTTCGTTAAGTTAAAAGTAGAAAAACCTCTCGCTCGCCATTTGCATATATGCGATATGCAATAATGCGGGGCACAAATCTCTGGGCGATTTGGTTCGGGAGATTTCTCGTTCTGTGACAATTAATTCGCCATAAAATCCCCGGCTCTTTTATCACACTCCCAGATGGCAAATGGCAGGGTGCAAATATGTGGGGATGTGCTGAGACTGAGACCCCATCAAATAGCCTAACGACATCATAACTCGTGTCTCGTCGTGTTTGCTGGAATTTTAACTGGTGGCCAATTTAATGCCCATAAACGTGGTATTAACACCTTATTGGAGTGGAGCGGGGCAATTAACACTTTGGCCCACTGGCCATAAAGCCGTTCAAACAAGAGGTGCGATTGACCGACATCATCATTATCCAATGGGTTAGAGATCAATTGCGATTTGCGAGAAAGTTCGATGTGGGGAAAAGTGGCCACCCAGAAAAAAGCGTGAGAACCTTGGCACTCTGAGTGCCATCAAGTGGCTCAAGTTCAAAAGAGCTGGCCATCGAATTTGAATCGAACGGAAGCGTTTCGCCTGCAAATGTGTCTATTTTTATGGCCGCAACTGTCTTCCCCCTTGGTAATTAAATTTATGAGCTTGCCCGAAGGTCGCCGCCGCCTGTCACCGAAAGGAGATCATCTGTCTGCCCGCCGGCGAAGGTGAAAGTAATGCTCGGGTTTAAGGAGCTATCTGTGCCCCGTTTATGGAGCTCCATTCGCTCCAATCCAAGAGTGAAAAACTGAAAAACTGAATCCAAGAGCCGAATAAGTGAGCAGACAGAAGTCAAACGCCTGACACGGGCCTTCAACTTTCCGTCGACTTAATTCCGAACATAAAACCACTCCGAGCCACTTGCATGCCTTTGGATCCACTTGGATCCACTCTGCACCACTGCTGACTGCTGACTACCCATAAAGTGGCCAAAAGTGTTGTTTTAATTTTAGGGGTGTTTACTTTTATTTTTATTGCAATATATAATGCAATCTACATACAATTTCACTTGCCAAAGAGTTGTGGCCCGCGCGCTCTCATTCTGTTTCTGTTTCTCTTTCCTTTTCGCTCCGTATATGTCTGTCGTAAAACGCTTTGCTAGCAATAAAAGGCAGTTAACTAGTTAGATTTAATGTACTAAAATATGGCTCAAGTACAGACACGGCACTTTCTCAGGTGCTTAAACTTATATGAATGCCAGATACGATAAACGGCCATTTAGGGGTATCACGGCTAATTGTGGCTTCCACATTTGGCCATTTAACTGGGGGCTCTCAATTAGTGCTCCTGTAATTGATACCTCAACCGTTTGACCCTTTTAAAAAGGGCTAAAAGGGTGGCGGCCAAGCTGGTCAACCTTTAGTACCCAATGTTCGTGAGAATAGTAAAGCAGCTTTTAGCCAGAAAAACGAAGATTTCGGTGTATAATCTCGAAAGCTAAATGTATATCGCTCTTTCCGATGACATATTTATGGCACATCTAAGATGTTCTACAAACGGCTGGGCATAAAATCCTACAATGTCCCAGCAGCGTCAATTACTTGTGCGCCAGACAAAGAGCAATGACATTTTGTGTACATAATTAAACAAAGCAATTCCCGATCATAAATTGCAGCAACAATGGATATGAGTCCCGAAAGGATGTTGCCAAAAAATAAAATGGAAACGCTGGGTAAACAATATCCAAGGGGCCGAGGGGCGGTGGCCATGTTGGGAAGGAGATTGAGAACGAGAACGAGAACACAAGCAGCCGACATATATCTTAGGGATTCCGATACGTTTACAGATACAGATACATGGCTGCCTCTGACATCTTTCCACAAAATGTCTCGCTTGGAAGCTGTCAGCACGATATTTCATTTTTTCAGCCCCTCCGGCTCCGTCCGCTCTTTGTTCTAATTATGGCCCGGGATGAGTTCGCCGTGTGTGTATTCTGTATCTTGTATCTTGTGTCTTGTATCTCTTGTATTTCTCGCTCGGATGATTCTGTCGGCTGTTCTGTTGCCCAATTTCTGGCTGGCTCTTCTTTTTCGTTCTTTCTTTTTTCGTAAGAATCCCCCAGAACACGTTTCCACGATCAAACGCAAACAGGAATGAGAAAAACTTGTTTGGAAAAGTCACCTCATCGCCATCGCACCACCGCCATCCTCAACCTCAATCCGATCCAAGCTTAGTTTTTCAGTTTACTCGGAATCGGAATCGGACCGTGTATATCTGTGATTCGTCTCCGGCTTACGGGGAAAACGGTGCGGTCGGTGCTGGTCCAGAAAAAAAAGGGTTCCGAGAATAAAGAGATTCCAGGCCATTAAAGGTGCCGAGGGCCGGCCGAGACGTATCATAATTAGCTGGGAGAAAGATCATTAACGATCGCCGTGCGGGACCCCTGTGTCTAATTGGATAACATGAATTTAATTTTATTTCATCTAATTCGGACGCAGCATCTCCGGCCGGAGAAGCCCAGAAGAAGAGCCCAAGAACCCAGCGAACAAACAGCCGAAATTTTTATGGCGACTGGCCAATGAACTTCCCTCTCACCATATTTTCTTCTTCCCATTCCTTTCTTCGGACATATTGCATGTGAATTTGTCCAAGACGATTATATTTATTTTGTGGTAGGTTTATTGTTGTCCGAATTTAAATTTTAGCCCAACTCTGGGACCGGGCACACACATAATGAAGCCATAAGCCGCCATTTCGGCCAGAAACCCATTTGAATATTAATTTTGTTAATTAACTTATTCAAATTCGAGAATCGTTAAAAATGGAAGAAATTCTTTTTATGGCTATAGCTCTATTTCTCCCAAAAAAAAAACGAAGGAGTGAAGGGTGAGGAGAGAGGCGAAGCGAATGAAAGGCTTTATTGTTGGTGACAAAAATACAAATTATTCACGATAATTGCGACACCCACTGAACCGATCTTCCCACGATCGTGGAGGTTGGGAATCGGGTTATAGTCATTGTGCTTTTTTCATATGTTCATTAGTGTAACTAGTCTTCATTTTTGAATGTCTTAATCTACAGAAATATTGTTCTATTAAGAAACCATTATTCTGGAGAATTGTACTCACTCAGAGCTAAAAATATCCATTTTCTGTAATAATCATAACTGGTTGTTATCTATTTATTTTATCTCAAAATATTGTTTTCAAGCTGATATGAATTACAAGTATTTATTAAATATGACTTATAATTTAAATCCTCCCACCGATCATTGCAATTGTTTCTGGGTGAGGGGAAAAGGCATAAAAACTATAAACTCCGTTCCGAACAAATCGTTTGCGTTGCCCATTTCCCTTTTCCTCCGCCTCCGCCCAGAAGGAACTGCAGTCAAATGATTTTACGAGAGAGCTGAGTGCGATCAAAGCGAAAGCGAAACTCTTGAGGGACACATGGGGCCAGTTCCTCCGCAGTTCCTCCGCAGTTCCTCTCCAGTTCCGCCAGAACTCCAGATGCAGGGCACTGAAGTGGAGGGCAGTTGGGCATGAAAGTACAGACACTCGAAGGGCAGGAGTTGACTTTGACCCTGACACAGCCTTTTGGGAGATGTGTTGCACAATGCAAATGCGAAACGAGAAACAAATTTTACGACGTGTTTGACGGCTGTCTGTCGCTGCTGTCTGCGTGTCTCCTTGTCTTACTGACTTCGAGTTCGACTTGAGTGCGACCCATTCCCGTTTCCATTCCCTTTCCCTTTTTTCCGGACCCGGCGCTCACTTCCGCACTGACTTGAGGCCCTGTCCCTGCGGGAAATCGCGGCATCCTTCATCCTGCGTCCTATCTCGTCCCTGGTTGGCTGCCGGTTTAGCCTGCATTATTACCTGCGCGGTGTCAAATGCAAACAAGACGTTTGCGCCGGCCATAAAGACGGCATCCTCTGCCCCTTCTTCCCTCTCTTTTTACAGCATAGGGAAAATGGCCAGCTATGACGAGTGGCGCCTCGTTGCAACAGACCGTTATTGATGGGCCTTGCAGTGCGTTACTTACCAACTGTTTCTGTGTCTCTTCCTTTTTTGCAGTATTCGATCCTGGAAGTGAGCAGACCGGTGGAGTAGATCCATCCCGAATTCAGCAGCGGTGCAGACCCACCAAGCACCGCCCCGGAAACAACTCTCAGCGGTGGCGTCCGGCCAAAACCACCTCGTTGCGCCGACAGCGGCGAGCATCTCTCCCTCCAGCCTCAGTTCCCATCCTCCAGGTAAGAGATAAGTCTGATTAATCTAGGTTTAATCAGAGAAGTATTAATAGCTGTAAGATCAGAGTCCTGGAAAAGCGGGATTTTACAACTTTACGATGTAGTTCAGAAAACAAAATACTTGCTGTTTGAAATCTATACTGAAAAATATTTGTATTTATTTTTAAATATTTATTTATACTTAACTTAATACTACTACTACTACTCCAATTTTAACAAAGGTGTCTTAAGAATACATCTTCGAAAATCCTTTAGAAATTGTTTTTTTTTTTAAAATTTGTACAAAGTGAAATTATTATTTATTTAAAATTTAATAAGAACAAAATATTTGCAAGTTTTAATATTAGTGATAAGTATTTGAGGCAGTCATCCCAAGAACTAAACATTTTAGCATTGACAATTTAAATCCCTTACAAAATATACAAATATTATTTTTGGTCAAAACGGTATCAAAAAGATGTTAAATATTCAAAATGAAAGTCGTGACATCTCTTTAAATGTGAGAAATAGATGAGCTGTGGCACTTCCTTTAACCCTTGCATAAATGTATTACTGTAATTGCTGAGAATGGATTTTTATGCGATTGTACATACATTTTGTTGTCGAACGGGTTGAGAGTTGCTCGCGTCGCGTCCTTTTTACGATTTGTTAACATTTCTTTGCCCTTTTCCTTTCTTCCAATGGCAATTGCCATAAAATTCCCATAATTGTCCATTGCAGCGTAAAATTTGGCAAATGCCGCTCGAAGCGGGAAAGGGAAGGAAATCCGTAGAAATGTGAGGAGGGAGATAGAGAGCAGAGATAGGGGTGACAAGAAACCCGGGGGTTTCTCAACAATTGTGCTGTCATAATTTGCTGAATGCGCTGGCGCACGCATGTATTTGTTTAGCTAATTAACATTAATTAGTCACTTTCCTTTGATGACTCGTATAATTAGTTGGGATCCTCGGTCCTTATAAAGTGGGGTTTTTTCTCCTGATTGCTGCTGCTGTCGGCAATCGATAACAAAGGCCCCAACTAACTACACACAAAGTGCTGCGACCTACCACGCCCCCCGCCCCCATTCCAGCCAAATCTCGGCTGTAGAGGGCGCTGTGGTGCGCGCGTGTTAAGTATTCAAATCAGCCCCCAAAAACGGGCAATAAGAGAGCGTGTTTTTTTCGCTTTTCCGAAGAGCGGGGGCCTTCACACGTACAGTGTGCGTGTGTGCTTCGCCCTCGGTGACCCTCGGCGACTTGGAGTGGAGCACCTGCTGAGCTCAGCGAATTCCAGTGCCATCGATACCATCTTTTCTTCCCAAACTGGCCTGGCCTGGCATGGCATGGCTAGTTGAAAAAGTGGTATTATATTCAGAACTCTCTTTGAGCCCCCCACTCACACACACATTCGGCCCGTCTGGGATCCACACACACGCTGTATACACTGTACGTGTGCATAACGCGCCACAAGAGAGCAGCAGCAGGAGCAACGGCAACAGCAGCAACTAGCAACCACCAGCAGCAACATCAACGGCACAGCAGCAACATCGGCGCATGCCCGCGCTCTCTTTCGAGTCACACGGACAGGGAGGCACACACACACACGCCGGACTGGCGCCGCTGCCTTTTGTGCTAAGCTGGCTGGCCTCTTGACTCTTTAAGCGGGAAAGGGAGGAGGCGGGGAGCGAGAGGGAGAGCGAGAGAACGCCACCGCTTCTGAGTTTCTGGTTCTGTTTCTGTGCTGTGTTGTCGGTGTGCCAGCGATATGTTGTCGCCGTGCGTTGCTGCCTGTCAGTGTAGATTTGTGCTTCGCTCTGTTCGGTTGGAAGGCGCGCGGGCGTCCAGCAGCAACTACAACAGCAACAACAACAGCAACTACAGCAGCAACACCCAAGTCAAGCGGCCCTGCAACTTCGACGAGGACTGGGACTTGAGCGATTTCGTACTCGCCGTCCATTCAGCTGGGAGTGTTCCGCTCGCACGGTTCAAAAACCAAACTTGAACATTTTCAAAAAAATTATACAAAAAATACAAACGCTTTTGGAATCGTAAAAAAAAAATTGAAATCAAAATCAAAACACCAAGTCCCCCGGCGATGTGAAAAGAAATAATAACATTTTTGTTAACTGTTGCAAACATTGCGTTTAATTGTTTGTTTTGGTCGTAAAATCAAATTTTATGACCAGCAACATAAAAAGCGAACGCCAGCAGCAATAACAGCAACAACTACTGCAGGCCTTTAAAAATAATAAACTATTTATGATAATTATATAAAAAGGAAGAGAAAAATAAATAAAAACAAAGACAAGCCGAAAAGTGAAAACGAAAACTTTGACCAACAAGAGAAAATTGGAAAATTGGAAAAATTTAATATGAAAACTGAAAAAAGCCAATTTGAAAATATTGCGTGAGTTTCTGGCGACCGCGAACACCCTGTGCAAAGCGAAACTGATTCGATCCCCTGTGCGACAGCAACAACAAAGTGACTCTCTTTGCCGCTCTTTAGGCGCTGTGCGTGTGTGAGTAAGTCGGCGTGTGCGTGTGACCGCTGACGGACGTCTGTGTGCGTGTGCGGTACGCAAATAAAAGGGGCAGCAAAAAGACAAACTGCTTTGGATATTACAAAAAAGAAATACATTAAAAACGTTAAAAAAATATTCACAAAAAATTAAAATATTAAAAAGGAGTCTCAAAAGATAAAAGACAGAGAAAGGTCGGTGGGTCGAGGCGATCGACCCAACTGCACCGCCTTAACCCCTCGCCGCCGCAGTTCGAGTGCAACGCGTCCAAGATAACCGTAAATATTCCACCCCTCCCCCAGACCCCAACCATCCCGCTGGCGTGCGCTCTCTACGACCCCCACGATGTCTCGGCAGTCGGGTCGCACGCCGCTGCCGGGGCGTGGTGGGGGCATCACACACACACCCACTCCCACCTACCCACCGCCCACCCGCATCCGCACCCGCATCCGCATCCCCAGGCGCATCCCTCCCTGCCCGCCATGCAGCAGCACCACCTGCAACAGCAGCAGCAGCAACAACAGCAGCAGCAGCAGCAGCAACAGCAACAACAGCAGCAGCAGCAGGAGCAACAGCATCTGCAGGAGCAGCAACATCTGCAGCAACTGCATCACCATGCGCACCACCACCTGCCTCAGCCTCTGCACACTACCAGCCATCACCACAGCGCGCATCCCCACCTGCAGCAGCAGCAGCAGCAACAACAACAGCAGCAGCAGCAGCATGCAGTGGTCCCCTCCTCGCCCAACTCGTTGCTACAGCAGCAGCAACAGCAGTCAACTCCCACCACACATTCCACGCCCACGCATGCGGTCATGTACGAGGATCCTCCGCCTGTGCCAATTGTCGCCGTGCAGCAGCAACTCCTCCCCGCTCCGCAACAGCAGCAACTCCAGCAGCAGCAGCAACAACAGCTGGCGACAACACCGGTGGCCGGCGCCCTCAGTCCCTCCCAAACACCCACTGGACCCTCCGCCCAGCAACAGCAGCAACAACAGCAGCAACATCTCACATCGCCCCACCATCAGCAGCTGCCGCAGCAGCAACAGACCCCGAACAGTGTTGCCAGTGGCGCCTCCGCGAATCTCCAGCAGCAGCAGCAACAGCAGAATGCTGCAGTTGCTCCTGGCCAGACACAGATCGTTGCGCCCACCACGGCGAGTGTTTCTCCCTCCAGTGTTAGTTCTCAGAAAGAAGGTGAGGTCCCAGAAAAGTACCAGCTATGGGGTGAAAAATGATCGGGGATCCTTATTGGGTATCTCCTTGGGAATGTGCGAACTCTATGAAAAAGCTTCACAGGAATTTTGGGTGAAATTGTTTTTGAAATTATCTACACCCGGGGTAAATCTAAAAATATTGGCAAGGGAAATTGAGAACAAGGCCGTTTTACTTCTTTTTTTGTTGTCGCAATTGCAATGAGTGTTCCAGTTTTCTTGATTGCAGCAAGCTTGAAAAGGCTGATAAGAGTTTTCTTGACCTCCCTTGGGAATCGTCACGCCTCTTATTTGTTTGCAAAGAAATTGTTTCTCTTTTTTGGGTCAATTTTATTTATAAAGAAAATTCGTATACAAGGTAGCTACAAATTTACAATTTTAATTTACGTTTTTTAAAGCCGATTATTCCATCTCAAAAATATTTATTTTTATATGACTGTAAAAACAAAAATAAATATTATTTTTTTCACATGGAATTTGGTTTCTAGAATATTTCTTTTTAAACTATTGAAATCATAAAAGTATTTGACATAATTTTGGCTGTATTTAATAATTGAAAAAAATAAACTCAAAAGAAGCAAGTAAAGCACAAGATTTTGAACACTCTGAAATTAATTATTAGTCTGTTAATTATCAAAATTCTCTTAAAAAAATAACGAAATTGATAAATATTTGTTAACCAATTTGTATACATAAACATATATTTGACTTAACAAATGTGTTATAGGTTACTAAAATATTGGCATATACAAATGCCACGCGAAGTGAGAAAATGCAACAATGATCAAGTAGCCCGTGAGAGAGGTCGATTTAAGCAAGCATAAATAGTCGTTAAAATTAAATTTACCTGACTTTGAACAAATATTAATCGCATCCAATCCGCGTTCCCCGTTTGCTTTCAGACATCAATATGTCCATCCAATTAGCGCCACTGCACATACCAGCCATCCGGCCAGGCCCGGGATTCGAAACGGACACCTCGGCGGCGGTCAAGCGGCACCCGGCACACTGGACCTACAACGATGACGGCTTCAACCAGTATCACGCCTCCGCGTCAGGCTACTACGACCGCAAGCACATGTTCCCCTACCCCTATCCAGACACCCAGTTTCCGGTAAGTGTAAGTGTCCGAGGTCAACACCCACCAACCACCACCCACCTCCACCCCACCGGTGTCGCAAGCAACTCAGTTCCAACCCAAAATCACCTTCTCCCCCGCAGCAGTACTGGACCCAAGGCTACCGCGCCGATCAGACCACCTCCGCCGCGGCGGCAGTGGCCTACATGAACGATGCCGAGCGCCACGTCAGCGCCGCGGCCCGCCAGTCCGTCGAGGGCACATCGACGTCCAGCTACGAGCCGCCCACCTACTCCTCGCCGGGCGGACTGCGCGGCTATCCCAGCGAGAACTACTCCAGCTCAGGTGAGTTCAATACAACACGCCAAAAGTCAGCGCATTTAGGCGCGACGAGTCTGAAAAGCACAGAAAACAAAGCACCTATTATTTAAACATATTTTTTAAATGTCACAGAAATTTTAAAATTGTATTAAGGAAAATCTTTTGTTATGTTATGTTATTTAATTATTTTTGTGGCATTTTTATCAGTTATTTTAAAATGTTTCAATTTAGGAATATTGGTCATTGACCTTTGTATTTGCTTTGCAATACAGATACTTGTGTTAGAAATAGTCAGACAGGATAACAAATAACATTTATTATTTTCAAATAATTTTTAAATTGTCAATATTCAAATTAAAAATTTTAAAAATAACTATTAAATAATAATGACAATTTAATCGTTTCGTAGATCAGAAAATATTTCACAATTCTTCAATTTTATTTAATGATAGTTTAATCTTTAACTGAGAAAAACATTATTTCAAATCCTTCATAAACTAAAAATGAAATAATCCATATGTGTTAAAAAGTTTTTGATCTCTCAATATTCAGATAAAAACTAAATGTGATTTTTCCTATGTGCATTGAACTATGTATAGTTGTTGTGTTGCTGTTTTGTCACCGTATCGGTTGGAAAAGCGAATTGCGAAACCGGCAAGTTTGTCGTTCAATTAGCGTACTGCAAAACAGCCCATAAATCGATTCTCGCTATTTGGCTAGCGTTACGCCTTAATGTGGGTGTGAAAGTCGTTGGAAGTGCATTCTATGGGGGTTGCCGGCTTATGTTTGTGTCTTATCACCAGAAGTTTTCGAACCGTCAGAAGAGTGTCTGTCAGCAATTCATATTTTCGCGGGCAGCCCCGAATAGTAAAGACAGGTATTTATCTGGGTGTATTTCATTGAAACGACCTTACCAGCCAGTTTTTCAATTATAATGAAGGTTTCCTGGGGTCTTGGTAGAAGCTCATTAATGGCTAATAAAAAGAAAGATGGTTCGATTTCAATAGCTGCCTCGATTAATGTGACTTTCTACTCGTGATTACAACGCGTGCTCAGGACTAGCATTTAAATAAAAATAAATCCAACTTGTCACTTATTTTGTACATTAACTTAATTGCTTCATTTGGGCGCCCAATGAGCGGGAACGAATGTATTCATTAAACATTAACCACTCGGGTGTGAATATGGGCCTGATGCCAATTCGGAGCTCCGCTCCCCGTGCCGCGCCAATTAAGGGGCCATAAACGCTGAATTGAATAATTTTGTATTACGCTTATTGCTAAACAATTTCCTTAATTGCACTATAAACTTAACGATCTGATACTGCAACGAACACAACAGCAACAACAGCAGCAGCGGACCACCCGTACTTTCTATATATGAAGTAAATCACGATGTCTAACCCACTTATTTGATGATCATTTTAGGAGCCTCCGGTGGTTTGTCCGTGGGAGCGGTGGGTCCTTGCACGCCCAATCCCGGACTGCACGAGTGGACCGGCCAGGTGTCCGTCCGGAAAAAGCGGAAGCCGTACTCCAAGTTCCAGACCCTGGAGCTGGAGAAGGAGTTCCTTTTCAATGCATATGTGTCCAAGCAGAAGCGCTGGGAGCTGGCCAGGAATTTGCAGTTGACCGAGCGACAGGTGAGTGATTAATAGCTCAAGGTTCGCTATGGTTGTTTATAATAACATTTATCCATCCTTAGGTCAAGATATGGTTCCAGAACCGGCGCATGAAGAACAAGAAGAACTCGCAGCGCCAGGCCAATCAGCAGAACAACAACAACAACTCGAGCAGCAACCACAACCACTCGCAGGCGACCCAGCAGCACCACAGCAGCCACCACCTGAACCTTAGCCTAAACATGGGTCACCATGCCGCCAAGATGCACCAGTGACCCTTGGACAACAGCAGCGCGGGCGCCATGGGCTTTGCCACCTACTAGCAGTTAGCCAATCCGGGCTTGGGCAATCCGCCCAACTCGAATCCGAATCCGAATACCAATCCCAACCCAACCATGTCCGATCCGAACCACCATCATCTGATCAAGAACGAGCTGGCCATGGACTTTCCGTGTTAGCCCAGCGATAGAGAGACTCCAGCCAGGCCGAGTTCAGTCGGTTAAATGTACAAACAAACACCAGAGATCTCTAGGATGCGGGATAGGAATATGAAGCCAGGAGGAGGAAGAGGATCTGGAGGAGCAGCTGACCAGAAGTGCGCAGGCGTCGCTGATGTGTGACCAAGCAACCGACGTTGATGGAAGTGCAGTTAGTTATTAAGTCAGTTCTACGGATCTACGGAGATCCACAACCCAACACGATAATGCAGCTTAGTTCGGTAGTTGAATATAGATACGAGTAAGATGAAGAAGCAGCAGCAGCAGTTAGCAGATGCACTTGAAATTCAATTCGCAACTGTACGAAAATATATGTATGTACGTATTTCTCTCAACGCTCTCATTAACCTAGGCGAGCACTATGAATTTTCCGAACTATAAATTATGAATATGAATATACTTAAACGTCAGTGAATATAACCCCGCATAAATTATGAATACACGCGTTCGAGTAGTAGATTTTACCATAACTATCCACTTAAGAGCGGCCAGAAGCGGCAGAGAGAAGCAGAGCAGAGCACATTGTAGACCCAGATAAATGTTCTTGAAACAAAAGAAATTGTTTAACAATTTTCGGACCCCTCACAGATCCCCGCAAATGCAAACACACACACACTCCGCAGTCTAGGATAAATTTTGTCGTGTAATGTTCGTAATGTCGTGTCGTGTCCTTTGATACCTTCTAAGTTCCTGTATATAAACTAAGACATCGCGCTGATTCCCGGCCGAGGCCAGCACTCGATAACTAAATTAATGCAGATATATATTGCAGAGATATTCAATACTTGTATGATATGAACTCGAATTCGATTTTAGCAAATGGTTAATCGTAAGTCGCAAAACAAAAACCAATTTAAATGAGTGTGTGCATGCTTACTCCATAGTTGAAGTCGCTTTCGAATTAAATTAACTCTAAAACCAAGAAAAACAAAAACAAACCTACTCGTAAAGCTAAAGCAACAAAAACTAAAGAGAAATGGAGAGATGGGGAGATGTCGAGGAGGAGTAATTAGCATACCGTAACAGCTACTTATATAACTTACACATAGTACATATAGTAATCGTACATATGCATACATATATTTTCATGTGTACCGACGCCGCTTGATCCTGATATTAAGTCTAAGTTTAGTTGTGTTGTGTAATTATCGATTTTGTTAATGTTTTGCCCCGAGCATTATATTATTATGCTAAAACCTATACCTACACCTAAACCTACACCTACACCTACACCTACACCTATGCCTATCATTATATGTGTATAATTAGCCTATACATACTTGATGAAGAAATGATTTCACCCACTGCTTTATTCATGTTCTTGTATTATTATTATTTCGAGCCCTCGATAAGTTGTAGTCTAAAGTCGGTTATGTTTATGATTATGTTCGATTATAGTTTGTTTAGTGAATTTTAATCTAGCGTTAGCAATTCTCTTTTTTAAAAAGTTAATTATTGTGAATAAAATACAACAAGTTGCAGAAGTGCAAAAATATACACACAATTCAAAAGTATCCCAAAATATTTCGCGGTACCATGCTAGCCACACTTTCTTGATTCCTTGGTATCCTTTGATTTAGTCACACCTGTTTCGTTTTCCACCCACTATTTCGGTAAGTACAGCAAAGAGGAGGAGGATGTTGACACATCGCAAGCGACCTCTCACCATCGAATTTATTCATAGACATCCAGATACTCGTACTCGAACAGAACGTAAAGCAAAATACGTATGTTATGTACTGGACTTACTCGTAAGCGGATCAGTTCGTAATCGCCACTCTCTCAGCCAAAAAGAAATCACGAAGCTTTCTGATCATCAAACGTACACTTTCTATATAATTTTCTTATTTCGGAGAATTATTTCTGCTTTTCTTTCATTACGTTTTCTGAGTTTTTGTTGGTTTTTTTCGCCTATGGTATTGTAATACAGCGCTTAAATAAATTAAAACTAGAATTAATAGTCTTGTTTCGGCATATGTCTTAAGATTAAATAAATTATTATGTAACTGTGTGTTTTTCTGAACTTTTCTTAGTGTTTAAAAGCTACTACGGTGTAAGGGTGGGTACTTTTCAAAGCTTTCAGGTTTATAGAAAATTAATACTTAACTAGCTTCTTTCAATTCCGTCTACCTTAAATCTTAGCTGTCAATCGTTAATTGACTATTTATAATTCGAAAGCTAAACGACATTTGATGCCCATTTGATGACCATCATATATCACTTAAAGACAAATTAATTGATAATTACTATTGGAATTTGTGGTTGGAATTGTTTAATTGTTGAATGGGTTTGGTGCCTATCTAACGAGAGCCCTGGTGGTATCTACTTATCAGAAAATATTTGATCTTCAAATGAAATATGACATTTTCCCATGGAAATATAAAGTAGCTTTTGTGATATACAAAATATGTTGTACCTGCAGCTTTTACCAGCTTTATTCGACTGTCGATAATATGGATTCCATATATAGATTGGACTTTAAAGCTTAGGTCACTTCACCCTTATCTTTGCTGTCAAAGCCTTCTTTATCGGTGGATAAAAAGGATATCGATTGCAAATATTTTAAGGAAAGAGGCACTGGCTCTTGCACATTTACCATAAAAAAGCTTTTGAGTATTTAGGCACTTTCTGTCCATCTAAATATATTTTCTTTCTTTTTTTTATTAATTACTCTTTTAAGTAATAAAGCTTGTGTTCTGAATACACCCTTAACTAACTCCCCTAAAATCCTTGATTTTCCAATAATTAAAACGTTATTTTTAATTTTGGGTAGATTCTTGGGCTTTCCTTATTACTGATAAAGGGCCGGAATACAAATGTTTCAAAAAACGGTAATAACTTATTAATTTCGCTGCGATGTGCAAGGATTATTTTGTTATTTTATTACGATTTGAATATCGTAAATCTGTATAAGATTTATAAAATATAATTTATTTTAAAATTAAAAATTAAATTACATTTTTTAAATCAAGAAGCTTTGAGCGAAATGGTAAAGGGCTTCATATTCACTAGAGCCATTTGTATTTGCATCTGAAACCCAACAAATCATTATCGAAATCAAATATTTGCATTGATAATTGCCTTCTTCCTGAGTCATAAAAGTAAACCCTCCAATCTCATGTTTGTTTAAATGGCATTCAACCCCTGCCAAGGGGTTGGAAGAAGAAAGCCGATAAATGCATGCATAAGTATACATGGAGTTGAGTGTGCACAGGGACCTATGTACCTTCTGACATACAGATGTATCTACCTATATAAATTTAAATAAGTTTTCATCGATGCTGAGCTTAGAGGCTTCGGGAGGCACATACCATAAAATGCACCCTGCTATGTAAACATGGCTTTTCCCCTCCTCGAAGGCTCGCAGATTGCGAGATAAAGTACCTCGGTTCTGCTCGGTTTCATGCGCTTTTTATGTTATATACAAGGAGACGCTTTCACCCATCGAACAGCTTTCGTTAGGTTGGGTTGGGTTCGTTTGGGTGGGAATGGGGATGCGTTCGGTGGGTGGTTGCGTCCTTAGAACAACCCCCGCCAGCCAAATTGTAGTTTTCAGTGGTGCGAGAATTGTAAAATTAATCGATTCAATCCCTGTTTTATCAACGATTTTCAGTTGACGCTATAAATATTTCATTTTACTTTTAATGCAATCATATTGGAGAATTTTTTTAGAATGCATTAGAACGAGATTTTTGCAGTATAAATGGCCAATTCCGGTTTCTTCTTAGCTATATTTAAAAAAGTTCTCATGCGGCCCACTTCATTCAAATATTGAAGCTTTTTGGCTCCACATTTAAGAAATTTATTGAATGCCAATGCATTTTTCGTCCATTTTTTCAGTCAAAATACTGATTTATTTGCTCTGAATATTGCTAAGATGTTGAAGTTTTTTTTCCATCTTTTTTAAAAAGGTTGCCAATTCTAAAGGTTGCATTGTTTTGTACAGCTAATAACCAAATATATGTTTTCCTATAATTTTTCGACTAATTGAAAATGTTAAATATTTTTAACAATTTTTAGGTTATTATACATCACGATTTTTTTTTCGAAAAATGGTCAGAAATAAAAAAGTTCAGGTTTGAATGCCAATCGATTGGGAATTTAATTACGAGATCCACGAGGTATCACATTTGACATTTGAACAATTATGTCCTTAGTTTCGAGCAAAATACTGAATATTTTGCTCGGAAATAACGATCTCGATTTTGTTTTTAAATATGTTATTTCTTAAGTGTTTTTTTTTTTGCTGTAACTTGTCCAAAAAGCTTCTTAAATCTAAAAGACGCATTGTTTTATGCAGCTAATAACCCAATATATTGCTTTCCATCTCTTTCCGGCTGATTAAAAGAAATTAATATTTCGAACGACTTCCACTTTTTTTATAACGGGTTACATAACTATTTTTTGCAAAACATGGACAAAAATATACATGTTCAAATTTCAAATCGAGCTCGACGAGGTAAGACAATCCATATTTCTGTTTTCAGAACCAATTTGTTGTTGCACCTTTGCTCCTTTTGAACATAAAATTTCCTTTCATTTTTCAAGCGAACGTATACTACCAGCAAAGTATAAAGAAAAAATATCTATTGGCAAAGTTTCATCCTGAACCTCTCTAAAACTGACAGAGAAAATAGTTTTTTAAGTCATTTCGAGCCACACGTCTAAATTACCGCATATTTATATCTGACCGTGCGACTGTATGAATGGCACGCGAAGTTTTCCTTATAAATATGACTGTTTTCTTAGTGGGGCGGCATATAAATGCCTCACAAACTAACTGAAATAGTCCTTACAATCTGCATTCTGTTGCAATCTGTTTCTGAGTGCTGCAATTTAAAGATTTTTTATTATTTTTAATTAAGTGTAAAATCAAAAGTTTCTCGAATTTGGACCTTAAAAATGTCTTTGGACTTTAATCATTGCAGAATATTCAAAATTGATGCGAAGAGATTGTATTACAAAAGCCGCCTCAAAAACTTTCGAAATGTTGCATTTTTTAGGTATTACTAAATTGTCAAACCTTTGTCGGACATTCGAGAAACTTTCATCTTCTTCTATCCACACTGTTCTTATGGGAAGAAACGGAATATTAATGACTTATCGACTTGTTCCATGTTATTCATAAATTAACCGAAGTAAAAAATGTATTTGTCAAATCTTAATAAGTTTTATTAAACTTTGAATTAATACCAATGCATTTAGCAGAGGATTCGAGTACTTCCAACCACATTAGTTTTACTTAAGATAATATTTTCCCAAGATGGGTTCTATTCTCAGTAAAACTTCAATAACATGCGAGTTGGATTGGTTGTATATCTTGGGAACACTGAGGGTTAAAACACTTTCTTCCCCGAGGGATCCATGGCGAATTCGCGGCATATGCGGGGTAATGGTAAAAAGTTGTCGCAAAGTGCCCGAGGATGGCTGGAAATATGTACCTAATTCAATACGATTCGATCTGGTAATCAAAAGATAAGCGCGCGGACGAACCCCAGACGGGATTTAGAGGCCATTGAGGGTTGAAGAAGTCGGATGAGCAGAATGTCGAAGGAATAACAATCAAATGATTAGAGCGGCACACAACAACCACCGAGCTGGGAAACTGGAATTCAAAATTGACTCGTCGATGTCGTCAGCCTCGAGTCGAGTCTCTCGGCCTCCGGTTGAAAAATTCAGAGCCACAGTCAGTTTCTGATTCAGATTCGGATTCGGTTTTCGGGTTGAGCGACGGACGGGTCGGGCCTGGGACTTGTTTCGCACATAAAGATACAAATGTATCTGCGCCAGACAGCAAATGGCGTATATAAAATGATTGGACATGAGTCGGTGTCGTTTGTATGTACCCTCGAGTGTGTATTGTGTGTGCCGGGTCCCCAGTTTGGATGGTCGGGTGGTTGTTTCGACCATGGCTGCATGGCCGTAGAGCGAGCGAGACGGGGCTACTCCGGGCCGAAAGAGAGGCAAGATACACGGGCGTTTTATGACCCGCCGCGTTGCCTTTTGCCGCCGCTTCTCTTGGCTTTTCATCTTTTGGCATTGGGTCTTCGCTTGGCATTCTCATTCTCATTTCCTTGGCGTTCTCGCAAGTGTTGCCATCGTGGCAGCGCTGCCCGGGTTTACGACCTTCTGCTTGGCGTTCTTTCCTACCCACTTTTCCCTTCGGGGGTCTCTCTGTTCTCCGTTCTCGGTTCCCGGGCTCCCAAGTTCTCGATTCTCAGTTTTCAGTGCTCGATTCTCTGTTTTTGTGCCATGCTCACCTCGCATCCTCACAAAACTCACATCCTCACGAAACGCACAACCTCAGCGCAACGCCGGCATCTCCTCGACAACCACCTCGGTATATCTGTATCTATGTATCTGTATATCAGCGTATCTGTATCTGCGCCTGGCTCGTCGACTGCGCTGCCAGCGAGCCGCGCGAACGAACCCAAGCGCGCCTTGTGTCAAAGTGAACAGCAAATATTATTTTTTGGACACTTTGCCATCAGGTCGCCGTCGCGTCGCCCGGAGCTGAAGCGTCGACGACTACTACAACTCGTCCTGCTCCCCGTTCGGTGGCCATTGTCCTGCAGAGCTCCTGGAGTTCCTGTTGTCGCATTCGAGGTCCGACTGTGGGTCCCGGAGCCACGTCCTTTGTCCTTTCCTCATCGTCGGCGGCGGCGTTGCACCAATTGTGTTTAATTGAATCCGACAACAAAAGCCAGAAACGCTGCAAAAGAGAACCCAAAAGTATTCCAAAAGTATACCCAAAGTCAAAAAAGAAAATGAAAGAAGTGGCTGTAAATCAAGACGAGCCGGTTCGGGTTCGTTTGTTGCCAAAAATACAGAAATTAATTATAGTAATGACAAAGAACAGGCACTTTGACCCCACTCCGCGTTCGCATCCGCATTCGCATCCGCATCCGCGCGCGTTCGTTTGGCCAATTGTGAATGTGGATTACAATTTCGCGTGTGCGAGCTGAGGAAAAAACATGGAATATGGAAAGGAAAAAAGAAAAAGGCAAGAATAAATTTACCAGCATTTCCGCCTTGCGGTTTGCCAGCTGCAGGGACAGCGGTGCAGCTTTTCAGACGGGGTCCCTCGAGTGCGCGGGGCGTGACTTCAATTAAAGTGATTTGTGGCCTCCGCTTCTGACATACGAGACGTAAATAGCGGCCCTGAATTATGGTGCTGCTAAAATATGTATATTGGAACATAGTCCTCGGCCCACCGGCCAAACACTCGCAAGTCACGCATCTCCGCTTGAATCCGCCTCTAAGTCGGCTAATTGAGGGCTCCTTCCTTAAGGTGAGTACCACTGATACTTTGATAAACGTGAATTTAAGTCAACAACATTATTTGGCAAATAGGAGATCCATTTAAATGTACATACCATTTTTTTCACTTACAAAGATGTGTTTGTATCAGTTCGTTTCAAAAAGTAATGTTATTCCTTGTCACGCTTTGTAACTATATATTTACCAAGAAATCTCATCCCAATTTGGTGCAATAAGAAAATCAGCTCAAGATGTACAATAAGCGATAAAGTCCGAGAAAAATTACAATTAACTAAAAATTATGATCATATCATAAATGTAGGTATATGAATAATAAGATACAACTAAATATACCCATGTCTTTTAAATTAAGGCGATGACTATACAAAAATTAATATATATCAGAGAGACTGCCATTATTATATCTAAATCGTAATATCTATTTAATTTCTTAATAAGTTTTGAATTCTGTAGACTAACTGATTGTGGTTTCCAATAAACCTTTACATTATTTTAGAGTATCTTAAGGAGGTTACACATTTTTTTCTACCTTGCATATGGAAATTGTACAAAAAAAACATTAATAATATATTAACTCGTACATTTTCCTGGCCATGTTTGCGAAGTAAAACAAGAATCTGTTATTTTTGAAGTACCGTGGTTAAGCCTTGCATGAATCGTCGTTAGTTAGATTGAATATATTACCAACAGTTTCCGGAAGAAAGGCAATATTTGAATGGCAGGCAGGTAGAATTCGGTTAAAGGGTTCCACTCCTCCTCGAAATGATTTATGGAAGTGCGAAAGGAAGCCCGCGGCGAGGGCGCGCAGAGTGACGCAAAATGCGGCCGAGATCCGCAGGACTTGGCAGGATTATGCTGATGACAATCCGGTTCGGGTCCAGGTCACTTGCAGACCCCGTTCGAATCCGTAGAAATCGCTTGTCCCAGCGAAAGCGTGAAGGCGGGTCATTTATGACCACATCATAAACAGTTTACAGCAGCTTGGGCCTCAAAATATTTGGGTTCGAACAATGGGCAGGTCGAGACCGTGGATAATTCCCGGTCGAAGATCGAACGAAACGGGTTGAGAAACTAGAAACTAGAGCAGCTCAGCTGGAGATGGTCGATGATGTAACTGCAACATATGGCACTTCCTGTTCGCCCAATCGAAGAGTCAATGAATACATAAAGCCCATAATTGATGACGTGCAGAATGGTGCTCTGTCACATTTTAATTGCCCCTTTTCCATCGACCGGGGGAGAAGTCATCCACCCACGAAAAGCGCGTGCTGAGCCCCCTTCGGCAAATGGCGGCGAAAATTAATGGGAATATGTTTCAGAAGAACATAAATGGAAAGACATGTGTACGGTACACATGAGGGCAATCGTGTCACCACCGCCTACACCCATTCCCATTAAAATTCCAAAGGCCCCAGAGCATCCAGGGATGTGGGTTCGGTTTCGTATCGTTTGGGTTCGAGTGTTCGAGGGTTCGGGTTCGTTGGTTCCCTGGGACTATCTTATCAGTTCCGCGGAACAGGCGGCCCAAAATAATAATGTAATTTATTCCGACACTTTCATAAAAAGAGAGACCAAAACTCTCGGCAACAAAGCAAGACATTATCGCCGCATAATTAATGCCACATGTTGCAATGCGCTGCAGCGAGACAATAAAACGCCAGTCGGTCGCTCCTTTTGTCCCGACACTAGAGATTCGGAGGTGGAGTCCCGGAGTGGGAGCCACGGCACCCATGAGATATCATAAAGCCATCCCGCTTTTAATTGCCGCCAAGAACGCGGCTCGTTTCCATATTGAGCGCTCCAAGTCATTTGCATAAATTTATCCGAATGAAAATCAGCGACGGAAAAGCAGGAAAATCCTGTCCTGGGCCGTTCCACCCCTTCCACCACTTTTCTCCATCCGCTTTCGCCTCCATTTTCGCTGGCACTGCGCCTGCGTCGCTCTGCCATTCAGAGGCCATTATAAAATGGGCGGAGCCAAGAGCCGTTATCTCACCACGGACTCAGCGGGCAGTGGTGAGTTTCGAAAGCGACCCTTGTTGCATGGCGGGGTGGTGGAAAGGAGACAGACTGTGCGGAAAACTCAACCCCTAGATATCGGGTGTCAATGCCAGTTTTACTCAGTACCGAGAATATTTAGTGCCCGCATGTCGTTTGACTCTCAAATGCTACGAAAATTTTAAAATTGTTTTAATGGAGGCTGACTTTCTATAAGTAACTAAAAATATAATTTGTGACTCTCAATACTTGGCACTTTCAAGCCACATTAAATGTGAATTTTGATGGTATTCTGAACACGACGACTTCTTTGCGTCGGTTCTTAACACTCTGATTTGTGGGATATTTAGGTTGAAATACAATCAAAACTTCTTTTTTTTATTTAATCCTTCTTTTTAATTCTGTTCTATTTCTTGTATAAGCAGCTTCCTGTCAATTCGTCCTCTAACTTTCTTCGTTTCAATTTTAAACAAAAACAAGAGAGAACGCTATAGTCTCGTGCCCCGACTATCAGATACCCATTACTCAGCAGGGGTTTTGGGAGGGAGACGGAAAGCGTCTACGATTTACAGTTATCTACATTTACTACATTTACTACAGTTTACTACACTTACTACATTTACTACATTTACTACTACTATTCATTAACCTGCGCGTCCATAGTGCTGCGCAAAAAAATGTCCGCATACATTCAAAAATTATTTCCCCGAAGTTTAGAAAATTTGCTTCACTGGCGATTCTTTTTCTAAAATAAAAAAATTGTCTACTGGTAAAGAAAATTGTATTCAAATTAATAAAAATGTACAAAATACAAGACATTTTTCTAATATATCGAAAAAAAGAAAGGAAGCTAGCTTCGGCTAGCCGACGCTTAAATACCCTTGCAGTTAAAAGAAATACCTTTTTAAGTTGTCAGAAATCAAAACGCCTACTTCCTGCAAAGTTACAATGAATTTTCTTATATTTCTTTGATTATTCTTATGGGAGCCTTAAGATATAGTGGTCCGATCCGGCTCGCTCCGACATATGTACTACCTGCAATAGAAAGAAGACTTTTGGGAAAGTTTCATTGCGATAGCTTTAAAACTGAGAGACTAGTTCGCATAGAAACGGACAGACGGACATACGGACAGACGGACATACGGACATACGGACAGACGGACAGACGGACAGACGGACATGGCTAGATGGACTCGGCTATTGGTGCTGATCAAGAATATATATACTTTATGTGGTCGGAAACGTCTCCTTCACTGCGTTACAACATCTGACTGAAATTATAATACCCTCTGCAAGGGTATAAAAAGTCGCCAGTGAAGCAAATTTCTAAAATTCAGGGCGAATAATTTTTTGCGTCTACACCTCCCTCATAAGGAAATCCGAGTAGCATAGCTTTTTCCGCTATCGGAAATGATTAAGGTCCCACAATTCTAGGACCATGAAATCGAGGGGCAGCTTGTTCAGGACATTGCCATCTAACAAGACTGCCAAAAGCAGGTGATCGATTTGTATGGTCTTGAAATGTATGATAAGGGCGTTTGTGAAGCTTTACACCCTTGTGGCGTTCCATCCTCGGCTAAGATAATAGTCTTCCGATTTTAAAATAAACAAGGATAGTAAGGGTCAATTGATCAAGGTGCCTTTCTGGTCCACCCTACATGACAATGTACGTCTGGTCCAGCCTAATAGCTCACCTTTTTCGAGTGGAGCTCGTCAATTTGGAGAAAGAACGGCTTTGTCCACTCGGTGCCCACTTGCCCAGCAAGATGACCGATCCCTTGTCCACATTAACAAAGCAGTTTACGTGGGACAGGTACCTCTCGGGGTTGAGTGTCGAGTATCGACCAGGGAAGACTCGGTAGGCGCCTGTCGACAATCGGCCCCAACACAATAGCTTTTAAGGATTTGCAATGGAGAGGTTCTCCTTCAAAAACCAGTCCTACGAGGTGACCATCGAGTCCCACTCGATCATCAACAGTGACCAGGTCTACGCCTCGCTGATCAGGCAGTTCCAGACTCCCACATCTGCCCGCTCAAAAGAGTATGGATCAGGCGCAGCAGGTCTCACTGCTCCCAGAGGACGACCTCTTCTTCGAAAAGCAGCTGAACGACATCATCGGAGGTTCGGGCTCCGAGGAGAAGGAGCCGCTCCCGTCACCTGTCTTTACAAGGAACACCACAACGGAAGCACCTTAAGAATCTGTGACGCCTACTTTATGCGGGTAAGAGACTTGGAGGAGCACACCTGTGGTGACAAGATCATAGAGCAGATCTCCAAGAATGAGTTCAAGAGCCCCCAACTGTCCATACACTTCCATAAAGAGGAACTTCTAAACTCACAAGAACGCACCAGAAGCGGCTTAGGGGCTAACGTCAACATTTTTTTTTTTAATTTGTCGGGGTATGAAAGACTTCTCCAAGCAGATCGTCATTGTTGGACGCTTAATCGTTCGGTTTCTGGTTCTGGGTCTTTGTCTTATAAAACACACGCGTGACCATCTCACGCCTGACGTACCTCCTCTCCGACAGATTTATAATGCCTAAAATCATAAAAAATATCTATTTTTTAATATGAATTGACAAGTTATCGGAATTATCGGGTTTTATCAACGTATCACAAATATTTGAAACAAGCTATCGAAAATTATCTACGCGCTTTTTACGCACATGCCCCCGGCTAGCGACATCTTGTGTTGGTGTTTAACTTCCTAGTTCCGCATTCCCAGGCCAGAGGGCGCTTTAACGCGGGACGACGGGTGTGTTTTCTCTTCGTTGTCGCCTAAGAGAAAACTTCTCCAACTCACCAATACAAGCTCAGAATTTGCCGCTGTGTGGGTGAGTCTGATTTGAATGTGTTTGTGCTGGTTGGCGTTGACGTCGACGTTCGGTTTCTGTTTTCTGAGCAGCAAAATGCCTTAGAAAACATTCCAAAACAGCATTCGAAATATTGAATAAAATTCCAATTTACAGACCAACTGGAATCGGGAAAATATATTTCCCGTTAAGTCCCTAATCAGATTATCCGCCATATATCTTCCATTTTAAGCCGAATAATTTATGGAACCAATGCCGAACTCACATCCATTTCACAAATTAAAATTGGTTGCTATCGCTTGTTTTTCCAATTGATTTATGGTCCACATAAAAAGTTGAATAGGGAAAACTCTGCAAAGGAAAAGCAAACACGTGTGCCAAACTATCGGAGAGAAAGAAAATTTTTGACGGGCATATAAATTCTAAACGAGATATTAATTAAACAAGTTGTCAGCCGTCGAAGTCGGGAGGAAAGGCCATAATTTATATGGCAAAGGCTCGGAAATAATTTTTAAGTGACGCGTCAGGCGGCGGATCGATGGAAAAGTCAAGTAGCCGATAAATTTGAACGGCAACGGGTCTGGAATTTTAAAACAAACCAAAAATGAAAACCTCAACTGATTACAAATGAAAACGCTCGATTCAAGTGCCAGCACTTGTCCAAGTACAATCTTTATGGATTCCGCCGCAGGAATGGAAATTCAAAAATGGAAAACTGCAGCCATGATGCCCGTTCTCCGATATCAAAACTTGTTTGACAAATGGCTTCTTCTCGATTGCTGATTATTCAAGTGCACTCTGTGCTGAGATTCTCTGGCGAGGACCCTCGTCAGAGGGCATAATTCGCTTGTCAAAATAATCGGGGGGAAGTCGTAAATTCTCTCTCATATTCGAAGGGAAAGAAAAGTACTTGTATTTGCCACCCGCATTGTGATGTTTCCATATTAACAATTCCATTTCTTTCAAATGCCAAAACCATCTGAGCTTCACGCACGATCTTCATTAATGAAGACACTGTGATATCCATAAAATTAAAAATTCATATAAGACAAAACAAAAGTGTTTTTAACACAGTGGAAGAAGACAGAGAACTGTAGTTTATTAAATATTTTATTTGTTTATTCCCGATATTGATTTTTATAAATTTTGTAATACATTTAAATTGTATAAAGAGCTGTTTGTTGCATGAATAAAAAACCCTAAAGCAAATTGGAATCCCCAGTAAATCCCATCTGGTAAACACCATATTGAATCTTGTAAATGGGGGACCACCAGGGGCGATATTTGCTGGGACAAATTTGTTATTTCATCCACAGTGCTCGGGACTTGTTTTCTCGTTCGGTTCCAATGAAAAACTTGTTTGAGCCATAAATTCGCGTTGATTTACGCATTTTATCATCGCGGGTTGAATGGCAGCAGAACGGCATTATTTTTTTTGTTTTTACAAATTATTGGAATCGACGAATGGCGGCATGTTGCTCCATTTGCAATCCGATCCGCCGGCTACGCATTCCCTTTTTTAGCCGCTGGTAATCAAGTTTTATCGGCTGCCCCCGATGATGGTCCTTGGGCCTGGACTCCTCCTCCGCTGGAAATCTGTGACTCGCATTATGCGACTGCTGACCTGAAACCCATTAAGTGCCCCACATCAGAGGGCGACCATTATTAGAGTGCTTTCAACCTAATAACACCAATAAAAGCAGTGCCAAACAACACGACCCCCTCCGCTGATCCTGATCTTGAGCCCCCGAGCCAGTGGAGCGCATGAGACACTGTAAACGACTTTTTGTGCAAAAATTATATGCCAGCGATGGCTGGCGCCCGACGAATATGATTTTATTGTTGGCGTACTTCCTCCACGGGCGGCCATTGCCACGCCCCATTCCACTTCATTACAATTCATTTTGCAAATGTAAAAAGCGCAAAAGAAAACATATCATCGGGTGGAGTGGGCAGGAAACCATCCTCAAAGTGGTTCTTGCGATGCAGAGAAAAACTATGTCAAAGCTCATTCGGTTTTGTATCAAATATATAGAGTAGCATAGTAATAATATTCATATTGTTAAACTAAACACTTAACATTATGAGCTTTTTAAAAATGAATGTTTTAAAAATCTTTTGGAAGAGTTGATTAAACAAGAAGTGAATTGATTAAAACTCAATGTAAAATTATATATTGAGTGAAAATAAAAATTAATCAGAATTATTAACCGTAATATTCTCTTTCTGATTCTACATTCATTTGCAAATCCCAAGTAGTTTAAAAGTATGAGTCAAAATTTACAAAAGTTTTACGTTTTATATATAAAAACTATACATTTTTCTCTCTGTATTTGGGGCATGGCTCAAGTGGGCCTGGATGTGGCGCCGCGCCCACTTAGCAGCAAGCCTCTCCGAATAGTGCGCCTCGAATTGCCCCCGACCGCTGGCCAAGTAAGGCAAATGGCATGAAATGGCCTTTTTCCATTATCCAAATGGAAAACTTACACAAACAGCAAGGAAAATGGTGTCTGCCGAGCGGCGAAAGGAAAGTCAAAAGCAAAACTACTCGTGCGCGTCATTTCCATTGCTTTATCAGCCTGAAATTTCGCACAAACCTACAAAAAAAAGAGACAATCCACCAAATAGAGAGCAGGGAAAACCCACATCGAGGCGCAGTAAAAGCCAACGAGTCCCTGAACCACAGTACACTTTCCATTTATGCCGCCACGAGTAAATTGCTCCAATTAGGGTTTACTTTCTTTGTAGCTTTCTGCGTTATTAATTAGGAATAGTGCAGGTCGCGATAGAAATAATACAGAAAATACATAAATTGGTATTTGCATTAATAGGTATTTCAAGTCGGTTTATGTTTCAATCGAAATAATAATGATTAAATGCTTATTTGAAAAGATCTTTAACATCAATCAGCATAAGCGATAATATACAATTAGTATTATATACAAAGACAAAGGCTCTGAATTATCTAGATGCTTAAATTAATAAATTACACATTTTTTATACAATTGAGACACATAAATAAATAATATTTCTGAGACCCCTCGACTATATTTTTGTACCAGATCTCTTGGTCTGCCCCGTTCACTTGCTAGCCTTCTAAGCAATTAGCTGTCCGTTCGCTGAGTCAAATCACAGAACCGCTGACCCAATTAAGACAAGGGCAGAGAAAGGAAGAACGAGTGCCGGGCAAACACAAACAGAGCAGAAGGCTTAAAAGGAAAACGCACCATTAAAAAGGCGACAACAATAAAAAGGCAAATAAAAGAAGTGAAATGAAGAGAAAAGAAAAGAAAGCGAATGTGTCTCGAAATGGGTGAGAAAAACCTCCCTCCCCCGCCAGTCTACTGGCTCAAGGTCGCCTGGACAATAATGATGATTTAATGGCCTCATAAATAAATTTATGGCTTCAAACACAAACCGGGCAAAGACGAACCGAAAGTCGGTGATCAGCGATCGCAGTGGCCGAAAGTGATCCGCAAATCGTCCGGGGCTTTAAGGGGTTAACAGGATATGGCCACGTAACATACGCAGTTTATGGCCAATACGCACACAAGACACATGTCAATTCCAGCTCGGCCCTGGAATGAAATTCAAAGTTTATCTGCCAGAACTTGTTAATTCCAAAATGGCATTAACAAACATGTTGACAGTATCTTCCACTGTCATGTGTGTGTGTGTGTGTCTTTATGGGACCCTCTGTGTGTATCTGTGAAACGAGTGTGCGTGCTGTGGGGGGGTTATAACCCCTTATAACCCCTTAGGACTCGGAATTGCTGACGGGGCACACAACTTGGGGAGGTCCGCTGTGCAAACAGAGATTAGGTAAACAATGGAATCAGCAAAAAATGTCGCAAATATCTCGACGTGGTCCGCCCATCAAGGAAGGCATGTTGGGATACCAGGGGGCGGGGCTCATCTCGGGCGGAGAGGAGCGACGACTTAATTAAATCGAGTGGAGGCGACCGGGGCGCCAGGGGGCGGTGCCTTAATCGCAGTCATTAAAAAAATATTGTCAGGTGCTGGAACAAAAAGCTGCATGAGCACCTGCTGCAGCCACATCGAAATCCACATTCACATCCCCCAGCAGGAGCAAAAAGAGCAACAGCAGCAGGAGCCGGCAATGAATATTAAACGAGGTCTGAGCTCACTTTTAAGCGTTCTCCATTCGCAGTTCGAGAATTACGAAATTAACTGAAAATCGCACAATGGGTGCTGGGGAATAATGGTAAAACAGAATGGCAATTTGTTATGGGCATAAGAAGAAATCAACTTAGCTATTCAACGCATTCAAATGATAGAAAGCTTCAATATATTGTTTAAAAAACGATAAAGAATAAACAATTGCTTTTTATACCCGTTACTCGTAGAGTAAAAGGGTATATTGTATTCGTGCAAAAGTATGTAACAGGGAGAAGGAAGCGTTTCCGACCCCATAAAGTATATATATTCTTGATCAGGATCACTAGCCGAGTCGATCTAGCCATGTCCGTCTGTCCGTCTGTCCGTCTGTCTGTCTGTCTGTCTGTCTGTCTGTCTGTCTGTCTGTCCGTCTGTCCGTATGAACGCTGAGATCTCGGAAACTATAAAAGCTAGAAGATTGGTATTTGGCATGAAGATTCTTGGAGTTCCTACGCAGCGCAAGTTTTTTTCAAAAGGGTGCCACGCCTCCTCTAACGCCCACAATCGCTTATATACGATTTTAAAAATTTCAATATTTCGGAAAAGTAAAAATGCAGTTTTATTGTGTTTATCAATACCTATCGAAATGTAGAAGAAATTTTTCAAATCGGACCATTCGTTAAAAAGTTATGCGTGTTCAAAGTTTCTATCTCCATCTCCCTCGCACTCCCTTTACCTGAGTAACGGGTATCTGATTGTCGGGGCACCCGACTATAGCGTTCTCTCTTGTTAAAAGTAAATTAATTACTTAATTCGGTTTATAATTTCGGTTGATTTTTATGTTGTTTAAATCTATTAGTTACATTAATGTATTTTACTTAAATTATTTTTAACTTTTTTGGATCATTCATTTATAGAATATTAGGCAGTTATTCCTACATAAATATAAATTAAAAGACTGCTAAAAAATATTTACAACTCAGTGCAAAAAGATTAGAAATCATTTTTATTTTTAACTTCGAATTTTTTTGTAAATGAGAATATTGGGTATCAAAATACATAAAAATATTACACAATATTTAACTAATTTTATAAACAAAATGTACTTTATTTCGTGTGATTCCCATTGCCATTGCCCAACGATTCCTCCCATTGTCCTCACTGCTCTGACTTCTGTATGGTTATTAACGTTTTCTTTTATTGCCTCCGCGTTGTCATGTAATCGCCTGCATTTGCGACGGGGCACGGTCCAAAAAGGGTGGCAAAGGGGAGGGGTAGGGGGAAGGAGGAGCGGAGCAGAAGCGGTACAGGATGTGGATGTGCCATGCCAGGGGGCTTTCACCTGCGGCGTCAGCGGATCGCCAAATCCCGCACACATGCAGGTTGACTCCAAACAGAAACTTTGTTAGAGGCCGTGTCGCAGCGGCGTTTACGACTTATTAAGTTGGATAAACGTTTACGATATGAAAATGAGTAGAAATCTTGTGTGGTTAATTAAAAAAGCAGCAGACTCAACCTCCCACTCCCGGCTCCAGTTCTTGTGATATAATAAAACGCTGTGAAATGTAACACAAGCCGCAATCCACGAGCCGAGCTGCAGAAATTTATGTGGCACGAGTTTCGGTCTTGTTAATTGTTTTATGATGCGCCCATAAATCCGTGCCCCCCCTATTTCACCTACGCAGCATACGTCGAGCTGCTCGTAAATTAAACACGGGACAGGCATTACGGCAAATAGGCAAATGCGCCCCGGGCCGCCCGTTCAGCATCATTCAGCGGCTTTGGCGTTCTCCCTGCTCCCCAAAGCTAAAAAACAGATCCGTCCAAATCCTGCATCAATCGTCGAAACCCCCACCGAAAGCAGGCTGCTTACATAAACTAGTCTAGCTACATAGTTCTGCTCCCCATCAGCCATCAGCCTCAGCCACGCCCAAGGAGCCACCGCACTGTGCATGCGTTGTGGCGACCGACGGATGTGTATCTGTGTATCCGTCAGATACGCGCACTCTAGCTCCGACGGCAATGGCAACCCAAGGCAGCCATGGAAAGTTGAAGGGGAAAGGGAAGCGGCCATCGAGTCGAGATGAGACCGAGAAAAAGAACGACAACCCACCACCATCGAGTTCTGCTTTACTTTTAGCCACATACACAGACTTGGTGCGGCAGGGAGATTTCCACAGGGGGTGAGTTTTCACAGCTAGGGAAAGTGCACTGGAAAATTTACCAAAAGAGATTAGTAGAGAAACAAATATTTAATTTGTATTGGTAAATACATTTTTCAGGAATTTAAAAACACTTTTAATGCGGACTTATATTACAAGAATATTTTTTAAGCAGAAACAATTCTTACCATTTAATAAAAATAATCTAATATCAAATATGTTTTAAGCAGAAACAATTCTTTACTATTTTATAAAAATAATTTAATAAAATATTTGCAAAAATGTTTTACCTTTTTAAACAAAATATACCTTCGAATGATATCGATAATATTAAGAGTTTTCTGGAGGCTATAAAGAGTGTTTATTGCGGTTTATAAATTCTACTTATTTATGTTGTTGCTTAAGTGAGCGGAGTGTGTAAAGTCCCAATCATACTTATTTTTCAAATACCATTTCTTTCAGTGTAGAACATGTAGTGGCTTTAAGTGCTATAAAATATATTTAGTATGGGGCCCAGCAGTTATTGAATATTGCCTTCATATAATAATATCATAAAATTTGTGTTGTTTTAAATTAATTGGTAAATACATTTTATTTCCGTTTAATGGTCTAATGATATGTCAAGTCACACCTTCAGTGTTTGTGCATACATGTCAATTACTTATTACTAACAAAATTCGTAAATTAGGCATTCAATACAGGGATTTAGAGTTTTTACGACTAGAAAAAATATTTAGGGATGGTCTTTAATGCAATTTTGGAAGTTAGCTTCACTTGTTTTGTTAGTTAAAGAATTTTAGTATTACGATTCCGCAATTCTAATATACGGTACGTTTCCTTCCTGAAATTTCTGTGGAAATTGCTTGCGGTTAATAAACTCGCACTTTTAGTTAGGCCGGAAACTTTTCCCATTTAACTTTTCGCTCGGATCCCGCTGCCCCGAAACGGTCCATTTTTTATTAACTGCTGATGGAAGCCGAAATACGGCCAGCAGCCCAGCAGACTAACGAACTAGCTGGGAAGAAGAATCTTTTTTCGCTTTTTGGGCCTTAAATTGATGCCTGTTTTTCGGCTTTTTGTGGGATCTGCCAAACTTCGTGTTGTTCTGCTCTGTTTTTGGTAGTTGCGTCGGCTGTTTGCTATGAATCTTTCATTAAATTGGCAGGGCACGAGAGTCGGCTTTTTGTTTGATTACCGAAATGAACACTCTGAAAAGCATAGGATTTTTTAAGCAAAATTTAACTCAAAATATTGCAACTAATAATATTTATTCTTTTAAATCATTTTTTACTGTATTAAAATTGCATTTAGTTTTTATATATATTTATCTGAAACACTTAAATCCAACACAGTCGCAGAGTAACCAAACTTCGCCACATTCTCCCTTACTGCCCGATAAATATTTCGTCGACTCACCATTTAAATGAGTTTTCTTGGGGCCTGAAGGCCTTCGTTTGGGGTCGACTCATCCGAGGAGGACGCTGTGTGTGGCTTTTTCTTTTAGATTTGTTGTTTTAAAAAGTTTTTTCTTGTAGCTGAATTTTTGATGAGCCATGTTATCAAAAGCAACTTTTTTGTAGACTTCGTTTCCCTTCTGCCCTGTCGAGGTTATTTATTTTTTTTAAGAAGGGATCTTGGGTCTAGAAATGAATGTTCAATTTGGGCCTGACGCACGCCGAGTGGGAATATTATCCGGGCTTAATGAGATTACCTGACGGCTGTAAATTTTTGTGGACTTAATTTTTGCGTTCGCACCTTTTGGCCTTCCTTCGCTCTCGCCTTTGGTTTTCGAAACTTTACAGTTTCTGCCGCGACATTTCAATTAAGTTCGCCCCCGTCTCCCCAAAATGCAGGGCGTATTAAATCCGGAGCTAAATTTGCTCACGTCGCAGCTCCTGCAGACTTTTATGCTCGCCTCTGATTCCCGAATAGGATTGCCCGGGTCCGCCGGTCTCCGATGCATATCGCATCTAATCTTGCATCTAATAAGCATTTTCAATCAACTTTTATGCTGCGCTGTAAAACGTAATCGACCTCACCGTCACGCCCCCTCCTCAATGTTTTTCCCAGGAGTTCACATTCGAGCCGAGCATCATACATACATGCGTCGCACAATAACTTAATCCGTAAATTTTATTTTAAAAATCCCCAAAACCGCTCCGGGGATTTACCCGGCGATGGCTGAGCGATAAATTGAAACCCAACGCCCCGTTATTTTTTCCATCTCCAGCACGTAAGGAGCTCGCATCCGTGCATGCAGGGAGTTCACGGAGTTTGTCGGGGTCACCACTCGTACCCACTTACCAGTAGATACAGCAGAGTACCCTGCTCCACGTGGATTTCCGACCGTTTCGGCCTATTAGATAGGCGTGCATTTTGGGCGATATTCAGTTGGGCCATGAAAAATGGCAGGAAGATGGAAACAGTGGGACCAGTTTACTGATATATAATCAGCCATCTAAATTCATATAATAATCAAATACAATATACCCACCCATGTACATAAAACTTCTAAAAATATAACAATTATAATCTCAACTTAAGTAAAAGTCTAGTAATAACGGAAACACTTTATGGTCAATGTAAACAACAAAATAAATCTAGTTTAACTAAAATGAGGCAGTGCTTAAAGCAATTTGTGGATATTATTCAATTTCGGTTAAGTAAAAAGTGGAAGTAGGAAAATAACGTAAATATTGTTCCACTGTGCATGCTAGTATGGCAATTGAGATTTTTCCGATTTCCCGATTACGTTTAAGAAGAACCTGAGCAACAATTTAGCCCCAAATTCCGTGGGCTGACTCAACGAAAAATCTAAAGTGGGCGGAAGTGGCTGGGGGAAATGGGATTGAAGCAAAGGGTATTTTTAAAAATCGAAGACCATTTTGTTGTTTTTTTTTGTATTTATCCCTTTCACCAATTTGATGCGTTCCGTTTGATTATTTGCGTGCGTGATGGGCCCGAAAAAGCAAAGGAAATACAAATTTATGCCCGAGCCACCACAAGTGGCTGCTGCTCACCCTCACGTCCTCTCCATTTTCGATCCGCATCCGCATCCACATCCAGATCCATTTGCAGCTCCGTGTTTATCCTCTCGAAGGCAGCCACTTGAGTTGGCATCGCGTTGCGCTTGGCTGCCCGTAATAACACGCTTTGATAATTTTCATGGCCGCCTCCGCCTACCGCCGTGCCCCCAAACCCAATTCGAGTCCAAATTTGAGCCGCAGTCCCGAGAACTCCTACCCACTCCTTTCCCCACGGCGGATGGGCTTCGTTAAACTTTATTTGAATTTATACCCGCATTGGCTCCAGTTCCGAACCCCAAACCCTGCCCCCAGTTGTCGGTCTATCAAAATTCAGGACATGCCTGGCCGGTTCGCTTATCCTTTCGCTCGTTGGCGAACGCTTCCATTTTGCTTGGTTAATGGACATGAAAATTAAACCGAAAATCCACCTCCATCTTCATCCATCATCTCGTGTACCTTTCGTCTAAGGCACTTGGGAAAAAACAGTCCTTCTGAAATGTATTTCTTTAAATTTTAAAATAGGGAATATTTTTAAACTTATTAAATTCATATGAAATCAATCCCAAGTATACTTAAATATTTATAATTTTTCATACATCTTAAAGAATTCCTTCTTTTCCCCCTGTGTATTTATTTTATGCCCCCAGTCCGCCATTTTGGTCCTAGATTTAATGCGAAATTTAAAGAAGGGCTGGGCCGGTGCCATGGTATATGGGCTATAGAATACCGATACCGGGGCAATAAAATAAATATGCCATTGCCAGCCAGGCTGCATAATATTCAGTTCGCCATTCGCAGCTGTGCAGAAATGCAAATTGCAGACAGACGAGCAGAAAGTTAGAAGCGAGCTCGCAGTGACAATTACCATATAAACGGATATTTATCGACGCTGCCCGCTGAATGCGACAATTGGCATGGCTTTTCCCCGCCTCCGCCCCGCCGAACGCACACGTTTATGGCAGCGCTTTGCGATTTTATGGGTTTATAATGCACGTCGCTGATTATCGCGCATGATATGCGAATTAAATTTTTACAATTTGCCAAATGCAAATACACACTCAGCCTCAGCCGCCATTGGCCAGCGGCCTTAACCCTCCGCTGTGCGGGGTCCGCTTAACGGCCATCGCTAACCATTTTAATGGACTAAGCCGGTCCGGTCGAACCGAACCGAACAGAACGAGGACAAACGAATTTCAATAATGATTCAATTTTAATTCGAGCGCGGCTCTCGGCTCTGCGACAGCGGCCTCTTAATGGGAATCGAATGCAATCGGCTAAGCGCTCAATTAGCGGGACATTCGCTTCTATAAGCGGTCTGCGCCAATCGCTTCTCACATATCAAAGGGTTGCGATAATGGCGAAGTGGGGGCCTTTTATAGGGAGTGCGGTTCCAGTGCGTGATGGGGTTCCGAAATGCGGGCAGCTGATGTAACGCCTAAATGCCGGGGATTATTGACTCAGAATCAGAGTGCCGGCATTGTGGACATCGAGTGGAGTGATATCTGAACGAGAACACCCATAGGAAAAATCAAGAAAAATTTAGTGCCCTTTGGAAACTATTAAATTCGTCATCAATAAGAATAAATATTATATTTAAATGGAAATTTTGTTCCCAATGCTTTCTTTACTATATTTAAAATAGTATTTTTTGCTCTTCATTGAATGGTTGAATGGTATAATTAGCAATTTTTGAGTTATAACACGCAGTTAAATTCCACATAAAAGTCAAACAAAAATAGTGAAATGAAAAATCAAAGATTTAAATTAAGGATATGATATTATTCAAAATTCTATGAGACTTAAGTTTTCACCCAATCCCAATTGAATTTAATTATACGACTGGACGTAAATCTCTTTGACACGTCAGGAAGTTTGTAGCCAATGACTAGCGTCATCTGTATTTTCCATTTCTGGCGGCCACCGCAGTTGGCAAGTTTACAGCGATCCGCATCAAATGTAATATTTTCCGGAAACCAAACTCAATATTCAGGGCACAGCGGAAATTTCAATATTTTGCTTTTCTTGTTTTCAATTTACGAACATCGAACATCAGAAAAACGTGTCGCGTTCGCGTGGATTTCATTTATGGCAAACAGAACAGAATGGGGCAGAAAGTTATGATATGCCATCATCTAGATGGGGAGTGGAATATCATTTCGGGGGGCTTGGGAAGGGACTATATGCACGGAGTGCACGAGTCCAGAGATTCAAGATACATATTCAGTCACAGTCGCATTTGCAGATACAGATACAGATACAGATACTGCCGGCCCACACATGTCTGGATGCGAATAAGGAATGGGAATATATGTACATAAATTTTAAATTTCGTTCTTCTCATTTTTTCCCCCGCTGTAAAGCCAAATACATGTGTTCCCATTCCCACTCTCACTCCCCCGAGTCCCTGCATATCATGATCCCTGCAAATAAGCGAATGAGAAACGTAAAAAACAAGCACACTGAACCAAAAAAAGAAGCTAAAAACCCAAATGCGAATAAGCAAATCGAAAAGAATAAGCAGCGCCTGCGACAGCAGAGGAAATATTGTTATTGCTCATGCGACATGCATAAGCAAAGAGCTCCGTCCGAGTCCAAGTCCCAATGCCCAAGTTCCCAGTTCGCAGATCCCAGTTCCAAGTGCCAAGTGCCAGACCAACCGGAGCGAGGCAGAAACCCGTATACGTGGTGTCTACAAAGCTGCAACTTGTGCGGCGGTCCGCTTCAGTCCCAAAACGCTGCCGAGGGAAGTACAGTGGGACAAAAGCGACAGATTTGCCTTTTGAAACTTTAAAAGACCTTAATAAATACTTATTAACAAATAAAATAAATATAATTGAATTAAGTATTATACAATACAGATAGAAGCTGTAATTTCGACTATATGATAAATTTTTGTTCTTTGTAAAATTCAAAGAGTAGACAGAGAAAAAAAAACACAAAAAATAGCCATCAATCGGGTATTTTTTCATATCAATTTTGGTCCGATCTGTTTTCATATCAAAATGATATTTTCGAACATATGATTTTTACGATATTAATATGAAATCATACCATTTTGTTATGGAAAAATTGATATGAAACAATATCAATCCCATATTGTTCCGTTTTTTTCTCTGGGTAGATAAAACCTTGGAAGCAGAGTTTACAGTCTTACACGGCTGGTGAAAAGCTTTTACAAAAATATCTAACTTTACTACCAAAATAATTTAGAATATTTTCTATTTATTTACTATTTACTATATTGCTGGAAATATAATTTTAGGTTAAATATCAACAAAAAGGTTCTCAGTTGTTTAATGATGCCTTGTGAGCAATCAGAAAATATTAAATAAATATTCGTTGGACCTAATCAATCATTATCATTTATTTATTCCACCGTGCGGGTGTGATTCGACCCAGGGGCACCTGAGGCGGGGAAATCGGTCGCGAAGGGGGCGGCGGTGGCAACGAGCACTCGGAGAGTTCGTCACATGCAAACAACGACAATGACACGCCGCGGGGATATAGAGATTTTTTTGGGGGCGGAGGGTCCCTGGGATCAGGAGAGCGGGAACTCGGCATCTGGGAACTGTTGGCGGGATGGAAATGGACGCCCAGTGGCAGCCTTGGTTTGCGTCAGCTCGTGTCATCCTCATCGCCATCGCGCCATCGTTGACAAATGTTGGAAAAACAAATTTTTATACTTGTTTTCTCGATGTTTTCCCTCTTTTTTCGTTGTTGTTGTTTTTATTCCTGTTGGCTGGCCGGGTTTATTTTGCTGTTTTATTTTTCACAGCGCTGCAAAATATGCCACCGTGTGTGCACGAGGTGGCGATGGGGGCAGGGGGTATAGGTGGCGGATAGTGCCAGTCAGCCAGAGTCCCCCAGTCATTTGGCCAGAGATATTCCGAGATATTAGTCATAAAACGAGCGCACACAAATATATATATATGCATGCATATAAATTCATTTGGGCGTGCAGCCGAACCGCCCAACCACCCAGCCCAACCACCTCTCCACGTGTCGCACCACTCCACCCGGAGTTATGAAGATGGCGGCCAAGTCGTGCCGGGTTTTTATACGAGCGACACTCTCCGCGTCCTCCATCAAATGGGAAACCTAATTTTCTAGGGTAATCCGCCCCAGCAGCCGTACCTACATGCAAACATAAATTATGCAGATCCTGCAAACGTGCTTAGATGACATTTTCCCGGGGCCGAGATGGTGCGTCCATAAAGGTAGCACAAGCACACATACCTTCTGGTTTTTTTGATAAGAGGGAGGGCGGGGGCTTGAAGGGGGAATCATTTACGTAATGCTGGCCAGAATACGACACACACCAACTGCATAAAAAGTTTTCCGCGCAAATAGCAAAATGGTTTGGCAGGACACGGGATACGGAGGCCCGAGTCCTTGGTCCTTGGCTCGTTTATATGCTGCCCGGCTGCCTGGCTGCTTGGCTGCCCACTGGCATGTCCAGCCATTTGGCTTATCCTTGATGAAACTAATCCCAACTTTGCCATTTTTATATGCATGTATTTCTGCGAGTGGCCCACAAAAAAGTTCTTTTGCCCAATCTTTTTACGACTTCATTTGACAGCATCCAACATCCCACATCCAACAACCTCCAGCGGGAAACAGAACGAGAGCAGCATGAAAAGTAATAAGTCACCGAGTCACGACAAATGCCACGCCCACCAACCCACCACCGCCCATGCCCAATGCACAAACACACTCACACTCATATAAAATATCCCCGGTTAGTCAACGACATCTAACTCTCTTTCAACCCACAGTTTTTCCTTCTATCTGGCTTTATTTTTGCCATCGATTTGCCAGTGGGCTTAGCACTGTGTAACAAGTGATGGTTTCTATAAAATAGTACAGGTGCAATTCTAGTTCTTCGGTTTAAGAATATTCAAAATAGGTTAGGCAGAAAAATTCAGTTTTTAAAAGGAAAGAATTAGAAATGAGAGCCCTGCTTGTGAAATTAGATTGACGAATAGTTTTTTTACTACTTTTGCCTTTTTACTAATATAATTTAATTTTTAAGGTATATTACAAGATATTTAATGGAATATATTGGAAAATATTTTGCTTCCCGAACTCTGTTGTCCAGTGTGGCTGGAACTCATCGCTGGGTTCGGCAGCTCCTTTGGCTGCAGCTGTAAATGATTTCATTGGAGCCCCACCTTAAACCAGCTAAACTTTTTTATATGTGCTTAGCCAACTGGCGCCTCTGGGCGAGTTCCCGCTGCAACTCGTCCTCATCCCCATTCTATTCTCATCCTCGCTTCCAAGCCGACGTTCTGGCCACTCCCGAGTTGGCTCCTTGCTTCTGCTGCTGCTGCTGCTGCAATTTCGCGCTGGTTGCATTTCCAGTTTTGTTGCCTCGACGCTTAAAACGCGAACAAGGACTGGCGCAGGAAATCGGAGTGGAGGGCAGAGGGAGGTCCTCGTAAAAGCCACAGATCGCTGACAGCGCTGTTGGAGCCAAGCGAATTTCGCCGCGCGTTATTGGGCAAAGCAATTCCGGCTGCCAAGGAAGCGTGGCGAAATGTTGCCAACGAAAGCGAGCCCTTTGCAATGTTGCACTGCGAAAAACGCACATTAAAGTCACATCACAAACCTCTTGGAGGCCAAGACAAAGTTGGGAGATTAGAAAGGCCATTCCAGAGAAGAAAAAACACTTGTCAAGATGTCGTTCTCGCCCCATTGCGATTGCTGATTAAATTCCGAGTAAATTTGCTGGAAACCCTCTCTCCACCCAGAGAATTCCCCCCAAGGGCCTCGCAGTTAAGAGGCCTTTAATTGAGCCCCATCGCACTCGAGAACATTTATCCCCGGTTCCGGTTCCCCTTGGACCCACAACTCCACCTCCGATTCGCCACTGTGTATTTACATATGCGCCCTGCTCGCGTCGTAAACTTTCTTATGCGAGTTTCTAGTTTTGGCTCAGCATCAAGAATCCTGCGAGATGCGAAAAGTTCAAAACTATTTGAATCTCTGTGCCATAAAAGCGGGGGGACCGAATGATTGCCCAGCCCCTGTCCCCAGTCCACAGTCGCAATTAATTTCCCTCCGTCCTGTCCACATGGAGTCCAAAGGCTCCTGGCCAAGACAACGAACGGCAGCTGGCCCTCGATTGAATGTGTTTTGGCATTCAGCCTATTCCGCTTTCTAATTGAACTGTCACCTCCTCCTACTCCCCCTTTTCTTCTTTTCAGCCCTGCCATAAAAGTTCAGAACCACGCCCCTGGCGCAAACAAAGTCTCCTTTCATTTCTCGTGCAGTAAATAAATTGAAACGAATTCAATTGGCAGCGCAATGTTTACAGGCATCGAAGACAAACAAATAAACAAGCTGGCTGCGGACTGGAATCGACATGATGTTGACAAACGAAAGATAAACAAATTCAAAAGCCACCCCCTCCCCTAAAATTCTCTACTTCTGCAGTTATCAATGTCAGTCATTGGCGCCCCAGACTTGTATATACATGCCGGACAGTACGGACAGTACGCTGTCCATCAACATCAACTCCCTTTTGGGGCAATAAGCTGTTTCTTTTAACGGCGCTCCACGTTGCTTTTGGAACGGCCTCTCCACCGGCGGACATAAACAAAAATAATGGCACCCTGCCAGTGGATTCTCCACAACGGACAAACCGACAAACGGACAAGCGGACAAGCCGAACGGACAGAGCTTGGGGAAGGAAAAACACCATAACGTCATAGCCGACAACTACGACTTCATAAATTCGACTGGCGTATTTATTTATAATAATTTATTTCAATAACAACGCCGGCCATCCATCTCCCTCCCCATTTCCCACTCCCATCCATCTTCTTCTGGACTCGTTTTCCCCTGTGACTTCATCTTGTGTCTGGGTTATTTGTATGGGCCCGCCTTGTGTTTGAGTCGTTAAGGGGCGGAGGACCGAATGCATAAGTATTCGAATATCAATTTATGCATCTCGAGAACCGGGGAGCAGGCATATTTTTACAGTTTTCAGCGGAATGCTCTTTGGGGGAAAGTGTTTCTTTCGAGGGCAACGAAAACCGAGCTGGGGAATTGATTTTAGAGCGCTTAGTTTGCCCGAGAAGTGTGAATCTTAAAAAAGCGGCTTTGAAACAGTCGTTTCCACCTGCTATCCTATTGTTCGATCTATGACGCTTATGTTCATGTTTATTTAATGGAAACCCAAACTGTCATCTTCAATTATCAACCTGATTATGAACATTAGTTTAGTATTTATTGTGTTCAGTTTAGCTCAAAGAAAAGTTTCTTTAAATTTACATTTTGCGTGTTGGAAAATAAATATGCGGGGAGAAATCACGAAGGTTTGGTTTATGAAAGGAACCTAGGTTGTTGGTTTACTTCGTATATTCTTTTAGAAACCTATTCCTACAAGATGACTAAGTTCCATTTGAGCAAGGCACTTACATTTCTTTTCTAAGAAAAAACCTTTATTTTCCCTTCCTTGAGGAAGCTTTACGGCTCCAACTACAGGTAATTCCAAAGCTTCTTACGCTTCTGTAACATGAAATGGAAATTCGCGCTGTGAAAAGAAGGCGGTGAGTCCGCTTCCCACCCCTTTTGCCTCGCTCGACCTTCCGTCGTGTTTTTGTGCAAGTAATTTACAGAATAGAATTCTTGATTAAATTGGAGTACATTTCGTGCTTCGCCCCCTTCGGCTTCCCGGCGACCATCTTTTCATTTACCTGGATGGTTTTGGGGCCGGGGCGAATGGCAGGGAGTGAGCTGTTAAGGTGGGTGGACCCCACTCCGCCCCTCGAGCACTGCGCATATAAAATGGAGCCGACGTCAGAGCCGTTTGAAGAATATTTGCTGCATATTCAAGGCACCGAATGCCCTTTGCCGCCCCTCTCCCTCTCCCACTCATCTGCCCTTTGGCAAATCCACGCCCGCCCCTGGCTTTTCCGCCCTTTTTCCAACCTTTTTTCCTTACCTGGGTTTGCTGAAACATGCGAAACTTATTTTGCAAGTTTTATGTCGACGTCGTCGAGCAGCAGCTTTTATTTTTTCTCCTTTCTTTTCTTCTTTTCTCCTTTTACATTTTTTGCCCTTTTCCAGTTTTTCACATTTGGCTCTCTGGCTTAAATTACAAATACACTGAAGGAAACTCGTTACTTTGAAAGAAAAACTTTTGAAAGCTAAAATAATGGCTGCCAGTGCTAACAGTTTTCTTATAACTTGTAGATCTTATAAAATACACGTTCTTCAATTTTAATAGTGCAATTTTATTGGAGGCACTTATTCTATGAGAATTTTAACATTTATTATAGTGGAAAAATTAAAATTGGTAAATTCTTTTTTTTGTTTGTCTTATATTATTATCTACAAGGTATTTAATAATTCTCAATGAACTTTGTACAGTGTAGCGCATGCATAAAATTGTCGGCGAAAAAACTTAGAAACCCAACGCGATTCAGGCGAGCAAACAGGATTCAGGGGGCTTCAGCTCCATTGCCACACCCACTGGCAGGCACATCCTCGTTCTCATTCTCATCCTCATCCATAAGCAAAGCCACATCCACGCCCCCGGCTCGAATTGCATGGCAAGATGCCATCGCCATTTGGCTGGCTGAATCGCTGGCAGACGATGGCAACGGCAACGTCCATGGCGATGGAGATGGAGATGGGAACCCAAGCATAAAATAGAATTTCTAACCAGCGAGCAGCGACTTAAAGCATTCCCATTTCATGGATTAAATGAGTTCAAGTCGGGAGCGAGGGAGGGAGAACGGGTTTATCTCGGCTCCCAGTCCCAGCCTCGCATAACTCAAGGTCCGTTATGAGGACCGGCGAAAGAATCGAGAAGCACATACGATACGATACAGAATAAGAACGCCACACAGAGAATAAATATACAACAACATTGAAAGACAAAAATGCGCCAAAAACTAAAACATTTTATTAAAAAAAGTTAACATTAATAAGGACAAATCTTTAATATCACTTTGTAAAATAAGTTCATTTTTAAATTTGTAAACTAAAACTTATAAGCTGGACGGAATAGTCGGACGTTTAGATAGGCCACCAGTTTTAATCGAATTTCGAAGCAAGCAAATCTGATTTTGGAATTCTAATTTTCCTTTGTCCTTTGTCCAAAATTCTCAATCAAGTGGTATTCAAACCTAAAAAATTAAATATTTGTAGATTTTTCCAAAAAAAATAGTAATGTAAAATAATTTTAATTGAATTTTTACAAAACAATTATCACTTTATTATAAATGTTTTTCTCTGTGCACAGCAAGATAAAAAAGGGCCTTAGCAGGCCTTATAAACGAGCATCGATAATGTGTAGGAGCACAGGAGTACGGATAGTTTCGGTCCGTTGTATTATCCCGAACGAGTTGCGCGCACCAAATACTCAGCGGGATAGACGACCTCGAGGGCAACCGCTGCAACTGCGGCACAAAGGCGTTTGTTATGGTCATTAATGCTTTTATTGGCCCAGAACAGACCGAGGGAATCCTGTCGCTCCAGTTAAGGCCGTGAAATATGAAATTTGAATCCTGAATCCTGAGTCCCGAGTACCACATTCCGAATTCTGAATTCCGAAGGTCACCCGGCAGCAATAAATTTGATCAAACTGCTCTCGTTTTCAGCTGAAATCTGTTCCAGGGTCGTGTTGGCTTGACCTCTTTTTTTACGGCCTATCGCTGTTATGTGAGGACATTATGGAATCCCTGGGAATCCGCCGTAGATCGAACTCTTTGCCCAGCTGGAAATCAGGTTGCCAAGTGCCCGGAGAGCCCTCGCTCCACATAAAGTGATGCGATTAATGCAGAACATGCCCGAACTCTGAACTCATCATCATAAAATCGGGGCAACGACAACTACACACGCCTCGGTGGGCGGTGGGCTGTGGGCGTTGAAAGGTGGGCGGGGCCAGTCCCGAGTCAAATTAGTGCGATTCCAGATGAGACCCGGCATAACCCCATACCATCTATTCCGCTGGGCTCCGATAATAGCAATGAAGTAGAAAATCCCGAAAAGCTCTGAAGCGCATAATGATGAGAAGACGGGAATGGGGAATGGTATAGATAGATGGAGACGCATATCAATGCGAGGGAGGATGGGCCCGGAATAATGCCCGGCATCTGAAATGCCAACGAAACGGAAAACTAATTCCGCCGTTTGTGACTTAAATGGCGAGGCCGAAAACAAAAGCGAGTTGGGGAGTGTTATAGCACTCTACACAGTGGTTTGGGTGTGAGGGAAACTTAATTAGCTTAAAAACAATTCGGTGCTCTTCTTAAGAAACCTGATTTAAGCAGAGGCAATGCTTCTGCAGCTACACTCATTAGGTAGTTTCCTTATAAATTTATTTAAATACTTTTTGATTCGTGTGCTCACTCTCACAGCATTTCTTAAGTAATTATTCATTCATTACGATTCAGATTACCAGCATTTTAACTTACTTTATAAATCGCATTTGTGTTAGATTAGCTATAAAAAAATAACCAACTAACACACTCAGTCAACCAAGCAAATCCACAAAGATCCATATGAATATTTATGAAGTTAGTAACTTATTTTATGCATTTATTTAATAAGTAGGAAAATGGGCATTCATTAAATAATAAAATAAAATAATAACACATAGTTTTAATACATTTAAAGTTAAAGCAACTAATGTAAATGAAACTGGCTTACAGGAATTACAATCTTACATTACATTATTTTTCTCATTATACTGATTTCTTTCGCTGTGAGTTTCAGTCCACTGTAGTTTAGTTTTTCGTTGATATTTTCACAACGTGCTCGGCTGGGACTTTGTTGCTGGGATAAACGATTTCCAATAAAAATAAGGCTTTGCTAGTGTCCCGGAAATTCGGTTTTTGGCAGGCCCAGGAATCCCGGCCATCTCGATCCCAATTCCAGCTCCAGGTCCAATATTGATGCTATCGCGTTCGACTGTTGATGGGTGGACTAGGGGATATACATAGTCGCACATTCACTCGTGGCGGCGGTCGAGGTGGCGCATTAAATTGTATTAAAATGCGCAACGCACACTCACACACCCCACCCACCCACTCCCTCCCCCTGGGAGCCGCCCCACGCCCCCAAAAGTGTTCCCTGAACGCATCGACTAAAAGACGGCATTTATTTTTAGTCGCCGCCGGTGAGCGTGGCCAAAAGTCTATGGAGCTTGGGCCAGAGGCGTGGGGCTCCCATGTCGGATTCCTGAACAAATGGTATTTTATTTATTTTTATTGGCAAATGTCAACGAGGCGTCGCTTCCTTTGTTCACTCGCGATGGAAATCAAATTGGACACTTTTAATTCTGGCAAGGGTCCTCGTCTCTCGGTTTATTGCCGTTGCCAGCCCAATGAAATAGTTTCGCTAATGTATTTCGGTCCCCCCCATTAAAACTAAACGCTGATTCATTTTAAATTGGTTTCGATACAAGTTTAAAGTTTAAATTGTAAAATACTCTGGAGGCGGCAATGATTGCTTTGCTTAAAATTTTGGCTGCCTAATGCTTTTTAAACCAATAATATTTGATTTTAGAATATGCTTGTGTTATGTTATCTTGGGTATCCAACCATTTCATTTAAGATTTTTTGAAAATGAAAGATAATAACATCTGTAGAAAAAAATTTTGGATACATAAATTTTAATTCAATCTCAAAATCTAATTTTTAAGTTTTTTCTTTTATTTTAAAACGTAAATTTAATTTAAAAAAATTTGTCTGTATTGGTTATTCAATTACCCAGTCGAACCTGGATTAATATAGCATTATGGTGTAGGTTGTGTAATTTCTCAACGTCTTTTTTTTCTACATTTTTATGACTGCATTAATTAAATTGAAGAAATCGTCTTACTTTATACTACGCCTAAAAGTACTGTCCAGAATAAACTATTTTCTAATTGCTTTCAAAATATTAATTTATGTTTAGGGTAATTGCTTTTAACATATCAATTTATGTTTAGGGTAACTAATTTTAACGTATTAATTTATGCTTAGGGTATATTGCAATTTTTAATATAAAGGTGCAATACCATTCTTTATTTTAATTAAATTTAATTTTGTGATTTTTAGCTTCAAAAATCCACCATCAAAATGCCGTCGGCTGAATCGAAAATGTCGGCCATATGAATTCGCGGCGAAGAAGAAGTGGATTTAATGGAGCGCCATGATGGCCGAGCCAAATGAAAAATAAGAAGGAGAGGCGCAAAGAGCGGAATGCCGTTGGAATGCGAGAGAATTGGGCTGCGTCGACTGCGACGCCGACAGCGCTGCCTCCGCATTTCAATGGTTGCCTAGCGACAGCGGCAGCCATCATGGATGTGAAAGAGAGCGGCTCTCCGCCGACCCTCTCCCTCTCTCGCTCGTGCCAACGGGCGGTGCGGTATTCCAAGGCGGCCATGCTGCTCTGCTCGCCACTCACCTGCGACGTCGGCTGTTGTGAAGTTCTTGCGACGTGAGCGACAGAAATTCGGAGCCCCGAAAAACCAGAGGCTCCAAAAACAGGATTGCGAGCGAGAGGGGGCGGAAGAATTTCGCGGGAGTTTCTGCGTCTGCGTCGTCAACCAAATACCAAAAAAGAAAATGCTGAAACAAAAGCCGAAAACCAAAGGAAGTTGCCCAGGGTAAGTAACGGTAGTTAGGGGTTGCTTAGAGCGAGAGGGATATACTTAAAAAAAGGATGCGCAGAAATGCCATGGCTTAGACAGTACACAAACCAAAAGGTGAAGGTCGCCACTAAATTTAGAAACTAGTTGGTCTAAGTGGAATTAGTTTTCAAAAACCAGTTGGAGTTTTTAGTTTTGAAAATTAGTTAGATTTTTTTTATAAAATTAAAATTTAATTGGAATTTCCTAAATTATTAAACTCTTTCGTTTGTTAGAAAAATTTGTTTTTCTTTTCAACTTTTTTACAGTCCCAACTAAATTCCAAAACATTCGAGATTTAAGCGGCGCGGCTCTCTTGCTTACCAATACACTTAAGCAGTCGCTCTCTTCCGATTGGATTTTGCCTTAGTGTGCGTGCGGACTCTCTTAGCTGAGCTCTCTTAAATTGCATATGTATTGGTGAGCTGGCGCTCTTAGCAAGTGCTCTTCTCGATTCTCTTTATTTGTAGCTGCACCTGTTCAAGTGGCGCTCTTTGGAGTTCTCCTCGTTCACTCTTCTTGTTTTTCCTTTTGGCGCGTTGCGTTTTTGGGCTTCAATGTTTTTGTTTGCTTTTCTCTCCCCTTTCTCCGCTCTCTCTCTCTTTTCCCACAGTGACAGCTGCCATTTGCTTATTGGACGCTGCACTTTCCGCGCTCTTCCTCTTCCCGCGCCACACAGCTTGAAATCTTGTTAGAATTTAATAGAATCTCAAAAGTCCTGCGCAAGTTTCGCTGCTTTGGGGAAATGCAATTTCCTTTTTTTACGATTTTCGCTGCCTCGCCAGCTTTTCCTGCTATTCCCACTCGCCCTGTTATTTTCCTCGCCTTTTTTTGGGCTTGCATTCATTTTTTGAGGGGTTGCGCGGGCGGAATATAATAAGTTTTTCGCTCACTTGGCAACAAAGTTGGATGCATTGTGGGTGGCAAATATCAAACAATGCCAGAGCTCTGCTTTTTGCTGATAAGAATGATTGGCGGCACAACAACAAAGTTGTCGCAATTGGATTTTTGCATCCCCGGAGGTTCGTGTCTCGGATGCAATTGGAATTTATTCAAGATCGAAATATTCGAAACATGCACCTATCGATCCCATTCAATTTAAAACCAATTATTATAATAAAAGTACAGGGACAAGGGCGAATGTAGGGAGCATCCAATCGAGGGCAGCATTTCGTGATAAGGTGATGTTAATTATCATTTCCATTCCCGATTGCCGCTCCATTCGTCACAGTTTCGCGCCTTCACCCACATAAACAAATCAATCCGATCGGAAAATACACCCATAGCCGTTTAAATATATCGCATTGTTTGTTGTTGAAACAATGCGCCTACACATTGAAGCCGAACACAAACATTTATTTCTCGTCTTTTTTCTTATTTTTATTTTGTTTACTTCGCACATTTGAATAGAGCGAACGTCGAGTGGAGAGGTCAAATTTATGCATGACCTTCACGGGCTGGATAAATTATTTTGAGTTAACTTAATCAATAAGGAATATTATAAAATTTACTACAAAAATAACTAAACTATTTTTCATTAAAACAAAAAAAAATGTTTAAATAAAGACAAGAAATAATATAAAATATTATTGAACACATTAATTTCTCTACTTAACTACCTTAACAGCGTAATAATTAATAAGTTGTTTATCTTAACTTTTAAGGCGCCGCTTTATTTTTTATGGGTTTAAAACTCGAGTGTTATTACCCATGTGCAAACAGTGATTAAGCCAACTGGTTTCGTTTTAGCCCTGAGTAAACATATGGCGATTCGTTAACCAAATATTCAGCGAAATAACCCCGATTCGGTAACAGCAATAAAGCATAACTGCAGAAGCAGAGGAACATTAAGTAGGTGCAAAAGGCGATGAATAAACACAGGGGACAGTAAAAACTTAAGACCGAAATCAATCTGTAAATTGGCGCAAATAACTCGGGCAGGGACATAAATCAGGGGGCATTAAGGGAACGGACGCCGGAGATGAAGCCACTTGACGGGATTCCCGGATTGACGGCGGAGTCTTGGGAGGACGAGGCTGAGGACGAGGACGAGCAACGGACGTCATAATCGTTTCAGTGACAAAGCATAAAATTTGAGTTTTACGATTTAACTGGGCCATAAAGCAACCAATTAGTGTCAGTGGCAAGGACACGGCTCGCCGGCAGGGGCGTTGAATGGGCTGGGGGCGTGGCAGTGGCACTGGCAATGCCACTGCGTGTGGATTGAATACTTGCCTACGGTTATGAGTGTGAAATGCGTTTAATTGCTTTATGATAATTCTGACAGCTCATTAAAAAAGTCCACAAAAAGCCCCAAGAAGCTTTACCGTTCGCCGGCTTCTGTATTTCTGTATTTCGTTATTTACCAATGGGATTTTGGTATTACGTATATTGCGTTTTCCGTTCAAGTGACTTTTTAAGGAGCTGCCTAAAATACGACTTCCCACTGCCTGGAAAGCAGAAAAGCAGGAATCTGAATCTTAACCGGGCCCACGGTAGGGAGTCATAAAAGTGACGACAATTTCGTTTTATTTTTTATGACAAAGCGTCGCCTGCGGTCTCCCCACCTCCACTCCTCCGCCTTTCCTCCTCCGCCCAGGTGTGCTGTCCTCCGGTTCGCATGTGTGTATGCTGGCTGGTTGTGCAGGTGAATAATTTTCATTGCCGTAAATCACTGTGTCAATTGTGGTTGTAATGGCCGTCCAATGGATGTACACGAAAATGGAGACATCGACGAGGATTTATGGCCAGAAGAGGGGGAGAAAGATATTCAGCATTATAAGCATGTTGAGTTAATAAGGTACTAAGAAAATGACAAACATACTAGAAAAGTGTTATTTAGAAATATATATATTTTTAAAAATATTTTATTTGTATAAAAATATTATAATCCGCTGTATAATATTAGGGTGTATTAAATTAAAAAAATTTGTATTTTATAAAAATCTTAAAATTAAAATATTATAAAGATTAAAATGATTATAACTTGCCTTAAGTGTTTAAAATACTTTAAACTTTTATTTCCTAGAGGGAAACATAACCCATTACAAGCAAAATATTTTATTGAATATTATTTATTAATAATAAATAATAGACAACCTCAGTTCCATTTGCAACAAATTAGCTACGAACTGCCCAAAGCAGAATAATTTTCTTATCTCAATTAAGAGCACTATATGGCAAATTGATTTGCGCCCAACGGCAATCGCTGGCCGAGTCAATTTCCATGGCCAAGACAAATTGCCTGGCAATTATGATTTATGGCCCCTGATTGATCGGGGCCGAATCAAATGCGCCCTGGCCAATCGATTGCCCGCCGACCAGGCCAAAAGCCAGCAGCCCAGTTCTATCGGGCAGAAGTAGTGTTTATTTGAAAGTCGATCTCCACTCGAAGTGCGCGGTGCCGGCTTTTAACTGTGGGTCTGAAGTCTGGGTCTAAGAACCCGCTCCTTGAATAAATAAAATGGCCAGCAGGCAGGAAATTTGAAAGCAAACAAGGGGCCGCAGCATGGAGAACGCCCCAAGGTGAGTGAGTAAACAAAAATGAAGAATGTTCGCTGATTGACATTATCCGGTGCACATGCAATGCCGGGAATGGTAATTGGTAAATGCATTTCCATTCCAGACATGGGTCTGGAATACCCATAGCTGGGGGCCCAGTCCCATTTAGCATTTCCGCCGCGGCCATATTTCAATCGATGTGTCTTGAAGCTTCTGCGCCGGGAATATCTGATTAAGATTGGTATCCCGCGGCGAGAGATACTGGGTTTATTAAGCCATAAATTAAGCAAGAATGCTTCTGTAGTTCTCTGATGGATTGCTCCTGCTGTCATTTTTGAGCGCTGGCTAAAATAAACTAAACTATTCGTGCTGCCCCAGCAATTTTTCATTCCGACTCGAATGACAGGAGAGACGGGAAAATTATTTAATTTACCTAAAAGCTTTGCCAGCTGCTCTCGTTTCCCCATTTTCCGCTTTCGTTTTTTTTCGGTGCATTCCTTGCGCCATTCTTTTTTTGACAAAATGAAATATTTAAACGTCGAGGAAAAAATAACAGAAAATCGAGGCTAGGAAACTTGAAATGTTTGTGTCTGTGTTTCTCGTGTGCGTGTGTATCTCTGAAATGTCTAAAAGCGTTTCAACTTTAGTTTTCGTTTCTGGTTCTGGCCTTCTGCCTGCAGCTCTTTGTTGTTTGCCCCTCTATTTTATATTCTTTGATTTCGTTGAGTTTTTCCATTTCCATTGCCATTCCTCCGCAGCGAGAACATGAGTGCACTTGGAGAAATTTGAAATGTAAGAAACTATCAGATGGAGAAATAATAAAGTGTTCGGCTATAATGATTACTAAGATTTATTTGCTTAAAAACAAGGGAATTTTCTATACAAAATTGTGCGAAATTATTTTTAACACGATTCACCTAATTTTTATCCCTTGTTCTGCTTACTAAATTTTAATAATTTCCCATGAAAATGTGGAGAGTTATAAGTTATTCTCAACATTCATTAGAACTTACTAAAAAATATTTTTGACTGTGTAGATATCATCATCATTGGTCGACCACTGTGTTTTCTTTTTGTTTTTCTTATTTTCCTTTTGCCAATTTTTGTTTCATTTCTTGGCAGCCCCCCCTAACTCCCCCGATACACCTTCTCACTCATTCTCAACTCGTATTCGTACTCTTCTCCTTCGCATTTTCGTTGCGCATCATAATTTTCCGTTCGACGACAACAAAAGGGAAACGGCATTGAAAATCACGTTCCTCGGAAGTGGAGAAAGGAGCTGCGAATTCCTTGGGATGGCTGCCAGCCCCCTACCTTCTCTTTTGGCCAACTCAACCGGCCGGAACGCCCACATAGTTCGTGTTTCGTATTTAGTTGGGAGCCAAACTCCTCTTTAGATATATATAAATTGGTCTCCAAGGCCCCACTTCAACTGGGGACCTTTCAAATGTGCTGTAAGCAAAGCACGCGCCGATAAACGAGGATAGGCGAGGGGGAAACTTCAGATTTCCGTTACGTGTTCTTGGCCATTTACCAAGCTCCCGAGCTCACCGATTCCATTTATCGGCCATTAATTTAATGCAGCAACTAATGCTGATCTGCCCCACGTAAATCGCTTTAGTTCACGGTGGAGAACCTCTTCGTTCTATTTAACTAACTTTACAATTTTACAGTCGTTACTCTAGCAGCATAAAATAATATCAACTGAAATATAAAGTTTACCATCATAATAATAACACAATTCATCTTAAGTAAAACACGACTAAAAGTGAATTAAAAACAAGAGAGAACGTTATAGTCGGGTTGGTGTCCCGACTATCTAATACCCGTCACTCAGCTAAAGGGAGTGCGAACGCTGTACTCGATCCTGATCCTGATCCTGATCCTGGTTGGTGTCCCGACTATCTATTGGGGCTAAAGGGAGTGCGAGGGAGATAGATATATAAACAATTTTGATTGCGTATAACTTTTTAATGAATGGTCCGATTTGAAAAATGTCTTCTACATTTCGATAGGTATTAATAAACACTATAAAATTGCGTTTATATATTTTTAAAATCTTAAAAGATGTGGCCTCCAGACACATTTGAAAATCGTTTATGGCGATTGTGGGCGTTAGGGGGGGCGTGGCACCTCGATGAAACAAACTTGCGCTGCGTAGGAAGCCCAAGAATATGTGTGTGAAATCTCAACCTTCTAGCTTTTATAGTTTCCGAGATCTCAGCGTTCATACAGACAGACAGACGGACAGACAGACGGACAGACAGACGGACAGACAGACGGACAGACGGACATGGCTAGATCGACTCGGCTAGTGATCCTGATCAAGAATATATATACTTTATGGGGTCGGAAACGCTTCCTTCTAGCTGTTACATACTTTTGCACGAATACAATATACCCTTTTACTCTACGAGTAACGGGTATAATTAAAAATGTTACGAAAGCAAAGTCAATCTATATATGTGTGTCCTCTTATCAGAGTCTTTAAAAACAATAATATAAAAGCAATTAAAGCTGTCATATAATAAAAGCAGATCAGATTACCAAATTGAATTATGTGACGTCGTAATATTTTAACAAATTGAAGCGTGTCAAGTTGAAAAAAAAACACTAATCATAAGTAAGAACATGAAAACAATGGGCGACCTTAACAGAATATTTCAACACTCGATTTGCCATTAAAATATCGAATGGACATAACATAATTATTTATTGTCATAGTATTATTAAATCATTTATTTTTTGTGTTCAACCATTCACCGAAATACAATCTTTATAAGCAACGCCAAATAATAAATCACTAGTCAATAATCTGAATTCCCCGCTGAACGCTCCCAATAATTGAGGCGATAAGAAAAATATATTTCCTTCGGGCAACGAGCAAAATATTTTGCTCTCGCACTGGGGCCATCGACTTTATTTAGTTTTGAAAGTATTTGCATTAGTTTAATCTAGCTGAGAAGCGAGCCAAAGCTCAGCGGAGGGAAAATTATGACGGGCTGATTGGCTTAGTGACAGACTGACGGACGACGCCTGACGAATGCTAAATTTTTCTGAGCTGCTGCTTATCTTTGGGAGTATAAAAGCAAGTGATCCAGGCTGCATTTCCCCTCCTCAGTTCACCGACTGTAGCTAAAGAAATGTCTTTGCCATAACCCGGCGATGATGAAGTCGACGACTGGGTCGCCTTGATATGATATGGCCACCGCGTTGCATTCAACTCCTTGCGAGCGGCCAAAGATACACACAGACTCGGATACAGATACTCGCGGGCAGATACGTATGTGTATTCAAAGGCCACATGTGCATCGAGCTGCCATTGCCATATGGTGTGGATTCTGGGGAGAACTTTCGGTGTGGCGTCATGTACCAGAATTTTCCTTGGCGGTGGAAAGCGAGCGATTTCCCCGGGGGTCGTGGCAGCGCGAAAGCCCGCACATGCGCACAGTGGGCCATTTACAGTGGGCAAATGGGTGGTTGGAATGTGGACGTGCTGCCGGTCGAGTGGGGCAAACGAAACTGGTTTTGGGTTCAGGCCACACGCGATGCCTGATAAAGGCTGAATTTGCAATCCACTGAAAAAGGCTGTTTGCCAATATGCTAAATTACCCCTTGGAATGGCAGGGAACTTGTTATTTCTACCAAATGTGTCCTTCGAACAGGGAAAGAAAAATAATAATGATAAGATTACTCCTAAGCCGAAAACTTTTTTATTAAATTTGCAAACTATTGTATTTTAATATTGTATGATAACCAAACTATATTAACCGTTTTTGAGATCACTGAGTATTTTGTAGCTTATTAGTAAATATTAATACCTAATATTAAGCTTTCTAATTATAACAAAAATATATAGTAAATGATATAATATTTAAAGCTATCAAACTCGATTAATTTGGTCAATCTTTCTCTCTGTGTGAATCCATTTGATATTGATAAGATCGCATTTTAAATATAATTCTTAGATCCTCTTTATTAATAGGCCAGAATCCATAAATAGAAACTGGAACACTTTTAATAAAAAAATAAATGCAAATAAAAATGGCTTCCCATTTGCGTGTTTTGCAGATGCACTTCAGCTACTGTACAACTCACTTCACTTAAGGAAATTAGTTTAACGAGTATTTAAACCGTCGGCATTTTATGTAATTAAGAAACTAATGCTCAGGTGGATATGTCACGGCTGCGTTCAAGAAAGTTACTCGTTATTCCGGTAATAATGCGAATAAAATATATAAACTTACTGCCGAAACCCGTTCCTTCCCTCCGTCGATGTGGATAGGGAATTATTTAGCCAAAGCCGAGCCGCTTACCGTAAATTGCAATTTATGCCCAGCGGCAGGCCAAGTTGCATCAGTTAACCAGTTTGACGACTTTCGGAGACGTAGTCCCAAATCCAAACGGAGGCTCCATTTCGAGGCGAATGAAGTAATCACAATTGATAATTGTTCGATCGTATCGCTGCATCTCTGCATCTGTTTTATTTTTGGGTTCGTTGATCCATTCGAATGGCCGCCATGCGCCGCCATCAAGTGTCCGGGATTCGCATTTGGTTTCCATAACTTTTACGACCCTGGACACTCCCAACCCATCCAGGCATCCACGCATCCACTCATCCTCACCCGAGATGGTCAACTGGGGAACTATTATAATGCAGCGCATCGCAAGACGGCGCGGAATCAATTGTCATAGCAGACAGTCCAGTCCGTTTAGAGACTCCGGAGGCAGCTGAGGCGGATTCAGATTGCTTTACGAGGGCAAATATTTGTGCTGCCTGTCGGCATGTGGCACCGAGTGCACATATCCACAGATATAGATACGGATCCCAGACCCATATGCCCAACCCGTTCGACGTAACAACAACAACAGAAAATAACAAAAAATAGAGAACGCTGAAAATTGCAATTTATATGGCTGCCATAAACACAGGGACTGCAGCACTTTCACTTTTCCGGGAAAATTAGGGACGCTTCATATTTTGACCAAAAAATGTGTCTCTGTTTTTTTTTTCAGTAATTGCATTCAGAGCGTAGCACTCGCAGGTCCCAGGGAATATACCTTTGAACCCCGGGGTCGTAAAACCCCTTCCCAATGTCGCGACTTCGACCGCTGGGCACACAGCCGGAGATCGCCTCCGACGTTCCATTTCCGCAGCAGGCGGAAGGATATTAGGATGTCTTAGATTTTTCACATTTTCATAAGGAAATCTTATGGAAAATATTTAAGTATTTTGATATATATTTTTCTATAATCTATTTTTATAATTTTGTATTACCCAATTTTTTTAATAGAGAGTAAAAACCATTTATTAATTTGATTTATTTTAATTTATAGGAAAGTATTTTTACAGAACTTCAGCGACATATTTATAGCCACTGTCCTAAGTTACCTTGTATGTTCGGTAAAAGTTTTGATAGTCTAAGTGGTTGTTCCCTGTCATTTTTAAGTTCTGATCCATTAGGTACATGACCTGATTGAAACTGTTGTTTCTCCATGTCCAGGTTCTTCCCTAGCATTTCAGATGACACCTCCCTTTTAAAGTTTTCCACTTTCTCCAGCGCTACTATACTTCTTCGTAGATTTGTTCCATCGTGACCCTTGTTACGATAACAACGAGCCTACATAAATAAATCGAAACACGAGTGAATTCAACAAATCAACACGCCGAGGGCGGGGAAATTAATACATATATACGATAAAACAGTTTTCTTTCTTCGTTTGCCGCGTGCAGCTAATCTTCTGAAAACGAAAAATATTAATGAGCCAAAGTTTCTCTTTTATGGAATTTCGATACTGACAGACAGACACTCGCTGGCCGGGAAACTCTAGGAAACTAGTGGAAAACTCCATTCACTTTGGCCTGGACATGTTTGTCATTTACAAGTTGCGCGGCCAATTACTTTGAGGACAGCCGGAGGCAGCCACTCTGCGGGAAAATGGCTACGTCTCCGGCGGCTCATTATGAAAATGAAAGCAGTTTCGCAGGGAGAGGGAGCCATGTACTCGGCCAGAATTTATGCACACGAGCATATTCCATTGGGGAATTCGAGGTCGGTCGATTGCCGTCTGTTTGTCTATCAAACAAGGAAACTAAAAAGTTTTCGCAAAAAGCACACACGGACGGGCATGAGGGAAAAAAACCAAATTGATGAGAACAGGGGCAGATGGCTGATGGGAAAAACAAACAAACACCATGGACACTCGACTCCGCAGACGCCGGTGGGCGTAAAATGGCGAGATGGTGGGGGAGGGGGCGTGGCAAAGGGCACACGACCTATATGAGCATAAAAGCGAACACATATAGCATATATGAAGCATCGATGTCGGGATAATCGAATGAGCGAAGGGTAATGGGGCGCACGAAAGACCAAGACCCGCAACTGGACCCCGTGGAATATGAATGCATCTCGAGCATCTCCATATAAATATCCCTCGATGGAACTGGGACCTTTGTGCGTGGATGTGGGAAGTGGAAGTCCAATCCCCGGGAAGCAACTATATATTTATTGTATTCCTGCTTTCCGCAAACACGGAAGCGCACTCTGGGATGGAAGGGGGAGGTAATGGGTTGGGGTTCGGTGGGCGGTGGGCCGAAATGAATTGAAATAAAATGATAAGCGTGAAATAATAATGAGGAGCGTGTTCCGGCATAAATCGGTTGGTCCTTCCTTGCCAACTCGCAGATGGGCTGGAGTATTTGGGTCCTGGCCGGCCATTTGCGTTGTGTAATCCATGTAATCGGCTGTGAAAAGTGTTTTACATGCGAGTCCGCTTGCATAAGCCGGAAAATGGAGCGTAGTCGATAGGAAATCGCACACATGGGTAGGAATAACCCTTGCCCTCAACTACTTGAGAGTACTTTTAAAAATGTTCATAAATATTTCAAATATTTTAACCTAGTCTTATAGTAGTTTGTATAATTTTTAAATTACTAATAAAACATATATATTACTCTATCCCTTTCCAGTTTGATTACACATCGACCCCTGGGGCGAGGACTTAACCCGCCGCCAGCTGCTTCAGGTGAGTCTCCATCTTAGCTTTTTAATATATTTATATGCATGCCAAATGAAATTTATAATAATGGGTCCGTGGCATAAAACTCCATCTGCCGACCGTGGAACTATCCAATTGAATTGGGTCGCAGGTGCAACTTAAAAGTCAGCAAAATGTAGGGGGAAATTCGCCTGCCAGCTTCAATTTTTATTTGCCAACATGATTTTTGCTAAATTACTTTCCCAAAAAAAAAACAAAAACAGCCTGCGTGTGTGTGCGGCATATGAAATAGTTGGGACCCAAAGATTGTACCTTTTGCCATTTACTTTTCACATCCGCATACAGATCCCCGCCCTGTTCGATATTTTCGATATGAAAAAGGCAAAAGTTGATCAAATAAATGGCGAAATTTCCATATTCCAGCGATAAGAACGGAAACGTGTAGCTTAAAGATTTCCATCAAGTCGAATCGGAATCGCAATAGGAATAGGAAAAGGCGGGCGAGTAACAAGTTGTGCGAATCTCCAAAAGGGGGTGGTGGTTTGTCCTTCGTAGTCCTGAATTCTGGGCAGGCGGTAGATGCGCGGGCAGGTACAACTGCAACCCTCATCGCTTAGCTAAGTAAATGGGTTGGCCCACGAACGTGACTTGGCCTGGCCCCCCAGCCCCATCTCCATCTATAACTCCCTGTCCCTGCCTTCGGTTATTTAGAGCACATGTCTCCTCCAGCTCGAGATATTAGAAATGGCTGCACTATGGGAAAATAAACAAGCTTTAAATACAGAAAGGAACTTGTTTTAAATTCAATAAATATTTTCTCTCGAAAAATTTGAAAAGATTTAACAAAACTAATATCCTACGTTCAATATTTATTGGTCAACTTGTAGATTCAATAATTGCATATCCTTCGAATTTATTAAAACTGTATTTCTGGTGGAATATTCCAAAAAATTCCAATGAAGCCAAAGAAAGTTTATTTCATATAATAATTATTTTATAATATATCTGTTAGAGTTCTTACCTGTTTTTTCCACTGTGCCATTGCCTTGAATCTTGAATCGAGGCAGCCAGCTAAAGTCAGTCACGCTTCCAAACTAATGAGGAATACACGTAATTACATGTGGTTACGCAATATCAGAAATTTGGCTTCAGCCCGTGGCATTGTCGCACTACTAGGAATCCCGCCCCCGCATCTGTGGCACAGTTCCAGTCGAGGAATCAATGCCCTGAGACAAACCCAGAAATTTAATAAACACGCAAGTGCACGGAAGTAAATTATCCCGTCAGTCAATTATGTATGTTGCTACGCCCCAAAAAGAACCCCGAACTCAAGCTCCACATTCTCACTTAAGACCCGACTTGGACCTGGACTGGTTGCTGGGGATTGGGGACTGGGGGCTGGGGCTGATGTCTTGAGACGCCACATAAATACCTCGTTTATTTTCCCCTACTTTCCGCCCGTGTGCGAAGTTCCTGTTCCTGCTTCATTAAGCGCCTGCCACACTCGCTTCAATTGGTTGCTTTATTTGTGGCCGCAATTTGCCAGCCTTTTGTGCTTTTTAATTAAATGCTCTCTTCCTCGTTTTGCCGTTGGCCCTACCTGCGCAGTCATCGAAGCCATTGCCAAACCTAATTAAATGGTCCCCAGATCGTTTCGAAGGAGTGAACTTAGCCGGCATATTGTTTGCTTGGGCGAAAATGAAAATAATAAAACTTTAGTTGTGGCAGGTGGAAATAGAGAAGGCAGCAATTAGACTTGAAAAGTTATAGCAGAAATAAAATAAAACTTAAAACGAAGCAGGTAAAAATTCCAATGAAACCGGAGAAAGTTTACTATTATCTGGGGTAATAGTTTTAGTTTAAACTTAATTAGAAAGAGTAAATTCTACAAATGAATTGTTGTCCCAAAAAAATATAATTAAATTCCCTCTTGATTTCAGAGTATTTTCTCATATTCTTTCTGTTTATACAGAACTTTTGTTTAAACTTTATCGAACACAAATTCAAGGCACATTTAACAGATGAGGTCTGAGAGAATCCTCTATTTGTGTTGCCATGTCTGAAAGGCTCTAAATAAATAATGAAATTACGTCTGCACCAGACGAATCCATGTAAGTGGCTCTGTTTCCTTAGTGGACGGAGTTCATTTGAAATTTTAATCAGCGCTTCGTGCTGCAAATTCCAATTGCGCGGCCAAATTGAATTAATTTAACTAATTTCTTAGATACATTTGCATGGAACAAGCTTCTCCACGGCCTTTGCGCTCTCTGGGACCGACTTGATTACATTAAAGATGCGCAATTAGAAGGGCCCAGTCAATTTACAGAGACAGTCCGGCGGGATAATGGTAAGGGTTGCCCAGATGAATGGCCACTTGGGCGAAGGGTTGGGCATGGGGCTTCATTAAGTGCCAGAAGCTGTTGCCAATTTGGAGCTGCCGACAGCCTTTGGCCCTTCCTTCACCTGTTTTGGGTTTTCTGGGTGGGGGATTAGTTGAAGAGCTGTGCCCCAAGTGAAATATTAATGGCTGGTGGAAAAAAAGAACTGAGGAAAATTATGAAACCATCTTTAAACTGTCACTGCGAAATTGTTGAATAAAAACATTCCCATTTTATTATATTTTATTTAATAAAAAATGTAATAGAGAGAAACAAATTTACATAAATTGTCCCACGTAAATGTAAATCATTTTTTCCAAGTGCAATTTTTTTCTTGCTTCCCTGGACTCGAACATTCCTCAATTTTTGGGGCAAAATACTTTTCTGCTTTTGCCTTTGATTTATTTGCGTCAGAATTCCGAAGGCCGCGGCTAATTAAACAACCAAAGACCAGCAGCACCTACACCTACAGTGGATCGGCATCAACAAAAGTCGAATCAGCTACGAATCGTAAACAAACTTTTGCCGGCTCGACTGCTGTGGGTGGTGGGTGAGGGCAGCCATAAACAGCTGCACACCGAACGGGTTCAAGTTGAATGAAGAAGCTGTTTCGGAATATGCACTGGGAAAAATATTGTAAATTATATATTCCATTGATTTCAAAAAAAAACTAATTGTTTAGAAGTATTAAACGCATTAATTTGTATTTTTTTAGGTGTAACTTGTGTTTTTACTCTTAAAAAATTAAAATATACTAAATTTAATATTATATTTCAACAATACAAACCTTCTAAAGAAAACGTCATTTTTAAAATTATTTCTTTGACATTTTTATGTTTTTTTCTGAGTGGATTGGGCAAAGTACCGTTAGCTACCAACCTATGCCATCTGAAATCGAATCGAAAACTCACGTAGCAACCACAGTGGGCACAAGTAAAGTAGCAACCACTATGGGAGTGTAGCTCTATCTCCCTTCCTCTGACCCCTGTGCGCATGCTGCGTCCCTGTCGCACTCACACACACACAGGTAGGGCGACTCCTGATGCGGCGGCCATTGAAACTGGCGGCCATTCCACCCTCCCCTCCTCCTCCTCCTCTACATCCTCATCGAGAACTGAACTGCGCAAAACAAAAAAGAAAACCGAAAATTCCTCGCACACTCACGTAACCTGAAATTGACTTGAGCCTGAATCGAGGCAAAAATCTGTTGTTGTCGGAATTAAATTTATATTCTAGGCTGGGACCCAGAGACACTCCACACCCCCACCCTTCCTAGCGACCCTCACAGAGCCAGTAGATAAATGTAGAAAAAACTGAAATTTGTTTGGGTCTCGACTGCATACAATTGTGTTTGTTTGTGACTCACCATAGAGAACCTCATTCGGTATATTATTTTTGTATATGCGTGCTGGGGCACATTTATTCACATTTTTTAATGCACCCAATAAAGAAAACAAAGCACAAACAAGTTTCTTCTCATTTTTATTTTGCAGCGCTGGTTTATTTGTTTTTAAGTGGGCACAACTTTGCCACCAAATATTTCTCGACAGAAACTTATGTTTGTCTAGATTTCTACGACATCATTTTTTAACGATTAAAGATAAAATTACTTTAATTTATAGGGACATAATACATGAAGAATTTCCTTGTTAAAGCAAATCCATAAATTATTGTGACACAATTATGGGTTTATAAAAAGCCCATATCATTTTCAAAAATGATTTATTAAGCTAAGGAATTAATTATATTTTTCATAGCAAGCTTGTCATAATAAAACCAGTTTTTGGTAGATTCTTATTAATGAATTTTATTCTTATCATTAACGATTAATTTTGACAATATATTAAATCATAATAATTTTATTTACAATTTAACATTTGTGAGTTTATTTAAAATATGGATTCAGTTATTAATAAATGTTAGTGGGTTTTTTATTCATTTAAATGTATTGATATTCTGTTCTCGAGAAATGTTTGAGAAATACATTATTAATATTAATAATTAGACTACTGCGAATGCAATTGCGTATAGATAAATAAATTAGTTAAACTCTTGACTAATGACTATTTTTATGTACCTATTTTTTAAATGGTAAATTATTGGATTATCGTTTCTATTCAGTGCTCCCCGAATTTTTGTGCCAAAGTTGTGGCATCTCCCCACACAAACGCCATAAAATATGAATGATGACCCTTGTTGCAGGGGCAATTAACTTGCGGTGCTGCAGCGTAATGTCTGCCAATCTGCGTGGAGGGAAGATTGCGATTAGAATGGAGCTCACTATGCGGGGGATGGGGAGTCGAGCGTTGAACCCAGAACTCAGGACCCCTCCGAGCGAGATGCTCGCATAGAAATGGCTACATTTCAAGTGGCAATCCAAGTTAGTCTCTCGTTATAGGGCCAGAAACTCGCGCAGCCCGTAGGGAGTGCGCAAACTTTTTGAAAAATTCATATTATTTGTAAGTAGTTGCGGGCACAAACTATGAACTATGAACCACCACCCAGTCCACGCCCCCTGCGTCGGGAGCCAAATTGCGTGGCTTAGTGGGCACCACCGACTTCGGGGAGCAATCGAGGGGCCTTATCAGGGGGATTTATGCCAAATGATGGCAGATTGCCAAGCTGCAACTACAAAACGGCGGGGGATAGATACGGATTCAAATGGCACTGGCTGCGAGTTCTGGGCTTGGCAACATGCTTTTTAGTGTGTCTGTGTCTCCAATGCCTTTCTTTTATTTTCCAACATTTTTCTCCTTTTTGCGGTTGTTTTTTACAATTTTCTTATTTTTTTCTCTCGAGTATAATGGCTAGGAAAAGTTGCGCCATCCACGAGAGGCTAAGAATCTGGACAGTGGTGGGAACTTCGCATATTTTGTTCAACAATAAATTAAAATTTTATTTTTAAGTATAATAATATAATGTTATAATTTATTTAAAATATTAATGTAGTATCTAAAATATTTTTAAGGCGTTTACTGTAAAGCATTTTGTTTATAAATACAATGCCTTTTAATTTCGGTTATAGGTGACATTTATTTTCTTTCACTGATAATCTTTTCCCACTGTGCGGCGCTTGACATACGGCTTCTGCTGCGGTGGCTCCGGCAGTTGGCACTGCCACCGTGGAGCCAATTTGTTGCGGTTCATCAATATGCCAAGCCGCACACATCCAGCCTGGCCAAAACCACAACCACATCCACATCCCCGCCTTTGGCCACATCCAGCCAAATGGCCAAGCACTGGGAGCCAACCAGAATAGCAGACGGATGCGGATGTGGTTGGGTGGCTCTGCACTCCCTATCCAGATTTGCCGCCCCCTTCCCGCCCCTTCTCCTGCGCTGGGGCCCCTAGGGGCGGGGGCGGGGCAGTGGCCGTCGAGGAGCTTAAGTGGCTCCACGTACTGCTGCTGAAAAAAATATGTGCATAAATTTAAAGAATCTCAATTTACTTGGTCCGTGCTCATTTGTGTGCCGGCTGCTGCAAGAACTCGCCTCGTCTGCTCTGTCTTTTCGATTCTACGATTCTGTGCACTGAAACAAGTTTATTTGAATTCACAACTTATCGTAGGCGTCATTTGCCAATTTTCCTAACTGTAAGATATGTAGTTTTAAAACTATCGGAAATCAAACCGGTTGACATTGAAACTTCTGTTTGTCCCATATATTTTAAAGACTTTTTTACATTTAATTTGAGTTACAAGAAAAACCCTTAAAGGATTAATAAATAAAGGGAATTACTGAATAATTTTCAGATAAAACTATATGAAAAATCTTCCATTTTTTCTCTGTGTGCCTGCTCAGCCGGGTGATTTGTGAGCTCAATTATGGTACATTTTCTTGTCTTGCCCGCCCTCCTCCACTTCCACTTCCACTTCCCTCGCTTTCCCGCTCCACCTTGGCCGTGGTCGTTTTTTGTGGTTGTCACTTTGTTATTTATTCAGCGCCATGGAGCAGGTCTGGACTTGGATTTCGGTGAATGGGGATGTGGACGTGGATGTCGAAGCAGACTCCGCGGACCTGGAAGATGTGAGATGGAGCCCTGACACTGAGGCCGTTAATGAGTTCGTTCGTCTTCGCGCTCCGCATTTGGATGCTAATGAGTGGATGGCATCCAATAAATTCAGTTCGCCTGGCTTTGCTTTTATCGCTCCACTTGCATAATTCACATCGCTGCAGGGTTGCCGTCGCTGTGGATCCACTCCCCCTGGCGGGGGTACAGAGGTCAATAGAAATTTATGGGTCGCATTGTTAACGCCACTGATTACAAATTATTTGTATTGCCCCTTCAGCAGTTGGGCGCAGGCCTCCGTGCCTGATTACTGATTGCTGCTTACTCTATACGAAGTCCTCTGAGAAAGTTCATTGGATGATTTACTACGGCCTGGTCACTGATAGCACTTCTTTGAAATAGTCGCTACTTAAACCTTTAAACAAAAATTATCAGAATGAAATTATTTTCAATTAATTTTTTTTTCCCCTAATTCAGATCTAAGTCAGCTTGACGAAGATCTAAGTCAGCAAAAGAATTTAGCTATTAAATACTTTTTTGGATTATGTTTTCAAATAAACCCATTTTTATCTTTACCTTTTTCGGGTGATTCCCGCAACACAAATTGGTGCAAGCTTTCACGGTCCTCCAAGAAAATCGCGATATCAGCTCTCAAGTCGAGTTTCTGATTAATCTTAATGCTTTTCACTTTTATAGAGTCTTTGGGTGAAACTAGTAGTCGGTATTCTTTTACTATAAAAAATTTGACCAACATATTGGTTGAACAAAATTGATGATTTCACTCCCACTCAAGAAAAACTACAGCTGAATTTGTATAAGATGTCGATAGATATTTTTATTTCGAATTACAAACGTTCTGCATTAAGTAATAGAAACAAACCTAATTTCAAACAAAAATTGTCAAAATTTGTATATTGTTTTAGGCTTAATCTAATCTTAAAAACTGAAAAATTAAAAAAATTAAGAAATTATTGATATTGGCAAGTTTCGGATCGTTACACCTTTTTATGCTGATATCGATTTTTGACACATCTCAAGTTATGTCCAAGTATCACCATAAGCTCTTCAGAGTTATACATATTAGCAGTGCCCACCCTTCTCGATAAGCCTTAAGGAAAATAGCTTCCTAGCACATTTTCACAACTCAAGACAATTATCGTCATGAGAAATGTTTTCTCAGTCGGCGGTTCCAATCGCCTCCCCGATACTCGTAATTGTCGAGTGACAAACAAGATTGTTAACCAGATTTCGCATACCCCACCACTCGCTCGTCGGCCATTGAAGCCACGGTTCTAATAAGAGATATATAAATGTATCTGACGCAACTCCAATGGGAGCGGCACACGGGCGCCGCCTGGCGGGCAAACCGGGAGGCTGACGACTGGGAGATACAAAGATACTCAGATACATTGATATTGTCCTTCAGCTGCAACTGCAGCCTCGGGAGACGAATTCCAATCGGCCGATTAAAGCGTGCCGCCAGGGGGCGCCCGTGAGCGTTTATCTTTCGATGGCTGCGGCAAATCGGGTTTATCTGTCGGTCGGCCATCTTGGATTTATCTGGCAAGCGCGCATTTGTCAGATACTTTCGAAGCGCTGTGCGTCCTTTTCTCGCACATGCGCGTAGCGGCTATTGAAGCGTTTCAGGCGTGGCAACGTCGACGTCGACAGCAGCGGCAGCAGCGCCGCCCACGCACACCACTGCACGCACAAATACCAGCGCAAACCGTACCGCCCCGCAGCCCCCGCACCTTCGAGAACGGGTCTCAGCGCCCATAGTTGCAGAGAAAAAACCTAACTTATTTATCAAAACGCACTTGTCCTCTTCGGAACTCGAAACTGGGGAATTTTAGACTCTTAGGTAACTCCCTGGGCCTCGAAATAGGCAAATTTTGTAGGGAACTGTATAAATCAATTGCACTTTTCACCTATATTGTCTAGTCAAGTCTATTCAAAAACAACTCAACAGTTCATTAAGTAAAAAAATTGGCAATTAACATCATGAGCTATTAAGAAATAAACAAAATACTTGTCTTCTAAAGTAAACCAACCTACACTTTAAAATTATATAAAAATCCAAGTCTCCAAATCAGCGTTATTATTTTTGGGGAAAAACTAATTATATAAAATATTTAAATTATTGTAACCTAATAAAAATATGTTCTTGGCTTTTGTAAAATACAAATTTTTCTTAAAATATTTTGATTCCAAAAATTAAATTATTTTTTTTAATTTTTCTGGTGTTTTTAATTGATTTTCTACTTTAAATGGTTTTCACTTTTAAAATAATAAATGTACAATCCATAAATGTAGAATCAATAGCCTTTTAAGGCAATCGCAATGAATTATCATCATGCCGACGGCACTTGAAGCTCGGCTCGCTTAGAAATTCCCTCGCTTTATTGCCGCTCGCAGTTCGGTGGCATTTATGCAAATTTCCATTCAGTGGGACCACACACTGGCACCCGCTAATTGACAATTAGCGAACAAATGCTAATGGCTAATGCCAAAGACCCATTCTAATGGAGCCTCACAGCCTTGACTAATTGAGGCGACAATTGGCGGTGTCCAGAATTTATTCAAGCCACGAATTTAAGTTTTTCGTTCATGCTGAAGTCTTCAAGAGCTGCCCGGCGAGTGGCCATGTTTGCGTATCTCCATTCGAAAATAAACGCAGCTTAATTTGCATAACTGAAATGCAGAATTTATTTTAATTCAGGCATTGCATAAAACGTACTTCTTTATATGCACTCACACACAGCCACTCTCTGGGTTTCCAAGGGGGAAAAAGCTGGAATTACAAGAGCCATTTATGCAAATGCCCCGACTCTTACTCCTCACTGCGACTCCATCATGTCCGGGCTCCTCTTGGCCAAGATGGAATATTTCAGTCACGTTAATTCATTCACGTTTAATTCACGAATAAAGTTCGTAACTTATATCGTGCTCATAATGCATGCAAATTTATCACCCCCTGGAAAAGCGGGGGGAATGGTATGGGGGTATCCATACCCAGCACAGCAGGTGAGTCCATTAAGTGTTCGATTTACATCCGATTGCCTTTGGCTCTCCTCGTCCGTTCTGCCCGCTGACTTACAGAGACCCCGGAGAATCCAGTTCCTGTCCGATTCGCATCCCAGCATGCACTTTGCGTCCCCTCCCCAACGACTTGATAAGTCGATTTGGCCCCCACAGCTGCCACACGCACCCCGAACACCGGAAATAATTAAAAGAGCCAAAGTTCTGCAATATGGCAATATGGCCGAGGAGACGAATTTCATTAGACAAACTGACAAAATGTCACCGAGAACGGACGGAATCTGCTGGGGACATAAAACCAAACTTTGCCGAAAATATTGGCCAACACTTTCGTCGGCCAAATTAAAAAGAAATGCCGGCTCAAGTGCCTCGAGTTTAGTCACCTTTAAGCCCCCTTTTCGGGGCCCAGGCCAATTTATATTTAGTCTCGGGCCATGACATTCACCGAGTTCGGCATACGAAAACAAACCGACACAGACGGAGTGGAGTGGAAAATATAGGTACCATATATATAGCTTCATATTTTCATATTTGCCGGGCTTATTTGGGTTGGTTTGTTTGCCTCGCTTTCGTGGGTACACTTAGGTGTGTTCCTCCAGCCGAAATAGAAGTCAACATCCAGGCAATTGGGGCACTTAAATACGAAGCGATTATCTCTTGGTGCACTGTGGGAAATCGGAATGGAGAACAGACAAGACAAAAACACGCAAGGCGGCAAGTTAAAAGATACGATGGTATGGTAAAAACATGCAGTATACCCTTAAAAGGCTAATACACTTGTAACTACTTTTTAAAAGACAGCAATTACAACTTTATTAAAGCTTTTGATTTTTTAATAGCAGATGTTATCAGATATGTAATAAAATAAATTAGGAAATTAATTATTTCTACCTAAATTAATTTACAGAATACGTTAGAAAAAAGGAAAGTTTAATGAAGTTCATGCTCGTAAAAGAAAGTGAATAAATAAAAGAAATACATATTTATGAATGTCTCTTGAGTAAGTTAAATCTTAATAAAATTCTAAGAATCGCTATATATTTCAGCTTGTTAGAAATGGATAAGAAAAATTGTATTTCAAACTAAAAATATTTTCAATTATTAATTAATTAGTTAAAATTTTTGAAAATCTGAAATGTGTAAATGCATTTTCTTCTTGTTCGATATTGTATTGAATTTCCAACTCTCTGATAATAAAGGGCCAAGTGATTTCTGTAAGTGTGCATCCGTGGAACGTCACTTGCTCCAAATGCAACGACTGTCATCAGGAAAAGCCAACCAGCAGACTGTTGGGACTTCCTTTCCTTTCCGCCCCCAACAAATTCAGAAAAACCATGCGGAATGGGAGCGAAGCCATTCTTCCGAATCGTTGCCTTGTGCACAAATAAAGGAAAAGTCAGAGCACGGGTGGAGAATAAGTGCCTATACGGTCCCGGCTCGGGTAGTTTTTCCTGGGGGTGTGTATTCCTCCGGACTCCAGATTCCGGATTCAGGACTCACTATCCGTGTCCGTTTCCGCTTGCCGGCATCCTTATCCAGATTCCCGACTCGTTGCAACTGCTGTGCAAATAATGGGAGGGGGAGAGACGACAGACGACACCTACAACGTCCACGGGGATTGCAGCCACTCGAAAGAGATTTACTTTTGGCCACTGCTGGTGACGTGGTGGCCCGCATAGTAACGAATCGCGGGGCAGGGGCTGCCCCTCCGTTGGCCAACTCCATCTGCGTTTCTACATTTCGGGACGTCGACACGTTTGGTGTTGGCAAAAGTTTTCTCATTTTGGCAAGATGCTCGCTCGTAACGAAAATTGTCGAGTTCGCCAAAACGCCGATGGGATGAAAGGAGCGGATGTGCGCTGCCTTTTGGAGGCGGTATCCAGGGAGAAATGGAAATGGAACCGCACCGCATGCACTGGCGACATTTCTCATTAAAAGTTTTCGACATTTTGTTGTCTCAACAAACATTCTTATCAGCAGACAGAAGCCATTCCAATAACGAACTTGGCGAGCGGAAGGCGGCGAATGCACAAAGCCAATGTGGCGGCCACGAAAATCGGAAGACAGGTGTCTGACAGCTTAATCGGAAGTAATGAAATATGGGTGGCTTAATTAATAAGAGCTTGGCTGGTGGGGGGAATGGTAATTGGGGATTATCTGGTGAGGAATAAATATATATATGTTATGAAAGACACACCAAGAAAAGAAAACCTTATACTCAAAATATTTTTCACTTCATATTTGATTAAAATATTATATTATTTATTGAAATTAATCTAATGATCAAATTCATGTTAAAGAAAGAATGTATATCCTAACTGGTTTCAACTGTAATAGAAAGTGTTTCTAATGGATTGGTCTTTGAGCCACCTTTTACTTTTCTCAGAGATCTCAAGGCCAACACATTTCTTGGCTCTGCCTTGAGTGTGATTATTTCCAGTTTTTAAAAGCCAATTACGAAAATGAGCCTTGCCTATGCCACATTGCTGCAATAAAGTATGAAATGATAATTTCCGGAAAAACAGCGGACCTTGAAACTAAATTAGGCGCAACCTGCGTGCAATTATCGTTAGTTATTTTCCTGCTCGCAGTTTTGCAAAGGGTTGAGTTAGACAAAAGGGTTGGGCTCCGGGTTCTGGATTTCTGGTTCTGTTCAATGTCAGTTAGCCATACCCGCGGCTCTCGGGGCCATAAAACAAGGTCGGGGCATAAAAAACGAGTCACAAGGGCAAGGGTTTGCCACCCACAAGGGTTCACACACACACACACCCAGTTAAATCCTCGCATTAAGGCCGCACAGTGGGCCCATTGTCAGTTTTGCGGCCAAAAAGACCGAGGCGATCTGCTCTCGCTTTCTTTCTTCCACGATACGATGCTCGATTGAGAGTGTGTGTGTGCCCGTCACAGTTCCAAGTTTTACGGTCTACGAGAGTTGGCCGTAAAAAGTGAGAGTCATTAAAAATTTTACTGCTTCTCAAGGTCGTCGCAGGGAATTTTATGTCACTTTTATGGCCTAGCTGCTGCTGCGGCGCCCACTTCATGGCCATGGCCAGCGTAATCGGCATCGTCATCGCCATCGACTGACCCAATTTGTCTGGAGATACAGATACCTGGGCAATTGGATCAATCGGTTTATTGATGGCCCATTTGTATGGCAAAGTTCAACGAACTCGCGGCTCACAACAGTGGTTAAAATTATATTGAAAAGAGTCTTTAAATATTTTTTATACGATGACGATGCGATAGAAATTTAATTTCTTAAAGAATATTATATTAAAATTAAAAGAAGGATTTACAATAATAATGACTTTAAAAACCCTTTTTTTGGTAAAAAGGTCTAAATATGATTCTTATTTAATAGATACTCAATATGGGATTAGGAGAAATGTCATTATACATTTAAAGTACATCAAGGCGGCTTATAAAAAATTCAATCCCAACTTTAGCATCTCAAAAAGCGACTCTTGTGGCCCGAAACTTGCCAAATACTTTCCGCTTATTAACGAAAATCAAAAACTTTTCTCCTTGCGCATAAAATATTTAATATATTCGCTTGGCTTTCATATCGCAGCCACACACTTGATGCCTTATGAAAGTTTTGGCTTATTTGCGAATTTCGTGCACGCTCCGCAAGCTGGCAGAAAATTCTGGAGCGGAATAAGGCGAAGATGGCAGAAATGCTTAGTGGCAAGTGCCGAAACTAAATCCAATAACTATATGCTGAAAGATTCATGAGCGCAAATTGAACACGTTCCTGCGTCTGGTGCTGGCCAACTCGGATCCTGGCTTAAACGCGTTTCGGTTCTGCTTTCGTTCGATGGAATTAAGTTCAATTGAGCTTGCCGATGAGGGGGCAAGGGATTGGGGTCCCGGTCCAGACAGCTCCATCCATCCAGGGCCAACGCACTCGTCACTGCAGCGGGACGAATTATCCACACCTTCTGGATCGGAGTAACGACCATTTTGATTACAAGTATTTCTCGCAGACGTTTCCCTGCATTTAACAAAAATGGTGGCGAGCACGAAACGGTGGGAAATTCCTCCACTGATTGCACGTTTCAGCTGGCTGCCAAATCGGGGTGTGCATTTTGAATTCGCATTCCCTCACACCCCGGCGCTGTCCCTCCCATTCGGAATAATTGAATCGAAAAATTGCTTTGCCCCATGAAAGGAATCCGATGTGATGTTTGCAGCGACATTCAATCCCTGAAAGCATTTCGAGAAATTCAATTCGATTTGCAGCAATCGGAGGGAAAAGGAGCAAATGATATGAGGGGATATTATCCACAATAACTCAGAAGCTAATTTTCTTTGTAACTAAATGTTTACACAGATTCAACTAAAAGTTTAAATATTTATTTTTAACATTGAAGATATTTGCCTTGTTCTCTAGATTTCAACCGTTGATACAATATAAGGTGGTTGATGATAACGATAAGATAATCTAAGGAAATACATTTCTTGAAATCATGAATATTTGTTCTGTTTACTTGTGCAATATACAAAAAAATATCATAAACAACCCCCTACGACAGCTGTTCATATTATTTCACCCCCGAAATTCCCGCCACCCCACGAGTTCAAAATATTTAAGAGAGAAAGCAGAGCGAAAGAGAGAATTTGGGGCTCTCTTTCTCAGTCTTAGAGGAAAGGGGAAAACCACAGGGTGACCAGTGTGCTTTTTTGTACGGCCATCCATAAATAAAATTAAAACGAAAACGAATTAATTAGCATATTTAACTGCGCCCGGGCCAGCAGGTGAATCAAGAATCGAACGGTCTAATTAAGCCATTTCTCTGTTCGACTTCGGTTGCAATTTGCATTCCAATAGCTCGCAAATCAGTCAGCCGCTGTCTGAATCTTGGCATGCGATAAATTCAGCAGACGATGGGTTTATTAGCCACCAAGTGACGTCTCCCCGCGACCCCTCGATTTCCTCGTAAACGCTGGCAGCCACTTAAATCTCATCTCCCCATCGATGATAATGATGATGATGATGCTTCGATAATGCCGATGGAACAATGCCCCTGATGGGTCCCAGAAATTTCGTATGCAACCAAAGTTCCCACGTTGATAGAGGGGATCTGGCAGAAACTAATGGAAGAATTTCGCGATGTCACGAGTGTGAGTTATGGTTAAGTGCACTTTTTGGGCTGCCTCCGCGGAAAACCTCCCACTTTGCCATTCTTACCTCCTCCCAATGCCGTGTTGTTTGCGTCTAAATGCAAATTTTGTGTAATGAACAGAGGAGTGGGATTGTTCATTATACCCTTACCAAGTAGCGGATAGTCCGCATATCAAGCATCATTTTTTTAGATCATTTAAACCGATTTAGAGGTTTTAGAAAATTCAAAAAACTTTGTAATAGGATACCTACACTCTTTTTCATAGTTCTATAAAATTAAAAAATTTTTTAAATATATTTCTGAATTTTAAATCAACTGAAATAATTTAATCGGAATTATTATTTAAAAATATATTGCTCAATTCATATGGAATTTTATTTTATTATTATTATTTTATCCTTTTTCAGTTAAGACGGTATGTAGAGTATCTGACTTTCGTCGAATACAAAACCCTCTAGTGATATTATTTTTGTGTTAGCTTCAACTTTTCCGCTGCCTGACTATTAGCTAATGCCTGAGCCGCAATTCGTGACGTGCCGCGCCCTCGTCTCCGCCCCCGTGCAACCTTCGACCTCCCACACTCACACCACCCCAACCACTCCCACTTCTCTAACCCCCTAACCAAATCCGAATACAACCCCAACCGCAGTCCTGTTGCTGCTGATGCGCTTCGTAAAGTTTTTGCAGAAAATTTGAATATCGCTTGGCTTATTTCGCGCTTGGCAAGCAACCACCAAGGTCCTTTAGGGGGCGGGGCAGGCGGCTGCCATGTGTGTATCTGTATCCGAATCTGAGTCTGCGAGCCACGTTTAATGGTGGTGGAAATGGAGCTGCAACTACCACCTCAGGAGGGTCAGGAGCTCACGTTGTTTTTGCACATTGCCCCCCGAAACTCTTTATCCTGCGTCCTTGCTGGGGGTTTTCTGGGGTCTGTTATTAATTTTCCTGCTCCTCCGAAACTCCCGCCTGGGGCCATTTAGCCCCAATTGCGTCTCGGTCTCAGACTCGCAATCAGCTTCAGTTCCAGTCTTTGTCTTTCGGGGCTCGGATGCGTTTCATTAATTAACTGAAATGCTCTCGACGAGCTTTGCACGTTACAACAATGAATTATTTATATAAAATTTGTCTGGCATTTTTCCACTCCTGCGTTGAATCTTTTTTCTGCTACGTCTTTGTTGCCCTTGGCAGTCGCAAATTTGTTGCCATTTTGTTGAGCTGGGTCCTGTTTTTCTGGCCAGGAGGATAAATGAAGTGCAATACCTTGGGCCATTATTGGCCAGATTTTTTCGTCGTCTGCGGGTCCTTTGTCTTAGTCATTTCGGAGATTTCTGATAAAGGGGGATGGGCAATTTCATGCTCCCTTATTAAATATATTAAAGTATATACTTTAAATGCATCTGCTTGAGTTGCATGTCTCTTTTAAATAAAAATAAACTCCTCTAACCGAGGAGCATTATAAAAACGTCAGTTGATAAGCAGGTATCTCAACTCTTTGCCCGTTTTGCATTACTTCACTCTCAGTGGCCAGTCTTTCCACTCAGTGAACGGAGCTTAATTAAATTATACAAATGAATTCCCTTTTTCCCGCTTTTGAGTTACCGGGGGGATTACGAGTCCAGACACAGCTCTGCATTTCACATTCATTTCACTTTAAATCTCGACCAGAACTAATTTTATATTTTTCCTCCCGTTTTTTCGGTGGATTTTTTCGTTCTGTTCATTTCTTTGGGGAATTCGAGGATTAAATGAAAAGGATTTTTAGACGGACTGAGTGGTTTTCTTCGTCTGGACCTCGCTGTTTAATGGATTTTTATAGTCAAGACACCAGCTGCATTTGCATATTGTGATCTTATTCCAAAGAGTGAGGGCGCAGTTATAATTGTGTACAATGTAATGAGATGCTTTCCGTGTTTTTGCTTAAGGAATTTATGTTACTTGAAGTTATGACTGAATTATGCAAAAGGGTATAATGGTATGTTAGTTATCATGATCCAATGATTAAAAGAAAAGATGTATAAATAATTTGGTAAAAAGAGCGCATTTTTTAATACGATTCCACAGCATTGGTTGAGTTTATTCATTTAAAGTTGTTTCCTTATTATCTGAAAATAAAACGCTTGAAATATTAAAAGCGAGAAGACAAGAATAGGATTAACTTGTACGATTTTAAGAGTAATATATTCAAATTCCATCTGGTTACTTACTACTTTTCCATTTTCCATTCAATTTCAGGTAAATACGACATAAGCCATCTGAACATTTAAGCTGCTCTAAGTATATTCAATATTTTGGTTATTTAAGAGAATGAGGTAAGCTAAACAATAAGCGCGAAACCCATGAATTCTATTGAGTGTGTTTATGAAAATGGCCAACAATCAGACAGAAACGATAACCAAGCGGGACAGCAGCTTTCATCGAATGCTCCTGGTCCTGGAACGCTCCTGTAGTGTTCACAACAGGAATGCACGATAAAATAAAATACACCCCATCAATATAAACGACATTTACAGCGGCAGCAGCCACACACATGAATCACGTCCTGAGCGTTTTCAGACCGAGTTCCCATTCCCGAAAAGGGCCAACAAACAACAACACATGGACGGGTGTCTGTGAGCGGGGAAACAAATGAAAAAGTCTGTACAAATAATGCAGCCATTTTGGATAACAATGGAAGCTAACAAAGAACAAACAACAACATCGCCCGAAACAGGAAAAACAAAAAGAAATATGCTGGAAAAGGTGGAATCGGAATTCGATTTAAGCGTTCAGTGACTCTGCCCTCCTCCCCCGAGCAGCTTTGCGACATTTATCAAAGTCCCGAAAGGCCAGCGAACACAGCCACAGAACAAAGCCAAGAAAATAAAAAGAAAACACAAAAATGTCACATTCGAATTGAATTTAAATGAGTTTGCTGCTCGACGAAGGCCCATACCCAAGTGCGAGGAGGGGAAAGACCCGACCCGATCCGATCCGATCCGTTTCGAGGCAGAACCAGAACCACAATTCGATAAAACTGCCAGAAATTATGCCGCCATGCCAAAGGCAAGCCCAAAGCTCCAGGGCCATTAGTCTGCTCAGAGGTCTTTCCCTCCATTTGATTTTTTCATTCTTGTTTTTCTCTAACTCTGGTCGCACAGTGGGCCCAATAAGTGGAAAACGGTGTGGGATTTCTTACCTGCACTTTAAGTTTTTTAAAACGCTGATAACCTTATCGGGAATTTGGAGAGGGAAATGTCTCCGTTTTGTAAAATAAATAAAATAAAAATTTTAAAGTAATTTCTTTGAATTTCAATTTTATTCTTATAATAATAAAATAGACTAAAATATAAATAAACAAATTTTTATTTAAATAAATATTCAAATATTTTTAGATTTATGCTTGCTATAATATTTTTATTTACTGAACCATAAAGAATTGATCATAGTCTTTTCCCCACTAATATACAAGTCTTTAGGCCTTACAAATATTTTATTGAATTATTTAAAATCAACTGCCTTTTATAACTCGTTTAAATTTTTGTTTTGGAATTACTCTAATATTTTTTCAAGTAATTAAATTATTTTGGTTCAGACGATTTCACCCTATCCTGCCATTCAAGACCCAAGGTGCAGTGGCGATTGGCCTACGTAGCACTCAATGGCCTGCATCATTAGCATTTACACTTGGCTCGTCTATCGATCGACGCGATCTGAGCGACTTGACATGGCCCGGCCTGTGCGACGATCGTTTTAATTTAGTCCAATCAGAGCCAATAGAATTAATTACGAGGCTAAGACACGGATGGCGACGACGCAATTAGTTGTGCGTTCTGCCCCATAAACAACGTGGCACATACATACATACGCATCCGGAGTGAGCCAAAATCTGGCAACTAGGTCAAGGGGCGGGGGGCGTTGGCAGTGACACATCGCCGGGCACATTACGCCGGGGATATAAATAAACATGCATACTCTGGGAGGCTGGACCGCCCTTTTTTGGTTCCCAAGGAGGCGGATGGCCATCTCATTTGGGGCAGCTCGCCTGCCAAATTGTGTGTATCTTTTGTGCGGATGTGACTCTGCTCGTGGAACCCATTCAGAAATGGCCCCATTCAACTTCCCTATAATGGAGGGACCTCTGCCAATCCAAAAGTTCCCAAGTTCGCCCTCGAATGGGTCAGAGAAAGAACATAATTTCGAAAGGGGACAGCAGATTCCGCTGGGATTAAACATCTACGGACAAAAGATATACTTATTCATACACATTTTTGTATCCACGAGATACGAGTATCTCTGGCGCACACACACCCACACGCTTTTGTGGCATATCTGAAAATGTATATTTATATTTTTGCCATTCTCCGTTGAGGGGAGAAAATATCTTCAGGCAAATGTATAAATACATTCAGTGTATGACATCAAAGCAAGCTAATGAATACAACTGTCGTGGTCGTAATTTAGGGGACCACGAGTTTGGACTCTGTCATTGAAAGAACAGTGTTCTCCTAATCCAACAAGTTGTTTGTCGTAGAAATATTTAAATAGCGCTGTTCAAATTAGAAAGTATAATCAGAATGTTATAAGCAGATAATCGAATTTTTCTATTTATTTTTGGTATACAGAAAATAAATTATTTCATATAAATAAAAAGCCGATATGATTTATGTAAAATTTATGATTTAAACATATCAACTTGATATTTTATCATATCATATTATATAGCAAATTTAGAATTTTTTGAACAAATAATGTAAAATAAGATAAACATAATCTTTATTTATATTAAAATCATATGAACAACTTGATCTTTTTATCTTCTTGCTTGTAAAAGTTCTACTATTACCCAAAAAAAAAAATTGACAAGAATATCATTTTGATATGTGCTGGTCAATTTTCTATTTTTTAAAGATCAAGTTATTCATATCATTTTGATATTTCCCATAAATTAATATTACAAAGATAAATTGGGATATTTGTAGGTATGGTTTCCAATATTTCCACTTGTTTTATTATTATATTTGTGAACAATATTCCAAGAATGAATACATTGTGCGCAGTAACGACAGCAATCTATAAATATTGATGAACCAATGGGTAATTTCACTTTCAGTGCTACCTGTTTGGCGATGAATAATGGCAATAATTGTTCTATCTGCCCATCCCCGCTTCAAAATTCCGGGGGCACTCCTCCATTGGCGTCACTTGAGCCGCGTTCCTTGGACCTCCCAAGCGCAAACAGAAAAGTGCGGTGGCAACACCTAAAATGAGTTAATGGCCGCATTTATTGCCAAACTGCTATAATAAACAATTTGTTGGGCATTTAACGAATTTTACTACCGCCAACAAAAGCCGGCAGCCGAGGGCAGGGCAAATCGAGGGGGAGGGTGGGGCCGAAGTGGGCCAAATGCGAGTGGCCATAAAAATGTTTATGATGGATTATGCTCCGCTACCGCAGCCAAGCTCATCACTCACTTAATGTTTTACGACACTTTCCATGTGGGACACGTTGGGGCAGGTCTCGGTCTTCTTTCGTCTTCTTTTGGCGGCGGCGAAGAAAGGGCAGACCTGGTCAATGTCAAGGTGAAAAGTGTGCCACATAAAACGGCCATAAAGGTGCCGCAGATTGATTTAGACCGCCGCGCAGATGAGCAGGTTGGCTGGGGAAGTGGAGAAGTGGTGCGAACGCACCGTCAACGGGCATATTAAAATTTTACGGTCAGCTGTAGACGAGCGCCAGACACCTAGACACACTTTGGCACACTCACACATGAGACAGTAAAAATAAAGCATTATTATGGCCGCCATTAAACTCAAGTCGCTGCCGGAAGCTGTATCTGTATCTCAGACGCAGTCTCATTCCAAGCTTTTTTCTTTCTACATCCGAGGCGTGGGCTTTAGACGCACTGGCCTTGCCCAGGGTCTTTGGTCTTGGTCTCCTCTGGATTTTTTCAGAGTCTGGTTTCCATAAAAGTGAGGCGCGCGACTAACACGCGAGTCGGCCACGCCCCCCAACACCCCCTTCTCGGAAAAGGCGCGTCTTGCGGCTGCGTTTTTATGAATGAAAACGCTGCCTCTTCGCCACTCGCTTTTTGTGGCTTTTTTAGCGGCGTTTTATTGGCTTAATGTCGCATTTTGCACCACTGTCAAGACAGACAACCACTTGCACCGCAATTTCGACATTGTCCTGACAACTTTTGTTTACAGATTACGCAAAAATCACGTTTATTGCGAGGCAAATGAATCAGAATAAAGTAGTAAAAATGGAAAAGGCAGTGTGTTAACTGGGACCTTGTTTGAAATATTACCCTTAAACTAAAAGCAGTAAAGAATTCGATGAGTCAATCACATTTTAATAACAATTGTGATGTTTAATATTTAAGTGTCTCGTGTTTAAATGTTTAAAGCTAAAACTATAACTTTGTTTTTTATTTTATAATTAAACTCAAAGCTACATTTAAAAGTTCTGTCACTATTAAATTGTTTTAACTTTCTTTCTTATTCAGATTTTATAACTGAATGAAAGACAAGAAAGCCAAACTTCTTTTGTGTGTAAAGCATGTTGGTTTTTAAAGTGCCTAAATAAAAATTAAGAAATATATTTTAAAAATTGAAATCTAAATTATTGATCGAACTTGAGCTCTTATTATTTTATTCAACTGTTTTACGACACTTAATTACAAACATATTATTGCCTTGTATTTTCACTACATATTTGAATCTCTCTGAAAATATGATAGAAAATATCTTTATGTGTGCGATATTTTTATTATAAAAATTCTTCATTAAAAACGACATTTTTGTTTGTTAATAAATTTATGAATAACATTACTCCTCCAGTCTTCGAGGCTCTAGCAATTGAATATTCCACTTGCGCCCTCGAACTGCGGTCGCCTTTTAACACCTGCAAATGCCCGAGTCCGTAGGCCCACGTTTTGAATTCCACATCGAGCGTTTTGGAGCGATACGCTTGCCAAGCTGCGACCAATGACATGGCTGTCAGTCGTTAGCCGGCAGAACTCCCTGCCATGTTTTGAAATGCCTTGGACCCGCTTCGTGGCTCCCTGGAACTTTTGCTGCCGTCGCATATCGCAACTAATCAAATGCCAAAACACGTTTTCAGCGACTGCTTATCGTGGGCATGGCCAGACAAAAAGGCAAGACAAAAAGCCAAGCCAAAGACAAAGTAAATTAGCATTTTGTCAACAACTGGCGGCGGGCGGTTCGGATATCAGGGGCATTTGTATAAATATGATTGATTTATGTGACAATTTTCGACAGCATTATGCGGACGTGTCACGCATATGGCTGAAATCAAGTTTGGCTTTTGGGCAGAAAAGAAGAAACTGAAATTAGTCAGGGACTTGGATTTTGGTAGATGCCGAAGCCAAAGAGATTGAACAGAAATTTGCATTCTCATTTTCCCGCATTAAAGATTGCAACCGAGTTTTAACTACAGTCCAATAAACTGGTTTGCAGAGCAGCAGAGAAAATGTAGAAAAAATCCAGCATCTGCCGACTGCGCATGAGCTGCGATTTTCAGGGGAAGCAACAAATTCGTGGCCAACCTAGAAGATAATTTCACCCATACAAGCAGCCGAGAGCAGCTGAACGCCACACAGATACGAAGTCCGAAAAAGAGGCCATATTTATTTTTGCGGCAGCCATCAATGTTGCCATCTCTGTCGCACATAAGGGAAACATCGACCAAATGTAATATATATTAAATACATATTAACAGAGGATAGTAATTGACAATAAACCTATCCACTTCAATCTTTAAGACTAAAATTAATAGATTTAACAGAGAAACATCGCTGAAAAAAGGAAAATCTTTAGAGGAGGCGTCGGCCATGCGGATTGTGTGAGTGAGAAGACTAGATAAACCAGTCTGCTGTCTCTTTTCCTCTTGTGCACTAACACAAAGGAAATTTTGTGTTTCATGTGTGCGTAAATGGGTGGCACACCGCTGGCGCCCTCTTTTGGGACTTAAAGCCAAGCTGCAGCTGCGCACATGAACCAAAAGGGGGCGCCAGAGCAAAAGGTTTGTGTATTAGCTAAATTATTTATTTATAATTATTTAATAAAATGTAATAATAAAATTAGTTTTATAATAAATTATGAAGAAAAAATAAGAAATAAGTGGTACATTTTTTAAGGCGTAAAAAGTACTTGCCACTTTATTTTTCCCCTTAAAAAGCCCAACTTTGCAGTCGCCACTTTTGTTCGATTTCGAAAAAGTAAGCTCAAAGCTTGGCCTTTTGGGCGTCGCTTATGTACTGGCGAGCTTATTTTCTGCACACTCGAGGCCCAATATATGTAATTGGGCCTGGGGCCTGGCAACAACATCCCCCGATGCCGGCGAGATAAAAATCAATATAAATATATGTAGTGGGCGGACGGGCGCTGTAAATATGTACATACCTTACGCTCTGGCGAAGCGAATACATACAATATTTGCGCACACTTAATGAGCAAATTTATGCGTTTTGCAAAGGATTATGGCGCAGAAAATTTCATTAATTTCATTTAATATTCGCAATAAAACGCAAAACGACCGGCCGCCCAGCCAATTTGCATTTGAACTGCCATTGAAGAGGCAGCAAGAACTTTAAATCAATTTAAGTCTGCAGCTTACTTTTACAGCATTTCAGGAGGGCCACGCCCTGATCCGAATTCATATACTTATACCAACCATACTGGGTTTCATTTAGCGCATTTTAATCGAGCCATCGAACGGCATATTAATTTCAATTTTCGGCATAAACTCGACGCTTTATGGCGATAATGGTGGGCGGGGTGGGGTCGCACTGACAGGTGCCTCTTAATGGCCCCGTCTTATCGCGAACCTGTTGGCAGAGCACTCCGGTAAAGGACGTTCTGCAGTCGCCATTCGTTATCTCCGGCGAATAATGCAGGTTCGATTCCGTCTGACTCAGGTCGTAAATTGGATGTTTATACTTTATATATATACCGAAGCTCGGCTAATTAGCCAATTATATTTCATAAGCGATTTCGAAATCATTTTTTCCCCGCCAAGTGTCGGGCAAACGCTGAAAAATGGTTATTTAATTGTTATAATTTGTATTTTAAACGCAACAATGGAGTCGCTAAGTATTTCAACTGCCTTTATTCGGCTAATGACAATGCGCATTCATTTGCGTAAGGTGCGTCATGTTTATTTTAAACCGTCGTCAAATCGGTCAACATCGCCTTTTAAATACTAATTATTATTAATTTAAATCGTTAATTAAAAAAGGTTTGACAAGACAATTTACATAATTTAAATGTTGAATTTATTTTTTGAATGATTTTCAACAATGCGAGAGGAATACTTTTTGGATTTATTAAAAGAATAAGGTTATATGCATTTTTAAAATGGTTAGCGATTTGCTTATAACTTTTAGAATATTAGTTACATTTCTTAATTGCGTTCCTAAAATGTTTAATAACCCATTAAGAAAGGTTGTTAAGTTCGTATTTAGTTTTACTTTAATCATTATATTATTTTTTATTTTATACCACTCACAACAAAGACAATTTCCTGAAGTGTGCACTTCCGAAGCGCTTATCTAATAAAAATGACGTCTTTAAATGAATAAAATCAACATTTATTTCAAAGTTTTATTATTATAGTGGCCGTCCCATCGCTCAAGTGGACAATCAAACTTTAATCCGATTTACTCAGTAAGCTATAGAACTTGTTCCCCCTCCGAATGGAATTCAAAACGTTGTCGCCGCACTTTTGGTCCATGTTATGAACTGATTTTGAATAACGCGCTCCTTAAAGTGCAATAACCAGTCCCGGCAACAAAGAAACTTTTGAGATGTTTAGGGTTCTAAACTTTACGACTCTAGTATTGCTGTTAGAACTTTTCCCAGCTAAACTCCAGTCTAGTGTTTTATTTATGTCAACGTCAACAAATCTCTACAAGCGCGAGTAGAAAGAAAACATCGTAAATGTTTTTCTCACAGATTAAAAGGCGATAAAACGTGGTTATTGTTCCGCTTCCTCGCATAAACTATTTGAATATCCAATTTGCCTTTTGCCCATATTTCGCACGTATTCCAACCTATGAAAGTCGAATTGATACGGGTATTATTCGAATCCATCGTTCGATCGTTTTGCCGTCGCCATTTTCAGTGTACGAGATTCTCGGAGAAAAAGACTCAAGGCAGATAGCATAAAGAGTTCCAAGTAAATTGAATGCGTTCAGAATGTTAATTGTCTCGGGCCACTTTTGCATCTCGGGAACGAAAAAAACAGACATTTCGTCTGCTGTGCGGGGCTTCAATTAAAACGTTTTAAAAATCTCCGGCATATTTTCATGGCCTGTCGAAGGAACGCATTAAAATGGGCGACGCAGTGCGATGCGATGGGGCTGGGAATGGGGCCCCGCACTTGACTCTTGTTATAAGTACATCGATCCGATATGGGACTCTCTCTATCTGCGATATATCTTTTTCCCTGGACACCCATTGCTGGGATATGTCCGCCATTGAAATTCAAAACGCAAACTTGCTGCATTCATCGGCTTTGGTGCTGGGGAACAACTCCTTCTCCTTCTCCTTCTCCTGCTCGTTGATATTCCCAACATCGAAATGGGCATAAATATGCCACTCGGATAGCACCATTTTTCATTTCGTTTCGTTTTGAAACAGTTTTATGTCTGCCCTCCCCGCCCCCAAAGGAAAATCACTTCAGAATGAGCGATGTCTCTGATCTAATTGCAAGGGGGACGGCATGCTAAAGTCAACTTGAGACTCAAGTGGCCGGGGCCCAAAACACAAAGAGGGAAATAATCAGACACCAATACCGAAATTCGGCGGAAAACTGGTTTTTCAATATTTTCAAAACCATTTCGATGGCATTGTTGTTGCCGGTGGTCAGGTCTCTCTGGTCGTTCATTTTCATATTTCCAGCTCGTATTTTAGTAACTGAATTCCAAGCTGACAGTGACCTAACCCGACTCCCTTGTCTCTCTTATCTTTCCCTAACAGCGTGACTTGAGAAATTCAAAATAAATAAATTATTTACTTTGTCCGGGGCTTTGTTTGGTGTTTTTTGTTATATTCTCCATTCGGAATCGGGTAAATATTTATGCCAGCCCAGAAAAACCGAACTCAATCTGTGTCCTCATCATCGCCATATCTTGTGGCACAATTTTAACGATACCGAAATTAACACATGTTCCGCTAACGTTAACAGATTCGAGGCATACATATATGTGTATACCCCCTTCATCCTCTGGGGAGCTGCACGGGAAATTTATGAAGCGGCTCGGTTCGCTTTCAGTCCCGCCTCAAATGCATTGAATTTTAATATTTCTCTTGGCACTTCGGCCATTGGGAATGCACCGCATCCATTTCGGTTATCGCCCAGCCACTTTGGACAGTGCAGTAAATCAATCAGGGACTCTACCACTTCTCCGAAGGCGAGTCCCCAATGATATCGTCGATATCCGATCGGGCTGTATATTTTATTAAATGTCCCGCCTGACAATTTCAAGGTATCTTAAGGTTTCAAATTCGAATTTAAAATTCAAATCGATGGTTGTCGCCATGGTAAAATAATATGTAATTGTCTGAATGGTAAAATTAATCGGATCTTTCTGTTTGTAATATAACTAAATATTATTACCATAAGCGGCAGATTGATATCATGTTTTGTAATTTATTGTTACTTGTAGTTTCATTGTTAAATATATAGAAACTAATTGTTATCAATTCAAAAGGTGGAACTAAGTTAAGGAATCAATATTTACTATCATTACAATAAATTTCACCAAATTTACAACCCCTGAAAATAAGAGTGGCAAATGTATTCCTTAAGTTTTGAAATGTTATAAAGGTTTTTTACAAATGTTTACCTTTCCTTCACAATTTCTTAAAGCTGTAACCCCTGGACACGCCCTCAAAAATAAAGGGGATGAGAACTTTCAATTGGAGGTATTTCAAAATTAATGGCAACCCGTGATTAAGTGGAATGAAAGTAAAACGCATTTCATAAATAGGTAAACAACAAAATGGGCGGCTCTGGCCGGATCCTTTTGTTGTGGTTTATCTGATGAAGGGCCGCTTTCCATGGGAGCAGCGGCAACTGTTGCCATTACAGGGATTAAACGAAACATTTACATGCCGGGGCCAAGGGGCCAAATCCACCCCAGAAGCGACCGCATCCTTCCGGGGCACCAGGTGAACGGGGTGGCCACTTCCAATATGGCAGCCCTCCGAAAAGGAGGAAAGGGGCGGTGAAATGCTCCCGACTTTCACTTTTCGCGCAGAACGAACTCTGATTTTGATTTACGGCCTCTTCTTTTTACGATCCTGTGCCGGGAAATCGCAACAATTGTCATCTAGCTGCAACCCTTTGTCTGCCAACCTGACGAGACGTAGACGGGGTTCCATTGAAGGAAAAGGGAAAGGCAAGGGGACCTGAAAGGGTCTCAAAGTCTCAAAGGACAATGCGTCTCAGCTGCCTGTTTGGCAGCATTTTGAAATCCATTTATGCCGCATATCATAAAAAATAATACAGAAATATGCGCCTCGGTTCCGTGCAAAACGTAGTGTGTCTGTTTGGTTAAAAACAAAAATTTTACGCCTCGCAATTTGAGGAATTTCGGGAAAGGGTCTCGCCTACGGCAGCCTCGGCGGTCTCAACTCGTTCTCGCGGCTGGGCACCTGATGCAGGTACCCCAGGGAACTTTCTTTTTCCACCTCCAGGTACCAATTGCTATAGCAATGCCATCAAGTGAAATTGGAAAGTGTCCGCCGACTTGGTCTTAAGTCGATGGCCCATTTATTCGCCGCACGCGCAATTAAAAGTGCGTCGCTTGATGGACTTCCAATTTGGGGCAAATGAAGCCACCCACGGGCAATTACCGCCCTGCAATTACATTAACTTGGGACCCAGGACCCCGGACTCCGGACCCCGAACCCCGTGGTCATTCGACTCGATTTAGTGGCCCAATCAACGGCGAACACATCCACACACATCTGCATATATGCAGCCGTCCAGTCGGCAGGAGGAAATTGATCAATTGGGTAAAATTAAGGAGGCACTTTGGTGCTGCTCCCCGCCCACTTAGTTTTCGGTGGGGTTTCGTGTCAACGTGCCGTTGGATTCATCAATAAATAAGCCAAAACTGTGGAACAGGGACATGACTCCAGTTCGGTTGAGCTGAGTGCTGTACGACATAAGTTGGCTGATTAAATGTGACTTTGCCACATGGGGAAATTGCCAGCGAGGGAGGCCTCAAATTGGGATAATAGGGGTTACCGGAAATGGGGGACAACTTTCATAATGATAATGGGGAATCGCTTGATAAACGGTTTTGCTCCTGGCATAGTTAGGATTATCATAAACAAATCAAATAATAATTGTTATAAGATAGGAGTTTAAAAATGACTGCTATAAAAGTTTTTAAATCGCGAAATTAGAGAATTCATTTTTAAATATTTTATCCATGGATGAGTTATCGGATTTCAATCGTTTAATAACTTCTTTCCTTCACTTAATATATTAAACATAACAATATTATATTCCTTTTAAGTTTTATTTATGCAACCACCGGAAAATGACAATCATTTGAGTAACATATTGACACGTTTCCATGAAATTCAATGCTTAAAGCTGATTTTTATCGCTGATTTTTTGGCAAGGCATCCATCTGGCTGCCTTGGATGGTGAGTTCCCCCAGCAACTTTGCCTTCTTCGTGAAATAGTTTTGACGTTTTGCTATCGTTCGCCATCATTGCTGTTCTACCATCATCGTAAATTACACGAAAAGTATCTATCTTTAGTTGGCAATGCAGCAATTTTATTAAAATTCCAAAAACCCACCCGCCCTTCGGTTGGCTCCTTGTGGCATCCACAGCCACAGCCCCAGTTGCCCATGAATATATGTATGTAGTTCCACTTAGACTCCGGCCCAAGTCAGTCTTCCAAGTTGGACAAGGACGAGGGGGCGTTCACCCTCCTGGCAGAGCCATCGCCATCGCCATATTGCAGGAATTGTGTGGAGCTAGTAGTTCGCCCTGCTGTCGTTGCTTTTATATAAACATGAGGCAAGATTAGATACAAATTACACGCCAGCTACCCAAGGTGGGCAGCATCCGCATCCGCATCCCCCGTTTGGCAATTTGCTCACCTTTCTGCTCCTTCTGCTCCGTCGTATCCATAAGTTACCAACGCAAAGTATCTCGAGTCCGACAGCTGCAATAAGAGCAAAACTTTTGGGAGGCAAGCAAATGGTATTTCTGGGCCACACCCACTCCACGCCCACTTGCCACTGCCTTCGCCTTTGCCTTTGCCACTCCTCCCAGCCAGTGTATTTTATTATTTATTTATTTCATATATTTTTCAGCGGAGGCGATTACAAAATGTACAAAAAAGCGAGGAAGGAAAAAATATGGAAAACTATGTTCGTGCCCTTAGGGAGGCATTGGTTTGCTCTCCATTGGCTGTATTCTTGTTTTAAAGGAAAATATATTTTCTATCTTCATTTTTTTGTTAAGAAATTGTTTAATAAATAAATAGTAAATTAAACCCGAATTAAACAAAATTATATGGTCTTGTTATATGTGTCCTAACCTAGTGTTCAATTTTTATAATAGTATTTTAAAAATATTAAAAGTTTTTAAAACTTTGATGGCATTGAAATATTTCAGAAAATGTCTAGAAAAATGTATATATTTTTGGTTGAAGTGCTCCATTTTAGGTTAGGTTCCTGGGAGCCCTGGAAGCAAATGGGGTCTCCCAAAAGTAATTTATTTCTGCCAAATTCAAACTTTACTTATTTTCGCAAAAAAAAGGAAAAACAGCGAAAAGTTTGTCCTTCTTTCCGTTTGTGATTTCAGGATGGGGAAAAGCGGGCCGGGAAAATAAAAGCAAAGTCAGCCGGAAAGTTTCGGGGTCCTTTGAGTGGGTGGGCGGATGTCGTTGCGGTTGTGTGTTTGGTTTGAGTTTGAGTTTGCTCAGTTCCAGGGGATACGGGTATTCGGGGATACGGCGACCGGAGCTGAGCCTCATTCGGTGGCACGTTTGCAAAATGGCCCGATGCGTGTCTGGAATACATTTTCTGGCTTGCCAAAAAGATGGCAGAATACAAGACCGAGTCACAACTTTGGCAAGAGGGCCCCTTCTGCCACTCCCCCGGTGCATTTGTACACATTGTTGGTTGCAATTCAACGTAAATTTATGTGAAATTGTTTGCCAAGCAGGGAACACGGAAAGCGGCATTTTGTGTTTTCTAAAATTTAATGTAGTTCGCCCGGTTTACGGGGATGGTGCCGGTGGCGAATCGAGGGTCCTGTGCTTACGCCACAGAATTTCAAATTAGCAAACACACACGCACTCCCGCCCGGGAGTCAACATTCCCATGGGTTGTGCCCAGAGCCCGAGCCCAGAGACCCGAAACAGTTCCCATAAGCACAGAACCCAAAACCCGAAACCAGACTGACGAAGGGCTTAATGTTAATTGCGGCTTTTGTTTGGTTTTCTGTTCGATTAAGTTAATGGCGCCAGGCGGCGCGTCGTGTGTCGTTTCATTTTTGGCAAATGAAATTCTCTTTAATCGGGCTCGATCTTAACGCAAATAGCTGCTTTGGGGCTTTACACCTGCTTTCTACACATTGTCATTTTATCTGTCTAGTTTCAATTTGTTTAGTCCCAGAAATGCGTAGCGTGAGGATGATACAATTAAAAAGGCATTTAAATATTTGTATTATATTTATAAATAAAACAAATGAACAAAAAATATACAAACATCTCGTTTATAATCTTTTACTTACTACCCTTAGATAAATATTTTGTATAATTCATATAAGTTTTTTTTTGATCCGAATAACAACCTAATTAGGGTTCTTTCCAAGAACATAGATTTACCATACACACTACTTAAATTTCGGCAGTAGCAGCCTCAACTTGAAACGCTGTTTATTTACTCTTCATTAATTGAATCATAATTAAGCCAATGGGACTACAGTGGGGCCCCGATCAAGAGAACCCCGTGATCAGAGGAAATGCCAAAAGGGCAAATATTAAAACAGGAACAGCCACAAAAACTGTCAACTTAAGCATCATAAAAACTCGATTGTATTGACAATAATTTTCCGCATTAAACACACAAAGTTAATGCGCCAGAAGTTGCCGAGCGACTGATGCTCGGGTGGCAAGGTGGAAGCCCAGTTGCACTGGGAAAAATAATTGATTATAATATTTTAATTTTTCTTAAAAACTAAGTTAAAGTCAAGTTCTGAACTTGATAAATATTTAAAAATTGCTAAAATGAACAAAAATTTCGAGTGAAGTACAGTTGTGGATTTTTTGTGAAGTGTAAAGAAAAATGGAGTCTGGCAGAAAGAGTGGGGAAAATGGAGGATCAGGACCGGAGAAAGCGGGGAAGCGAGTCCGAAGCGCCTTAATGGAAGACCCAATGCTCGTAAAAGTCAGCGGGCTGGGGTCTTCCAGAGCAGCGGAGTGGAGTGGAGTTCTTTTCCTCGAGTGCACCGCTGGGCACTTAACCAAACCGAAAGGAATTTGTTTGTTTTCTTGGCACCGCCCCCACCGCCCCTTCAGCACGAGCATGTGCATCTGGCACACTTACCGCGCAATTAATGGCGCAATTAAATGTTTACTTTAGGCGCTTTCGAACCGCACATAAATGGCAGCCGTTCCCCGTCGCCGAGGGAGATCGAAATTGAGCCGAAGAAGGGGTTCCAAACGGGCTGAGGGGGCTCTATAAACGAGGGGTTTCTAGAACTGGCCCCCGAACTCAGGTGAACGAACAGGTGAGCGGAACAGAAGTGGGGCTCTTCTCTTCTGAGACGCAGAATTCGATATCTGATGTTTCTTTTGTTCGGCTGCGTATTATTTCACACTTTCAAACACCGATTTTGCATAGAAATCGCACAGTTAACATTGAAATTCGTCTGCTAATGAGATTGCGTCAGGTAATCTACAAATTGTTTTAGAAGATCTGCCTTATGTTTATAAATTTCAATTTGGCTTGACACTTTGCCGAATGTTTGTCATATCGGGTTTCAATGGCCTAATCATCATTAGAAAAATACAAAAAAGAAATACTGCCTGCTTTTGAATATAGATGATGATTATTCAAGAAGTTATGAAGGAAAAGGTCTAATATTTTAAGATCTTAATTCCCAAAGAAAGATTTTGCGAAACTCGTTTTATAAACCGAAATTAAATATTAAAGGGTTACAACTTTTTAGGCCACAAATATCCTTACATGAAGGATTTTCGTTTAATCGCTTGCAGGATTTCCAGAGATTCTAGTTCAAGCGACCACGGGCCGTAAAACAATTTGTTGCAAAATTTAGCAAACAGCCAGAAAAGTGCTCCATAAAAATATTAATCCTTCCGCCGCGTGGCCGGGCGAGGAAAATGGCAGTGGAAATGGGAAAACAACCCCTACACATGTTCCTTCTTCGTCGAGAGACTCGACTCTCGCTTTCGTTTTTAGGGACCATAAAGCAGTTTTAATGGCCGCAGTGCCTTGAATTCTCTGCTGCCTTCCTATCGCAGTATCTGTGTGGGCGCAGCACCACAAATAGAGTGAAAATCTAAAAAATCGCAAATCGCCCGGGATGGTCTGCTCGGGGTTCTTTGGGATCGCTTCGTTTCGGTTCCGTTCCGCTACGTCAAAGAGTTGCAATTACAAAATGTTTAATTGCCGGCAGCGAATGTTCAAGGAAAAGCGAAAGTGGCCTCGGCAGAACGCCGCGGGCGAGGAAAGAGTTGACTTAATGGCACTTAAAAGGCCATAAAATCCTGAATTATGATTTCGAGGTCGCAAAAAAGTAAAGCCCCTATATGCGCTACCCCCGATTTCCGATTTCCAGCATGACGTGAGTGTTTTGGCTATTCTTGGCCCGGCCAGCAGCATACAATCTAGGGGCTAATGACGCATCCTATCCGCCGGGTAGGGAATTGGAAGTGGAATTGGAATCGTCTCCGCAGGAATTCGAAAATGACGCCTGTCACTGGGCTGCTTATTTATGGCAATTTCGAATGTCTTATGGGCGACTGCATTTACATATTCGGAACGCTGTGGTCACTCGGCAATCGCAACCGCAATCGCAATCCCAGACCCCATCCCAATCCCAAGCCCATTTCCCCCGCTTTTCGTGTTTCTTTTCCTTCGCTGTCTGTCATGCCAAGTGCACGTTTAGCTTGTTTGTTTATATACATACTATATATGACTGTGAGCTGTTTGCCTTGTTGTTCTTCGTTTTTTAAATGAAATATCACGAGTGTAGCATGTAGACAGAACAAAGAATGCATAAATTACCCCGTCCCCGGCGGGACTGCCTAAAAATCTCCGCCTTCGAGTTATGGAAATTGATGGCAGTCCCCCGGGTTCATTGCGCCTTATCAGCCAAAGTCTTGCTGGAAATAAGTGCATTAATTGACAATTTTCAATTCGAATCATTTTACAGCCCCGCGAAGATTTTTAATGCCATCTCCTCCTTTCTTTCTCTCTTTGCAGTTCTTCGAGGGACTCGCAGATGGATACTCTGGGCACTCGTAAGTAATGCCAAATGATGCAAACAGCCGATATGTAATCGCTTTATTAACCATCTGAATATGGGAACCAAGCCAGCGTTTTTATTGATTTTCATTAAGATTTGACGGCGTCATAAAGATGCGAACGTATGTGGAATGTCCCCTTGGAGTTATCAAGACAATCATGATTATATTTTGCAATGGCTTGGTTCCAGAGCAGGTCTTTGAAGTGCAACCTAAAAAGCCCTTTATTTTCCCATCTAATTACGATTTATGAAAGGAAATGCCGTACCATTAGAAATCTCTGCAAAATACGAAAAAGGTTCTAACTATTTATTTGCTTTCCTTCATTTATCTAACAGCCATAATTTATGTTTATTTCGCTCCTTGCTCTTGATATACTTAAACGATCATTTTATGGATGCAGTATATTTATTCACACCTACGCTAATGAATTTGTTTGCCCATATGGTAAATGGTTTCTTAGCTCTCCTGTGAATGTTATGAAGGCATTATAAATACAAATGTACATGTTTTATGTCCACTTGTTTGGAAAGCTAATGGAGCCTCAATCATCTTAAGGACAGGTGTATGGGACGGGTGGTATTTTGTGAGACATTCCGCCAATATCTTACTCACTGGGCTGGGATCGGCATGGTTAGCGCTGTCGACTCATGGGTCGTAAATCAATTTTCGACAGCTTTAGACTCGCCCATAAATTCCACTAGCGATATTTATAGATAATGTGCTCCCAGCGCCAGAAAAGAATCCAACCCGATTGCGTTTGCCATTCGCTACTCCAACTCGAATCAAGATTTTATGGCCGCAATCGTAAATCGCCAATTTTATAGTTAATCGATGGCCATTTAGGCCCAATAAGCCTCTCGTTGCATATTAATTTTGGGAAATTTATGTATACAATAGGTGGGTTCCGTTTCAGACGACATCAAATTGATTTATTTGCCTTTAAAGACGTGTTTGGGCCACAGCTCCCCAGTTGCGAGATCGTAAAATTAATAAGGGATTAGCATGCCATGATTGTGCCCAAAAAAGCCATGAGCCGGGAAATTGCGCCAAAGGTTAAAGTTAAAGCCATCTCATTTTGCCGGCGGAACCGGCTGTAGATACAGACCCAGATACAGCTATACAAAAGATACAAAGATGAACGGAGCAGACGCACTGAAAGATACCGAGAACCCACCCCGAAAATCGAGAGCAATGACAGCATGTCCAAAATCAAATATGGCCGAATTAAATGTTCTCGCTCTCCGCTTTGCTCGCTCCTTCGCAGCGGCCATTGTTGCCATGGCAACGGGACAGCGCAAGAGGAGACGGGGTGTGGGGGACACGAAACTACAGAGAGGGAGAGAGAGAGAGAACGAGAGCCGAGCATGCTCATAAATTCATTTGCTTGTTGTTGTCGAGCGAGTTTCGTTTTTGGTTTCGTTATCTCCTTCGTTGCGGTCGTCCCCTCGTCCTCTTCTTCCTTTCCTCCGTTCTCCCCCTCTTTATCAGCATGGTGAGGTATCTCCGAGATACTTTGTATGCTCGACTTGAGCGCTAGTTGCCAGCCAGCTGAGGTTCAACGGCTCAGACACCGGCAACTGGGAGATTATTTATAGAAAAACACGATTTTATTATACTCTATCGTTTATTAAAATAAAATAATTAACAAACTAAATTAAAAACCGTTTGAGGGGCATGACACTTAGATGTGGGGACAGCAATGACTTAAATTTCAAAAATATTTAATTTTTAAATTTGCTCAGCTATGAATTACTTCTTTGTAAACAATCCGAAAATAAATACCTACCTAAAGGATGTATAAGAAACCTATACTAGTGCCTTTCACAAATGCTAACAAAATAAAACTACCCTCAGCAAGGGTATAAGAAATGAGGAGGGAAAGGGAAGGCCAGAAATAAATATTAAAAATCTACTTATGCTCTGAATTGAGTCATAGAGCGCCATATGCTCTTTTTGTTTATTTTAGGTCATCAATTACCGCAATTATTTTCAACAGAAAATACATAAATTATAAAACAGTGGTGCCTATTTCTGCGCAAATAAAAAAATATTTGCAATTTTATTCTTATAAGAATCCCCATTTAAACCCCGGATTCCCTTTGAAATCGACTATGCGCACTGAAAGATTCTAGTGCAGGAGTAACGCAATAGAGGGCGTTCTGCTTGATTCACCAACTGGCCGTCAGTGTCGCTAATAAAATAAAGCAAACTGATGAATACTGTGAATTCATTTTATTGTTTATTTAATAGTTCTTTAAAATTGATTTTCTTTGTCTTATAAATATAAATTTAGAATTTATTTATAATAATTATTTTTTTTCTTTAGAACCTTCCAATTAACTTTTATTAATACAATTTTCTTGGTAGGCCTTCTATAAATAAAAGTATGCGTGTATTTAATTGTATTTATTTGTGAATAATTTATTATGCAACTATAATTAGGTCACAAAACACACTTATAGAAAATTATTGCTATTTAATATGGATTTACTTTGGTTTAGGTTGCTTTAAATAATTGAAAATTAAATTGAGAGAACAAATATTATATACAGAGTTGTTCAAATTAATGTTTATTAAATTTGTTTTTCCTGGAATATTGAATATCTATTCAAGAGAAATACATTCACCCAACAATTAAATAATTATCGTTTAAATATTTGAAAAGATTAAATTGTCGAGTGCAGGCCAAATTTATTGCACGCCTTAAATTATTTATTGTGTGTTGAAAAATACATGATGAGGACAAATAAAGATTTTGAATGTGTATATTAAATGTGATTTTATGACAAAAAAGATTTCATTATGAGCCATAAAATTAATTACGTTTATTTAAATGTTGCGCTTTGTGTGTTAAGTGAAATGATATGCATTCTGCGTTTGTTAAAACTCTGTTTCATAAAAAATCGTTTTTTGCTTTATTCTTTTTAAGACAATTAATTCATTCGCTTCTATTATAATCCATCAACATTGTTCCATGATTGTTTCTCTTCGATGAAGTTCGAGTCAGCTGTTCATCCATCTGGTCCCAAAAGCTAATGCAACAGGTTGCTGTATCTAGAACTTTCCCAGCCATCCAGTAAAATCCGTAAACGTGTGTGATATAATTTTTAAACAGGCATTTATTTAATTCTTTTATTAACAAAGTGTGTATTTTTAGGACTAAGAGTGTAGATTAGTGAACCAATTAAATCACAAAGTGTTCCGTATTGTGGAGTTTTAAAAAGAAAAGTGTTTCACATCCCGCGTTGCTCGTGCTTCCTCGTGTTACGTATACTGAAGGTATACCGGATAGGATACACTCAGGATACATTCAGTATACGTTTACGAGGTCGCACAGAATCACCATATTCCAAAAGTGCCAAAAAAGGATGCGCCGCTGCAGTTCCAGATGCAGATTAAGATGAAGCTAAATCCAGAGTGCAATATATTTAGCATATATTTTGTAGATCCGAATCGGACACGCGGCGTTGTTGACCCGACGATTGCACGGCCGCAACTGAAAGGAGCAGACAGGAAAAGCAGAAAAGCAAGCCGGCATGTCCTCGTAATTGTCGTTTCCTTTCGGCCCATTCGCTCGTGTCTCGCTCGCACTCGTGTGTTCCCGATTTTACAAGCGTTTTCCTCACTTCCGATCGTCCTGTTCGGTGGTTGCTGCTGTCCGGATGGTCTGGTTTTCCTGGGGCCGGGGATGGGCCCAGGCGCAGAGAATCGAAAATGATTGCGATAACCTCAGACGTTTAGCCAGCACTTGTCACATAAGACGTGTCTTTATACCGCGCTATATATGGGATGTCCTTGGCGCTGTCCTGGAAAATATCAAAGGGAACGAACAAAAGGGAGAACAGTAAGTTGAAGAAGTTACGACAACGCACAAAGTTCCCAGATACCTCTGGCATTAATACTCCCAGCCCCTCGCTCACGCTCAACTATTTCGCCAATCGCGATAATCACCCTTTGTTGCCATCCATTACCCACCTGCCCCCATCCGCCAGGAGCTCCTACTTGCGCCCTCGAGCACGTCCTTTCGTTTAATCCCTAACAAGAAAGGGGCGGTCGGCCATCCTCTCGGCCCAACTCACACAAAGTCTGGGAAATATGGCGCGGGAAGAAGGCAGAGAGGTTCGCAGCCAACCAGGCAACTCTCTGGCAATCTAATGCCCAAGATAAAATTCAAAATTTATAATATTGCACAGTTTGCCCGATATAAAACGTAAACTTATGGCTCTCGGGGAGTACGTGCCATATTTTTCTATGTGTATGTGCCCAAGTCTCAGCCACTATATATTTGCCTATGTCAGTGCCCTTGTGTGTGTGAGAGTCCTGGCTCCTGCTCCTGCCCTGCTCGTGTTCCTTTTTTCCTGCCCAACCCTTGCCAGCAAAGAGTCATGAGCTCGTTATGCCTGCGAGATTTCATTTGTGCGCCGAGGCAACCCCCGGAGACAGTGGGCCACTAACAAACTTTCAGGTGGAAAAATCAGAAATTAAATAATTAGAAAATGCTGCCTATATCTATGCAATTTTTCATAAGAAGTTTGTTCAGATGATATTTATACTTTTTTGATTGTAAAAAATAAATACTATCTGCTCTGAAATAAGTGCTAAGCACTATGCCCTTTTACTATTTACGAATTTGTATCTTACTATATAAAGAATAAAAAATAAATTCTAGTATCTGCTTTTCAATAATTGAATTTAATTTATGACTCTATGATTAGATCATAATAAATTTCATTAAAATGGGAAAAAAATTTCAAGCACAAATTTGTATGTGCTTACTTACTAGGTACTTAGGTACTTACTAAGGTTAAATAATGTTTCTCCTTACTACTTAATTATGAAATTATGTGATGAGTTTAATAGATATCATAGATAATAGATATTATTCATTAAAAACCATACGAATTTCTTGATATATTCTCCAGATTAAGTCCCACTGTGCCTAGGCCCGTGTCTATATGTCTTTGCATACTTCGGCCGACAGTTTTCGGATGGGCCTGTCTGACGCTCGGGGAGGGTGATGTTAGGGCGGTGTTCGAAGTGGGGGGTGGGCGTACACACAAAACGGCCGTTACAACCATAAATATCATTTTTTTATTGGCACAACCCTAAATGGCGGCATTTGGCAAAGCAAATTCCAATGCAAAACGCCGACTCCCAGCGGACGGACAGTGAAATGTACTAAACAGACGGCCATCCACCCGCATAACGAGCGTCGAGGGCGGACTTGGTCTCAGGTTTGTTCCTGGGCATATTCAAGATATTCGGGATCCGCAAGGGAACTCCCCTAAGAATGTGCGACAATTTGGCGAGCCAACGAGCCGAGGGATGCTCGACCATTGCCAGAAATCCTTGTTCGCCAAATCGCCCGATAGCAAGGTACGTGACTTTATGGCAAATCGTTGCCATCCTGGCCAAAGGTGCCAAAATGCTGGCATTGGAGCTGCAGATGAGTCCTCGGTGGCATGTGGTGTTAAATGCACGCTTCGCTGGGCGGGAAGAAATCAAAAAAACGAAAAATAGGGAAAGGGACAGACAAAAGCGTCGCGGTAGAACGGAAACAATTGCTCGGAATTACAGACGCCATTGTGCCATTGTTGCCAGCAGACGCATTCCACATCCGAATACCGCATCCCAGCTCCTCCTGCGGTTTTACCTGCCATGGACCACAAAAAGGAGCAGTCGTCACCATCAACGCTTTCAGTTGATTGTTTCCACGCTCCGCAGCAGCCGCCCCCACATCCTAATACCAATCCGCATCCTCAGCCACGCATGGAAACCCTGCACAATTGTAAACTTTTCAGGGAGCATTCACCACCTCTGGGGCGTAGTTTCCAAATGAGTTTTCATTTCTTTTCCACCTTTTTTTGTGTTCTGTCTTCTCAATTATTCTGCTCTGTTCTATTCCATTCTTTTCCCTCCGTGAAGTATATTTCTTTATCACCCATTGGGGATTATGTCTCAGGAATTGAAGTTTAATTTAGTTTTCAAATTTGTTTCACCTCGAATTGACTTTGCGGCGAGACTAAGAGCGTTTGGAGTACTGGCTTTGACTTTAAAAGGAAAAAGATTGGGAGTCATAACTTAAAACTTTTTACACCTTCAGCTCATCGGTATTTTAAAATGTCTCAACTGTTCAATTTTATCATTTTTCCAGTTTTAAAATGCTTAAAAAAATACAAAATAGTTCATTTAATTTAAGACTTATATTTATCCTCAAACCCATATTTGTATTCTGATTATAAAAATATCCTTTCCCTTTCGCCATGAGTCTGTTTCAAAACTATGCGATGGAAACTCTAATTTAAATTTCTGAATGCTCACGTTCAAAGTCTGGCAAATGTGGTCGGTGCGGTTCTTATAAAATTCTCGAGTCGCAGCCGGTGGACAGAGCTGTTTGGAATCAGGAGGAGGGCTTTGGGCTTTGGGTTTGGAGGAACCGGGCAATATTGCGTCAATGACTTGCAAACAAAATTAGAAAAGAAAACCCGAGCGGTGGGTAGCATATGCTGCTGAGTGCGCTCCGGCATCAAAATGACTACACAAACTTTTCAAATTAGATTTCACACCCAAACTAAACACGAGGCGATGGCAATGGCGACAGCCACGGCAGCGGAAAATTCAAGGGGGAGGGGGATGGGAAGTGGCAGAGACAGGGACTGGAATCCAGACTTGGACTCAGTCTGAGGTTGAAGATGGCCACGACACTTGCGCACAGAGTTCGCCACTGTATTTTAGTTTATTTTGTTTTATTAAAACGACTAATGGGCGGCCAAGTGGGTGGCTGTGGGTGGGCTGGAGGGAGGAATACAAAGCGACGCCCCGAAATGGACACAATTAGTGTGCAATTTATGCTCCATGGAGCAGCAGCTGCCATAACGATTGCCTCTTGTCTGAGCTGCAATTTGAATGGCCAAATTAGACGACCCCACAGCTCGACTGTCTGTCTGCCGGCAAAGTCTGGTAATTTATGCATTCAAAGTCGGAGCGGCGACGACCAAGGTTCAAGACGAGCTCGACCATTTGATAATTCACAAGGCCAGACGGACCGAGGTGGCATTTAATTTAATGTTCGGGGCGTTAGCCACACATGTAAATTCTCCGCATCTCTGGCATTTCTGCAGCATCATTATGGTGCGGGGCAATGGTCCAACAAGATAATCAGAAAGAGCAACCCCTGATATCAGCAGTGGCGGGTGATAATCTCGAAAAAACAAATCATATGCCATATTGTCTGGCCATCTTTGCTGTACATACAGACAGCTCTATTAAAAATAAGTATTAACAAAAATATTTACTGTTCTTTGTAAACCTAAATCAGAATGACTTTTAGAAGAGAAAGCATTATCGCCTGGTAATCTCAGAAGAGATCTAGCTTCATTTTCCAGTTTTAGGAGCAGCTAACTTTTTAAATATTTTAAATATTTAACGATTAGTTTAATTTGTATAACTTGCCCAGCATTAAAATACTGTGAGTACAAAATTGCACCATAAAATATTGCCTTTAGCCAGTAAAGACTGTTTGCCTCCACATATGCTCGCATGTGCCACCTTTGAAGCTTCACGCCTGCATCTGTTCGCATCAGAAGAAATCCCGAATATCACAATCAAAATTCGAATAAATGGGGAAAAAATCAAGCGGGTTGTTTGCCATTTTCCTGCCCTCCTCTCAGGGGGTGGGTCCTCGCATGTGTGCGTGTGTGTGTGTTTATGTGTCTGAGACCCAAAACCCAAAAACCGCCCCTGGCAAATGCGTTCGTAGGTGAGAGTGCGTAATTATGCGTTTGGCAGTCGTAAAACTAAACTTTATGGCTGTCGTCTGCTCGTCCATTGCCGGTGCAGCTTGTAACTGATCTCAGTTCAGGAAACGACCTCTGAATTCGAACCTTTTGGCCCGAGAGCCTGAGGCCCGAAGTCGGGGCTATTTTGATTGATTTATACGCATGTGAAAAATGCAGCTTCGTAACTGGCGCACCGCTCGTAAAATCTGTCTGTCCGGGCAGGCTGGTTTGATTTAGTGCCGCTAATAAGTAGCCAGTTGGCAGTTTGACCGATTTCTGGCCGAGTACTCGATGCGCAGACATATTGCGCATACGCCCCATTCGCCATGCGAACAATGGGGAAACGCTGCAGAGGGCGAGGCCAAAATGTTTCTCGGAACTTCATGGCAAGCCAAACGGTAATTAAATCAAAATACAGAACTATATGACCCAAAAATTCAAAATCAGAATGCCTAAGAAAGTTCTATTTAAATTTACTAACAAAATTAAGCAAGTCAATTATGTTAAACAAGAATAACTTCTACGCAGAGCTATAAAGAAAACTTGAAATGAAAATTTCAATAAATGTAATGGTCTATTACCTCGATTCAAAAAACAAGCTTTTCTTGAATTACTAAAAAATTAAGTATACGATATAATATATATATTATCACAACAAATTCCTATCTATTGAGCCCCATTTTAAACTAGATCAGGTTATTTTTAATCTCTATAATATAACTCTATAACTCTAAAAAGTACATTAAAAACTCACCGGCACTTCCAGTCGGCTTGCTCTTGGTCTTGGTCCAGTCGTCAGTGGGAAGAAACCTGCCAAGTGATAACGAAGAGAAGGCCAAATCATGCGGAAAGCAATATTAATCCAATAAAAATCGATTATCCCAGTGAGTGGCGATAGGAAAAGTGCCATAAATAACCTGCCCCACTGAATGCAAACTGAGGCTGGGCCAACTGAGGAGCCGGCAAACAGCGAGACGGGTGGAATGCGCAAATGAAAATCATTATTATCGCCGACGATGATGAACTTCATGATGGTCTGTCTCATCAGACTTTTGTCGTAGCACAGTGTTTATTGCTGTCGGCTTTCCGGGCGCTCAGGTCCTCAGTTCCCCCCAGGTCCCCTCAGGCCCTCAGACCCACATAAGCCCCAATTTTACCCCCCGGAATGGGCATTTTGTAGCTATCTGTCTGGCAGTCAGTCATTCGGGGCAATTGTTTCATTCATGGACCCGCCAAAAAGGGCAAGAGGCGTTTATCATCCGAGACTAGTCCCCTCTCTTTCTACGCCGCTCATGCCCTCTCTTTCTACCGCTGCGTAGGCTTTTTTGTGTGTGTGTGTCTTGAGTGTGTGTGAGCAAAACAAACCATAAATGTGCGTGGAAGACGAAAGACGAAAAAGAAACGAGAGAATCCAAGTTTTTGTCAAAGGGTCGAGACCCCCTTAAGCCCACCAACCCCCTTCACCCCACCCATGGCCATAAGTCAATGTCAATGGCACGCACACACAGACACACACTCTCTATTTGCTTTTGGGGACAGTCGAAAAAGTTGTCGTGCCGACTTCTGGGCTGATTTTCCACGTTCAATGGGACCTTGACATGCCATGTTTGCCAGAAAATTTGTTATTTGGTGTTTATGGCGGCGTTTAAACGTCAGGCTTTCATTCACATTAGATCTGCAAAAGAAGTGGAGTAGATAAGGGGAAGGGGGAAATACTTAAAACTGGTTTGCAACTGCAGGCCGTCACTCACGCACACAGATACTCACCCACACAGATGCAGAGCTGCAGCGATAAAAAGATACAAAATGCGAAACCAGTTCCGCGATTGAACGGATAAACAAAACCAAAAGTCATAACTTGTCTGCGAAGTAAAATTAGAAATAATAATAAAATTAACACTGGACACACAAATTTAGGCACTATTTTCGATGGTTTCACTTGGGAAGTTGCAGTTTTATTTTTAGCTGATGGCTTTTTTGCGGTTGTTTGCTTTCCAACGTTTTGCGTTCATTTGAAGCCGTTGCCCGACGATTTCTTGCACGCCGCTCGGTCTCTCGAATGCCGGCAGCGACGCCGACTGCGACGCCGGCAGCGCGGCCGCTGTATCTGTGCGTATCTCACGGATATCGTAGCCCCAGCAGGCCGGAGTATCTGTGTGAGAAGTATCTGTGAGAGGGGTTTTTCGGCCCAAGTATTAGTTTGCGTTCATGCGCAACTCACACGCACGTGCTTCGAAATTTCCCTGGGGCAATCACACACACACACAGTCCTGAAATCTAACCTCTTTGGTACTTTTTTGGGCCCGGCCAGTTACCGCTTACCGAATCGAAATTGGGAAATTTCGAAATATATCCACCGAAATGTCCCCACCACGTGCTTGGGCCATTGTTTTGCTTCTGTGCTTTTCCGCGCTGCAAAAAAGCTCGCCCAGCTGCTTCAGCTTTTTGTTGTTGCCCACCGGCGGGTGGGGTGGGGAAAGTGAGTATATAACCCCGCCCACACTTTTCCGAGCGGGTATCCAATCCATTTATGAGCCTCTTTCGCTGTTGTTGCAATTAACGACCATTTGAATTATATTTGCGCTCGTAAACTTTACAAGAACTCTTCGCCGGGCTGCCCCGAAAAAAATGAGAAGAAATGCCAACAGCTCAGCTCGGCGGCCTTTTCTCATTTTCCCCATTCATTTTCGAACGTAGACAGCAGAAATTTTTACGACTTTTCTGCACAATGCGCAAATACAACGACAATGGACCAGTCGACCCGTTGCCCCCATCCAAAAGCGTTGCCCCCTCACCTTCGCCTTCCTCTTTGACTTCGCATCGGAACTGCGCCTGGGGATTTTATTGTGGGTTTTCTCATTTCATAAATCGTTTGTTGATAACACATTTTGGCACTCGACTTATATTAAAAATTCTCGGGAATAGTTTGCAGGCGTTTTATTACAACCGCCCTTCGAGGTCTCGACGAATACAAATATACCTCATTTCAATGGTCTTCTTATATTGCATCATATTTTTTAAATGTACAATTTTGTATATTCATATTGAAATACTTAATCATACTTTCACTGAGATAACAATATTATTTTCTGATTTAAAGACCTAGTGCATACTAATTAATTCATTAGTTCTTGGCATCTTTTTTCTAAATTTAAAAACTTAACGAGTTCACATATAATTTATTTTATTTTGTATAAAGTTTAGTAGTTTTTAGAACATTTTTATTAGGAAAGAAAATAAAAGATAAATTGTATTAGTTCATTAAAATTTTTGTTTTTAAGAATTTAGGTAAAAATAAAGTCCTGAACTTTAAAAGATCTTTAACAAGTTCATGAAAATCCTGTCAACTCATCATGTTGTCTTTAAATACTTGTTTTTAAACGCATTGCACCGAGCTATTGCAGAAACTATTTGTTTGGCATTCTGGGGAACTGCAATATGGAATTGTCAGATAATTGTTGGCTTGGTATGGGTGCTTGCTGTTCACCCCTCGGCAGATAATTAACAACCCTTAGCTGCGAGCTGCCTTTGCACCCTTACCTCGCTATCTGAATGTGTGTGTGTGCATCGATGCGCTTACCCCTAATTGCAATGCCATAAAAAAGTGCAATTCAAGCGAAGGACAACCACCGAAGCAGAAATGCGAGAGGTGAGCGCTGCGGAGGAAGGCTCCTGGCATTTTGCCATTACATTGCAACCATGATTACGATTAGAGCGAGCATTGTCTTGCCACCAGCCAGCAGGACGAAGGACTCGGAACTCGGGACTCGGGACTCTCTGAGGGCCCAGAACACAGAACCCAGAACCCAGAAACCAGAACTATCAGCAGCAGCAAAGAGCGATATATCAGGGGGTTGGGGAGGGATCAAATTATGCGAAACTGCATTTTCACTTTTCGCATCGCCAAGCCAGGGCCATTTGCACCATACGGCCAACTGGCGGAGATGGCCAAGCTGCAGCTGCTCCCGGCTCTGCTTGGCTGTAAGTGTCCTGGCTGGCGAAAAGCATCCTTTTCTGCATGCAAATTCCGTCGTCATGGCATAAACGAAAATCTCAAGAAGTGCAGCCAATCAACTGGAAATTGCCGAGCTGCGAGATAAGTGCGCAGCCAGCTCCCTATGGGCATTAGAATTGATAACAGATACAACAGCAGCGACATCAGACTTTTGCTGCAACAGCAACAACAACTATTGAAGCAAAGTGTAAAAAAAGCAGCACCAACCTCAGACAATGCAACATTAAGCAAGCAGCCACAACAGGGACCTTAAAAATAGCAGCAACATAAGATCTACGAGCAACAATATTAAATATATCAATAAGCTGTATGGAAATTGCAGTCAATACTAATATATTCCACCTTTAATAGTAAAAGCAGCAGCAACAATATGATAAATATCGCCAAAATAATTTTAAAATTCTGCATTAACAATAAGAAAAGCAGCAATATTATAAATTGTATACCTGTCCTAACAACATTAACTAAAAAAAAGACAAACAATGCCAGCAACAACATCACAAAAATCCATAAAACACAATAGACAGCAGCAATATCAGCGGAATCAGCAGCAAAGTTAACAACAAAAGGCAAAGGAGCAACAACAGCAACATAACTTGATGTTCGAGCTGCAACCAGATAAGCAACATCAGCGACAACTCAACTCAAGCCAGCAACAAGAGACACGGCAGCAACAAAAAACAATTTATAAACAGCAACTACTTGAGGCACAGCGGCAACAACATCGGTTAAAACAGCAACAGCAGCAGCCACACCAGCAACATCGAGGCCCGAGAGCAACATCAGCAACCGCGACGGCAAACGCGGGCGTTTAGCGGTGCGAGCGGACCGCCGCCGCCCGACTGTCGGCGGTTTTTTGGAGCCAGCGCCTTTGGGGGCGCGTGGGCGTGGCACTTTGGGGAGCAGCATAGTGTGCGCCCTGTTGCGCACACGTTCGCCGGATCGTTCCGATCTCCTCGCACGCCGGCCAGGCCGCTGTGAGAGCGAGCGAGAGGAGGCGAGAGCGGCCATTTTGGTGGGAGCGAGATGGCGAGCAGCGCAGCGCAGGCGTCGACGGCGGCGGCAACGTCAGCAGCGACTGCAGCTTAGCCGCTGCTGCTGCTGCTGGCTGCTTTTGCTCAGCGGTCAGCGTTGGAGACTTTTTCGCGGGATGTGTGTGTCGGAATCTTGGAGCTGCAGAGAAAACCACAGAAATAAAAAGGAAAAAAAAGCAAGGAAAAAACTGCGAGCGGTCGCCGGGGGAGAACTCGTTCCGCCGTTGAGCGAAAACGCTTCGAGTGGAACTCGGACCGAGGTCCCCGGGGAAAAGCCGCTCCAAAAGACCTGCAACACATTGTTGGAATTGATTTTCCAAGCTCGACATCTTCGCTTTTGGTTATTAAAGTGGAAAAAACGAATTTCAACTGGGGACTTGTCGTTGGGCACACCTGACGACCTGGCGAATGGCAGCTGGTTGGCTCGAATTGGGCTGGGTTCAATTAGTTGCCACCAAATGGCAATTTTGCTCGTTCGGAAAGCCCGAAAGTCTCATTTGAAAATCACAAAATTTAAATCATTTCAGGGCAAGTTTCCCTTGAGCGGAACAAATTGTAAATTATTAATTGTGGTCTATTCGGAAAAGCAATTGGCAAATTTACAGCTCTAGAAATATTTATTCGGAAGTCACATTATTAATTTGAAGAATTTGTAATATGCTTTAAAATTACTGAAAACTTACACAGCGAGTAAATATAAATTGATTTAGGATCTACTTTTATTTTTTTTGAATTTCTTAAAGCAAACTAAAATATTTAGAAATATTTATTTTTCTAAAAACTTTAAGTATATTTTTCTGCATTTTATCACGATTTAATAAAAAATTCATTTTGGATAAAAAGATTTAATTGAATCGAAAAATTTTGATAAATGAATAAATTTAAAATATTTTAAACCATTTTACTACCTTCTGTGGGCGTTTCTTCCAATTAATACTAACCAATTTTTCCCAAATCGAAAAACCAATTATATGTGTTTAAAAACCGACTGACTTAACAATATCCCCCTCTCTTCTCTTTCCAGCTCTGTGTCTTCGCGTGTGTTTGTGTGTTTTTATAACATTTGTGGATTACGCCTATAAAAACTACACCTCACCGCGGAGCCAGCGGAGGGACCCAGCTACTATACAACAAAGGGTTGGTATACGAATTTAAATATTTGCCTTTTATTGCCATTTGATATTAATACGAATTCGAGCGGAGCCGGGGATTAAATCAAAGATGCATAAATCAGGCAGCATTTTAAATAAATTCGCTTTATGGCGGGCCCAGCCACCGAAGTCGTAAAGTCATTTGTCTAAGCGAAGAATCCAAAGGCGAAACCTAATTGCATAATGATTTAATCCCGACCAGCGGCTCCGGTGCATGAATCGATCATAATTCCGCTCGGACCATCCATTAAAATTTCTCACATAATCGCTTTAGAAAGCCATTAACATGGCCATAAGTCCATAAGTCCATCAGGCCGTCGGGATTTCGACCAATACCGAAACTCGAGTGCGCCAGTTCTGCTTTCAAGCTCAGCTTCGGCGGCCATTAAATGGGAATTCTTCACCAGAGTATGCATAAAACTTTACGAGGCATGCCTTTGTTTTCGCTTTTGTTGGTCCCGATTTTATGATTTAATTTGGCAACTGCTCTGCGAATGGCTTCAAAATGGTCACTCGAAAAGCAATGGTGACCGTATAAACATGATTCCCAGCGACCGCTGCTGCACTGTCGCCCAGAAATTGCACGATTTGTGCAGTTTTCATTGCGATTCGATTATGGATGAGGCCATAAAGTGTATTCGTTATTGCCATTAGTCGCCCATAAATTGGCTTACGAATGTGTCGTCTCGACCCCGGCCGAAATGCACCCCTCGCCGGCCCACCTTGCCGCCAAAAGTTGCAGAGTTCAGGCCGCTCGATTGGCGGAGCCTTCACTCGAATATCCGCCAGAATCCACATCCACATCCAAGAAGATACTGACAAAGACGTTATTCCAGTTTTTAATCTGCTCAATTGGCCGGCGACGGGGGGCGGACCGGGAGAATACGACATCGCCATCGGATTGCGAAGGCGAAGTAATTAATATATTGCATTAAATGCTCGTAATCACGCATTTTTATTGGGGATCTCAAGGCACACAAAAGCAACATCAGTTGAAATGTCCGCATGGCATTAGGGCGATGCACTTCAGGTGGATATCGGAAAAGTTGGATAACCAATTTATTCAGTGTGAGTAAATCCCATTAATATTAAATAACATTTTATAATACTTTTCATATTTTGAATAAAATATTTTAAGTCTTAACATTACAAAAGCGTTTAAAATTTAAAAAAATTAGGTTTAGGCTTGTGGGTATAATTAAATTTTTTTAAAATATTTATAAAACATCTTTTTCGAATATCATACCGAATGACCCTACTGCCCACTGATTAACTCCATGCATTAGCCGCACCTGCGTCATTTAAGCCGGGCCCAAGGCACTCTAAAAGCTTGTAATCCGATCGAGAAACATTCAAAATATTAAATAATTTATAAATGTGAACAATCGAGCACTAAAAGCATTTGCGCCAATTCAAAATTTTCGGTTGACAGGTGCGGATAACGTGCCACCCAAAAGGCAGTACATTTTATTTTTTATCAGTGTCGTATACAATACAGGGGCTAATTCCTATACTTGCTATATATTACATATTTATTTCGAGTTGAAGTCAGCCTGATAATGACTGAAAATCGCCTCCACAAATCGTCTTCTGCAATGGACGCTTATCGTTAAATGTACATAATGTGCTTTATTGTCACTTAAGTACAGATTTAAATAATTTTATGACTTCATTTCATTTGTGGACGAGCGCAGCGTCGGCGATCGTAGTTGCTGGCAGGTCTATGTCACTTAAGCAGCGAGAGAAGCACAAAAACACCCATCTATATAAATAATAATCGCTCATTATAAGTAATCAATGACATTTGCACCCGCATATGAGCTCATTACGCTCCGTAATTACAGTATTATTATTTACTGCAAAGACGAACAGAATAATGATGCTGATAATGAGGCCTGTAGATGAAGGAATGATTTTTGAGTTATTTATTCCAAGAGAACCGAAGTGGGTGATATATATTGTACTGCCTCATATTTGTCGAAAAATACGATTGAACCTGAACTTAGATAGCCGAATAGTTTATTTGGTCCTAAGAAATAACCTTTGACATTTTCCAGGGACTATTTTTAGGTTTTTTAAAAAACCAGTATTCATATTTTTGGCTATATTTCAATGCATATAAAATCCCAAAGTTTTAATTAAGAAACGAAACTTAAGTCATTTCATATGATATTCATCTAAACTTCCTTTTGGAATCACCTTTAACTAAATGACCTGTCTGTAATAATGAACAAATGGCTATTTTAAAATAATTAATCCACTTGACTATGCTTCAGCAGAGAGAACAAACTTATTTTCCCTTGGGTGGCTTGTTCAGTTTTTCCTCTCGAAAGAGGAAAACTCAACAAACTAATTTGCGTTAATTGCCCTCCACAGCGCCAGCACACAATGGAGCTTCAAGTGGTAATTGCAGGCATTTCCATTACAAAAGCATAACAGTATCAATATGCCAGACATTTGCATAAATTGTCCGCTGATCGCTGGAATGTCGGGCGAGTCAAATAAATTTGCTCACCGAACGCATACTTGACTAGAAAATCGTTAGTCGAAGTGCGACAGAAATGGACAGTTAAATAAATCGAGAGATGTCAGCGAGACAAGAGCCAAACGAACTTGGAGCCAAAACATGGTCAGGGACTTGGATTTGGATTCAGTCTTGGACGCGGACATGCACTCCCATACACAGAAAAAAAGTATCCCAATAAATATGCATAAAAATAATTACTATTAAAAATATTGAAATACCTCAGGAATTTAATAAAATTTCCCGAATTCAATATTATTAACATATTTCAAATTCTGTATACAAAGTATGCTTTATTCCGATATTAGAATACATAACTTTTCTAAAATACACCCGTTATTGTTATAAAAAATACCTACAAGTGTTTTTCTACATTTCTGAAACCACACAAAGAAACAAAAACAATTTTTTAAAACCGCAATACTTTAAGATTACATTTTTTGTAAACAATTCTTAAGAGTTAGCGTGGTATTTTTAAGCCATGGATTTAATTAAATAGTTTCTCTCTGTGCAGTCGCATTGTGGCATTCTCGAGTTTCGGTTTGATATGCAGAACAGCCACTCGCGTGACAGTCGAACAGCGGAGTGGTTTGTGGTGCAGGGAGGAGTGGTGGTGTGGTGCAGAGTGGTTGCGGTGGGTGGGTGGTGGGCATGGGCGAGTTAGTTTGTTGGCATTTCGCACGCATCCTTCATAAATTAGCGAGATTTATGCGCCGGGGCCTTAGATTCGCTAGGAAAGCGACTTGAAATTGCGGCGGGGACATGGATATGATGTGGAATCGATACTAAGTTATCCTCTTTGGCGACAAACTTCCTTCTATTTTCCTCTCCCCTCCTCTCCTCCCCGCCTCCATCTCTTTTCCTTGGCGGAGACACACCCAGAAAATGCCATCTCTCTCTGCGCTCGACCATCTCTCTCGCACGCTCATTATGCGCACTCGTTTTCGGAGTCGAAAAATCGATGGAATATGCAAAATATTGTTTGAACCGGGGAGCGAGTGGAACCGGGATCCGCCTAAGTCAACAGGGAGATTCGGCTAACCCCCAATCCATTCCAGAAACTCTTTCGGAATGGAATGTAAATTTGAACAGCGTTTTCTTTGTTTTCTCTGTCGCAAAAGGGCCACCGAGCGGTTGGCTTTCTGGATTTTTTGTATTCTAAAATGCTTTTTGCCCTGCGTATCGCCGGGCCCCAAGTGTTGCCTAATGTAATCCGGCTGGTATCTGTATCCCACAGATACGAACGAACACACAGACCACTCAGCCTCAAGACTGGGTTTCAATTTCGGGTTTTTCAATCGGGCCTCTAATGCCCAAGGTGGTCAATGTTGTCCGTTTTCAGATTTTAATCGCTGGAATTTGTTTTAAGGCATCGAAATTTATGTGACAGCCCAAATTTTGAGTGTGACACTTTAGAAACGTTTTTATGGTTTATTAAAAAAATATCCGTTTCAGCTCCAATCTCGCAGCTCGATTCGAATGCAGAGTGAAAACTAGTTTTTAATTAAAATCTAATTCGCTGGCTCCCAGGGAACAGAGACGGGGATAATATATATGAAAGATGGGCGGACTAGGGGATGGGAGGAGCACACTCTATCGAGGGGATTTGGCAATGCAGCGGGCCAAGTGGAACTGCACTTGAGTCCCTTTTAGGCCGAAACTGGGGGAAATCGATCGAAAGCCATAAAACAAAATGTTTATATTTCGAGAAGTCAAAAGTCAAATAGGCAACGTAAAGATCAACAGACCGAAAGCTGCCATTGGTGGGCCGATTCGAGGGGGAACAGAGGATGAAGGGGCAGGCTCTCTCAGCACTTGGACTTAATTGAAATTTGAAATATGGTATTATGTGCGCGCAGTTCGGAAACAGTTCATAATGCCAAGCTCGAGCCAAGTTCGAGCACACGATTCTTGTGCTTGTTTATTGAAATGCTCGTAATTATCCAGTCGAGTGTAATGAGCAACTGGCTCAAGTGGAGGTGTTTCCCCGCCCACCCGTCGTTCCAGTCCCAGTCCCAGTCCCAATCCAATGCCAATGCCATATGCACTTGTCCATGAAGGCAACCAGTCTATATAGTTGGTCATTCCATTGCGCTCATCGTAATGGAGGAACGCCGACTGATCGGGATGCTCCGTTTAATCACCTGCAGATGTGGTTCTCGATTGGATTATAATTGGAATGGCCATTGTCGGGACAAAGAAATAAGGAATATTGGAAAACTATTGAGTGGAGTTTACTCCTTTGTAACATTTGTATCAAGGATGTAAAGTAACCTCATCATCATATAACTTAAGATTTTGCCTACTTCTGTTTCACATTTAGATATCATTTTTTAGCATTTGTTATTGTTTTATACGATTTTTAACATCAGTATCATAAATTCTCACAAAATCCACTGCGAGACTTTAGAAATGTTCTGATTAAAATTCAAATTCCTCAACAGTGCACTGATTAAATTAAAAATTCCTTTAGAAGATGCAAATGGAAAATAACAAAAGAGAACTAAAAGGGAAAATTAATTCTGTTCTCCCCCGTCCGCCGTAGATTTATGTGGCACTTCTATAAATAATTAAAATTCTAGATGATCACCCTTTGCCGCAGGCGAAAGTGCACCATTTGTTAGCCCATTTGGACGGGCATGTGACTGGCATAAAAATAGAAATTGTTCCTTACCGAACGACTAATTAGGAAAACACATTTCCAGGGTCCGGCCGAATGGAAAATGGCCGAAACGCCCGTTTCGCCGTGCTTTTCTCACCAAATGTCCGTCCACAATTACGGGGCATTTACATAAGCCGTTCATTAAATTTTATTGCACATTTCTGCTATTGTAAATAAAATGTCAACAAGCTCCGTGGCGTCGACACATTTGCGATTTAAATTAAAACAAATGCGAAAACCCCAAACTCACTAGGAAAGAGGCGACAGGCGTTGGTGCCCACACAGATCACAGCCAATTTCTATTTTTATGTGACTATTTCTGAGCTTTTTGACAAAACAAACGATGAAAACAGAAATCATGGCATGGCAGACGCAGCCGAGTGAAAGAAGGCGAATGGCCCAGCGGAATGGCGGAATATTTTAAAATAATTACGTGCTTTTCGATCCCGGCGAGGAGCCTCCTCGGCGAAATAAGTTTAATGTTAATTTGATTGCGCTTTTATTGATAGTAAAAACATTTATGCGGCATACAAAATGAATTATGAATGATTTGGCGGACAGTGAGGCGTTGTCAACGAGTCGGCCGAAATTGTATTCAGAATCCGATTTCAGATCGCCGATCGCCTCTTCAGCTGTGACGATCTCGTAGAATTGCCCAATAACGCATTTACGTTCGTTATTATTTGTATTTTTACGGTTGTTTCCATTTTGATTGGACTTAATTGGGCAGTTGGTTTGGTTTCGAAGAACAAGTTATACAAATTTATTGCCGTATGATTTCGATCGAACAAGCAATATTAATTTAAACTTTTAAGTAATTTTTTCACTCATTATAAATTAGTTCAATTTTTAAACAGTTAATATAGAAAATTATTTATTTTCTAATTATGAGATGCGACAAAAATTCCAAACGAACTATGTTTGAATTATGATTAATTCCCACTTTTTCTTTATCAATATAGAATCTAAAATATATTTCTATGAAGTCTCCGCTGGTTCCTTTACCCAAAGAGGTTTTTGGAAAGGACCTCTTACGATCGAATCGCATCGAATTCGGATTCAAGGACACTCTCTTGTCCTTTACCGGGTTACTTTAAGGGTTATGCGATTTGCACAGGCTGTATTATGGACAGTACAAGTCCTGTCGCGTTTTAAAGTCCTTGAGTTGCGCAATTAGACGGGCGTTTGTGTTTTTTACGCACAGCTGTCGGCCATTCTACCTGTTAGCCTTTTTCCAGGGAATATCCTTTCTCCGGATGCAGTTTTTTACGCAGCCAGCGTCGCTGAAGGTCAAGTCTATTAATAATCATTTGCCAAAAAACTGCAACCGCTTAATGGCTTTGGCCAAGGTGAACAAGTTCTCGTACTCATTCTGGCTTTAAAACGATAAAAAACGACACTTTTGCGAATCGATAAACTAAAAAAATCTGCTAGCTTGGCCGAAGTTCCAAAGGTTCTTTTGACCATGTTTTCAGCTGCGGATCGAGTTGTTTTCTTGCACCAAAAGTGAAGCGGTTAAATGGCGGGCTTGGGTCGGAAAGGTTTGGGAGAAAGACGCAGGTCTGGTGGCCATAAACTCGGCAAACAAAAGGTGAGCGGCGGTCGTAAAACGCGACAACATGGTGTGACATTCTGTCGAGCCTGCCCGCTTCCATATTTTTACCATATCCTCGGCAAGGGGTTTCGAGAGCTGGTCACCCAGCGACTTTTGTTTGCCATTTTTATTGTCACTACTCGAGGCGAGGGGTTCCCGAAACGAAAATCCGGCATTTTACGACCCTTTTCGCAATTGGACAGTTTAACCCTTCGGCGGCGGTGAAAAAGGACTCGGAAGTCCATCTGGATTCCTTCACTCCCTCGGCCACGAAAGGCGTACACACGTTTCGTGGCTCTGCTCCTTTTGATTGTGATTTATGGGTCGAGAATAACCAGAAACCGAGAGTGAAAACACGCAATTCCGCGCAATTGTTGTGTGAATAAAAGATAATTTCAAGGCGCAGAAGCCAAGGCGCAGATATCCTTTACTTGAAATAAATCTGGGCATATCTAATGAATATGGAAACGAGTTGCACGCCACAAAATGAAACTGCTGACATGGCGAAGCTCAAACATGCCTTAAATAAAACCCATCATATCGCACAAAGAGAGCATTTCATTTGCATTTTGTCATAAATCCCAGAACTCTTTGGTGACCTCGACATATTTTTCTCGGATTTTGCTGAATGTGCACCCGGCTTTAAAGTTTTTAATGCAGATTCTCAGCATAAGCTATAAATTCTAAGGACTGTCTTTGCAAAACATTTTTAATTAAAGAAATTCCGGAATAAAATAATACAAATACCCAAAGAGAAAAGAATTTAAACTTTTCTATCTACACTTAAATTTTTAAATCTTCCTTGTAATATCTATTTGTTTGACTCCGAGTCTTGAAAGCTCTCCGCCGCCTCTGTGAGACGTCTCAATCGCTCCGCAAAGCACCTGTAAAGTATGCCGAATGGCCGTTCAGGTGAGTTAAGTGATGCGCCCCCCTCCACTGGCATATGCATAATGTGGCCAACTGAATTGCTGGCGGGGCGTAATCACGTCTCGATGTGTGGCACGCGATGTGGCCGCCAAAAACGGAGGTGCCATTGCCCAGTGGCAGACTTTGTTTCGCCGCGAGCGTTGGCCAATTTATTTTCGCCAAGATAATCCGCCGCATAATTGCACTGGGAGCCAGACTCGATCCATGTGGCCAAGTCGCGGCCCCCATAAATTTACTGTTCCGCCTGGCAGCAAACGGACAATGTCCAAGAAGTTGCACTTGAAAAAAATTAAGCTCTTTAGTCTTTTTTTCAGAATTTATTTTTTAGTATTTTGTCCAATACAAAGCAACTAATTTTCCAAACGTGGAATGTCATACTGCGTTGAGTTCCTAATTAAATTCCCAATAAATTAGCATTTACCTTAAAACTTTAAACTTTAACTTTAAAAAAATCGTGATGTATCCCCTTAAAAAAAATGCAAAATTTAGACAAAGATGATTTTTTAACGGTCATTATTTTATCTGAGGAAATCAATTCAGTCAAATTACAAGAAAAGTTATTGTTTGTCCACAAGCCATAACAATCTTATAATCTTATGAAAAGCACAAGAATTAGCCAAAAATGGCTCAAATGGCTTTTTCTTGAATTTATTATATGTATTTTCTCTATGTGCAGTGGGAGACATTCGCCATGTCCGGCTGTGCGCATAATTGTCGTGCGTCCGCTTTAAAGTCGTGGCCAGTCCTACAGTAAAACTCCCTTTTAATGGCCGCCGGCGATGATAAGGCCCTCGAGTTTATGGCTCCAGATAGCAAGTGTCAGCGTCACGTAAATTCGCCAGCAAGTCGGAGAAATTAGGGAACCTGGCCGCGGTTCCCAGGGGGTTATTAGCCATGGTTTTATAGAGTTTATGCTAGAAGGATAAATAGTCGCATTTCTGAAAGATGCACCATGTTTAATCTTTAGACCATTTATTCGACCCTTTGTCACCCATTGGAATTCAATTCTCCAATTGAATTTCTCCGATTTCTTGGGCAGCCCAGCAATAAGTCGGTCAATCGATAATCGGAAGACTATGACCCAGGCATTAAATGACAAAAACAACGCATTAGGGCTGGCAAGAGTTCGACCTCCGCAATGACCGCATGGATGAGTCAAAACAGAGAGTGCACTCAGAAAAATATTGCCACATCAACGGGTAGCCTATTGTTACTGGAAAGATTAATATATCTTTACAACGATGGAGCCCATAATATATCTTTTTTGGGATTAATTATGTTATTAAAAATTGCATAGTTACAAAAAATAAAGTAAATACATTTTCAATAAAATCCCATAAATATATTTTTATATTTTTATATTAATGACCGCCACCAATTTAATTTGTGTGCAGTGTGGAAACGGGTTTAGGGCTTTGAGCCAGACAAAGAAAGTGAGCCCAGGAGAAATGCGCAGGGAGAGAATGAAGATGTGCGCAGTCGAGGGGATGAAATGGAATTCGCCCTGGCAAAGGCTCATTTCAATCTATTTATGAAACCCAAAAGTCTTTGAGACAAGCCAAACGATGGCGGTGCAGAGGCGGTGCTCTTATCACGGCCATTTGCCTCCGCCATTGCACCGCCAAAGTGGTTGATCCGGTTTACGGAATCCCCCTCCAATCCCCAGAAACCACTCTCCGCTCGTGTGAATCTGTTGCTGGCTCTTCGGAGACTCTTTGCGGGGCCAAAGGTCACCTGAGTGACTCTGCCCCACCGGACTTATAAAGAGGAGCGCCAAGAGACGTCCTCCCATTATTTATGCCCACTTAGTACAATCGATTCGGAAATAATTTGAAACCGAAACATGCAAATAACATCGCATTGAGTTCAGCCATTAGCGTCACGGTGGTCAATTCACTCTAAATGCCTACATTATACAAAATTAACTCGACTTATGCGCCCAATTAGTCCCCTTGTAATGGAACATGTTTTATGGAACACTTGCAGGCACACTTTACAGCAAATTAAACTAATTGATATGGTTAGAGAATTTCCATTACATTAATTGCATCAAATCAGATGTCAAGTTTTTCCTTGAAGCTTTAAAATGTTAAGATGCAATAGTTTATGAGGGCAATTTTAAAGTTCCAGTTAACAAGTGGCTTGTATGTGTAGGAATAAAATAAATATTTGATTTAATAAGTATTTTATAAAGAAAATGTAAATTATACATTTAATTTCAAATGATAATCAAATTTAAGTATTTATCAAAAGTTATTTCTAAAATGTGAATCTCATTCGAAGTGAAACTAAACAATATAATTTGGTTCAGTGGCTATTATTCTGGTGCTTAATAGTACATACAGTTTCTATGATTAGGAATTCCGGAAAATCGTGAGTTTCTAAATCTCAAAGTAGGTAATTAAACCGCAAGTTGCGTTTATAATTGCTCGCCTATTGGACTGTAATCCAGCAGACTACCAGAGAACTTCATGTTCCCTCTGTAGACGCCAGTTGAACTCTAGAATCGCTCGCATTTCGCAACCAGATGCGGCGCTTTCGACTCTCCGCTTCTCAATTTCCCCCCAATTAGCGCCACTCCCTGTTTTACCAACGCCCCCTGGGCACATCCCCTTTTAACGAGGCCATCACCAGTCGAGGCAATCTCTGGCAATTCGACTATCGGCCATCGGAGCTGGCGCAAAAATCTTTAAATTGTTGCAAATTACGTTTGAAAACGTGCCTTTTCCCGGAGATGTAGCCACGGGATTGCGGGAATGGGCGAAGATGCTCGGCGATCGTGCCGCCGCATTTGAGAAGAAACTCATTGGCCAGCACTTCATTCCGCTGGACACTTTAACGAGCCCAAATACAAATCACTCACGAGTGGTTCTGACCCGGGGCCAACAAATGCGAGAGTTACGCAAAACCATAATTAACAAACATTCGGTGGAATCCGTTTTACGAGCGGCACTGCCCGAACTTTCTGATTTACTCGACTGTCTACAGGGAGAAAAAATTCGTTAGAATACGAAACCCAAGAAAGTTACTGATAAAGTCAGGAACCTTTTATTGATCACTTTAAAAGGATCGAGAAATATCAGTAAATATTCCCTTAATATCGTTGATAGGCATGGCAGTGAAGTACACAGAAATCCAAGCTTATACCAATATTTGTGCTTTTTCTTCACAGTGCACGAAGAGGGATTGGGCATATGATTTATCCGAGTGGTGGAAATCGTAGGAAATCCTTTCCAGCAGTCACATAACTCTTGCCACCGGCTGATGGATGGCCGCGTCTAATGAAGTCGTCGGTCGTTGTCACCATACTTCTACCATTTGTTTAGGTCCAAAGCCTATAGATCGCCATACGTGACTGCACCTACGAATGGCATCCAATGAGCCCAGTTAGCCGAGCTGTCACTTGGTGACATGGGCTGAGATTTCCACCGACTAGATTCATCGAATCGATTGCACTGTCTGCGTTTGAATAAAATGATTAATATAATGGTTGTAGCTAATAGGACACACTACTGTTTCTCTTCGCCAAACATCACTGAGGTTATTTCCTATCCATCAAACCAGCGCAGATATTTATTTGAAGGAATAAAGTCGAAAGTTTACTGGTAATTCAGTGATGGTTTCTATGATATATGCATTTTATTAACCTTAGAAAGAATCGCTTAAAGGCCTTAATTGGTTTTGTAATGATATTAAATTTGATAGATCCAAACGTTTTCTATTTTTACTGTCACAACAAGGTAATACACAGAATGTGAGAATAATTTAATTTTATTAATTATCTCTTTTTTTACTATCACAACATTCGAGGCTTAGCCGATAATCGGTTTTTGCTTAAACTGCTATGCAACTGAGGTTATAAACTAAAAAGTCAAAAAGCCGGGCGACCATAACTATGATATGGCTGTGCCACACCCACTTCATTCATATTTAACCCACCTAATAATAGGATAGTCCGAATGTCCTGCGCCTGCCTCTTAGCCAATAATGACGCACGAGCCACGCCCAGTTATTGGCAATAGCGATCGTTATCGGATCTCTCTTTCGCTTGGCGAAAATCCATAGCTATCTCTATCTTTGCAGAGTTTTCAAATTCATATCCTTTGAACTGCCTTACCGACCCACCCCTTCGCCGAAATTAGTCAGGACGCATGTGCACTGCTTGCACTGCTTGAAGACCGAGGGCGTTAACTGGTTAGCGGTCGTTTCGGCAAACGGCATAAAGAGGGCGCCCCTGTGCACTGGCCACTTGCGACTTTTTCCCGGTAATGGGATGTTTCTAATTTAAGTTTTCCATCTGCAACGTCGGCATTTTCGCATCTGTATCCATATCCGCATCCTTCGCGGTGCGTGCGCCTGCGTTTCTACTGTCCCACAATACCACTTGGCCATATTTTACCGCTTTTAAGCAGCGCGTAAATACTCACGCTTACTGCAAGAGTCCATTAAACGGTCGTAAAAACTTTACGATTCCCAATATGAGATTCTCTTAATACGATTTTTTATGATATTGAAATCTCCTTTCGCAGCGAGCCCATCATCGCCCGTCTTTCGACTCGAGAGAGCGGCCATCTGAGGCCCACTCGCCTCGCTGCCACCCCCCTGCAGTTCGCTTTTCCTCCGCCTTCCAGCTGGGGGAAAGCGGAAAAACTGAAAAACCACCGCCGCAGGTATCATAATGGCCTCCCCTCGCCAACGGGGCGTATGCGTGCTTTAATGCCTTGTTGAGGCCCATAAAACACGCTCGTCATCCCGGGCGATGACGAAAACACGCCGATTGGGATGTCGATTTTCATTCAGTTAGCCGCGGCCAAGAAAAGCATTAATGGGAGATACTAAATTAATTTGAATTACATTTTGTAGACCTTTAGAAATTGGGATAAAAATAGGTACGTAACATTTAAATATAGGTTCGTTTTCAAAGAGAAAGAATCTTCTGTTTATTGTTCTGTTAAGGAACTAATTTAAAGTCGGTTTAAGAACCTTACGAACCGCCCGAACTACCACCGGAACCACCGGAACTACCGGATCCGGAACCATCGTCGTCATCATCATTACCTTCTATGGTGATACACAGCGAGATTACGAAAAGACTTAGGCTCATAACATCTTGTCCCAGACACAGAGCACCCATTGTGTATTCACCCATATCGTATTGCCCATCGATCATTTTTTGAATGTTGAGCAGAAGGGGAATGCTACAAAAAATTGGCAATGTGAAAAGCGAAGTGTTATACAAAAATTGTCTCTCTTACCAAAAGGGGCGCGTACACAATAGGCCTGCTGTATATAGTGCTATTAGCATGTTTTTGCTTGAGGACCTCTGAAATATTCGAGTGCCAAAGCAAATCATTAAGTTAATTGCGGACATGCAAATTAAGGTGCCAACAATGGGTATATAATTTTTTGTGGATGTATATGATAGGCCTTCATAGAATAGTCCCAAAAGTGTTGATGTTGAAGTTAATATCAGGCTGATCTGTATTAATAAGGGTTGAATTTGAATTCGAAAAGTTTTGATATATACTAACCGCCACGATGATAAGAAATCTCCAGCTGAACTCACAATGATTTGATTGACCTTCACTTGGTATTTCGCTATGCGGAAGCGGAGGGGTAATTTCCTCGTCCTTGCTGTTCTCGTACAGTAAACCATTTTCCCACTGTTTTCCAAACTTACACTCTTCATATCCCCAGTTTTCGGTTGTATAGTGACTCTTCATGTGTATTTATAAGTATATTTTTCCCTTTTTATGTGACAAGTTCGGAAAATCTAGCGTGTGACTACAAACTCTTGGAAGCAACAAACCAAATTTAATATTTAAATGTTTTTTTGCTCTTATAGAATATTGAATATTTTAATATTTTCCAAATTTATTTTGATCGTTACAATAAATATTTAAATTTTCTTTTTTAGATTACAAACGATCTGCAAAAATGGTGAGTGAAAGATTTTCTTTTCTTCCTCAAGCCTTAAGTCCTATAAAGTCGCCCTTTCATGCCTTATAATCTATAACAAACAAACATATTTATTGATGGCGCAATTTAGAGGGCAGTGTATCATTAGTGCCATTAAAGTGCAATAAAAGTAGTGGAAAACATACTCATACTCTCATTAGGTGTGTGCACTCGTATAAATTTTATTGAGTAATCCGGAGGTGGCTCGAGATCGCTGCCGCGCAGATGACGATGACACGGAGACCCAGATTCGGGGTGACCCATAAACCCGACCGCAACGGGGATTAAAAAATGATTGCGTGAGAAGGCATTTAGTAATCGTCGAAAGAACTCATTCGTCAGATGAAGGTGATCGGGAACGGGGGACGGGGACGGGGAAACCACGGCCAAACAAGCCGTAAACCGACGCCATAAAAGTGTATCAAATTAGGGAACGAACTCGATGTGCAGGGAGTCTTTTTATTTCCACCACTGAGCCGCACTTTTCACTCGGGGCGAGTCTCACTCAATGCCATTGATTTTATGGCGAGTGACAATTGATTCCGGTCTCATTACTCACTCCTGCACTCGCCTCTGAGCCGAAATACTTTACAGTCTTTTTATGGGCAATTACTCCTGTCTTCTAGCGGCTTTTACGATCCGCACTCAACGCCGAATTGCACTCGCAATTCCCGAGGTTGTGGGAACCAACGAAAGGAAAACTGGCTGGCAGCTTGTTAAACGAATGGATTTTCGAGTGCGCCATGAATGCAACCATTATAGTGTGTAGTATTTGACCAACTTGCTTGGAAGTATACGTGAAAGTATGTTTACAGCCCTGAGAATGTTAGTAGGTAACAAATCGGTCAGATAGTAAATAATGTTTAACATTTATACGTCCATTAAGAAATACTAATTTATAAATGTAAAAAAAATATCCTGGTTTACCTGCTCCATAAATCAACATTCATCCCCAATAATGTGAATTTAATAAATACTGCGAAACACGCCAGTTCACTTAGATAGTTTGATAATGCTTTCAAAAAAATGTTTAGTTCAATGTATCCAATAGAATAACTAAAATAAATAAATCCAAAATAACTGCTGTAATTCAGGAAAAGAACAAATCACTAAAATGGTTTTAAACGCAAGTAAATTAATGTAAAACAAATCTATTAAAATTAAACTGTAAAACCCTGGCTGCATAATTTTGTTTACCGCTTATTTACCCATTATTTAGAATATTTTGTTTTATTGTTTTACAAGTGTTTCCCTTCTTTTTATGCCTATTTTGTTTTAGATACCACCTGTCACACGAGAGATTACAACGGAGCTGTTTCTTTTACGGTTTGTTCCGCTTTTGTTTAACGGTCCTGAGGATCACACGCAATCCCACGCAATCAACCACCCGACTCGACGCACAACTCGACTCAACCGAAAGTCGACTCTCAGCCCCGGCAACTCAAAATAGTGTTTTATTGTTGAAAACTACGCTTCTTTTGTTTATTTTGCTCTTTTCTTCACTGCTGCTGCTCACTCACTCTCACCCAGTTTCAATTTTTATATGTTTATTACGAGTATTATCGTTTAATGGGGCTCGCTCGCTCGTTATTGCTGTTTCTGTTGTTGTTGCACCAGTAGTTGTGTCAGACTAACGTGTGAAGTTGTTTTATTATTTGTTTTGATTATCAAAATGGGCGTTTTACATTTTTCCGGTCGTTGGGCGGCCCACCTGCCACGGGTGCCCAGAGCTTATAGCCCATATCCCATAACCCCGGGGCAAGGGCAGTAAATCACAGCCCGCTGTGAGTGGCTGAGTATCTGGGCAGCAATACACTGTAAAAATAACAATCCTTCACTTAAGAAACTCTTCATAATTATATGTAAGCTATTGCAATTAAGTCATAACTTAGACGAGAATTTGATAGAATCATCTAACATCTATTAACAGGAAGTTAACAAGTTTGATTTTACAAAATATTTTAAGCTAAGATTAAAATAATACAAACAATTCTTAAAATGTATTTATTAATTATTTGAAAATATTAATAGGTGCTAGGTTTTACTATTGTACTTGAAAAATCGTACCAAAGAATAAAAGTTTTATAAAAAATAGTCATAATTCATCATGATTTTGTTCACTGTATGAGTGAATTTCAGTGCACTCGGTGCTGGCCACTCATTCGCACTCGCCGTATGACCCATAAACATAAACCAAAGTGTGGCAAAATGTTTAATTTGGAATTTATGAGCAATTAATTTTAAAGCACTCGCCCGGCCGTTAACGCCGTTTGGCCATAAAAGATTTAACAAGCCAGTGTGCCAAAAATTGATTGTTTGGCCAATCCGATGATTGATCAATTATTCAATTGTTATCGCCCAAGATTTGGTAAGCGCATTCGAGCAAGAGCCATAAAACCGCGCGAAAGTCAATTATAAAAGAATTAGCTGATTAAACAGCTAGGTAAGAGGGCCATTAATCTGGCTGGAGCTAAATAATTTAAACAAATTTGTTAAACAACAAAAACTATTGAATAAGGATAAAAATGTATTGCAGGAATATTCCAAAAATGTATTATATATAAATGTAGATTGTATACAAAAATATATTGTTATGTTGAAGTTTTAGAAAAAACGATTTATAGAAAATGTAAAAATAAAAACTATACAATTATATATTTATTGTTTTTTTTTATTGTGAATAATCTTTCTTTCAGGTAAATGATTTTTTCTTAGCAGTTTATACTATGGAAAACATTTTTAAATATTATTTTTAAAGCATTGACAATTTATACTGAATTACTAAATCGTCAAATTTATACACTTGTGAAAAACTCTTTCCTGATAAGTAATAATTTTTTATTAATCCGAAAAATTATAACACAGCATTTCACTCAATCTGTATCCCCTTTTTCCCTCCCTCACTCTCTGTTCGAAATCCTTTAAAATGTCAGATAGCAAAGTTCTCCAAGTGGATAAGTTAAGAAATGGCAGATTCGCTTTATTTCCGCAAACATTTGGGACACGAAGGAGGAGGAGAGATGGAGAGAAATGCATTGTGTGTTGTCCAATTCCAATCGTAAATTTGAAATTTTTCATAAAAATGTCATAACAGCAATTCCAGCGACAAGAAGAAAGGAGAGAAAGGAAAGGCGGACAAAAGGCGGCGGCCGACAAAAAGTGAAGAAGCAGAGCTGACTTTTTGCAGAGTCGGCGTTTTTCATCTCCCGAAATTTATGGATTTTTCGTAAGGCCACTAGAGGGTGGGCCCATAAAAAATGAAATACAAATTTCGGCTAATTTGTATCGAAAAGCATTCACTCAAAAGTCAGCACTCAGCGTGAATAATGCAGGGTAATTTGATCAACAATAACATTTTGCCAAACAAAGCATAAAACACTTAAAAAAGCATAGCACTCAAAGCGGGGCTCAAATAGTTTCACTCGCTGGCTCTCGTTCTCACTTTATAAAGAGGCAAATTAGGAGAGCACTTAAGAGGCACTCAAAATGGGAGCCAAAAAAACTCACTCAAAGCCACAGCGAGGCGGCCATCATGCGAAAGAGTGAGAAAGAGCGAGAGCAGTGGCCAGGCTCCGCCGGAGAGGAGAGCGCGCCAGAGCGGGACGGGCATACGAGCTGGCTGCGTTGCCATCTTTCTTATTGCCGCCGCTGCCGCCGTCGGCGTCGAGTGCTTTTGGCGCCCAACGAGTGAGCCAAAATGAATTGTCACAAACTCAGCATCCAGTTGCCCATAAGAACGCTCGCATGGCTTTTGTATTGCGCCATAAACGTTTCGCTGCTCGTAACGCCACAACGCTCGACGTTTCGCAGCGGCCTTCGCTTTCGCTTCTCTTCTCGCGCGTAAAGCGGTCTCCCCAAAACACACAACAACAAAAATACAACAAAATTATACAACAAAAAAGTATAGACAGAAAACCCCCCGCAGCAGACAGACAAAACTCAAAGTCTCCAACGGCTCAAAGCGCCGCTGTCGCCGCCTCAGCCGCTGCCTCTGCCGACTTCGCTGCCCGCGCCGGCAGCAAGAATTACCAATTACACGAAATTTTTATACTCTTTTAAAAATTTCGTTTTATTATAATATTTATTATCGTGGCGCGCAGTAGTGTCTGCGGAACTCAGCTCTCCACTCTTTGGATTCCCGGCCCTCCGATTCCGATTCGGATTATACGATTATACGACTATACAGCTATACGACTGTGCGACCAAACGATTCAGTTTCCGATTCGCCGTGTTTATTGTTCCGTTTCGGCCGCCGGCTTATTGTCACTTAACTGTTATAGAGCGCATAAAATATATAAAATTGTGTGAAAAATCCGCACCGAAAAACCGAAAAAACTGTCAAAACACTCGGTTTATAACTCTCTGTGTGCGGTGCATAAAAATTAAAAAGCCATAAAGTTGACATCGTAAAAGGTTCGGTGTTCCAGAGTTCGATAGTTCTACCTGCAAAGTGTTTTATGGCATTTTAAACAAAGTAATTAAAGCAAAACGTAGGGAGAAAGCATTTCTCCGGCCACACACACACTGTCGCACACTCACGCACACTTGAGAAGTCGTTAAAAGCCGCAGGGAAACTGAAACTCACTCTGCCATAAAAATACAAGAGTGCCATTAAAAAAGATCGCGCGCCTATAAATCACACGTACGAAATCCCGCCGGCACAACGTCCATTCGAATTTCCGCGTAATTGATGGCCGCCTTTTAATTGCTTTTACAACAAATAAAACATTCACACACCCCAAACACACGCACACACACTTGTGCCACAGCTGCAACAACAACGCAACCCGAGACCATATGCAAATTTAACAAATTTCGTTGTGAATTCGCCAGCTTCGAGCGAAAAAGAGAAACAGAAAAGCTGCAAACACATACTACTCGCCAAAAGTTCGCTAGAGAAAACCCGAGAAAGGTAAAGAAATGCATTTCACTTCTCCGAATCGAGAAAAGTAGCTTAAAGTAGGGCAGGTGGCAAAGTTTCATAACTCTATCTCACTAAGTCTATCTAAAAAGCTACTAACTATTTGCCATCTAGTTTGTCTACTAATTTGGGTTTGACACCAACAGAACCTTTAAAGTACATACATAGCTCCCATACTAACCCTTTGGCATTGTGCAGGGAAATCTAGCCATAAAACTATATATAAAACATCAGGATTATATATATTTTCCTCTTGAGTTCTGTATCGCGCTACACGAAAGATTTATGTTCAATCTAAACATATTCAATTTGGCTAATGTTCTTTTTTATGTTTTCCGAGCAATTTCTTTAAGCAGTATATATTTTTTATTTTCCCCTGTTTCATATTGTTTATCACATTTGATGCAGCGCTTTTATTTGACGCCAAGTTTATTTTTGCTTTTAGTACATTTTAATTCGATCAATTTGGGGAGTGATTTATATAGTGATTCTATTGTAGTTTGCATTTGATTATAGGGCAGTAAAGTCAAATCGAGATGGGAGTTGATTTGCAACTAAAGTAAATATGATTAGACATAAATACTTTTTATATTGGGTTATAAATCTGTAAAGTTTATGGCAGAGTTTAAAGGAAAACGATCTGTTGAACTTTTCGTGCTACTTTTATGATTATTAGAACTTGAAGAACATTGATTAATAGATTTTTTATTAGAGAAAATATTTATAGTCTTCTAAAGTAAATATCGAAATGTTTCGAAAATTGGTGAGACATTCAATGTAGATATTTTTAAAATGCTAATTCGAATAGTCGAAACTTTTGTCTAATCACAACTAAAGCGCTTTTCCCTCGCTGAATTCAAACAAAATTTGTTAAAGCCACACAATGAGAATGCTTGAAATCCTAAAAACGAAATACTCAATCTAGCCACATTAACCAAACGACTCAGATAAATAAATCGAACTCGAAGAAACGAAAAAAGAACTATAAGTGGACTGAACCAAATTCCGAAGATTCGATCCTCGGCCAGAGAGCAAAATATGTGCAATGTCAAAATTTGTTTTCGATAGTATGCTGCCAAAGTATCCACAGTTCCAGCCGTTTATCAGTTCGCACCACCTAACCACCACCCCCCCGAATTCGTCATCTGCAGCAGTTGCCGCCGCCCTAGCCGCCGCCGCCGCCTCTGCCTCCGCCAGTGTTTCAGCCAGCAGCAGCAGCAGTAACAGCAACAACAACAACGCCAGTGGCAGCAACACGAACAACAACAACAGCAGCAGCAGTCCCAGCAGCAGCAACCACAACAGCAATCTCAACTTGAGCGGAGGATCCCTTTCGCCGACGATCCATTTGAGCCCACATCTAGGCCAATCGCCCCACTCGCCGGTCTCCTCGTCGTCGCCCTTCCAGCAGCACCACCCACAGGTGCAGCAGCAACACCTGAACCACCAGCAGCAGCAACAACTGCACCACCACCACCAGCAGCAGCAGCACCACCAGTACTCCTCGCTGTCGGCCGCCCTTCAGTTGCAGCAACAACAGCACCACATCAGCAAGCTAGCCGCCGCTGCCGTCGCCTCGCACGGCCACGCCCACCAGCAACTGCTGCTAACGCCCCCGTCGGCGGGAAATTCGCAAGCGGGCGACAGCAGCTGCTCTCCGTCGCCTTCGGCATCGGGCAGCTCTTCGCTGCACCGGAGTCTCAACGACAACTCGCCCGGATCCGCATCCGCGTCCGCATCCGCATCTGCGGCCAGTTCCGTTGCCGCCGCTGCAGCCGCCGCCGCCGCTGCGGCCAGCTCATCGTTTGCCATCCCCACCAGCAAGATGTATCCGTACGTGTCGAACCACCCGAGCAGCCACGGAGGACTCTCCGGAATGGCCGGCTTCACCGGACTGGAGGACAAGTCCTGCAGGTGAGATAGAAACAGCAATTCCCAAAGACTTGGTCGCTTACTGTTGCCATTTCCAAGAACTCTAAAACAAGAATTAGTATATATTTTTAAATATAGACACCAATACAAATTTCCTGACTATCTTTAGTGTTAAGTAAGTGCATCCTAACATGTTTTATAATTCATGAAATTTCGAAGTCCTCACTATTTGTTTTTAATATTTTCTTTCCTCGCTGATATTATTTCAATTTATGGATAATCGGCAATATTTTAAAGTGCCTCTCACGCAGCACATATTTTTATACCCGTTACTCGTAGAGTAAAAGGGTATATTGTATTCGTGCAAAAGTATGTAACAGCTAGAAGGAAGCGTTTCCGACCCCATAAAGTATATATATTCTTGATCAGGATCACTAGCCGAGTCGATCTAGCCATGTCCGTCTGTCCGTCTGTCCGTCTGTCTGTCTGTCCGTCTGTCCGTATGAACGCTGAGATCTCGGAAACTATAAAAGCTAGAAGATTGGCATTTTGCATACAGATTCTAGGAGTTCCTACGCAGCGCAAGTTTGTTTCAAAAAGGTGCCACGCCCCCTCTAACGCCCACAATCGCTTATATACGATTTTAAAAATTTCAATATTTCGGAAAAGTAAAAATGCAGTTTTATTGTGTTTATCAATACCTATCGAAATGTAGAAGAAATTTTTCAAATTGGACCATTCGTTAAAAAGTTATTCGTGTTCAAAGTTTCTATCTCCATCTCCCTCGCACTCCCTTTACCTGAGTAACGGGTATCTGATTGTCGGGGCACCCGACTATAGCGTTCTCTCTTGTTTAAAGTATATAAAGACCACTTAAAGAAGTCTTCAAGTGTTCTTTTTTTATCTTCTTGTCTTTTGATCCTTTTCACAAGGTTTAAATCATATTATTCATCTCAAACTTGAGGTTATTTAAGAATCAGTTATAAAAGAACCTTCTTTAAAAATGAAACCAAGGAACATTGAGTCAGCTTCCAAGAATCCATTTCGCATGCTCTCATTTTGGCAAACGGAAATGCCAGGCGAGACCTTCAGTAAAATCTGCAAGCACCGCAAAACCGCAAATCCGTTTCGAATGCGCTCTAATTATCGGGTCCTGGGGACCAGGGTCCTCGTGGCCTGGCCATTTTAGCCCTCGGCCATCGGCCATTCATATTGAATGGCCATAAAGTCGGAAAATTAGAGCAGCCTGCGGTGGCCGGTGGCAATTTGTCGCCTGCCACGAGATTCGCACGCACGCTGACCTTCCGCTGTGGCCATTTGCATATTAGTACCACTGTGCATGTACAGTGAACCCTGCTGTGCGTGGGCGTGTTCGGGATTAGTGTGCAATTAGAGCTAACCGCAGCTGGAAGCGGGGACATGCAAATGGGCAGCTCATTAGCATTTGACTTTCGAGAGGAAGTTGGAAATGGTACTAGAACTAGAACTAGGGATCACATGCACGTTCTCCTTCTCTCGTTCACCCTTCACCCGTCTCTTTCTCACCTGCAGCAGGTACACGGACACCGTGATGAACAGCTACCAGTCGATGAGCGTACCTGCCTCGGCCTCCGCGCAGTTCGCCCAGTTCTATCAACATGCCACCGCCGCCGCATCGGCGGTATCGGCGGCCAGTGCCGGAGCGATCGGAGTCGACTCGCTGGGCAACGCCTGCACACAGCCCGCCTCCGGGGTGATGCCGGGGGCAGGGGGAGCGGGCGGAGCCGGTATCGCCGATCTGCCCAGATATCCCTGGATGACGCTCACAGGTGAGTCAACGATCTCGGGGAAATTGTATGAATAAACTAAGGGATGGGGAAGGGCAACATCCAAAGACAAGATCACAAATTTTATACAATACTGGATTGGACATTTCATGGGGAAAGAGGAAAAATATAATCAATTTACGCTTACAGAAGTGATCTGTCGCATTAGAAGGCCAAAAAAGTAGGAAATAAAATCCAATTTAAATCAGTTATAACATTTTTTAGTATTAAATCAAGGAACTTTGTAAATAAATACCCATCTTTAAAGCTTCTTTAAACACCTTAGGGCAAGAATCACTCAATAGCACATATACATTTTTATTACACTGAACCAAACAAACTGCATATAAAATCCCGAGTCTATCTATCCACTATTTTGTTAAATAAATCATGCCAATCATAATAAAATCCCAAAGAAACCATGTATTTCAAGGAATGTATATCGTCTTAAATCAAGAATAAACTCGCTTCACGATCAACAAAACGATCTCTTAGAATTTTGTGTACTGATAAATCATGGCCACTTACACTGAAACGAAAAACTAGTTTGGAAGTTGTAAAGAAAATAATTTAGATTATAATGTTTTGGTTTTGAAATTAATTGTTCTGTTTTCCATCTCTTAAATCAATCGAAATATTCACCTATAAACTTTTATTATTAAAGATTTTGTTTGATTAAATCAGAATGGTGCTTATCTTTTTCAAAATGCTTTCTTTTCGATTTTCCAAACGCTTATTCCAAGTGTAGTGGTGTGAATGGTTACTGTGTACCAATTACCCAGGCTCATATAAACAATAGATAAACGTGGCGCAAACATTTACCAATAGCATTCCCATTTCCACCGCCATTCCGCCTCCAATTCCAATCCATAATGAACACTTTGCGGGGCACTTCCAAGTCGTTTATTTCGCATAAGTCTTCCAGCGCGATTCGAATCCGAAAACGAAATGAGCGAAGAGCTAAAAAGTTGGCAGTAAATAAAAATGAAAATAGTTTGAAAAATGCTTCTCTTGTCTGTCGTGCTGTTTGGCGCGTCGATTTGTAATTTAAATAGCCTCAAGGTTGCCCCACACAAAAACCAAAAGCCAAAAAACCACTGGGATGTGCCCCGCGCATACGAAATCCAGATATCCGCCGCAAGATACAGATACATAAAGAGATACAGATACTTTGCGGACGCCGCTCTTTTTATGCGGCTAACGTAGTACGAGCGAACTCGCTTCAAATTTATGTGGGTCAGTTTAATTTACGCGATCCGCTCGCTTTTTTCCGCGCATTTTTGCACAGCAGATTTATTTATCATTTCTCAGCCAGCCACTCGATTTCCACAGTGCACAAGAAGAAATTGAACGAATTCAGTTTTCCACACTGCCCCGCGGGTTGAATGCCTCCTGATTAATGGCAGACACCATATGAATAGACTGTCAATTGGCCTGAGTTATAGACTGCACATCGCTCGCCGGAATAGAGAAAAGATCGGCCGATGGATTTACTCGGAATCACTGGGATTTCATTTGAATTTACGGCGCAGGCATGTTAATTAAGCAGTACGAGTCATTTTTAATCGATGGGAATTAATAACAGAAAATTATTATGCAGTCTTATCAGTCGGAAAAAGAGTAAGAGTTAAGAATTTGTATGTCACACAATTTACATATTAGCCAGATTTGGGTGTCAATAAATCGATAACCAGCGCTCTTATTAATCTATGCAGATTAAAAATCAATTCCTCTATTTTAGTGAGGTTTCTCGGTCAGTGAGAACTTTAAAATATATGAATACTTAGGTGGTTAACACACCTAGTTGGCCGGCAAGCAAATAGATACACACAAACCTGTTGGCGCGAAAAAAAATTGAGTAAAAAACCCACCGCTTCGGCCGGTTGGGAAGATAAACGGTATTTCGCACAATGAAATATTTTGCATATCTCCCGCTCACAGCGCCAAGGCGATAAAATTGTCAACGAGATCATAGAGACGCGACTGGCGGCGATGAAAGTAAATACGAGCATGACGCCATTATGGCAGCCAAGTGCGCGACACGTCGACGCAGCCCCCTTATCCTCCGCTCCTTAAATGCACACACTATACATAAAGTTGTTCATATACATTTGCACATATATAGCTACATATATATATGCTATAGCCCGGCAGTTGCATGTGAATCGCACAAGAATCGCCTCTCCTCCCTCGGAAAAGTCTGTTCGTTTGGCTTTCACTTTGCCAAGCCTGCGAACCCACCCAAAAAACTCGGAGACGAAGACCAAGACCCAGACCCGGACGCACCAGCAACATGAACAACTGCAACAGCAACAGCAACTGCAACAAACATTGCTATTGCTGTTGCTGTTGGTGTTGCTGCTGCAACAACGGCAACGTTTTACAGCTGAATGCTTGCCAAATGCAATTTAACTAATGAATTTTAATATTTTACGCCAAAGCGTCTGAATGAATTTTCATTTTCACATCGTTGCACCGACTCCGGCGGCAACATCAACAATGTTGCCGAAGGGGGAGATGGGGGGAAAAGCGGGAAAAGCTGGAAAATGGGTGGAGCGGCGCGCCTGCACCTGATTATGCTGATAAGAAAGCAAAGAGGTTAACTTTTCTTAATTATCTGGAAAAGCGCAGCCCGACAAAGCATGAAAATGGCAAGAGCATTTCCCATCGTCTTCCATTCTGCGAATTCGCAAACTTAGCACGTGCTGTGGGCGGAAAGGAAAAGAAAAGGGGAAAAGTACACTGGCGAATAGAAAGTCGTAGTTTTAGGCTTTCAATTAATTACCTAAACATAATAGCATTTTTTATTTAATACCTATATATAATATTTAAAGAATATATTATTTTCCGAAGAATTCGGATAAAGGCTGTATAGAACATTAAATATTTTCAAAACAAATAAAAATATTTTAAGATGAATGCATTCTACAAACTTAAATGTAAAAAAAAAGAAATTCCTCAATATTTTCTAGTTTATTACTATTCTCTTTTTATTACTATCCTATGCCCATGGTATCTCTATGTGTAGCCAGAACACTGCCTTGGCAAGATAAGGAACGTCTGGCCCATAAATTGTGCAATCATCAATGCGACAAAGAAGTCTCAGAATCTGCAGAATCTTTTACATATTAGAGATTGCCGCTCTGTCCGTCCGTCCGTCCCTCCGTCCGCCTGTCCGTGTGTCAAATAAAGTGGCAACAACGACAGGCGAATGCACAGAAATTTGTGTATTTTAATTAAAAATGCGCCAACGATGCCGAGCAGCTTCATCTGCTTATTAATTAGGAGGAGTCGGTCTGGTCTGGTCGTTGGCTCGCAGTCATCGTTTCTAACCACCCCACCCTCCATCATGTCCAGTATTTTCCCCATGTCTCCCCCCATATCCCCGCCATCCCCGCAATCGCCCATCGTGGTCTACTTAAAGCGGAGCCGGTTCAACTGGCCAGAGGTTCACTTGGCCGGTGGTCCACTGACTGCCGACTGCCGACTGCAGTGGCCCGGCTAATTCTGCTTTTTGTGGCTGGCGCTGACAACTAAATTGAAAACGGCCCGATTGAGTGGTTTATGAAAGCTGCCATGTGGCACAAATGTCCGAGGGGCCAGTGGACACATATGATTTGAGGGATCGCCGCTCCATTACTCAGCGGGATGTGCTCAAGGCTGTTTGGTGCGGAATTTCGCATTAGCAGCTCACATATGGGGAGCACAACTCCTTACCAACTAAGTAGTAAAACATGAAAACTGCTAGAAAAACCATAAGCTAATTGTTTTCCTCCTTCTCTCTGCCATTTCAGACTGGATGGGAAGCCCCTTCGAGCGTGTCGTTTGCGGCGATTTCAACGGTAAGTACAATTAAGCAATTAACCGGAAACCCTTGAAGTTAATATCCCGACTGGCCATGGGCCAATGGGTTATGGGTTATCGGTCTAACCAGCCGTGGAATATGACGGAAAGGGCCGTTTTTTAGTGCCTGCCGCGATGGCCTTGAAAAATATGATTTACCTGCTGGTTCCGAGGCGACTTTCACCCGCCGAACGAACGAACCCTTCTGTGTTAAATGCAGCCTGCAATCTGCCGAACTCATTCGTCACATGACTCCCGCTGTCCCGTCATAAATCCCTCATCCTTTGTCCCATTCATCCTGCAACTTCATTGTTTATCCGAGTCATTTTCTGGCAAATATCCGAGGACACACAATGGTCTGCGAAAGGTCTGGGCATCCGGCAACTGCTCATCACTCTCTATGTTAATTTGGCCAACTCCGTGAAAGTTGCACCGGTAACTCAACCATGCCGGTCAAGTACTCGTCCAAGATCGTAAATCACCATCCGTTTTGTTAGGGGCCCCCCAAAATTCAAGCTGCCGGTGTCCATAACAATTGGCCGAATACTTTAAGAGTAAGAGTAAGAGAAAAAAACTCACTCAAACCTGGACTCGTCGATTGATCGATTTGTACGATCGTCGATCTGCGATGGGCCGTTGTTCTGGGCCTCGTTAAACGGCTTTTTATGGGCGTTTTATGATCTATTTACGATTTTACGCATGGTCTTGCGCCGTGCATAACGATCGTAATGTTGCGGCCACTACCGAACGATCCCAGTTTTATGGGCCCGATAATGGCGTTGATTGTTTGGCGAATCGCCGCCGCGTTTAATTAGTTCGACAAACGACAAGGGCAGCCGCAAACACGGGTAGCCACTGTCAATTGCTGTTTACAATAGCCGGTCATTAATCGGCATTCACATTCCCGATTCCGATCCCATCTGTATATGCCCATTCACATTTCACTTGACTTAATGGCGCTTCCCATTAGTTGGGGTTTTTGAGTAAGGCATGTAGGCGAATAACAATAGGGAGCCATAGTGGGTTTATTAATTCACTGCCTAGTTTATTTCCGTGATTAAAGCGGGTCCCACAATTTTGAAAAGCAATTTACAATTAGTTTTTGACTGTAATGCCTAATTGAGCAAAGCGATATGTTGGCGAGGTGAATACATTAAATGGGTATTGATATAATTTTGAATTAAATAATTCTTTCTATTATTCATATTTATTTTGATACATTTCAAGTTAACTTAGCCTCCCAAATCACTATTCAAAAATCACAGTGATGTTTTATCGATTGGGAAATGGAATGTGTACATTGCGCATACGCAGAGTGGTCCCCCGGTGACATTAGCAATCTACCCCCTGTTTTTGGTGTGGCATGTAATTGCGAGCCGTTTAATTGCGCTCAACCACTGGGCAAACATTGCGGCCAATGTCCCAATAGTCTGGTTTGCTGGCTTCTCTGGTCTGGCGGTCTCTCGTCTCTCGTCTTTGGCATTTGGTCTTTGGGCCTGGAATGAAATCGGAGCGTTCGTGCCGGAGTTCGATGCCGCAGAAGAACGTGCCACGGCTCAGCTTTTGGCGTCACAGATCGTTTGATATTCGAGCGGGTTCAAGCCCCCTGGGCCGCCCCTTTACCACTGGCGATCCTCTGGTGTTTGTTTTGTAAATAAATCACTGGCGTTGGCGTTGAGCGGAGTCATTCGGGCAATTTACAGCACTAACAGCCGCTGTTTGACAAGTAATTAACTCACCGACTTTCAGTTGCCATTCTGCATAGAATTGCTGTGGTGGTTTTTTGTTTGGGTTTAGGGTTACAATTGGGAGAGCAGCTAGTTTTCAATACAAAGCGTTTGTTAAAGTTTGGTTAAAAAATATTCAACAATTTATGTATACCTAAATAATAAACATAAACATAATAAACATTCGAACACAAGTAATAACGAATACGAATTATTTAAACAAATGCCGTAAAGCCGTAGTAAAAGAGCATTTATGTTAAATTTTTATTGTTTTCAACTCATCATATTTTATTCACAAGAACTCAAGAATTGCTAAATAGATTTATTAAAATATTCAACCGTTCAATAACATAAGCACAAACATTTCAACAAGTCATATTAAGTATGACAGCTTACTTACTTACAATTACAACAATATAATTCAGTTTTGAATAGTTTTTACAACAATATTTAAATGTTCTTCTCAAGTTTCATAGCCAGTCTTACAATTAATGGCCGAGTGTTTTTTAAAACAAATCACTTTGATTTTTTCAAAGTCGACAAAGTGACTATCTATCTTCATGGCATGATTTATTCGCATTCCCCGCACAGCGATAACGGCGCGAATGGAATAATAAAATATATTATTATTATTAATTTTACAAGCCATAATTGCGGCTCGCGATAAGCTCGCCCGCCGGGGAATTGAGTTATTGCCACAAAGACCTTTCTATCTATCGCAGCCCCGTCTCTTTCTTCGCCCGACTGGCCGTCTCTTTCTGAATTCAAAGCACTGTCTTTGGAATTGAACTCGTCTCGCGTGGAATCAATGCAATATCAATGTTTAAATTCAATTGTGGCGGCGATCAATGTCATTGGCAGGGGTTTCTGGGGCGCGAAGATCCGCCATCTCGCCGATAAACGTTGATCCCGCAGTGGGGTTAAGATCCCTCAGCACCCGCCACCCCCACCCACCCACTTAGCATCCCTCTCTGTCTGCATCCGTGCTGCTATCTCGCTCGAAACATGGACGACGGCTGGCAAGGGTTAATTTATGAGGCGCGATAAGCGAATTCCATTTCGTTTCGGTTTTGTTTAATTTCCGATTCCCTGTGTTTTCTGTTTTCCTCTTTTTTATTTGGTCTTGTTGTATTTACATTTGCTCTCCCTCTCTCTCTTCACTGCTATCTCCCTCTGATGAGGAGGGGGAGGGGGAAAAGGGGGCAGTGTGCGACACCGTGTTATCGGCACGTTTTCTGTCGTTGTATTATTTTTTTCGGTTTTTTCATTTCGCCCTGCGGCAGCGGAAAATTCGAAATGACACGTTTCTCCGAGTGTTGTTGCTTTTCTTTTTTTTTTTAACTACCCCGTGCGGCTGTTAATCTGCGGTTTTAATGCCCAAGTGCCGCAAATTGGCAAAAAAGGGGTTTGGATTACAAGGACTCAGATGCGCGGGGCGCGGGGCACCACGATGGGCGACAGGCTGACAGAACCACAGACAAGGACAAAATGGCAGCCAGACTGGCGCGGATTTTCGGCACTTGGAATGGGCCGGCAGACATGTAAATTTGGCCCAGACAAAATCAAATTAAAAGCGCACACGTTCCACAGACAATTGCCGACTCGATCCCCACCCACCGCCGGCGCTTAATCAAAGTTTATTCCCCTCTAACATGCTACACGACCAGAAAAATAGGCTTAAAGCACTATTATTTAAAGTTTATTTTATGGTAAATATTATCTCATTCTACATATGTTCAAGTAATTGAAATTTCCTTCTTAAATCATTTTCTAAAATATTTTTTTAAGTTCCTTATAATTTTCATACATTTATTTTTTCCCAGTGCACATATGTGAGAACAAACAAAACCATCACTAGGCAAACTTCACCCATTTCCATTAACTTAAATATTTAATTTACACAAAAGTTTTATTTAGAACTCGGCTCTGGCGTGCGACATTTTCCATTTTCCGCATCGCGTGCAATGCGTGACTGCGACCATTTCCCCCCACTTTCCGGCTGCGATAAATTTGAAGACAGAGAGTAGTTAATATTAATTTAATCGCGGAATTAAACAAGTCGCTGGCGGTGTCGGTTAATGCACTCTTTTGTGCCATTCCTGCGGCTAAATTTATTATTTCTTCTGATTAATTGCCGAGATTAGAGTGTTTACGATGCACTCAGTTCCCTTTGATGCGCCATAATCGTTGGGTAATGAGAGTGGTAACGAGGTAGTTGCATTTAAGAAGGAATATAGTTTATTTTAGGCATTTAGACATTCCCTCAACCGATTAATTAAATAATTTTATTGGTAAGATCTTATCTCTTTTGAAATTCGAGTTTCCATTTTTTATATTTATGAGTATATCGCTGACACTTTTCAACGCTATAATTCCAAAGAAATTTTCCTCGATTTCCCTTAAGGAATAAAGAAAATTTCGGGTCTATTGTGTTTTTGAAATACTCCCCTAAAGGAACTCGTTATTCCAGTTGTTGGCTTTTGTGGGAATCCTTCCGTTCCCTCGACCCTCTCTTTCTCCTAATGAAGCAATTCAGGTAATTGTAGTTACTCCAAAGCTTCGCATGTACTAGTTGGGAAGAAAGGAAGAAACTTGAAAGGGCCCAACAATGGGGGAAATAAAACCTGTCGGTGACAAAAGACTTTTCATCTGGGATCATGGCAGCCCAGCAGCCACCATTTTCTCAAATTGCTCTCGTGCAGCCATAAACAAAGGGCCAACTGTGCGAGTGTGTGTGAGCCATTAATCAAGTTTGTCAGCCAAGAAGAATTCCGGGGGAAGTTCAAGATTGGAAACACTAATAGGCGAGGTGCGTTCTCTGTGGTCTGCGGAGAAGACACGACGACAACAATCAAGTTCTCAGGAGCCCAAAGGACCACACCTTTTCGAGGGGGTTTCTGTTTCTCTTTCTGTGGGTATTATAATGAAATTTCCAGCCGAGGGGGATAAGCATGAGTTATGCGCACGCCTAGGTAAATATAGAACCCGCATCGATCGATCGATGCTTTTTATACGAATTTAAGTGTCACGTTCTTGTTTGCGGGGAATCACGTAGGCGGGGGGATTAGAGAGGGGATAGAGATGCCGGGGGCATGGGCGGGGGTGCTTCCTCGAATGGCATTTTAATACGTCATCGTTTCAAGTCAGCCCACGCAATCTAAGTTATGGCCGACATCTGCCCCCAAGTTCTGCATTCGAATGGGAATAGGAATCCGGAGTTCGTGTTTGTTTTCACCAAATAGGAATAGGTATATACGCGACGTATACGATATCCGAGTGCTTGGACCCGTGTGCACTGGGCCGTGAACGCAGTTGGGAAAGCGGGCCCGAAAAAGGCAAGGAAAGCCCAACCAAAGCAAACAAAACACCAAAAAACAATACCAAAATGCGTTCTCAGTCGAAAGCAGTTGGCTCAATTTATATGTATTTTCAATAAAAGTCGATATAATGCTTGCCAAGGTTCATAGAACGACCAAATGAACTTGGAAACGGCCGCAGAAACAAAAAAGGAGAAAGAAAAAACCCGACGGTGGCAGCCAATGAAGGCAATCAATTTCAATTCAGTTTCCTCGCCTTTCTTTCCCAAAATGCCAAAGCCAATGAGCCGTCCAAAGGGCAAGACGAGGCCAATTGCAGTTGGGTTACTGCTTCAGAACCTTTTTGGTACCCCTTGTCTTGAGCAAAGGGGTATCTTCACTATCTGAAATTTGGGTGGTCTATAGATACAATCGATCAGTGTGCTCTTATGAATAATAAATCACAATATGGGACTTACTTTAAGTGAGAATTTATCTATTAAATTTCGTAATTCCATACAAATTAGCTTCATAAAAATAATTATTCAGGCGACCAGTTTGGAAACCCATAAAAAAATTCAAACTTACATTGCTTTGGATTCAATTGATAAATTTCATTCTAAGGAGTATTCCAACGGCTTTACAACTCCCAGTCTTAGTGGTAGTTACCCACTGCCCTTTGTCTTTTTATCCACCGAAAAGAACCCCCAACAAAGGAGCCCAAAAGTGTTGATGAACCCGGCCACCCACCGAATGCCAGCTCGTCCAGATGCAGATACTTTTCCAGATACAGATACAGATACGAACAGCTAATTCCACTCACATACAGGGAGACAGTCGCTTTGGCGCCACTTCATTGTGATCATTGAATGGCCGTTGATTGTGTCGCATCGATTCGCGGCGATTTTAATCGCAGGCGGCGCACATTAAACGCCTTTCATTTGCAATTAAATTGCGGCGCACAGACGGGACTAGAAAAGCCGACAGAAACAGATACAGAAACAGTAAACTATATAGTCGGCTATTCGGATACGGATTCGATGAGGGTGCTCGAGTTGCGGTCAGTTGGCGACACGTGTCCCCCGGAACAAAAAAAAATAGAGAACGCCTGGAACAGACGCCGTTTGCAAAAATCTTGCGGATTACCAATTCTAGACGCCTAATGCCGTTTATAGGCCATCGCTACAAATGCTCCACAGCTGTCCGTCGGTCCAAAATTAGTTGGGCTCCCCATCCGGAACTCCTCCTCTCCTCTCTCCTTCGCTCCGGGTGGGCCAACAAATTTATTGGAACCACTTCGCAGCGATGGTTTGAAGGGGGAGGAGGGGTGGAGAGGCCCGAAAGAGTCTGATTTTTCCGGTTTCCTTTTGGCAAGGCTTTCCGCCAACCCCACACACATTCTGCGGCTGGCTTCTTCCGTTTTCCCTTTTCACTTTTGGCCATATATTTTTCACATTTATGTCGGGTATTTTGTCTTATCACACCCTCGTGTTTGCAGTGCGTGCAAAAAATGCCAGGGGGCGGTGGGGCGGTAAGGTTGTGCCGCCAACCACCCACGAGATTAAAAATGCCATAAAGACAGTAAGGGTGAATGGCTCTAATGGCTGCCGCTGCCGTTATTTGCCATCCCACTCGCTCCTCTCTTATTCTTTCTCTCTCTCTCTCTTCTGACTGTGTGCTAAGGGGAAAAAGGAAGACTGAAAAAGGAAAACTCGGGCTGTTACCATGTTGGCTCGAGTTACCATGGCTCCTGGTTTGAGTGAGAATTAAGGGCTGTCTGCACTTTCTGGGATACAGCGCGAATATCCGAGAGTTCGGCCCTGCAAATGGTTATCTGGCGAGATAATGGGAAAAACATATGAGAACATTCATTACATTCGATAATGCAACGGTGAGGAATTCTTTTGTCAATATTTGGGTTATAGTAACATATGGCTAAAAAAAAGTGGCACAAAATATATTAAATAAAGTTTGCAAAATATTTATAAAAAAATAATTTTTCCTAGTTTTGATAAGTTTAAAAAATCCTATCTTGTAGAGATCTTTCATTTTTAGTTACTACGATTATATGGAAACTCTTAAGAAAGACTCAGAGTCTAATTGTTTTTTTTACAAACTATTTTCCATTTCATTTAATCCTTTATTCCGTCAGGACCATTGAGAGAACCAATTTAATTGCAAATTCAAATAGTCCGCTCCCCTTACACCGCCGATCCCTTCATTTTAAGCTGGGGCAACAACGAGAAGTAATTCCAATAATGGCGTGAAATATTTGATGAGAATATATTAATCCCCCAGGAGCCTGTGTATTTGCAACATTTGCCAGGAATTTTCTCCGCTTTCGCCAGAAGAGAACGGAACACAACAGACAGCGACAGCTTGCCATATATTTTCCAAGATTAAGCACACAATTAGCAGGGGAAATGGGAAGTGGGAGTTGGGGGCGTGGCAGATCTGATAGCACAAACAACAACATTGGCAACGCGCTGCACATAAATTGCAGAAGAAGAAGAAGTAGCATCCCCCTAACGCAGGCTTTTCCGCAAACGAGACACCACCCACTTTTCCTCGCCCTCCGGCGTACGAAATGCCTGTGCGACTGATTAAATTTAAATAAATTTAATAAACATAAATTATTTGCAATGGCAGCCAGGAGTTGCTGTGGCTGCTGCTGCCACTTTTAGCCACCCCCAAAAAGTCGAGCATGAGCGCAATTTAATGGCGGCGCTTACCTGCCACACCCCCGAATATCCTGTACATCCTGAACATCCAGCCCACCCTCCCCCTTTTCGCTAAAAGCCACACAAAGGCACCAGATGTTGCCCGTGAGTCTTGTCGAAACAGCGTTTAAGCGGCTTTTCTTTCAAAGTTTAATTAGTCTTCGACGCTCGGAGAATGCCAGGCATTTGCATATCCCTGTCAGAGGAGCTGGGCGGGATGGGGGCTGGGAACAGGTCCCCGGGGATGTCATTTAACCCGGGGAACATTGCAATTTGCGCTAAATGCCCGAAAGATCGTCTCCGCAATACAATGAACTCCCTCGAATGGCGGCGGGAAGAATTTGTTGAGCCATCACTGAATCCTCGCGACCCCAAAACATTCCTCACTTCCACGAGTTGGTTGCTATATCTTCGGGCATGTTAAATGTCGGCCCTTTGTTTATATATCTCTCAACATGCCATCCGGGAAGTTAGTTTCGAAAATTCATACCCAGTATAAACAAATCAGCATAAAACATACGCAGCCAGTGAAATTTCTTCTCTCCCGAAAAAAAAGAACGAAATAAATATACGACGGCATAAGTATGCATACACATTTGTGGATGCCTTGTTCCCTATTCGAATCTTGTTTTCAAATGATGTAAAGAGCAATTCTATACCAAAGATTACAAAAATGTAAAGTGAAATAGTTTGTATGTATTTCGGATTTTTAACGGTTTGATTAAAAACAAAATCAAGTTTCTTAATATGATTAAATATGTTCCACATTTATTGATCACTTGCTGAATTGGTAGATCGTATTTATAGTTTATCTTTTGTCAAGGACCGTTAAAAACTTGTTTTCATTGTCAAACTTTGATCAAATATAGTTATAAAATGTAAGCTGCCTATTTATATACATAATCTTTTATTCCCATAACTTCTTCTGTTCACAAAGAAGAGCATTAAAATGTAAAATGCCCTCGGGTCGCAATAAAAGGCCGCTTAGCTGAATCGGGCATATTTAAATATTCCCCAGACTCTCCCATAAAGTGTTCGAAGCCCCACAAGATTTCCACAAATTCCGTTCGAAGACAAATACACAACGGAATTTGCGCGCCACAAGTCAACAAACAATTCGAAGGCGGGAAAAGTTATCCAGTACCCCCAAAAACTTGAATGGTCAACGGCAGCAGAATCAGGAAATTTATTTGCCGGCAAACAGTTTGCCCAGCTAGAAACTGAAATTCAAACTAATTGCCGGCAACTGAAACAACAAAGCGCTAGAGCACGCCACAATGTTTCAAAGTTCTTTGTCAAGTGATATGTAAATTTGTTTATTACTTACCGAAGAACGAAAGCGAGAACGTTAGAAAGGGATTGGCTGACAAAAAAATAGGAGCCAAACACTAAACACGAAATACTTGTACGGCCAAATGTTTGTTTATTGTACAATTTTGTGTCGCTTGATAAACAAGACTCGAAGACTTGTCAGCGTCCCCACGGAACCACTTTCGAATGCGCACACAGATACTCACGCACACAATGTTAGATACTTGGGCAAACTATGGCGCTTTTACCCCAAAACCCCCTTCCGCCCCTTTGAGTGTGTGTGTGTGTGTGTGTGTGTATCTTTATTGTACGCTTTGAATTGTTTTTATGATTTTTATGTCATCATAAGTTTCAGTCTGCGCTGTGTTTTTTTGTTCAGCTTCTCGTTTTCGTATGTTTTTGTGCTTATTTATACGCGCCGCTGTTTATTGAACAATTACGTTTATGATTATTAATATTTTTAATTGTTAATGTCATTGTTATAGACGCTGTCCCCGGGTCTGGGCCATAACCATTCCCATTCCCATTCCCATTCTCGCTCGAATAACATAACCATTCCCAGGCCCATTTGCACCGTTGACAGCGGCGCCTTGGGACGGCTTTCCTGGCCGTCTTGTCACCTCTCGGATTCCCTCGGCCAATCCGTAGAATATTCAGTGGAATAGCCCATTCGGATCCGCTCCGTTTTGGCCCGCCAACGCCACCGCGTCTGGAATTTCCTCCGATTCCGAAACAGATTTCTGGCCCTAGACCGTTTTGTTTACCCGACCGCCGCTTCAGTCAATTGCAGCCGCGATTTATGGTGCGCTAATTGATTTTTAATTGGAAAATGGTTTTCCTTGGCAGTTGTGCAACGGACCGGTTCGACCGGCCACCTCAAATTGAAAAAAAATATAAACTTAAGATAGCCGCTTAGCGCTTGTCAAATCTATCGAAGCGCTTACAGCTAATTTATCGACGAGTGCGCAATTGAAAGTCATCAAACCCCCTAAATCATGGGCGATTTTCATGTTTATGTTATGTAGGTATATTCATTTATGAAAAATACCATCAGATTTAACTAAGTTGCTGACTCAGCTGACCTAAAATGACTCACGCCAGCGTAGAGTAAGTAAATAAAATGGTCAGAGAATTCCAATAATTGGTTGTTGATTTATGACTAGCAATTAATGATTAATTTAAATTATAAATACATTTGATTTTATTTTACCAATTAAATGTTTTCTCAGCTTTGTGCTTTCAATTGCACAAATTTGTTTGTTTATAACACCTTAGATAAACATTACTGTAACATTGAAATTAAATGAATATTAAAATCATCATTACATATGATCAAAAAAGTAATTAATCTTTAAATTAAACTTTGAAAATAAAAATATATTTTTCTTTTTTTGTAATTCTTCAACTCCTGTTGATCTTTTAAATACTCCGCTTATATTTTCAAAATATAAATAATGTTCTCCATAATTTTAATGAATTCCTCATTGTTAGAAAGATCATTGAACCCTGAAAGACCCCCACAAAGCCGCTTTGCCCAGACACACTCAAAAATCCGAAACCAGAATTGAAATTGTCGATTGTATATTTTTCCCAAGCGGATTTAAGGCTTTCCGAATAGTTTTCGAGCATTGAGTGGAAATGCAGTGGCGTTGGAAAATCAATAACAAAGTTGAGTCAAACGTTCTCCCTTCCTTATTTTCCTCTCCGCCCATGTCCACTCCAAATCCACGTGTGAGTGCTCTCTTTGGAATTCCGGCTTGGCTGCGCCGACTCACCACTCACACTAACAAAAAGAACTCAGGCGTTGCCATGCCGACGCTCTCTCTCTCTTTCTCTCTCCCTGTCTACCTGTGCGAAAGGCAGACTCTGCGGCAGCCATGTTGGATTCCATCACTCCGTCCTGCGAGCGATCAGCCGTCTCGCTCGCACCTGCACCCAGCCACGGCGGCCATTGCGGGGGTCGTAAATCTTGTTTAGGGGCGCGTGTGTCCTGGGAGTCGTGATTTATGGGACGAATTGTAGCTGCTCATTGTAGCGTGTAAATAATTTAGATTAGTTTGGTATTCCTGGTCGCAGGACCGCAAGTCGAGGGGAAAGGCGGGAAAGGAGGTTGATTAGAATTGAAATTGCTTTTGCCCCCTTCCCTGCCACTCCACACAGCCAATGCTTTTCTCATTTTATGGCTGCTCTCCTCAAATTAAAACTAAAGTAGAGAGTTGGTGGCACAAGAAATTAATTTAAAGTAATTCAATTTCAATTTAATTTTCCTGTAATGGGTTTATGTCAGGTAAATTGGAAGTTATTTTAAAAGTTTATTGACCGGCAGTGTCACTTTAACTCTTTTACCAATCACCAACTGATTTTGTTAAAATAGAGTAGGTAGTTAATGCAGAAAGAAATATCCTGAATTAATAAAGTTTTTTACATAACATTACTCTTTGCATCTTCTTAAAAGGAGCCGATATGGGGCTCTTTTCACTCATGACTCATTTAAACTGCCTATCGGCTCAGGTAAATCCAAATGTCACGGACTCATCCGTTCGTAAATATTTTGCCAACTGCTCAATCTCATAAAAAATGCAACGGAAACTAGGAAAAAACCTAGTGATTTACAACTGCAGCCGTGGAAGATTTGCAAAATCTGCACCTTTCATAATATTACGTAAAAATTGTCCCTTTTTTATTTTGTGTGCCGGTTGCCGTTGGAAAGTCGCAACTTGAAAACCATAAAAAATTGTCGTTGACATGAAAACCTTTTACCAGAAAAACGCGGCACAAAGGCAGCAGCGGCAAAAAAGAAGAAACACGATGGCCATAAAACGGCAAGCGGGTAAAAGTGAGAGGCTGCTAGGCTGCTGGGACTGGGACAGCAATTTGTAGATAGCGAATTTTTGATTTCCGTAACATAAACACGGAGCCTGTGCCCATTCCAGGCGCATCTTCGCACCGTCGCGCAAAAAATTCGCACAGGTAGCATGGAAAATTGCTAAAAAAAAACCGAGAGAGAAATAAAATGAAACAACACAAAAAAGTAGAGAAAGGAATGCAGGGAAAATCGGGGAAAAGCGCTGGCTGGCCACCAGGGCGAGACCTGCCGCTGGGCGAGTCGGTGCCGGTTGCTTCACCCTTCCACGCACTGCGTGCGATGCCAATCCGCAGCGGAATCAGGTCCGCAATGGACCCCGGGGAGTCGATGTCCTGGGGCGGCTGCTGCTGACGTCAGGTCTGGCCTCAGATCACCCCCTCCCTTACCCCTTGGAAAACTGTTTGTTTGGCTCGTAATTTCGCAGACATTCGCAGTGCAGCAGAGCTCCCCAATCCGCCATCCCCCGGCACAAATCATGTGGCGACGCCTGACATGTGTTGCCGCTGGCCAGAGTACCATTTTCGACTGTCTGACAGCCAGACTTTGCAGCTCATTAGGCGTTGCCCAAAAAGCACAAGACATCATCACCAACATCTGACGCGACTTTCTCTGTTTTCTCCTCCTCCGCAGGCCCCAACGGTTGTCCCCGAAGACGCGGTCGCCAGACCTACACTCGCTTCCAGACCCTCGAACTGGAGAAGGAGTTCCACTTCAACCACTACTTAACCCGGCGAAGGCGCATCGAGATCGCACATGCCCTCTGCCTGACCGAGCGACAGATTAAGATCTGGTTCCAGAACCGGCGCATGAAGCTGAAGAAGGAGTTGCGTGCCGTCAAGGAAATAAATGAACAGGTGAGTGGGTCTCGGTCCCCCCGGGGGCGCCAAAAAATCAAAACTAACTTGTTCTTTCTCTTTCTTTGTTTTTAAAGGCACGACGTGATCGCGAGGAGCAGGAGAAGATGAAGGCCCAGGAGACGATGAAATCCGCCCAGCAGAACAAGCAAGTGCAGCAGCAACAACAGCAGCAGCAACAGCAACAGCAGCAGCAGCAACAGCACCAGCAGCAGCAACAACAGCCGCAGGACCACCACTCGATCATCGCACACAATCCGGGCCACTTGCACCACTCCGTGGTGGGCCAAAACGATCTCAAGCTCGGCCTTGGCATGGGCGTGGGCGTCGGTGTGGGCGGCATTGGGCCGGGCATCGGCGGTGGATTGGGCGGCAATCTGGGCATGATGAGCGCCCTGGACAAGAGCAATCACGACCTGCTGAAGGCGGTCAGCAAGGTCAACTCCTAAGCTGAACCACCGCAGCCGCCCAGCCGAGCCAACGAGCCAATCTTCCACCAGCCGCACCACTAGCTCCACTAGCACCACCACCACCACCACCGCAGCCACCGCCAGGATCAGCGTCCGGCGTTCTTTTTCATCTCTTCGTCTGTGTAACGCGAGCGAGATAGCAAGCAGAAGATAAACTCGATAACTAAAATACGTAAAGTTTTACATAGTAAATAGTTGCATAAGTCTACAAACCTACATACACGCAAATGAGTGGGCTCGATGGCCCTGGGGCGATTCACTGGACATGAGTTGGATTGCCTAGGATCAAAGCTTTCTGAGGTTTCCACGAGTGCAGTGGCCTATTTGATAGTGCCACACATTCGATTCCCTTCCAGATCTCCAGTGAGAACTTGTGTATCCGAGATTTTTTTCCCGTACTTTCCCCTTTCGGCGCAGTCCAACCCCTAAATTGGCAATTCAACCCCCAGTCGCAGTGCAGAGCCCCTGGGCCAACGGGCCCAATTCGGTAATATTAATGGATAACTTGAACTACTTAGAATAGCGGTAAATGCTTAAGGCAGGAGTTAGCAGGAGACGCGATCTATATAAATGAGTAATGACGAAATGAGCGATTTTTGATAGTCAGAGAACTCCGTTGCCACCCATCGACCCCTTTCAATTTCCATTGGAATCGGTTCTTGGGGGAAGGCGACTCGCGGGGTTCGAGTGTAAAATTATTTGCGACTGCTGTAGGATAACCTAGTTCGATATTTAGAGCCACGTTCGACTATGTTAAACGGTATATGAATACATAACTATATGGATATGCTTACAGATAAAGATACTTACCTATAGAGTTATAGAGCGTACGTTTTGTATCTACCTATTTATTGGAAATTTATGTTTATGTTTTTCGAAAAAAAAACCCTCTTCCAATGTTTTGTTCAAGTGATGTGTTTACTGTGTGTTTGCTGTATTTCGTTGTATGCCAACGCTTGAATACAATGATTTCTTCAATGCCATATTAATCTTAATTCGACAGCAAGTAAACAAGTAAGCAAAACAATTGCGCAAATATTTCCATAAATACCAGTTGTAAGGACGAACGGTATGCAACATACCCAAAAGCATAATCACGATTTCAAATACGTAATAATAATAATGAGCATGAAACTAAATTGGAGTAAGAGGAGCTGAGAAATTAAATGTCGTTTGCCAGTGACTAAAATTTTAAATTAACTACCATTAAGCGAGGACTGTACGAGGCGGCGAGTGAAAGGCCTGCAGATCTACAAAACTAAAAGAATAACAAACAGAATGGAAACTCTGAAATACGTATTAGCTTAAGGTTGCAACAACAGACAAACTGTCGAGGAAGGAAAAGTAGGGGGAGATATATAGTTATGGAGAGGACGAGCGGCAGAACCCATATACGTAGATTCAAACTTCCCCAAATTAAATTTACCTAGCATAGTCTCTCGCGAATTGCAAGTTGAACTAAAGTCAAAATCTATTTATTATACACAACCGGAGCGGAAGGCTTACACAGCGCGTATTTACATAAACAATTATTGACAAAAATATATATGAATATATATTACAAATATATGCAACTATGAACCTATATGTGTATGTATAAATACCTAAATGTATGTGTATCTAGTATGGCTAACACTAAAAGCAGTCGAGTCAGAGTTAAAGTCACGTTTTGCCCAAAAGCCAGACACCACCAAAAATCAGCATCCCCACCCAGCGCACATCTTTTTCTCAATTCTCGATTCTCAGTTCTGAATTCTCAATGGGAATACTATGATTTCCGAGTCCCCCTGTTTCGAGTGATATTCCCGGGTGGTGACAGCCTTTTGCCTTGTTTCACGACCTGATTGAAGGAAACCGAGTGCTTTCTGTTCTGTTCCCGCTTCCGTTTCTGTTTTTGTTGCGTTTCAGTTTCAGTTTTGGTTTAAGTTTAAGTTTAATGTTTAGTCTCACTTGGACGGCCTAGCAAATTAGCGCGTAAATTAATATTTTGTTTGAACCATTATGCTAAAACTTCTGTTAATTTTAGTTTAAGTTTAGTTGTGACGAATTGTGTATTATATAATTTTATGCGATTTTAAAATGAATGCGAAAACAATTAAAACTTACCTTTGTTTCACTCCGACTGGGAAGCAACTGCAACGAGAACCCATCCATACGCCGACCTTTTCGATGAGGTCCAAAAACTTCAAATCAAACTAAACATTAGCTAATGCCTAACGAACATATATACGTAGAATCAAGTCGATACTATTTACTAACCAACCAAGTTTACTCACCCAGCCGAGAATATTCGGCCATTGCGATAGATCAAGAACCCGCATATACGTAACTGAATTATATTCGAACTTTAAACAGATCCTAGTATTAGATCGGTCGCACAGAGAGAGCGATCGAGGGGCGCCGAAATATTTGCCATCGTATTTGTACATAAAACTGCATGACAACTACTTATGTTAAGAAAATGGATAAAAATCTAGAGGTCCCAATTCGTTTGCGTTCGAACAGATTTCAGCCAAGGGGATTAATAAAATATGAAACTATGTGCGAACCCAAGAAAAAATAAAATGAAAATTAACGTTAGCATAAGCCAACAACTGCAGTGAAGAATAAATAAATAAATAAAATCAAAGGAAATTGCGTGAAACTAATTGAGTATTGGGTGCAGCATTTGTGGATTATATCTAGGATTAGTTCTTGAATGAAATGGAAAACATCTGCCTTAAACAAAGACCTTAAAAAATTATGATGCTAAAGATCTTAATTATGAAAAATGCATCCAGAGATATTTTCACATATTTCCCAGTATAATTTGTATACTGATTTTCAGCGTGATATATTTAATGCATTCTTCCTAATAACCCACATCATATATCAGAGCATGTGTTTAGTATCGAGTCCTATTCAATAGATTAATATATTCTCATTCGGGGCATAAGTTCCCACTTGCTAATGCCGCTGCCGCAAATATTAATTAACGAATGCCATTTTGCGCAAATTGATTTCATGCCTCGTCGGCAGGGACGATTGGAGTTACGGTTCGCCAAGGGGAGATTCTGGCCTCTTCGCTTGAGATGTGCAATTGGCAGCGTGGCCACGTATCCGGAAATGTTGCAAAACGCCTTTAATTAAATTTAATTAATGCGCCAACAACTCAACGGATTATGATAATAAGCGCACACATAACGACGCCATTTACGGCACGCCCACATGTGCGACCGAAGCGAAGGCCTCAGGACCAAGGAAGGGGCCTGGGTTTGAAGCCCGGACGGAGGTGGAGGCCAGACGATGTACTCATCCTGTTTTCGGAGCTGCGACAGCGTAATGGCAGCGTCAACGAGCTGAGTCCTCGGCAGCGGAAACGGAAGCCCCGGCACCCAAATGGCTCATGTATGCAATAAAAGAAACTTTCGAAAACGTCAAAATGGCGTTCCAAAGATTGTCCCGTTGATGGGGGAATGTGGGTGAGGCTGGGTCCTGGGTTTCCTATTGGGTTCACGGCGGATGACGCCGCTCGCCATTCCGAGCACGTAGACGGGCCGGGCATAAGTTCACATTTGGATGCTGTTATTGGAAAAGTTTTCCTGCGTCGCTCAAACTGCCCCAAAAGGCGATCATCGACGCGATAAGGCAGTGCTTGGTATATATTTCTTATTTCATGTGCTCGGCGAGAACCATTTAATGCAAACTGTCCCCTGATTAATAAATATTCTATAATTAATACATGCAGAAAAGCAGTTCTGATTCAAACGTTTTTACAACTGCAGAAACTCTAATTTATTTCTTTTTCATTAATTTATAAAATGATTTGAAAATATTGGCCAGCTTTAAATGACGAACGCTATAACTTCAAGTACAAATATCGCATAAATATGTTATTTTTCAAGAAATTTTAATTAAAATGTGTTTTTATTTTATAATCACACATGGACTGTAGCTAGCGGTTCCCAGCGATCCATGATTTAAGCGCAGTGGAAAACCCATTCCTGGCATATGTTTTATTCATGTTTTATTCGACTGTGTATCCACCACTGCGCGATTCGGCAAATCCGCGGATGGCGTTAGTCGGCCGTGTAATTCTAATGCCAAATCGCACATAAACTCTGGCACTTTATGGCATTCAAATTCGTTGGCGGTCTGAGCCCGGCCGAAAAAGAATTACAGTATTTTGACAGGGCAAACAAAGCCGCAAACGCTGATCCTACTTTAAATTCCATTCCATCCCCGCGCCTGAAATTGTGGATGCTGCGGCATATGCGAGGCCTAATTACAGCGCATCGCAGATGTTGCCATCCGCGTCCTGGATTTCTGGATTTCAGACCGACAAAATGGCGGCCAATTACCGAGCGCGTTGCGTTTAATTGAAACATAATTTTGCATAAATAAAACAAGGCATAAAACACCCTGTTCGATGGCGTCCCCACCCCGGAGAATCCATTGCGAAGGGTGATTTTTATTCTAACAAGTGCGAAAAGGGTCCCAGTTCCAAAGCCAAGCCCAATCCCTATACCAATCCGTATCAGATGCGTTGGTATCTCTAACCATCCCCACTCCACAGATGTCACTTCTCCCAGCTCACAGCTCATTGCGAATGCTCAGGTTGATTTTATCCCCTGGCACTTTTTCATGCCTCCGCCGGAAGAGATTGGCCATGTCTCCGGGTAGGCCTTTATGGATATGGCTGATGCCTCTGCTGTTGTTGTCTGCTCTCCACCTTTATCTTTTGTTGCAAAATTGCACATCCCGCCGCGCTGCCACATCATAATTTATTAACACTGCGAAATGAGTTTTTGCCTTTTTTACCGTGTGCCCAACACTCGCCGGGCGCTGTTTAAAGCCCCTGGCGCTCGTTTATCACAATTTTCGCTTTTCAATTTCAATTTAAAGTGCGGCGGGGGAAATTGGAAAGTGGAGTTTTCAATTCGATTAATTGAAAATGGTGAACGGGAATTGGAAAAATGGCTGCTTAGACAAATGGGGTTCAGGTATCGGTCTGCTAAACAATCGTAGTTTTCAAGATACAATTTCAAGATAAAAACCGCACAAGGAAGAGAAACACCAAAAATGTTAGTTTTTAGTTTAAAAATAAAAATAGTTAAAAATAACGAGGATATTATGAAAGTATTTAATGATCCATTTCCGGTCCCATAATCGGTTTTAATATTAGAAATATTTGAGGATTCCTTTTTTTTTAAATGAGTCATAATCTTTGTCAACGTTTATAGAATTTTCAATTTGAATATTAAAATAATAAATGTACTGGGATAGTCAATTTTTTTCTATAAGTGTTTTTTGACCATGATTTTTATTTAAAAATATTAATAAATAAATCATAAATCGTAAGAAAAATATATTGTACCTATGTTTGTAAATTACCCAATCAAAAACATAATTTTTCCTATACAACGGCCATTGATATTTGCAAACATGTTCAACCCTCTCAAAAGAAGAAGGCACAGGAAACCAACAGACATATTACCATCCAGAAGTGAGAAATGTGAATCATCGCCATTTGCCCCGTCATTGTGCTGCTCTTATTGCGCTCATAAGACCCCATTGACATTAACACTAAATTTCAACTAAGCGATCTTCAATATATTATAATAATCCGCCAAGAAACCAACCGACAAATGTGCACCGCATTCAAATGGAACACAATCTTTCTAATACGAGCACCCCAGAGCCGAAAGCACCCCCAATCCCATAGACATCCACATCCGCCTAACCTTCCACCCCGAGTTCGACACTGGCACTTTCACAACGGCTACTTAGAGCTCCCTCGGATTCCGGGGACAAGGGAACTAGAACTGGAACTGAGACAGAAACTGAAACACGTTGCCAACATTGCAAATTTTTGTTGATTTAATAAAATTGCACCCACGAGACTAATTTATATGGAATGTTGGTAGCCGAGGAGAGAGGCCGAATTGGTTTCAGGTACAACGCAGCCATCCTTGTTGGCTGCACAGTGGGATTGATGGGGGGATTTTGGGGTATATAAATATATTTATCTAGTCTAGAAAATAAATTATTATAAATTATAAATTATTATAAATTTTTAGAGATACCTATAACCTAAAAAATAAATAAATAATTAATAAGGATGCGATATACTAAATTTTTTAAAGCCATTATCTTTTAAAATTACACATAAGATCTCGCAAAATAATTGTATTAATCACTGGTTGATTTGTTAAATTAAACTAAATTTCAGGCGACTGATAGGTATAAAATGACCTTCATTATATTTACATTTACGATATTTCCTCTTTACTAATTCAAAAACTATTTATAGTTACTTTTGGAAACTATCTCTGTAAATGGCCTACTAAAAAATATGTTTTTTGTCCTTGGCAACCCGCTAAACTGACTGATTGGACAGAAGGCTATTGTCCTTGATGGCCTTTCAAATAACCCATATCATGGCCCATCGAGTGGCATGTGATCACCATGCAAGGACCACTGTACCTTCTGGTCGGCCGCTCGGCTTCGTTGCCCTTCGCTTTCACGGTGGCTTGTTACATTTTCGGAACTTCTGTTATCATTTCGAATTAAAGTTGCCATCCCCGGCTCCCGGGGCTTTCACCTTGCTTTATCCGTTGGGTGGATTTGGCCACCCGCCACCATTTTGGGCGGGTTTGTGGGTGCTAGTGTGTCGCTGCCATTTGCTGATTTATATTGCATAATATTGCTGAGCTGAAAATTGCCTCGGTTATCGCCATCTCGTCGCTGGAGGAGCAGGGAGCGCAATTTGCCAACTGCTCTCGCAATAAACATTTCGCCCTGCACCGACTCCAATTGTTTTGATCTGCGGCAATTTACGGCGGCGTTTTTCCCGGGAAAACTCCAGCCCCTCCATATCTAATCCCCCGGCCGTTATCGATTCTGTTGTGCCAACTAACCGTTCTCATAATTTTTATGCGATCCGATGGCCTTTTTGAAGGCGACCGACCGACCGACCGCCTTCCTTTGCCAGCCACTTGAACAGATGTCAGCGCGAATTTCTTGACTTTCACCCAATACAATCATATTTAATAAGGAGTTTGGAGTTTCGGGGCCAGACTGTGAGATATTCGGTTACCTGGGCTGCGCAGCGAGGATGGCAAAGATACGAGGAGCGGCCGTGACGTATCTGTCAGATTACGGAAAGGTCGTAAAGTGTGGTGAGCGAGGATGACAACGAGACACGGCCATTGTGCTGCCTTCCACACAAACATGGCAGTTGGTTGGCCTGGCTCCCTCTACCCTTCACCTACCCCCACTCCCGAGAGCGAGAAGACCCTGACCCCTGACCCACCACTGGTTATAATTTTAATTGTCTGCCGTGGGCATTTTACATTTGAAAAACCATACCGCTTCGTACATACATAGATGCCCATATCCGCTGACTGGCTGGCAATTGAACGGCATTTACGACTGTAAACAGAAGATAAACTGTCGCCCATCCATCGGCAGTTCGGGTCCCAAGTGCTTCCTTGGGAACGCAACGCCTCTCGAATTTGATCCTGGCCAGCTTCTGTCTCTGTTTCTGTTCCTGTGCGAAGATCTCGGCCGGCACCTCGGCAATTTCCGCTATTTCCCAGCGCCAGCCATCACTGGCGACAGTTATGACTGCGGACGGCACATTAAACTGACTTTTACGGCGGTAAACAGTTCATAAAATGAACTCTCACGCTACTCGAAGATGCTTCTATGTCCGGGGATTTCATTACCGACGCGTGTGCCCCGGAGAAATTGCGCCATCGAAGTGCAATTTGTAAAATTAATCATTAGGAAGAGGGTCAATTTGATTACCCATGCCACTTATGCTTGCCTTAATTTTATTAAAATAACTTTGTTCAGTGTCTTGGATTTGACAAAGTTGGTTAGCAATCGATAGTTAATTACACCTCTCCTGATTTCCAAACATTTATATTTTACTAACGAGCGAGACCTAATGAAATCTAAAGGAAAATAATTTTATAGTAATTAATAACAACTCTAATTGACCTTTCAAACCACTGAATAAATATTTGATAATATGTATTCGTTTATGAAATTCTACATTTCTCTCCTCCTTTTTTTATTGCCTTGCTTACTTGCTATTTAGTTTAATTTATGCCAGGAATTCCCTTAGAATAAAAACAAAAGTATTTCTCTTTTAAAAATAATAAATAAAAATGCCTAATTACTAAGCTCGCTAACGCTTTTTACACTCTTCAAACTCATTTTCAAATTGAATATTATCGGTGTTTATTTTCCTTTCTTTGTATTTATTTTGATATGCAGATTACCTTTGAAAGAGATACAAAGAAAAGCACTAAACGGGACAGATATGGCGGCGGCTATTGCCCGGTTTCTATGGTTTCTATGGGTCGATGGAGCCGATTGAACGATATGCATGCATAATAGTCGGATAACTCTTTCACCCGAACCGATGGCAGGTTGATCTCGGCTCCGAGATAGAGTGACACCAGATTCCACGCATAGGTGGGATCTGCTCGGATTACGGGGCCCTGTCGGCGGAATCCCGTGCAATTCGAGCCGAGAATCTCCCGCATTTCGCTCCCAAGTCGGCCATCATGTGCATATTTTTATGTATCCACGCTTGGGCCTCTGGCCTCTCTACCTGTGCGTGTGATCCCAAAGATGCAATTTATCTTATTTGTAGCCCCTTTATGGGCCATCTTGCTTTTGGCCATTGTCTCGTCCGCTGGGGTCTTTTGTATTCGGTTTCCTCCCCTTCTCCTCTTTTCCCTGCATCGATTCTTGGGTCTCTGGCTATGCGCCTCCACGAGTTCGGTTTCGGTTTTAATTTAAAACGGAATGGTGATTCCGAAGATACGAGACCGCGGCGAAGACTCAGACCACATGCTTACATCGAGAAAAATCATTGGTATTATTTTTAGAATATAATAATCTAAATGATATGAAATTCAGAGTTTAAAAGCCATTTTTCCAAGGAGTTTCTATGAACTTAAGTCTTTAAACGTTTTAAGGTTGTAGTAATTTAGGTTGCATATATTATAAATGAAACAAAAATTACCACTGAATTTCCAAAAACAATTGGAATTTTTGTTCGTTCATAAATTTTGGAGTTATTATACCATTGCTGGGGTATTATAATTTCAGTCAGTATATATATTCTTGATCAGCACCAATAGCCGAGTTCATCTAGCCATGTCCGTCTGTCCGTTTCTATGCGAACTAGTCTCTCAGTTTTAAAGCTATCGCAATGAAACTTTCCCAAAAGTCTTCTTTCTATTACAGTAAGTACATTTGCCACTATATCTTATGGCTCCCGTAGAAATAATCTCAAAAAATATATAAAAACACATTGTAACTTTGCAGGAAGTAGGCGTTTTAATTTTGGACAATTTAATTTCAAAATTTTTATTAGGCAATAATATTTTTGGAATCCCAGGAACTTTGGGTACTTATTATAACTGAAAGGGTATATAAACATTGGCTTGTCGAATTGAACTTCCTTTCTTGTTTTTCATTTGTAATACTAAAATGAAACATTTTTTGTTCAGTGCACCCGCCTAAGCCTGCCCAACTCAGTGCCGAGTCCCCATCCGCTTACCCCTCACCATTCCCCATCCCCTCCCCCGCCCCTGACTCTGCGCGCTTCACTCGAAATGGAACGAATGACTTTGTCTGTGATAATTTATGGCCACAAACCGAAAACTTGCACCACAAACTGAAACCCAGACTCAACTTTGTGTCACTGCTGGCTCGGAAACGCGGTTCTCCTGGCCGTCCTTATATATATACAGATAAATGTATGGGAGTGTGTTGCCACAAAAGTTTTTGCCATGCGGTTTCGGATTACACTTCTTAACCCTTTCCATGCCTTCGCTTTGGAGGAAGCGGAGGAAGCGGTCGGGCTGGGAGTGCTCGTTTTCGAAATTCTGGGCAAAAGTTTTCCTGCGCTCGGCGCTCGAATTAATTAAAATTTTAAATCGCGTCTGTAACTGTTCCTGACGTGTCCGCGTCTCTGTTCGTGTGAGTCTGTATTCAATTCGGATTAAATTTAATTCAATTCCATATGCAAATGTCGCGCATGTTAGCTTGATTATGTGTTAATCTCATTGGGCCTTAAAGCCCCAAAGCCCCTGCCCCCGCCCCTCGATTTCGATTCTCTGCAGTGTTTTTATGGACCGCAACATGTCGTAGGCACAAATTTATCGCCGCCATTAATTGTAACATAAATTTATTTTATTTTAACATTTCGCATCGACGCAGTCGTTGTCGCCGTCTTTATCGAAGGCGCATTATACTTATAAGTCGGCATTTAGCCAGAAACGAGACCGAAACCGAAACAGAGAATCGAACTGCAAGGCCTGGCTCGAAATGGAAACTTGTTTCCGAGCCAACAACACTGAAAACCGTTGGCGGCTTTTATTTCAGCCAAACCGCCAATTGAATCATTTTTATGGGGCTCATTTAAAGCGCTGAGATACTCGCCCCACATCCCCAGCTGTCGTCTCGATTGGCCGTTGTAACTTAGCATCAGCATCCGACGGGTACAAATGGAGTTGGGCCGCAGAAACAGCCGAGGAAAGCAAAATGTCGTAGGAGCCATTAGCTTTATCTCTCCGGATAAGCCAAACTTGTTTGCATCTCTGCGGGCTTTTGTCTTCCAGCTCGGCACTGGGCACTTTCAATGCTTTATTGGACTCTGCGGGAAAACCTCATTCAAACGATTTGTCAATCAGCTTTTGAAAATAGAGTGGATAAAGTTTAAATCGACATTTCACATTTTACAAACACGTAAACTTATTTTATCAATTCTTAAATTAAACGGCAAAACAATTCCATATAAAAAATGTCGAATTGATATACAAAATCATCGAATAATAATGAAGGATTTTAGACTATTAAATTATATTTCATTTAAAAATTAATTTTCATATTTTAATAAATTACAAAAATAACTTTTTAAAATATCCAATGCGACCTCAGTCATTATCGATGGCATCGCTTCAGCCATATCTAATGGCAAAGCGGTTTTCAATATTCACATCCCGCTAGAACCAGTTTCAGATGAAGCAAGACATTGTATACATGGTTACTGAAATGGAAATAAACAATTTAAATTGACTTAAATTATTGAGGTACAAATTAAGTCGCAAAATTGAGCAAATGCAGTTCGCGCATTTTCAAGATACAATCAACGAAGCAATTCAAATGATTTTGTTTCTCGACTCCATATGGGTTTTATTTACATTTTATGGACACCGAGGTTATAATCGGACACATAAAGTGCACGTTTTGATGAGCTGATACATAATTCGGAAATATTAAAGGGGAGCACTTATTAACTCTTTTTTGCCAGGGAGTGCCCATCGCAAATTGAATTCCAAAGTAACTTAATGAAAACACCCGTGTTTCAAGTGTTGATAAGGGATATCTTAATTGACTCACTTCATGTTTTAAATTTAAAAAATTATATATTTCTTAAATACATGCTTTGAGTCTTGGATATTTAACGTAATTTTTCAGGATCAGCCCAATCGATCTTTGTTTTTAAGCTGAGCTTCCAAGCGATAATAAAAGAGACGGGCAATAGAACAGACATAAAATTTGTTTGTAGAGGTTTTATTGAATACATTTTTCGTTGTTTTTGCATGTCATATCTTCTTTCCCTGTAAAGAATTTTTAACGGTTTGACTTATTTACCATCACCATTTTAGATTATTTTCCCAAACCAGGAAATCGATCTTTAAAGTATTGTTTTCTCAACTTCCTTCTCCTACCCTCTTGTCCTATCCAGCTTCCCGTCTCTTATCCTATACATTTATTTCCTTCTCTATTCGTCCTTTTCAATTTATTGTTTAAATATTTGAATTTAGCCGCCAACTATTCTTCCACTTCCACAATCTTCGTATCGTTGCCAGATCGGGCTAAAATAGTCAGATTAAACTCGAAACACAGATGTCGCAATCGACGCAGACGCCCCTTTTGTCAGGTAGCTGTAGGGTGGAAAGACAATGATGTTTCTGCTACCGATCGAAAGAGGGCGCTCCTACGGGGGAGCATAACATTTTTGTGGAGGACGTTTATAAACGATAACATTTTTGTGGAGGACGTTTATAAACGTCCTCCACAAAAATGTTAAGTTTGCTAAAATTTTAGCGTAGCCTCAAACCTCTTCGCTCTATCTTATTTTTCGCCGCGAATTCGCCGCAAAACTAAAAAAAATTGGAGCAATTCTCCAAAATTTGAGAAATCTGGCCACTCCAGAGTTGAAATTTAAGTTTGAAAATGAGGAAGAAGAGGAAAATTGTGAGATCTGGCATCCTTGGTGAATTCGGGTAAATTCAAAAGGGAAGAAGAAGAGACACAAAGTGATTCGATTCAAGTGTTAGTTTTTCATCGCAATGCAAGGCTCAGCTGAGCGACATCCTACGGCAACTGGGGTACAGTCCCAAATGCCGTCTCTGGTGCTGCTCCAGGAGGAGAAGTCGGAGTACGAGGTAGAGGCAGTGGCGATGCGACTCCGACTTCCGGACTCCACGGTCCATCAGGATCACAGTGCGACCACCACCGGTATTCCGATTCGGAAGGTGCAAGAGGATCCTGCGGACCGTCTCCCCGTCCATCACGTTGGGCCAGTTGACGTGTATCCCGAGAATTGGGGACAATGTGGAGTTGGCTGGGAGGAGTCTGTCCAGTACCCTGCACCACTTGTCCTTCCCAGAAACTCTGGAGGACTTGGTGGCAGACAGGCGGCCGTTCTAGCTTCATATGGATGAGGTGCACATGGCAGAGGTAATGAAATTTATTATTATTTACATAATGGACTTATATATTACATATACAGTGGTACATACTTTTCTGTTTAAATAACAGTGCTACCAGACCGATAGAAATATAGGTCAGAAAGAATTGGTGGCATTGGCGCCACAATTCAAAAATTGGCACATGTTTACATTTTTTAAAATTTTGTTAAGTTTTTTACCAAAAAAAAATCATGTTTTCCGATATTTTATCGATGTTTGGCTTCAAAAACATCGGAAAAGCGATATTTTCCGCACCTCTAGTAAAAAGGGATGATGATAAATTGGCTATATTAAAGAAAATCGTTCTTACCTTTAATTCTAAAGTAATATTTCCAAAAAATTAACACGGAATTATGTATGTCATTGTTGAGGGGAATAGTTCATCCCAATTAATTATTTTTTAAAATGCCTTAGTAGCGAGATCCCCGTCCAAAGCCTCCACGGTATTCGAGGCGACCGGATCCTGGTCCCGCATCGCCCTTCTTGTCCGAATCACCATCGCGTGGAGCACGTCTGTAGGTCGATCTGTCCTCGTCGCTCTTGGAGGGTCCTCCGAATCCCCCTCCACGAGAACCTCCAGCTCCTGGAGCGAGTGGGACGCGTCAGAGTGGAGGGCACGATCTCGGGCGGCAAGTGCAGGTAGTTGCGCAGCTCCTCGATGCCCTCGTTGGTCAGGCACCAGTAGAAATGACGCCAGGCGAACTGCTCCTTGACCAAGCCGCGCGAATGAAGCGACTGCAGCGCCTTGATGACTTGCAGATTGGGAACTGTCTCCAGATCCGGGTGCATCAGGACGCGAGTGTCCTTTTTGGCCACGATTACTCCCTCCTTGAAGAGGTACTCGTAGATGGCGACGCGATTGTCCTTAGGAATGAACATGTTGGACTTATTTGGTTAAGACTCAGAACAATTATAGAGAGCCGAACTTATCTCGATGGTTTGCAAAGGATAATGTGACCTTTCCGAACTTTCGACTATTTCGTTTAGTATTATAGTATCGTAATTGCAATACTGTCTCTGAAATAATACCATACTTTGTTTGACCTATCGTTTTTAAACACTACTAAAATATATTCCTATTGGAATTTTAGAAATAAAGTTTTCAAGGTATTCCCTAAACTGTTGAATTGCTGAAATGTTGAATTTTGTACATGTTTCAAGTTCAGTAAAATTTAAAAATTCAACAAGAAATATTTTGGGTCGTTCCCTCAATTGCTGAAATTCTCTGTTGAATTTTCAACAATTCAGCAATTCAACAGTTAAGGGAATACCCAGTTTATATTTATTTCTAAAATTCAAATATGAATATATTTAAAACAGTCCGGCAACATTGAGATTCTTTAATTTTTTATTATATTTAAAAAATGTGAGTTGGAAAAATCAAAATTTCAAAAGAAAACATAAATGTAGATTGCATATAAAATTAAAAAACTCTTCTTCTGCATATCCCAACGAGTTCGTAATTAAATTGTCAAACGATTGGCATTTAAACCTAAAACGTTTAATTTTTAATACATTTTGGAAAAAATTGTGATATAACCCCTTTTTTTACCTGAAAGTGATGTGGAAAAAATTAAGTTTTTTTTACTGAGGCACTCTATTTAGCCCAATTATGACAAAAAAACGCTCTGAAAAATTCTCGTTTATGTCCAAGAGTCGATATCAATATTTTTTACAGAAAAACCCAGTATTTAGTCCAGAATAATTTTCAATCGATTGCCATTCAAACCAGAAACTTTAATTTTCGTAAATGTTTTTTCAAAAAAGCACGGGGTGTAACCTCCTGAATAGATTTAAGTATTAAGTAGTAAGCTAAACTACCTCTTAATTTAATGAAATAAAGTTCTCAGCGCATTACAAAACAGCAAGGTCAGGCGACTGCTGTTAATTAGCTCGAAAAAGAGACCTTTCCGCCCACTCAAAAATGTTGGCCCGAATCAGATGGGACGCGATAGTTAACCTGCTCGATCCGACGATAAATTTCAGTAGTCAACTTCATCATCGCGATGTCGGAGTGGTTTCTACCTGAACTAATGAACACAACACGGCAACTTCAACAGAACCGACAACAATGTCGCTGACACGTTGCAATGCTGGAAATTAATTATTGCGTGGAGGGGTTTTAAAAATGTCGCTGTCGCGATGTTCTGTGTTAATTTCGACCTTTGTCGTCCCCAAGTGCCGCTTACAAAATAAACTGAAAACGACTAACTAATGGCCCGAATTCTGCATTGGTCCAGGCCCAGATGGCCAACGGTCGACCGGAGGAGTGGCCCAAACGAGTTTGTTTCTCAGCTGTCTTCTTTTCAGGTCGTAAATCCATTTAACGATCCCCCGAATGGCATCGTTGCTCATGGGTTCTCTCTGGGCCATATTTGTTCGATTTCAGGCTAAGGTTTCGGCTAAGGCCACCCGGGAATGGAATTTAAATGAGATTGAGAGTAGCTATGAGAACGGGTTTAATGTCATTCTGTTGATTAAATATATTAAGCCAGTAGTAAGCAATTTAAAAATGGATGGAATTTAGTTCGTTTATTTAAAACTTGTCGGTAAGTAAGTAAAGTAAAAATAAGTAAAATGTAAAAGTAAGATTAAATGATTTTTAAGAAACATGAATCACCAATATTAATTATTTTGTTGCAGAAGTATTTTTAAATCTACATAAAATAAATTTTAAAAATTGTAAGATAAGGAAAGTAAAGAGTATTAATAAACTAATATAACAAATTATATAGTTTGCATTATGGTTTCGCCATTTATTATTTGTGGAACACACTTTCCCCAGAATGCGTTGGCTTTGCTAGGGAATTTAGAATAGCAATGGGGCAAATGCAGCCAAAGGATAATTCTCGTTTTAATTCGTTTCTGAATTGCACATTCGCCGGGGCATTAAAACGCCACCAAAAAAGAATCAACACGACATTTGCGCCACTTGAAAGCTGGGATGCTCCCGTGGTTTCCCGACTGCTCGGCCGGTGAGCACCAACTGGATCTTGATTAGAATTGTCAAATATTTATAAAAACAGGGCCGGGGGGGCCACGCCCACCTCAGCTGCCATCGCGAAGGCCGTACGTGAGCTCTGGGAATTTACATAGAACACAAATAAATGAAACTACAGTTAGTTGGCACGATTCGGGTTATGAAATTAACATTTCGAGGGGCCCACCCACACCCACCCACCACCACCACCACCCCTTTTCCCATTGCTGAGGCAGCACTTTCCACTTTCCACTTGGCCGCAACTGAAAATGCGAAAAGTCGACAAAAAGTCTAAAAAGTTTTCGTCCACATTCGGAGCTGCTGCGGAGCGGATCTCTCTGGCCAAACGAAATGAAATTTTCAGTTGACTTGCCACCAGCTCCACCCGAAAGCCGGGATGGGGAATTCTGCTGAGTTGCTTTTGCCTTCGCCTTTGCCAGGGACAGTGCAGTGGAGCCTGAAACTGAAACAGAAAAAGCAACTGGGAGCTGAAAAGAGCTGAACACGACGACGACGACAGTCGACACATTTAACGATTATTGCCGGCCATTAAAAATAACAAGCAAAACTTTTGCGCATAAAGCCGCTTCGGGGATTCATTCAACGGCGGGCGAAACTCCTTTGCCGAATCCTTTCTCGATTGCAATTGTTGATCCTTTCGCAACTGCTGGGACCTCAATTCGCTTTCGGTGCGCCTTTCGCCGGCAGTTTGCACTCCAATCGCCAAAGTTTCAATTTAATTGGAGGAGTGAGCGCTTTCCGAATTTGCCTAATCAAAAGGGATTTCCAAAAGATGCCTCAGTCAACCTTGACAGTAATAATAGGGAATTTTCGGGGAAAATGAAATGGGATGGCATGCTTTAAGATTTTTCAGGAGATTTTTATCTAAAGTTTGCAACGTTAAATGCTTATTTCAGTGGCGGAAAAAGGAGTTGGTTAATTTTTCATTTTAAGAACATTTTTTTGTTGCATACTCTTTGAATTCCAGATTTCTCTTCACAATTATTAGACACCAATTAGTTTTAGCTTTCTATTGGTGACCCCGATTTAATACTTGAACGATCATAAAAAACTTAAATGGCAAAATTCTCCTTTAAGTTTTTCCACATACCGCTTAGCCTGGAAAACATTTAACTTTCCCATATGTTCAGCGGACGGCTCCTCCCCTTTCGAGCCCTTCGTCGGAGGTTCATGCTCGATAAATGGCTCAGGCACTTGGCAATCGAATCACGTATCGTTCATGTTTGGTGATTATAAAGTTTTAATGAATACGCACCACTTGTCCCGCATGGCAATTGCCACGCCCACCAGGAGTTGTTCAGCATCCACATGTCCTCCCAGCGCCCCCCTTTCCTTTTTCCTTTCCCTTAAAAAAGCCACTGCAATGGCATTTATTTTTACAATGGTTCCGTGCTGCGTGCGACTCAAGGATATTAACACGTACGCAGGGTGTTCCATCGAAGCTGATGTGGGAGCATCCGATGTCCTGGCCAGGCATAAATATGAATGCCTTGCTCCAGCTCCACCTTTCCAAAAAGGAAAGGAATCTTGGGCATTTCGCTCCTTTCTTTTCAACCACTCGATTGGCTTGCGTGCGGTGCTTTTTTCAAATTTCCCAAATGATTTTGAGTACCTAATACTGACGCGTTGTCTTGGAGGAAGTCACTAAAACACGTTGTATCACCCTTAAAAATTATATGTAAAAATTCGGTAAACAAAAATAAAGGAATCTTGAATATGAAAATAAATGAAAGGAAAATTTCATTGTGTATAATAGTTCTTCTCTTAAAAAATATTCCAAATAAAAATATTCTAAATGTAGGGTTCTTTTAAGTTACATAGGAACACTGGTTTCAACTAGGAACGAAAAAACTGATTTTTTTATATTTTATAAAAATTAAAAATCATTGTTCGAGAAATTTTTTTGGTTTATTCAACATATTGAATTATTTAAAATATTTTTTACTTATATGAAAAGTAAATAATTCCTGGGTTAAAATGTTTGAAATCTCTCGCCTAAGTAAAGTCGATTTCAGTCCTCACGGCGGATATCTCCCCTTTATTATAGGATCCCAGACTCAGTCGCCCCTCACTTTATTGCACATTTTAATGGGCTCCAGCATAATAATTTCAATTTAAGCTCGAATATTTTTTCAACTGTATGCAATTTTAGATATTCCTCTCCGTAATTATATTTATGCAAATGCGCAGCGCACATGTGGGCGGTGGGTGGCCGGGGATATTGGGTTGAATATGCGTGCTTGGCAGCAGCTTCTGGGCAGAATATAATTTTCATTTTTAATATTCTCTTGCCTGCACGGAGTTTGTACATTAAATTTATTTATTGCCGCAAATATTGGATCGGATGCCGATGGCTCGGGTCTCTTGCCATTTGCATTATTGCGGCTCCTTTGCTCTGCTCCAGCCCCGCACACAGCTGCACACACATAGACTTGTCCAATATATATATTTAAATATTTAGTTTATATACGGATTTTCGAATAAATGGGAATTTATTGCAGATGTTCAGTTTTTTTTTTGAATGGGCGAAAGAAATTCAAATAAATATTACTAAGATTAAAATCAAACATTATTTAAGGCCAAGTCCCCTGGCCAAGACAATAAAGCAGTGGACGTAAGTAACCAACTTAAAGCCGGGAAATGGTTCAACTTGTTTCCATTTATTGGTCGAAGCCTCCTGCTTCTTCTAGGACAGCCCCTTTTCTTTGGGGAGGGGCTGAGTGGGAGGAGCTGCCTGTTGTTTGCTCAAATGGAATTTCCAAAGTCGTTTAGCTCCTTATTTTTCTCGTTTCGCCTTTCTTAAATGCCATTTTTTTCCATTTCGTGCGTTCGCATCCAGAGGCAGCTGCCGCCAACTCCGAGGCAGCCGGAAACTTCCTCTTCTCCGGGGTGGCTGTGCGGAATTCCTGAGTGCCGAAGCCCGATGGCGCAGGAGAAGATGGCTGGCTGGCTGCCATCGCATCGCATCGCCATCGTGCCGTTCGTGCGGCAACCCACCCCTAAAGGCGCCTTTCTTGGCCGTTTGTTTGCTTTTTGCCGCATTTCTTGGCAGCCAACTGTTTCCACACGGAAAAATAACATTAAGGATTATATTTTTAATTTATATTTTAAATCAGAACAAAATTAAATAATATTAGCTAAAATGTCAATTTAAAACTTTACAATGGAGAGCTACAAAGAAAATTATGTTATTAATGTATATTATCAAATTAAAGGTTATTATTAAATGTATAGTCCGATGTAAAAACCATGATAGAAAGTGCTTTTCTCGTTTTAAATGAATACATAAATATAATAGATATAATATTTTATTTTTTCGTATTTATTTATATTTATTGTATTTTATTTATTTAATAAGGCGTTGGATAAGGGTGAATACTTTTGACGTGGTAATATGGTTTAAGTGACAGAATTTTTACCATTTCATAAAGTATATTAATTAGTTGATTAATTAAAGTTTAGAATGTATTGTTATTTGTAGAGATATTTAAAAAATAATATTATTTGGTTAAGTTTTTCACAGTGCAGCTCCTCGGAGGCAGCATCGTCTTACGGTCTGAGATCGGATAGTTTGCTTAGGTTCATTTTCCGTGGGCGAACAAGTGGGTGGGGTTGTTTGGAGGTGGTGGTGTGCCAGGGGTGAACCAGGGGGTGGTGGAACGGCCATTGTTGCCAGAGTGTGCGGTCGTAAAGTAGATTTATTGGGAAGACGCGCGCGCTTCTTGGGGCGCACGTAGCCAGCGGATTCCATTTGGTCGGGAAGGAAATTGGGTTTGCTCTTCCATATCCCTGCCAACCAACCCCCCTCCCCCTGCGGCTTTGCCTCCCCCATCCCGCTGAATCCTCGACCTCGGCCCAGCAGCTTACTAAATTGCTTTTTCTGCTGGGGAGTCTCAAGAAAAATGACTTTGGCCGCTCGTACACACAGCCGCACTTTTCTATCTGCCGGGTGTGGGTGGGATATATATTCCTATATCACATTTCTCACATCTGAGACTAATGCGATTGCGTTTTTTGAGAGTTTTTCTAATTTGCATTTAATTTTTGCAGCTGTTACAGTTCTTCTCGCCGGGACTTTTCTAATTCCACTGTCTTCAAGTGGTTGGAAATTCAGAACGCGTTTTGCCTTTAGCTTAACGATGCTCTATATTGAAAGATAAACATTTGAAAAGCAGGATTAGACTCATTGCGGCATTTCGTAAGCAACAGGATGTTGTCGTTGGCAGGGAAATCCTTTAAAAAGTAGCTTAAGAATAGGTAAACAACATTTTGTTTTAATGGGTTCGGATTTTAAAGTCATTCATGATATTAAAGGTATAATTATTAAATTATTATGAAAGAATTTCAGGATTAAAAAATAAATGTAAAAGGTATTAAAAAAACAAAGTTAATGAAAGTAAATATTTAAGAATAATATTCCTTTTTTTTAATTTATTATTTAAATATTGCAAATACAATTTGTATTATATCCTTTTTTGTTATGAAGGTCATACTTTTTTCCATCTGCGTCCTTTAGACTTGCATTCTTTTACCTTACATCACTTGTGCCGTAGAAAATTCCAACTTAAAATCGGTAATGTAAGAGTCAAGGACGATTCATTGTTATGTCCATTTCTCCATGCCAAGATGCTCATTTTTTGCACTTATTAACCCACCGCAACGGATGCGGCCAGTAAAAATGCGACCAAGGTTAATTGCCAGGAGGATAAAAAGAGAACAGGGCACTTTGCAGATTTCATATTTCACGGTTATTATCATCAGCTTGGAAATTTGCACTTGGAGGGGCAGGAAAAAAACCAAACAGGTATGAGATGCAGTTAGGCAAGAAGGTCCTGGCTCGAAGGTTAAATCGAAATCCTTGTGCCTTGGCTAAGGGTAAAAAATACCCAAGACTGTGGGAGTGGAGTGTAAAAAGATGCACGAAATTATTCTTGGCATTTCCCACAAGAGCAATACAAGGAAATCGAATCCGAGCGAGGAGCAAGGACCAAGTACCTGGCCCGGTTCCACTTGCTTGCTTTTCAACTGCTTTTTGTTGTAGTTTTTTTCTCCGCTTGCCAGCAGCGTTCTTAATCTCGTTTATGACCTCGTATATCCTTGGCAGGGAGCGCAGCTCCCAAAAAGCCGGATGGGGTCGGATCCTTCGTCCTGCGGCGCCGGTACAACGCCCATTACAATAAACAACGAGGCGCTGGCGTCGCCATGCCGGGAGGATGGGGGCTGAAGGTCCTCCCTCCCATAACCCAGTTCCCACTTCCCGAATCCCCAATCCCAAACCCAATCCCGAATCCCGCCCCCCAAATCGCGTATCGTGCCCGTATCTTCGGATGTCCCTTCGCCATTTCCGTTGGCTGGCAGCGGCGAAAAAAAGGGAGAATTTGAGGGGGACAAGCTCTTTTTTCGCCGCCTTATCCTTTTGGGATTTTGCGCCATTAACGTGAATTGCTTTTTGGCCAAATTATGTATACCCCGTACACAGCAGCAGCCTCAGCGGCAGGAGCTTTAATGTTTTGTAAATTCACATAAGGAAACCATTATCACCTGAAATATGAAAGCAATTTTCATGCATCCTTTCGCACCACAGCGATTCTCCCTTCATCCCTTGGTTCGCTTTTCTTCGGATTCCCAAATTTGTGGGATCGATCGATTCGAACTGGAGAAAGCGTTCGTGATTGGACTAAATACTATGATCCTTTTACAGAAGTTATATACATTTGGGTCCACTCCACTTTGGGTCTATCAATCAAATAAAATTTAATTTTTAAAGATTTGAGATGTGAACAATGAAAAATGTCATATTTTTTTAAACAATATTTAAAACCATATATTGTTCATCCACAAAATTTAATTCAATTCAAGTCATATTATAAAACCAAAAGTAATAAACTATAATAACTAAGCTATATCTGAACTTTGCGCGGATCCACTCGGTGGAAAAATGAAAGGAATTTTGGTATTCAAAAAGTATGCAAAAAAAACAAGAGAGAACGCTATAGTCGGGTGCCCCGACAATCAGATACCCGTTACTCAGGTAAAGGGTGTGCGAGGGAGATGGAGATAGAAACTTTGAACACGCATAACTTTTTAACGAATGGTCCGATTTGAAAAATTTCTTCTACATTTCGATAGGTATTGATAAACACAATAAAACTGCATTTTTACTTTTCCGAAATATTGAAATTTTTAAAATCGTATATAAGCGATTGTGGGCGTTAGAGGGGGCGTGGCACCTTTTTGAAACAAACTTGCGCTGCGTAGGAACTCCTAGAATCTGCAGGCAAAATGCCAATCTTCTAGCTTTTATAGTTTCCGAGATCTCAGCGTTCATACAGACAGACGGACAGACAGACGGACAGACAGACGGACAGACGGACATGGCTAGATCGACTCGGCTAGTGATCCTGATCAAGAATATATATACTTTATGGGGTCGGAAACGCTTCCTTCTAGCTGTTACATACTTTTGCACGAATACAATATACCCTTTTACTCTACGAGTAACGGGTATAAAAATGGTTCTGATATCACCCCCCACAACAAAATTCTTTATCCGCCAATGATCTGAAAAGAGTGCAAAATAAATATTTAATAATTCCATAATATTGTAAATAATTTTGGATTAATCATTGTTATTCAAATACTGAAAGAAATACATTACTTATTTATTTTCCCTCGTGACTTATGTTGGCTTAGCCAACCAAACCAAAATTGTGTAATCAGTTGCCTCATTTCTTTTAAATTTTTGTGGTACTACCAGAAATTAGCTATAACCCGACGGCAAGCTGGAACAAAAGAGTCTTGAGATGCTCTGAGTCTGGAGTTTTTCGCTTGCCAGTCTGAGCTTTTTCCCACCCACAATCTCGGCCAAGAAGGCAGCCCGACGGCTGTTGTTGTCTAGCTGCCGGTTCAGCTTCTTTGGTGGCCACAAGCCGAAGACGATGACGATGGCGATGGCGATGAGGATGACGATGTCGTCGCAGTCTCGTTCTTGGCCATTGCTGGGAGCCATTTCGGTGGCCATAACAATTCTCGTAATACTTCGGGCATCGCCGACTAAACGATAATCGCGCGTAAATGCGCCACTAAAATCAATACGACGACTTGGAGCCACGTTCGTGGATTTGGACTCCGGTTTCACCTTCGTTGGCTGTGGACCTCAGCCATCTAGCCATCCTTTTCGCAGGAGCGCAGCCAAGGAGAAGTCTTCGCCCACGCAAATGGGCGGTTATGCACATGCGCTTCTTGGCAGCAGCTTCTTGTTGGCATTTATTTTTCTTTTTTCCCTCTTTCATGGCTTTCCACTTGGCCAGCGTCTCAAGGCGAAATGAAGTCGGTTCGCACACAAATTGAGTGTATTTCAGGGTTTATCAGATGCGAATTTATACAAACACATATGAGCACTTGATATTGTAGATCCTAAGTGGACCTTTAAATGGGGTTAACCTAAACATGGGTTTACTTGTTTCTTACATGATGAAAAATATTTTATAAATATTTAAATAAATATTATTCCCAGCGTTAATATGGGAAGTTATCAATCTGCCGATAAGAGCTTCAAATGTCATTTCAATTAGCGAATGCAGCTCATTACAATTCAATTCGAACTGCCTTTGTTCAAAGCGCACATTCGAATAATTAATTTTCCATTTCACTTTAAGAAATTATACATTTAAATTTCCCCCGAGAAGTGCATAATTAACGGCCGAGAAACCCAAGACGCGCCGAGTTGAACATTTTAATCAGCCTGTGCGACTGCGAGCACATGGCGGAGTCCTCCATTAATTTACGATCCGGCGGCATGGCGATCGGAGCTCCGAGATCCGAGATCGGAAGATCCCAGCGGGCAGGTAAGCAAAATGAGAAATTTATCAAATTTATTGGGGGGAATGAATTGAGATATAATTCAGGGGAATTACAAAGGCCCAGGACCAGCGAAGCCAGCCAAAATGGAGGCTTAAAACCCCAATAAATTAGCCAGGAAGAAGTCCGGGAAAGACAAAGACCCGAAGGCTCAGCCATTATATTTTTCCCGGCTCCCCGCTTCTGTCCGCCGACCGCACGCTGAGTCCGTAATTAAAAGTCGTAAACTATTTTTATGGTGCCTCGTATATTTGCCGCAGAATGTCAACCCCGATTTGCATGCGTCGCTCGTGGGAAGGTAAATACATATTTGTATAGCTGGCGGGACAGGTGAGCGGGGAGCTTCGGGTTGAATTCAATTAATTGCGGATAGATTGCGATCATCTCGATTGATCGCCGAGTGGTGCACTGTGCACTGTGAATCGGCACACTGGCAATCCAAAGTCCACAGATCAAGACGAACTAAATGGCGACCATCAGCTCCCCTCCTTCTCAACCATTTATCTCAATGAGACCTCTCATTAATTGGACTTTATGGCCGTCTAAATCATGTGACAAAATGCAAATTAATATTTATACTCGTACCCGAATACCACTGGAACCCGATTCCAGTTTGTGTTCGCCTTAGCGCAGCTTTCAGCGCACACAGCGCATAAATTCATAAATGTGCCAGCACCGCCAATGAATTTACAGTGTAAAACATAACTTTTAATTACGCGAGCAAGAAAAAGTGCGCAAAAACAGAAAATGTCGCCGCACAAGTTGCATAAATAAATAAATGCTTGATAATGCCAAAGACAATGTAGTCGCAGGGAAAGGAGGAAGCACTACGACGACTTAGGTTTGACTTTAAAAATGCTTTAAGAAGTAAGAACAACAAAATAATTGGAATTCGTTTCCGAATTTGTACAGGAAAATTTGAAACAAATTTCTTAGACCTAAGAAAAAATGGAAATAGCACATCCACCTTGAAAACTGTTAAGGGGCGTTTTTTAGTTGCCTAAATATGTAGATAAATAATTAAAAAAAAAAACCATAAAAGTTAATTCCTATAAAAATTAATACATTTCTTCCGATTCAATTTGAATCAAACAACGTAAATCCATATCTACTTTTGTCATAAGTTAAGGTTCTTTAAAATCTTAATGGTTTAAATTCTACCTTATTGGAATGTACTGTAATTAAATACTGTTCCCCACAAATTGACCTTACAGAAGCCACTTGAATTTATTAGAGACAATAACTAAGCATTCGAAGAGTCGCTGCTGGAAGTGAAGGTGATCGACGTGGGCCTGTTCATAATCCCTCCCATCCTCTGCTGGATCCGCGCCGAGGACAGGTTCCTGGTCTCGGGGATGTAGACCAGTGAGAAGAGCAGGATAAGCACCGCGATGATGGCGAACAGCAGGAACAGATACGGCTGGCACTTGATCTCGTGGCTCGCGAACCAGCAGACAACAAAAAAGGCAGTCAGCCAGTTGGCGGCACAGGCAATCGCACAGCCCACGGGTCGCATGGGCTTCAGAGTGAGCTCCACGTTGAGCAGCCAGGTGAGTGAGCCCACTCCGGCAATAAAGCTACCCACAAATAAGGATATGCAGACGAGGGCGACCCAGGGCAGGACGGTGGTTTCCATAAACATCCATATCTTGAAGTAAAGCCCCAAGAAGACGGACATGAAGAACATCACGGACGAGGAGTAGATCAGCAGCGGCCTTCGACCCACTCGATCCACCAGAAGGAAGCAGATGACAAACCCGGCAGTTATGCCCAAAGACAGTACTGATCCATATTCGCGCTGAACCTTCAGGCAGGTCAGCATATTCGGGCCATAGAAGCTGAAGATCAGGGCACCACACAGCTTCTGGAGCACGGCGAGCGCCAAGGTCCGAGAGAGACTCCTCCGTATTTTCTTATACTTGAAGCCCCCCAACGGTCCTTGGCGCACGTCCTGCTCACTCTGCGTGGGCTCCCGCATCAGCTGGTCGATCTCCTTTTGCGTTTCGTACTTCTTGCCCCGCAAGTATCGCAGTGAGGCCTCCGCCTTCGGGATGTTTCCCCGGTCCACGTAGTAAATCGGCGACTCCGGCATGAGGATCTGCAGCAGGCCCAGTGTTACAAGGCCCAGGTTCACAAAGTTAACCAGCCACATTTCCAGGAAAATGGACATTGTGAAGCTGTACAGGACGCCGCAAATGCAGGCCCCCTGGAAGATCACACCCATGGCGCCGCGTTGTTTCTTGGTACAGATCTCGGCACTGTAGATGGGAACCGCCACGCAATGGGCCCCACCGCACATTCCCAGGACAAAGCGACCGGCGTACAGCATATAGACACTCCCTCCGAAGGCGGTGAGGCACCAGCCCAGAGTATTCGGCAGCAGTTGGATGAGGATGGTGCGCTTACAGCCGCAGGATCGCACCATGTAGCCCATGGGGATGCACCACAGGGCCGCTCCCAGGGTCAGCAGGATGCAGACTATGTTCCATTCGGCCGCCGAGGGATGGAGGAAGTACGAGTGCTGCTGCATCACCGACTTCTCCACCGATCCCGACCAACCCAAGGCGATGCCGAAGAAGAAGGTTCCTATGTTGCTGTAGAAGGTGGCCTTGTAGAGGCCCACATTGCTGATGATGGGTGGGGGGACTGGACTAGGTATTTTTAGCGGCGGTTTTTTCCGATTCGAACTGGACCACCTGGATGTCTTGGGCGCCTCAATGGCAGGCGGCTGAGGTTCGGGGTCCGGTTCCGATTCCCGTTTCCTCCATTTCACCATTTCATCACTCTGCGGTTATTCCTCACCAAATGGTCAGCATTTATAATCAAACTTTAAATATAATTTTGGTAAGTGTAATTTAAGCAATAATCAAGAATAATTTCGTGTAGTCTACTTAGATTGAATGCTCTAAGATCTGAGGGATTTATTTTAAATACTTTTTGTTAGTTATTATAAAAAGTTAGGGTGCATTATATATTGTTTCATCTTTCGAGTACTTAAGGTCAGGAATTCATGTTATGATCTTGCAGAGTTCCGAACTTTATCTCTTAAATCTTTAACTTTTAGCCTTTAAATTTCATATATTTTAATTTCAGTTATTTTAAAATGGGTTATTTGCTGTACATTTATTTTGGAGTCTCCTCTACGTTAGTATAAAATGCGATGAATATCCAAAATGCGTTTAGAGACATTCTCCCCACATTTAGTAAGCCGCAATGTACGGCCAGTAATTACACAACTCATTATGCTATTCCCAGCAAAAATAGCCAAGGCCCATAACGAAAGAGGGGATTGTGGGCGTGCGATTTACAATATTGCATTTCCAAATCCCCCGTACCGTTCGGCTAAACTGGAAAAGGGACATCCAGTCGGCAATAAACTGGCATCTGCAAATATCTGTTCCCCTCAGAGTTTTGGGTGGGTATTTATTCCGGACTCGCATCCGTGTGGCTGTGTTTTGAATTTGTACGGGTATCTCTGGCCGGGTGTACTTCTGGCTAAGTGCAGATATTTATGCGTATTTGATAGCACTAATGGGCCATTAAATGCGTACGCAAATACACACACGTACCCGTTCGCAGATCCCGTAGATATATCTAAAGCGGGGAGCGTGTGTGGGTGCCAGGACGAAAATGTACCTAAGCGAATCTAAATGGCATCGGGGGCACCGAACATGCAAAATCATGTACTCGTAAATCTCCTTAATGCCAGCGGCCTCCGGACAAACTGAGACACCCGGGAAATGGCAGGAAAAGCGGAGGAGCAGGTGGGCGGGGGAGGTGGAGTGGGTGGTTGTGGGGTCGGTGTGGGGTTAAGCAGTTCCACACATCGCATGTTCCACACACGCATGGTGGATGCTTGTTTTACCCCCGACGGAAAAATGCGAAAACGGGTAGGGGATTTTCCGTAATGGAACTCGATATATACACGTATGTGTGCTCGGGTTCTGTGTGTGGGTGTAAGGTGCTTTCGAATACGTATTACGTAACTAACGAAAATTAACGTTAATAGCCCTGAGTATCAAAATAATGGCACTCGCCTGTTGGTCGCCCCTCTACAAGGCCGCTTTTCGGATTGGATGGGTCTGGGTCTCCCACTCTCCCCATCCAGAGACCGAAATAAATTTCAAAAACTCATTCCGGACTTGGGAAAAACGTGAAAATATTGTTACGACCTCTTTGGGTGCTGGGGTTCCTTGGTGTGCGAAAAATTCGGGGGAGCCACCTTCCTTTTCCTTATGGAACATTTCCCATCGAACTAAATTAGATTTTAGTCGCAGAATTACGATGCTCGAGCGGTTAATTGAGAAAAGTGAAGCAGCGATTTTTAATGATGTTGTGATTGCGGGTGGAAGGCGATGTGATGTGGGGTAATGTAGCTGGGAACGGGATGCTCATATGGTTTGGTTAATGGGCTTTTAAAGATATGTGCACAGAGAATATACGGAAATTAAGTCAATGAGCAATTTTAAGGGATATTTGTTGTGAAATTTTGGTAGGGTTTTGTGTATATTTATCTTAAACAAATATTATTATTATAATCTTATGCTAACTTATAGCTAAAACTGTAAGGTAACAAATGGTTTATTGTAGAGCTATGTCAGCTTAATTAAACTATTATAATTTTCTCTATTTAAACTATGTATTAATTTTCTCATATATAAAAGATGTGAGTTAATTCTTTATTTTGGTAAATCCATTTAAAAACCTAACCTTATAACATTTTAAGAAAGCTCCTTTAAATATCCACATGTGCAAAAACCTCTTGGCAACGCAATTCAGTTTTCAACGAAATTGAAATTTCGAACCACCAACCAAAAAACAGCACAAAAAAATAAGATACTTTATATAAAGGCCAACATTTTGTGAACTGGGTATGCGTGTATCGTTAATTTTTATTGGCGAGCTCTCGAGATCCCCTTTCGCATTGAAATCGAATGAAATTCAGTTGTTGGTCCTTGTTTGCTTGTTGCTGGCACTCATATCCGGACTTCAATGGCTGCCACTGCTGGGGGATTGGATCGGGAGGACGAAAACGCAATAAGCAGTTAAAAAATACTCGTAATTGCAGCGGGAGTCAAAGCCCCCGGAGACTGGCTCGCTGCATGCCTCATATGAGTTGCCATTGTTGCTTTTTTCCGGAACGTGCGCATCTCATCGACTCGGTTTCGATTCCGCCCCTCCTTTTCCCATTTCCCCTTCCGACGGAGGACAACGGCTGGAATGACACTCAGCGGACTCGTTCCGCCGGAAATTCATGAATAAGAAGATGAAATTGCCTGTACCGAAGCCTCATCTTAGCATATTTTTTCGATCTATCCAATCACAAGTTTCCCATTGAAGTTGGCCTATCTTTAAAAACTTTAAGGTATTTAAAGGAATTTAACATAGTTAAGTTATCTCGATTTAGTAAAATTTACGTATTATAATCATTACAGTTATTCTCTGACAACGAATATTAAAAAAAAATGGACTCTCTTCTGATATAATTTTCCGTGTAAAATAACGAAGGATTGCTGACCATATTTTAGGAGCAGATAGGTCTGGTGTATCTCGCATGATTCTAAATATAAGTTAACTATAGTCGAACATATTACAACATTTATAAAGATCTAAAATAATATATTGAGGATAATAATATTTTTTAAATGTATTTTACAGAATTTTTCAGACATTTAATAATATATATCATAACATATACATCATCTGATACGGATGATCGAAAAGTTCATTTAATTAAATGATAAAGTTGTAATTTCAAAGTTTGTGTTGCATACAACAAAATTGGAATATTTTTAAACCAGAATTGTAATGCTCTCTTAGAGCCATTCTTCCTATGGCATAGTATTTTTGCTTTCAGATAAAGCCGACTCAGTGGTCGACCATCTAGGATGGCTTTTCCATCCGCGGACCTTTCCGGCGTTCGCCAGTTTCTTTCCTTTTGTTCGTCTCGTTATTGCCGTAATATTGTTGGTCCGCGCGGGAGTCGCCTGTTGTTGCTGCTGCCGTCGCCCTTGTTTTTGTAGTTATAATGGGCTAGTGCCATTCTGGACGCTCGGCAGCGGCAAAAATGTTTCACAAATGGGTTCATATTTTGACGTTTAATGTAGCGAAAATGAAGCGGGGATTTATGGAATGCGCACGTTGCCCTCGCGAACGGTTGCCCATTTTCCCTTTTCCCTTTTTGCCATTTCCCCTCTGACCCGGCGGCCAATTTCGAAATGGAGAGTGCAAATCAAGAATCAATTGCATTATTAGAAGCGATTCGCAAAAGGGGTGGAGTGACTCTGTCTGGACATCTTGTCTGCTAGGTTAGATTCTCCCCGGTTCTTAAAGATTAAAACTCTGGCATATTTTGCACTAAGCTCGTAACCTGCCACCGGTGTCCTTAATGGCCAATAGCGGATGATGAAAACGCCATCGGTTGCGGGCCGAAGTTTGCCTAAAAATGGCTAATCGACTGCCTTGGGCACTTGAGGCCAGCAGTTACCAGGAACAGGAGCAGTTACCGCCGCCAAACCCTCCGTGGACCTCGGCCGCACGCCGGGGATCAAGTAAATTGCGAAAACTATGTGCAAGATGGCCTGTTATTGCAGCCGGAGCGCTTGTAATGATGACTCTAAGTGTCGTTTCCTTAAGTGTATTACCTATAAAAAATTTATACAAACATGCTGCCGACTTCGATACCATTTTCCCACCACCGAAGGGGCAAAACAGGGCCTCATCTGCCTGGCCTGCGATAAGGTGAGACAGAGCCGGAGCGTCTTGGCGATAAAATGCAACATTAAGTTGCTGATTTCAGCTACCCGCCCCTTTTTGGGCCACGGACCCATCTCTTGGCCTCGAGTGGCGGCAGTTCATTAGGGTAACATTGCAATTGGGTACGAAAAGGTTATCGAACGTGCCCGGGGTGTCGGTGTCGGGGTGTCTTAGTAGCAAACATGATGTTTGGTAAATATTAATTGGTCATTATGCATGCAAATGTCCCGAATCAATTCCTGAAGGGCAACGTCATGAAACAAATGAAATATGTAATGGGAATGGACTGGAAGATGGTTTCGGAAATTATCTGATTTATTTTTATGAATAATCTATTTGTATTTATTACGTGACATAATTATTATTTCAAAACAATTCTTAAGTAAAAAGAGATTTTTTTTGGAAAAATAGAATATTATATTAAACAATTTTGTGAGCTCCAAATTTTGAAAATAACTATATTTCTTTCGATTAACTTACAAATATTCTAAAGAAATTAAAATATGCTTCTTTTAAAAGTTTAATTAAAAGCTTTGCTCAAATTAATTCAGTATTGTACCTACTCTTATTAAAATGAGAAATTATAAATGCCTTGTAAATTGGAATATATAATGGCATAAATTCCACTGAGCGAACTGGATTCCCGGTGTCCTGTCTTTGTATCCTGCTGCGTGGAATCGCCAACCAGCGAAAGGGCGACCGCTCCCTTGGCGCTCGTAGTTTATGTTTACGTAGAAATTAAAATAAACGCCGCAATGAGATTTATTCAATGTTTGTATTAAGCTGCGCTGTCCAGGAAACGGGGAGCCCAAAGGGAGCACAGGGAGCAAAACCACCCGCCTGAATCGGCTGAAACCGGAGTTCCCGGCCATTCGGGGTGATATCCTTAATGGCCCAGCGAGTCGCGTTCTTTGTGCTCGCTCTTTTGCGAGAACAGGGTTGCTGAGTGGGTGGTTCAGTGGGTGGTGGGTGCTTGGGTGCTTTGGTCCTGCCACCGGATTTAAATTCTAATCTAACGGGGACAGCGCCGCTCGCAGCTCGAGCGTCCTGCGCCGGTTGCGCACTTATCCGGCATGGCGGTAATAGCTTTATCTGCCGACAGAATTATGGCCACTCTCCTGATTCATGATCCTTCGGCAGCGCAGGACCTTGGCTGAAAAGGGGGTGGTTGGACATTGTGAAGCTCAGACGTCGAGTTCAACACAGAAAAATGTGCCATGTATCGCTGATTTTGGTCTGCAAGTAGTGCTTTATACAGTGCGTGTCATTAAATTAGGGTCTTATTAAAATATTTTATATATTTTTATATTTGAATTTTTAAAACAAAGATTTTAAAATTTTATTAATTGAATATTTAAATAATTTTGTTTAAGCAAAATTTTAACAAATTTATTTTAAATACCATTTATAGTACAATTTAGCGACTAACATTTTGTAAAAAAAGCTATTTTCTCCAGCAGTAGTTCGCTAGATCCTTTAAAAAATTTAAAAATAATATTGTAACTTTCTGAATGGAAAAATGTATTTTGAGTAATATAATGTCTTGCCCCGAACTGTGGATTTTTCCGTAGTCGCCAGTTGATCGACTGTGCAGCTGAATGAATCTGAATGGGTGGCCGCCGCAGGAGGCTGCCTTCCAGCATCCGCATCTGTATCTACATGGCCGACAGGGCAGAGGAGGAAATCCTGTTCGCCATGCCAGAGACTCCAACGAACGACATGGAAAATCGATATCAACATGGCGGGCCGGCAGCAGCCACCCCGGAAAAATCCGGGCTCAGCTGGGGGATGTTTGTTTAATTTTCCGCAGTGCAAGTGATGAAAATCTATTGAATGTGCGGCCAAACTCCCGGAATCTCCGTTGGCGTCCTGTGAAAATATTTATTCAGTGCAGCGCCGAGTGAAACGGAAGTGCGATTGCCAGGCGACGACTGACTTCGATCCTAACTTCCAATCTGAACGCAGGCGATGCGGCATAGGACTTTTCGGAGGGATGGGCAGGACAGGCCGTGAATGACACGCACTCGCTTAAATTGACATTTAATGCCAATACAATGACAGTTATTTTAATTGTGTTTGGGTGCTGCGGCAATTTATGTTATGGCTGTAATTGTTATGGCCCAAGCAAAGTGTTTGGGGAGATGCTCTCCAGGAGTTGCTATTGATACGGATAAAGAGCTGTATCTGTGGTTCCACTTCCACCAGTTGAACTTATTTGAGAATATAAAATAATTTGATATCATTTGGGAATCTGTTATTTGGATTGTGAGGATTTTTTAAATGTTACGAAGAGTTATTTGTATAAATATTATAAATTTAATTGTTGTAAATATAATATAGACAAGCTCTTTAATATGTGGTATTTATTTTGATTATTTTCAGATCACTCGCCTTGAATTGATTTCAGTGAACAGTCTAAATATCCGTTGGATCGTAAAACTTCATTAAATGTACTATTTTTGTAAGAACGCATATACCCAAATATTGTAAAGTAAAAAATGTCAATAAAAAATCTTTGTTTATTTTAAGCTGTACTTCTTGTGATTTTTATTTGGGGCCCCGAACCCGTTTTAGGAACTTCGCTCCCGAGCTAAAAACAGGTTTTCCTGGCCATGGCAGATAGGCAGGTATCGTGGTCCCTAACTCGATTGGGTTCCACAGGCTTATTCCATCCACACTTTAAAGTCGAAATGCCAAGGGGCGGCGGGTTGGGGGAAGGGCGTGGCCCGCCCCATTGCGCCGCAGTGCGTCCACATGCCGCTAGATGGCGCGCGGGTCAATTTAGTGGAATTAATGGAATTGGAATTCATGGCGCGGAAATTGAATTTATGGCCCGAAGGCCGCCGTCCAATCGGCGCGAGGAAAATCCGGGGTCAGAGGGCACCCAGGGTACAGGGGCAGGGGCAATCGGCTTTTAATGCGCCATTGAACGCTTCGAAACTGTTTGCGATTTCCAGCATTGGCAAGTGCAACCAGAAACTCCGCAGTTTACCGAGTTCGGAAAACTTTTGCCGGCTCACAGGCAAGTTTACAACGGATAATGTCGCCGTTGGCCGTAAATAGCGACTGGGGCTCCGTAGTACGAGTAATTAAAAACACGTTTTGTCCTTTTGGGCCATTAAGGCGAAAGGGAGACCGCATTTCCCGCATGCCGCTGCCTGGGAAAAGTTCAAAATAAACTTCTGCGGCTAAACAAAGGGCCAAAAAGAGCACGCAGACACTCACACAGTCGCCAGTCCGTGATGTCAACTTTCGTGTTTGGATTCGCATTGCCATTTCTCCGCTTTTTTGTTGGGCTTTGTTTTGGCCTTTTGTTCCCATACGGACTCACCTTGCCAGCCAGTTGATTAACGCAGACGAATCACGAAACGGGCTCCCTTTATTTTTGGCCCGTCGTTAGTCATTTCGCTTCTGCCGGCGAACAAAAGGATTCGAAACTGGGATTTCAGCAGGCCAGGGATCGGTAGAAGGGGAATGTGAGTGTGCCGGGAAGATGGAGTCATCGGAGGGTTAGGCTTTAAGGCTGCCAATTGGGCTTTAGGTAACGCTAAACAGGGGAAAGTCAGGCCCAAACTTTGCTTAATTGCTGGGTGACTGAGCAACGAAAAGGTATGTTGTTAATAAACTTATAAATTAAATGTAGAATATGTCAAGACACGCATTAAAATGAGCACGGCATATATAATTTGAGCTTAGCTTTAACCTAGTAATCTTTGTAATATATCTGATTATATAATAATTTCATAAGAATATTTAAATTGATTTAAAGTAAGTTCTTTAATAAAATTGATTATAAAATCCACTGAAAAGTACTTTTGCACTGGACAACTAAATTTATGGCGGGAACTTGGCCAAGAAAATGGAATTTGGCCAAGTGTCCTATCCTCTTCGGCGAGAAGCCGCCTCCTTTCTCTTCCTGGAGCCGGGCCAAATTGTGCAAAGTTGCGAAACTTTGCTGAATTAATTTGTTAAACTCTGCTGATAAATGTGTTTATACGGAGGACCATTGGGCTGGGGCACAACCACAGGACCGCTAAGACCGCAATAAAGCCACATAAGCCCTGGACTGGCTGAGGCTAAAATCCAATCTCGCAAATCAGGTTGATAAAGCGCCGGCACGCAACCCTGCGACTTGAACCCTTTTTCAGCAGCCCATCAAGTCATATATGGCCGCCGTAAGCCGGCTTTAATTACGCCCCACCGAACCACTGAACCACTGGGCCACCGAACCACACGATTTCGCACCACCCGCACCAAAAACATGCGACACAATTAAGCATTCATGGCTCCTGGTGAGCTTAAATTTTGACATTTTCCTGTTTGCTTTCGGATGAGGCTGCGAAAGGTCCAAGGACCAAGGACCAAAGGACGGACCGAAGGACAACTGGGTCCGTAATCAGACACACGTCCTGTCCCTTCTCCCTGATCCCGGCGACCATTTTATAATGTGTGTATAGCAGCTTAGGGCACCCGGGAGACCCATTGCCAGCGGCACTAAACAATTTTATCATTTTTAATCATCAGAGTGGATTTTGGGGTGGTCGCCGTGTGCAGGACGACGGACCGGGATTAAAAACTCATATTAAGTTATTATCGGGATGGCATGTATGTATATGCTATATGTATGAAGGACCCCTCGTCCCCAAACTTCCACCCACTGGCGGTGGAAACTTCGAAACTCATGAAACTCCGGCGAATGTCAAAGAAACCTCGTGGCCAATAAAAATTCATTCCAACCAGACGATGTTTAAAACATTGTCTGCACTGGGGGCACAAAGGATTGCTGCCAAATTGGTCTCGAGGAGCGGAGGAGCGGAGGAGCGGGTTCCAGGCTCATGGTTAATGCATGATTTAATGCAATTCGGACCCGCTCGCACGCATTCTGCAGTCGGCGGCCAATTTGGCAGCGCATCAACACGCCATTTGGGAACTGGAATCGGCACACAGAGAAAAAAAAGTATTTTAACTTAGCTATTTCAACAAATTCCCGAAAAAAAGAACCGAAAATTATTTTTATGTTATATATTTATATTTATTTATTTATTAAAGTGTGCTGTTTAAAGATGATCTAGTTTCTTGTAACATTTTTTAATTTATAGCTTGAAGTTACAATTTCTTCTGTGGACTCGAAACCAGTGGTCCCACTGCAGCATCTCAACCTCGACCTGAGTATTGCACATGTTTCCATTAATGGCATTTCGCATCCTTGGTGGCAAATTGGAGGCAGCCTCGGTGGCCATAACTCTGCTGCTTAGCTGCCATTTATGGCCTGTCGAGAGTTGGCAGCCGAGATGCTCCATTGTTTCTGCTCCTCGTAAGTGAATTGCCGGTGCTCCTCGGGAGATTTCAGCCATTTAATGAGCTGCCATTGCACGGCAATGCGGCTCGTCAACAGACCAATGATGTAATGAATATCGGCATTACTAAACGGATTGAAATTGGCTGGTAAATAGGTAATCGGTGGGGTGCAGGCAATCCAATCAGGGGCTATTTAAAGATCCAGCAAGGATCGATGCATTAAATTAAAGTGTGGGAAGTTATGGTACGATCTTAAGTGGAAATCAGATGTTTTGTAAAAAGGAAATATACCGTTAAGGAACCCTTGTATAAATATTTGTTGGATTAACTTTCGATTTAAGATGGCAAGGGGATTATAAACCTCGGTATAGTAAAATATCATGTACTATATTAATTTGATATAAATATCAATATTAAGTCGGTTTCAAAGTAAAAAAGGAAAAATACAAAATAAATGTTCTTATTTTTATAACCGTTCACAAAATGTTTTCTATGTCAAATCGAGTTCCACAAAAATGCTCAAAAGTTATACAGTAAAGACAAGACAAGATTGTTTTTTCGTTATTATATGATCGTTATTATACTTATAAGTTTGCAGTAAACAACTAAGGAACATAATAAAACTGGAGTTTCAGCATTAGGCGATTTAACCCTTTAAGAATTTTGAAGCTCAGTCGGAAAGCAGGGATTTCTAAAGGTCCTCTTGCCGCCGTAGCCACAATCTCTATACGTGTAAAGTGAACTCAAGTCTTGCTCATCCAATTGCCCATTCTGCAGGCAAAGTAAAAGTTGGAAACGCAAATGCCGTAATTGCTACACGTATGGAATGGTATATTTTCCGGGTCCGGAACAACGCCAAAGCCATTAGGTGAGCACACTCTCGTCCGCAGAAGAAGTGCCTCTGCCTGTTGTGAGTCACAATTTTAGAATTAAAACCCGAAATGCATAAATTGCCGTTAACCGCAAGAAACTTTAGCCTTGGCTCGACTCCAGACTCCACCAACTCGCCTCCTGTCCCATCGCAATCTTCATCCTCATCCTCCGCCAGAGGAGCTGCTCCTCTGGGGAGAGCACAAAAAGTTGCTTAATTTAATGTTATTTGCGCTTTAGCATATAAAGAATTTTGTGTCTTAATCTTTTGACTCTGCGGCGAGCACGAGAGCCTCTGGAGGCTTTGAATATGCTAGTGCTATTTATGCACGGGACGTGAGTCCGAGCCTGCGCTCGTTCCACGGAAATGTATTTGTGCAGAGAGAGAAAAAATATTCTTAACAAAGTCTGTTAAATTGTAAATTACGAAATATTATATTTTGTCTGGGAATTTATTTTGAGAATTTATAACTTTATAAATCCTTGCTTATAAACACTTTGATTATGTTCTTTGGTACATCTTTTTAAAAGCTCCTAAAATAATATAATATTTTTTCTCTGTGTACCAGACTGATTGCAGCGCACATAGATACAACGTGGATGCTGCAGCGGTGTGCGAGTGTGTGATGAGCACAAAAAAGGGATGCAAATTTATTTCTTCATTTGCATATTTTAAGGAGCTCTCTGCGAAATATATTTTTTTCCACCATCTTCGCCGCCGTCGTCGTCTTTCCGATATTCATGCGCCTTTTGTGGACCCGGCCAAAACCCTTTCTGCCTTCGTCTGATGAAACTTTATGAACTTTGGCTCTGCGCTGCGAGTGAACTATAAATTTGCGAAGCTCCGCTGATTGCCATTGTTGTTTTCCCCTTATGTCAGCATGTAAATCGTATCTGTATCTCCTGCAATTGTGCGCAATCAGCGAAATTGTAACGCAGCTCGTTTCTCAGCCGGCTTCAATCCGGCGACCGATCCGCAGCTGATCCCGCCCAAAGGCATCGTAAATTCACCGTCATCCGCCATCAGTTCGAAAATGTTTTAATTAAATCTCCGCTCTGCCGATGCGCCGAGGCATCCATTTCTGGATCCTCATCGAGCCGCGTGGGAGTTGGCCTTAAAAATAATATAATGAATATTTATTTCGCTGGCGAAACGAGATTGCTGCCTGGCCTTACAATGGAAAACATCAGCGTCTTAATGTTAATATAGAAGTGTCTCAAGTTGTTTTTAATAATTAAGCATGGGTACTTGAGATTATTTTGTGCTTAATATTATTTTAATTTTTACTAAATGAAGAAAAAGACATGAATCACACCATCTGTTGTATCTGATCATTCGTGTTAAACCTTGCCACATCATTTACATTTGATTATAAGTTGGGCCAGGCAATAATACTTGCAAGTAAGTGAGCAGATAGCATCAGTTACACTTTTAGATACCAACTTCATGGATAATCATGGACTCCCAGGTAATTACAGTCACTACTTGTGCTTCAAGCAACTCGAATTATACAGGTGCACAGGTACGTAGATATTAACTTCGATACAAAGTCAGAAGTGTACATTGACTGAACTGTTATTACATGTGAATGCAATCGAAGAAGAAACAAGCTCCTCTTATAAGATCAACAAGCCTTCTTCAGATCTTACCCTATAATTATAATGCGTTTGTTTTGTAGCCATTTCCACGAACTAAATGTGAGGCTCACCATTACTTAAAGCTAGAAACAACAATCCCATTTAGCATGGTTCTACAATATTTCAACCCGATTTGGTTAAAGTACCAATCCCATGACATTTCCTTAGCCTCCCTTGGCTTCCACACTTTAAATTCTTTTATTCCCATTCAGCGAAATAAAAAACGAATCAGAATTGGAATAAAATTATGCGACAATCTGCCCAGGTTCTGGGATCCGCTCGACCTCGGCCATAAATCGCATTAGAATGCAGAGCAGATCCTTATTGATTCACTAATCGAATCGGCAATGGCGGGCGGAATGGCGACCCCTCGCAAATAACTCATTTAAGGCGCGGGCCGTGCGAGGAATCGAAAGCGATTATGCAAATGGCAACGCGGACGCCATGGGCATGGGTGGCGATTTTCGGGGGGAGTCCACAAGAGCAGCAGAGGCGGCCAGCAGAGGAAGACAACGCGTCACGCGCCGCATAAATATCTGCGAATGTTTCTAATAATAGTCGCCCAGACGGATATTAAGGAGGCCAAGGCATCAGCTGCATGGGAAGGAAATGCAAAGTGGAAATGGATATGCAGAACATTTGCGTTTTTAATTTGTCTGAAAGAATTTATTTAACACTCATGGCTGGCTCGAATCAAGGATTATTTATGAACGCCCCACCGAACAACTCACACAGGCAGAAATTCTCCCTGAAAAAATACAACAATATGCTAACAAAGATGTACTAATTTTTCTACATTTTAAGATTATTTACATTGATATTTTGTGACTTTTTTTCTCAAAAGGAATATTTGTTATACAAAATAGTTTGTTATTAAACTGCTATTTTACACTTTTGATTTTAAATAAATACCAGAAAACTTTCCCTGTGCACCATGTGGGACTGGCAAATTGAATCTCGCTTTGGTTTTAATTTCAGTTATTCTTTTCGCCTTTGTTTTTGCGCCGAAAGGACCATAAATAATAAAATTACTCATCCGCATTGCAATCTACTGATAAAAATATTTAATTGGCTTTTACTCGCACGGCAGCCGCTGCAGCTGAAAAATCGAATCCGAATCGCATTTTTGCTACCGCGCATAAATCGCGGCTGCGGCGATGCAAAGAGCCTGATAAATAATTTAATCGAAATTTTTCCGTGGCGCGGACACAGTGCAGTGCAGCGAGATAGGGACGAAAATGGAAAATGGAAAGCACGCACTTCATTTATTTTTAATTTACAATGACGCCGCTCCATGTCGGGAGCCCGGGGGGCGAGTTCTAGCCGCATCCTGGGGATCCGGCCATTCCGGGCGATCTCATCTTACAGCGCTGTTTTAGTTATTTTTATAACTAAATTATATACGCCTGGCCTGCCAGCCCACGGCCACTTGCTCCAGAGCCAGGGAGCAGTAAACCAGGTCCAGAATCTCAGATCCAAGACGCGGCAGCCGGGGACTCTCCTCCTTTTCCTGCTCGATTTATGGCGCACAAGGAGCGCGAAACCATAAACAGCTTTTATGGCGTTCTACTGGATTATTGCCAGCCAGCCAGTCGGTCGGTCCATGCCAAGCCCAAGCCCTAGTCCGGGCCAATCCCCAGATCCTTTTGATTTAGCCAGGCCAATAAATTGTGTGCCCCACATGCAATTGTTTCCCCATCTTCGGGGCCTCTCTTCAATTACCAGAGTACTCGGCTTGGACCATTCGCAAAACGTGGTGCAAATATTTGATCGTCCGATGCTCAGGGAAAAATGTGGAAAATCTAGGGGTCTAATGGATAAATCTTTGGAATTCGTTTTATACAATTACAAATTTGTTAATAGGCGGTGTCCTACCAAATTTCTTCTTAAAGGACTCTGCCTAAAAGCTTTATTTTTAGTGGGGTTTGTTCTTTGCTAGATAGAAATATTCTCATTTAAGTTCGACAATTAAGTATCAAAACCTTGCAATATTTTTAAGTAATTCTTAAAGTAAAGAAACTGATATTAAGTCAAGTCTAAAATCCTGTACGCCAAATTGGCTTCCTTTGGTTTTCTATTTCCATCAACTAAACACAAGTTAAGGCGTGTATTTATGAGCCAACCAATAAATATATGTATGAGCTAATCGATTTTTGCTTTTGTTTCTGGCCCAAAGTATTTCCTTATGTAAACGGAATTCATTTATTGGGAACGTTTGTGTTGGCCCGAGGAGCGGATAAACTTTTTTTTCGCCAAAGTTGTGGCGGGCCAGTTTGTGGCGACATTGTTGTTGTTGGCGGTATTGTTGTAGCTGTTCCTTGGCCCACCATCACCATCACCACCACCCCCCTGGGGTTTATTCATGACGCATAAATCTCGGCGGCAACACTTTATGCGAACACACAGCCACACCAGTGGAAAATCGGCAACCACACGCCATGTACTCCTCGTAAATTTCGTGAGTAACTTTTTTACGAAATTAAATCTTGTAACAACAACAGCCTACAACAGCATGTATACATGTATTTATTTATACGTAGGTATGTTTTTTTTCTCGTATTTATGTAATGGAGTTTGTTGAGCCGCTTGGACATCACACGGGGAAGAAATATCTTAAATATTTTAATGAAAATATTTTAATTCGCTGAAATCATAAATTGTATTTTTAATTTTTATAAACTTACACTTTCATCACAGTTCCATTTTTAGTTTTCAAGATATTAAAAGAACCCATTTTGTCTTTACTTTTTAAATATTTTGTAAGCCTATTTACATATGATCTTGATGTTGGGAATTTTAAGATGAAAGTATATTTTGTAAGGACTGTACATTTGAGGAGTTTTTAACCCATACTGCTTGCAAATGGCCCATTTTGATTATATCGAGGTGATTAATTTTTCTCTGTGGATCTAAGGCCAGAGTTTTCGGCGGCCCAAAACTGAAGCTGGCCAAACGAGGCTTCGAGGTGGGCGTTGTGGTTGTCGGTGGTGCGTCCGTCGGTGGGTGGGGTGCTGTCTTGGGCCAACGCGTGTTTATTGCCCTGCAGCCGGGGGCCAGAGATTTACAGGCCAGGCAGCCGGGCCGCATAAATCTGTCCACTCAGTTGTCCTGCTGCCGGCCAGAAGGGAATCGCAAAGGAGTGGAACTTCGAGCTGTGGAACTGTGGAATAGTGGGCGGACTGCCGGAGATACGAGGCTGCTCTAGGAGGATCAGGTTACCGGGGATGGATGGCGATTCGGTACTCGGGAGGGAGGTCACGCTGCCGAGGAGCCCAATGGATGCGGTCAGCTAATTGTTAATGCACTCGCCATTATGGCCGAGCGGCACTGGGCGAAAAGCAGCACGTGAATGTAAAATGCAATTTAATTACCCGCCATATATTTCACTTTAAGCATTTCAATGCAAATTGCCCGGCAATGCACCGCCGCCCGGGAAGGGGCCATATTAAATGTAATTATTTGGCACAAATTGCGTGTTTAGGATTAATTATGATACGGATAGGCTAATAACGCGGCCCGAAGTGCAAAAAAACCCATTTTCAAATTATGCGCCGTCGCTTTAAATGAGCTTTGATTGGCGGCCATCGGATAGGATATCGCATTAAAGTTAATACCACGCACCTAAATAATGCAGTCGCCATATGTGTAAATGGCTGTGCGTGATGGGAATTTAATTTAAGCCAGCTTGTTTTATTAGATTTAAAGTGTTGCCGACATGTAGGGGCTTTGAGCTTTTTAAACAAGTGTTTATTCGAGTTAACTAATAATAGATTGATGTTGGTTTGTTATTTGTAGGTATATTTGGTAATGTTTCTTTATAATCCCCTTTATATGCGATTTTTGAATATAAGAATAATTTGTAGGAATATTTCCTTAAAAATCCTCTCCTTTTGGTTTACTCTTAAACACCCACTGCTGCTGCAAAACTTGTAGTCAATAAATTTGCGACATTACCCAGCTGTTCTCCCCTTTCCATCGAACATGACACTACATAAAACAATTTTAATTACGCAAATGTTTTCATGTCCGTGTAAATTTCCATGTTCATGCAACGCCTGTTCTGAATGGCAGACATCCTGAATTTGGCTGGAGAACGAAGAGGAGGCAACCGAAATCGGTGGAGGGTCTAAATGCAGCTGGGATTGAGCCCAGTTAATGGGGGAGTTTAGGCAAAATTGAATAAAAAGAGTCCTTGAAGGATGCTCAAGGTAAGACTAGGACTTTCCCTAAGCAATCATTTAGCAGGTTATGTCATTTTGCACGGTCCAGCAAAATATGAAACAATCATAATTTTTTGCTATGGCTAATAAAAAACGGCGACCAAGGTCAGGTCAGGTTGCTCATTAAAAACATACAAGTGCAGCTGCTAATGAGTGATCTCTTGGCCGCTATATCTTCTATCCCTGTCTCTTTTTCGCCCTCGCAAAAAAGGTGAGCGACGGCACCTTTTTTAATGGCCGCCGGCGGTGATGACCTTGGTGCGAATTTTTAAGCGGAAAAAAGGCAACGCACACATTTTTTATGGCGCATTCCCGTTGCGTGGCGAACCGTTTCGGATTTGGTTTTTTACCATCGGAACAGCCTTTGGAAACTTATGATTTATGACGCTGGCCGTGTCCAAATCCGTCCAAGTGCCCACATCCGTGACCCTTTTGCATGCGGTCCAGGATCGTCGGCTGTTGTAGGATCTTCAGGGATCGGCGGCTGCTGTTTTGTAAACACTCAGTATGAGTTCCAATTCCCGGGCGCTTGGACGTTGCGGATCGGCTTAAAAAACGCATCGGGAGCGGCTATTTTCTGCTTGCCAGCAATACGAAATGAGTTAAAATGTGTGCAAAATATGAAAGGCCATAAATGGCATATGTGGCGTTTTCCATGGGAAAGTGTTAAGTGAAGTGCGTCGCAGGGATCGAAAGAGGTCCATGTGTTAAAGATGTGTTTGGTAAAAATAAGAGACGGAAAAGTCAAGGGGGTTAGGGACCATGGCATACCTGAATTGGATAAAAAAATCTATTGATTTAATGGTAAGTTTTATATAAGTTCTCCAAATCCCCCTTATTAGATCTTTTACTTCTTGAGAAGTTAAATACTAACTATTATTATTCTTTTATTAAAATTGTAAGATTTAAACACTTACTCGTTTTTTCTTTAATTAATTAAATAAATATAATGCAATACAAGGGGCAACCGCGCAATATTTAAGGTTAAACGATCATTTATTTCCCATTAAACAAAAAAGGACCCATTAGCTCCTCTTAAAATATTTTTAACTAAATTTCTTCACATCCGTCTCCCACTTAATTGAATTCAAAGGAAGCTGGCAGGGCTCCATAAAAACGGCAAGAGGCGAAAGGAGAATTCAAGAAGGGCCCAAGAAAATGGTTGAGATAAATCACAGACGAAAACCGCAGACATGCCTGCGCATCTCATCTGGGCAACATTTCTCGCGTCCCTATCTTTCCCCAGATTTTTCTCAGCGTTTTGAGTAATTCCGCGGAATAAACGATGAAGCAGCCGGACGGCCCCCGACCCCTGACGAAAAATCAGAAAAATAAACCCGCTCCAGGTACAAAAACAACGAGATCGGGCTGCGACAAATCTTGAGAGAGCAATAAACAACATGGTTGACAATCTTAAATCTTCCGACTTGCAGGCCATCCCACACAGATGCAGATACAGAGGGATACAGATACAAGCTCACAGATACGAATGCGAATGAATGTCGCAGCCATTATGGAACCCCTTGTTTTCGTAGCCTCTTTTCTGTTGTTTTTGTTGCCTCACTTCTTTTCCAAAACGACCAACACTATCACAACACCAATGCCAGTTTTCAGATTCAGACCCAGTAAATGTTGCGGTCATTGCTATGCCGGAATGCAACAACAACAAGAACAATGCCAGCGGAGCAGGGTTCAGGCCGCTTTAAAGGCTTGGCCGGTTCTGTCCCGATATGGCCCATAGGTAGGTAGAAAATGCCAAGGCACCCCTGCTCCCCGAACAAAAAAACCGTGGATTGCATAAAGAAATTTTTGAATGTTTAGTATAGAAAAAACATTTTAAAAAGTTCTACTTTTAAAAATATCAATATTTTAAAAAATAATCCTCTTAAAATCTTATAATAATTGCTATTGACTTTATTTTAGAAATAAATATTTTTTAAAAAATTCCCATCGACCATATTAAGCACTTTTTGAGTGGTTTGTAAACCTAAAATATTATTTTTCTTAATTTAATTAAATTGCTTTAAATTCACATTAGTCCTTTTCTTTTCAACCACAAATTGGTAGTTCCTTTCCACAGTAAATACGTGGGCTTGGACCAAGTTAGCAGTTGGCCTTTTGGCTTCGCGTTGAGTCTTTTTGGCCGCTTGGCCTGTTTGTTGTTTGTCTCCTTTATAGCTTCTTCTCGTACCCTTTATCGCTATCTCCGATTGCAGTTGGATTTTTCCCTGCTTTTTTATATTGCTTTTTTTTACTTTGGGGTCACATTTTCGTGCTTTGCAGGTAAGAGGAGCAAACGAAAAGCCTTTTCTTTGCTGGTGGTCGTTGCCATTCGAGATTCGTTTGCGGATATCGAGTGTCTGCCGCTTTCGCCCCCTTTAACCATTCTGCTTTTACTTTAACCTCTCGACAAGAACTAAGCCATCCAATAACTTGTAAAATAAGCACTCATCTGAGCCCGTAAATCATCTCTGAACTGGTTAACGACATTTTAAACACTCGGGAAATCAGGGCCCGACATAAAGATTCAATGAACAGTCGAGACATAAAAACCACAGACAACAAGCTCTCGAACAGAACAGAAGCGTTTGGCATTTGATGTTTATTTAATTTGCCGCAATTCATAACAATTTCGTTTACGACATTTTTACTACTCGACAAATGCCGTAAACAAAACACAGTGTCGATTTGCTCGATGCCCTCCTCTCCTTTTGGCCCCGGCACACGCTCAGGTTTTTATGGCTCCGTGTCCGTCGACTTGAATCAGCTCCTCGACAATTAAACGCCATCATCGAGTTGATTCGACGAAGGCGAAAGTGCAGTCAGCACCCCGGCGATTTACGGGCGTTTTATAGATCGTAAAAGCCGCTCTAACGGCCGGCCAGATGATTTTACGACGTGTTGAAATGCCACCAGGACGAGCTGTTCCAGCACTTGTCCCCTTGTTTTGGACCGAGTTGGATCGCATCGGATGCGGATGGGGATGTGGATCTGGTTCAAGTGCAGCGTCGTAAAAACTTCCTCCGTACTCCCGTGACTACTTGAAAGAGCCGTAAAAGGGCTATAAACAAAAGTGGCGCCCGAGGAGGACACCGCAAGTTGTCGGCCAGACTTACGTGTCGTTATCCGGGCGGATTGTGTGAGCGATTCGATTCTGATTTGATAAGGATAATTATGTCTGATCGCCATAAAAAGACAATCAAGGCAAGGAGGAAGGAAGGAGCATATGCCACGTAATTGGTCGGTTAAAGACAGCAGGCTTATGGGAAAGTGATGAGCAGGGATTATCGGCTTATAAATGGGATCAAGGACATATCACAAGATGCTACCCAAATTTAAAATAGCTATAAGTACTAAAACTATAACATTAAATTCCGATTCTAAAACCATCTATATAACTAGAATATTCTTCAGATGTTTATATATTTAATTTAAGCTTCAGTATTCATTTTCAACTCTTCTTTTTCTGTGTTCCACTAATAGATTCATTATTACGAATAACATTATTATACTGAAAATAATTATAAGTGATAATTATATTCCCTGCCAAATGTTCTTGAAAGTAATATGAAAAATATGCATTAAAAAATAAATTAAAAGCTTAGTTTGTTCTGCATCATGTGATGATTAACAAAGATTTTCATCAGAGATAGTCCTTATCGAAAGACCGAAAAAAGGCGAGTACACTAGCGGCTAATTGAAGTCTGGTAAAAACAACAAAGGGCCGCATTACTCGCGATATATGTAGCTTATCCATATCGTGCGCGGTATCCATTATTAAGGCAGCCGAAGACGTGTTGATGCACTGGGCCAGGAACCAGACATTTCAGACATTTCAGACAGTTCGGACAATGCAGAGCCAAAGACAGAGGGCCACGGACATTGAACAGCGAACAATTGAGCTAATGACGTGACTATGGACACTCGACGCACTGGCCGGTCATTTGGCAACAGAAAAAAAACCAGTCCCATTCCGATTTGGATGACCATTCCCATTACCATTTCCATTCCCATTCCCATACCGAAAGTCCCTGTCTGGCCGTGGTTCATTGTTATCATTCGAAATGGCAACGGCCAAACTTATGCGTCGAAAGTGTTGTTAAATTACGCCAAATTGCTTAATTTCAATAATGAAACGAACCGAACGGACACCGAACGGCAACCACTCAATGAAATTATAAATTTTCGGCCCAAATGATATGCAAAGAGCACTGAAAAGGCGGAATGATCCGTGATCGTGACGCCTCCTCCTTGTGTTTCTCATTCCGATTCCGAATCCGATTTCGAGTGTGTTTCCCCCGAATCGAACACACAGAACAAAATTTGTTATTCTTCAGAGATTTCTTGTATTGAAAACAGACTATTTCCGAACTTTCGATTTGAAATAATACCCATTTCTCATTGTTTTATTTGAAGTTTTTTATAACGTCTGTTTGTAATGCCTATTTTTTCCCTGTGTATACTTACTCGATCTCGTCCAGACGGCGGCTCGAGTTTTCCAATTTAATGGGCCCATTGAATCGGTCGTTAATGTTGCTTTTTATTTGGCCTTTTATTCGGTCCACTGTGTTTGTGGCTTTATTTCCCTCTGTTTTAGTCTCTTTTTCGGTTATTGTTGCTGCAGACTTACTCAATTGTGTTATTGTTTATTTATGCGAGCTTAAGTAATGCGCTGCAATTCCAATTTCAAAAGATAATTTCAAATTTACTGTCAAATAATTTATTAGACGAATGCCTCTCCACTGGTGAGCTACTTTGGCCGGAGCTTTATGGGGCTTCTTTGTTTGTTTGCTCTTCTGTTTGTGTGCCTCCCCAACAAAAACACTCTTACATTTTTGTGTGTTTTGGAAAAGATAAAAGCAGAGCCGCAACGAAAAGTTTTTATAAAGTTTTTCGGTATTATTTATGCGTTGGCCGACGGGGGCGTATACGTAATATTTTATAATTTCCGAGTTGGGGGGCAGAAACTAGTTGAACCGAACGACTTGTGATTTGACATGGCAGACAGCTTTGATGGCCCATCGATATCACTTTAAGGCGTCGAATGTCCACTTAATCAATTGCAATCTAGTAAAGCTTATTTTGTGTAGTAAATACCCGCATAAGAATGGGCGGTATTGGCAATAAACTCAAAACGCCTTAGATCACTTTGAATTTTTGAAGATAAAAGAGATTTTAAGTTGCAAATATTATTTATGTTACATAAAACGTTGCATTTAAGAAGTGATGTTTAATGTTTGATTTGAAGTTTTGGATAAAAAAAAACTATTTATTACTGCGTATAACGTATTATCGTATAACGATAATTATTTTAATATTAAATTTGTGATTGTTTATAATTGTTTATAGGCAAGAAATAATTGTTAATATTTTACTTAACTTTAATTAGCCTTAAAAAATTAAATTAAATTCTTGTTGAAAACATATAGTAAGCTAGGAAACTCGAGGAAAAGCTGTTAAGTAAATTAAAAACAATGGGAGAGCTTTCGTTGCCAATGCAGTATCAATAAATCGAATCCATCAACTGGAGTCCTTACTGAGCGTTTTGATTTCCCATGCGACAAGACCTCTTCCTTCTTTTTAGCCACTATAGGTCCGGTCCCTAGTTTATCATTATAAATTATGGACACTTTCGGGCTGACGCCATCAGAGTCGTTTTACTAAGTGCAGAATCGGCGGACCACGTCCTCCCGTGGGCCGGTGTCTATAGACGCATACTGTACAGATATAGTAGTTCCTGCCAGATCGAGAGACATTGCCCCGGCGGAGGCGGAGGCGTTCAACCCAGAGTGCTCCATGGCATGGCAATTGCGAGTGGACTGGTGACGTTTGCTGCCACTTTATCACGGCCGTGCATCATAATTTAGGCAGCCATTCCACCCACACTGCCGTGGCCAACAAAGAGACACTCTGACAGAGGTTGCAAATAATAAAATTCGTTGACATTCGGTGCGCTGACTAAGCAGCCAAGAGGCCGAGGACGTGTGCAAACCTGGCCAAGATGGCCCAGCGCGATAGCCACAAAACGCTGACCACGCCCACCCATCGACCCTCCGGGCACAGGGCCATTTCCTGCGACAACTTTTTGTGCTTAAACACTCGTATTAAGCATTAAGTATGAGCATATAATGGTTTTGTTTTCATTTTGCGACCCAAAAACTGTGAGCACTTTGCTCTGGCCCCATTGATTAAGTGGATCGATTGGCCGGCCAGCCTGGCAGCAACTGGCTATCAGCTCTTGGCCCAAAACACTGAAATTAGTTGGCATTTTAACACGAACACCTGACACTCGAGTCCGGCCAAGGCAGCAGCTTCCTCTCGTGATATGTGGAGTGGGCTGTGGTCTGAGTGGTGGGGGCTCTAGTTTCTCTTTAGTCAAATGGATTATATTACAGTCGGGGTGGTTGAGAAGTGCGGAGTGTGGAGCAGGGAGTACGTGGTCCACCATTATCGATGAGGCCTGACGCAGCAGCAAAACAAAATCACACTTCCAGAAAAACTTAAGGTTCACTTCATTTATTTAGTTAAGACAATTGTAGAGATTTAGCAGATTTTTAAGACCAAACAGTTTATATTTTTAAATCTTTATAAATATTCCTCATAGCGAAATTTGGCTGGTATTTAACTTAACCACAAGTATTTTTACGGATTTTATTGAAATAAAATCAAATAGTTCTTGAAACATTTGTGTTTATATATTCAAGACTTCGAGCGGAATTAAAATTAAATTTCTCCCAGTACATCAATGGGTTATTGATCGATAATTCCATTTAAGCAAATGTTCGCGTTGAGCACCAGAATTGTCCAAATTATATGTGTGTGGCCTCGGCACCGAGTATGAATTAAAAAAATGCCCAAGTTTCCTCAAAATCAACTCGATTGCAACTCTTTTTACCGAAACGCTGGTAATAACAGAGGCACCCGAGGGTTCAGGATCGGGGATCGGGATCTGGGGGTCCGAGGGGTCTATCAGTCCTGTGTGCGTTTGTCGCTGCCGCCAACTCATCAGAACCCAGCCCATCTTCATCTACATCCCATACACTGCCCATGAGGATCCCCAGCATCATCCGCATCCACATGCACAGGCACATCCAGAAGATGTATTTTCACTTAAACGTTTTACTCGGCTTATAATGGCTTTAATGACTTTAATGGCGTTCGGATAATTTGGCCGCCGGGCAGCTGCCCGGACTTCATCTCCATCCGAACTGCTCTTTCGTAATTGACGAAAGTAGATGGCCGCCGGTGAGATGCACATGCACATCCAGGATGCTCATGCGAAATGTATATAATTTGTAATTGTTGTTCCTCTTTAAAATGCACTCGGACTGCGGCTCGAATAATTGCAATGAGCAGTTGCAAAGTGATCGAAAACGAAATGAATGCAATTAAATCGAGTTTTCTCCGCAGGTTCATAAAGTGGTTGACCGATGAGGGAAAAGATTTTCTCACGAAAGATTTTTGAAATTATTTCTTTAGTGGCTTGCGATGTGGAATAATTAAAGAGAAACCCCGCCTTTTACGGACATGCCAACAACTTTTAATGAATCGATTTTCCCAATTTCTCTATTCTATTTATGGGGTTCCATTTTTCCAATACATAGCATCGGTCCACGTCATTCACCCGCCGCGATTGACCTTGAGACAACAAAAAATCCATTGAAGAGGACGGGCACTGTTCCGCGTAAATGGCAATTCGTAAAAAAAGACATAAAGAATACAGGTATGGCCAAAAAAACAGATACGAAAAACGTCGTCACACAGCGACACAAATCAAAAGGTGCAGCATAAAAAATGACATTGGGAAAACAGATAATTAAGCAAAGGAGAAAGAGGGGCAAGTGAAAATCGGGATGCCTGACCGGAGAAAAGGAGGGGGTGGAAATGCTGCTGCTGTCGAATGACAAGTCGCACATTTTCAAAGAAATTACCAAAAAATAATGGGAATAGACAAGAAAGAAAACATTGGAAGAGTCACATAAATTTACCGGGACACATCCATGAGCGGATCAGAATGGAGGAGTAGCTGGAGAACAGCTGGCGGGGGAAAATGGGATTGGAGAGGCGCTGATGGAGGGCCGGGAAATGAAAGGAAAACGTTCCAAAATTAGTCAAACCGGGCGAGTCAATTAAATCGAATGGGATGCCCGGCAGACGGAATTTATCGGATCGCTTATGGCGAAGCAGCTACTTAAAAACGCATTTGCCCGAGGGAAAATATTCTCTTAATATTTGTTTACGAAAACATTCTGAAATGTCGCATTGCAGAATTTACAAGCAGTCCCCCGGGGCGGCGGTCCCAAGCGACTTTTTAATTAAAATTCCGAATGCATCGGCGGTCGAAAAATGCTTTTATTATTTTAATTACCCATTTCGGACTCGGATGGCCCCGCAGCACTCAATATTAATTTCAGAAAAATAACTTTGCCGCCATTCCTTCTGCTGCTTCTGTTCATTATTGTCTCTCTTCCAAAACGAGTCTTTTGTTTGTTTTCCCGCCAGCTGGGTCCCGTAGCCCAGACCCCAAAAAAATCCCAAGTGTTTTCTCCACAAAAAAAGAACTCCGAAAAACAAAATAAAGCGCCAAACATTCAGAGGATAGATACGCATTTGTTCGACGTTCGATAAACATTTATTGGGCAATCCAATCACGGAACTCACGTCCCCGGGCCGTGACAGTTTCGTTAAAATGCTTTTTCTTTATCTGACTTATTTCTCTCCTTTCTGGTTTTATGCTGCCCGCTCTTTGAATTCCACAAGAATTATGTTTGTCTTATGAAAAAGTAACAAATAAACCATTTTTGTATGCGAATCGTATAGCTCAAGCAAGACTCGCAATGAAATCGAAACTGAATTCGAACAAATTATGGAGTTATTCAGTTGATATGGTTTTTTTGCGGCAGTTATTTATAATCTTTAAGAAAACATTTTTATAGAGGATACGAAATTGGATCATTTTAAATGCTCGATATATCAGAGCTCAAAACGGTTATCAAACAAAGTCTCCTTAGGGAGTATAAACCTGCTTATCAATTCAGGCACATTTGTAATAAGTGAAATTGATTCGCCAGAAACTGAAGATAAAAAGAATATTTTAAAAAACCTACAATGTTCTTTCTTAGTTTAAAAATTATAATTAAAAATTTATTATGTAACCCCGATTATTTAAACCATATAATGTATTTTACTTGGCCTTTATATCGCCTTAAAAAATTATCCATGTTATAAAATTTATATTAATTTCGCTCTTTACCACCCCCTTTATAACAATATTTCCCATGTGTTTGTGTGCATGGGGTCAAAATTAAGACAAAGAAGAAGACGAAGAAACATGAAGACGGTGATTAGAGCCATAATCTTCTCTTCCCCGGGGCAATTTGTCACCGCAAGGCACTGGGCCACTAAAAATCATTTAAGGAGAAATAAAAATATTTTTTACGGCCCTTTTATAGTTGTTGCAACAATCTAATAACAATCCAAATAATTATCCAAACAAGCGACGGCAAACGTCAAAGTGGAAACCCCAGAAAATACGAAATACGAATACGAACCCGAGAAATAAGAAGAAGAAGCGGCGGAAGAACGCACTCAAAATCCGAAAATGAGCCATAAAACCCCAGCGCCAAATGCTACTGCTCTCTAGGCCACGCCCCCTTCACACGGAAGCCATAACGGCAGAGCCAAAGTGCCGATAACTCAAAAAGAGAGAGGGCTATCAAGAGTCGTGCATGTGTTCGAGCGAGATGCAGCTAGGGCTGGCATGGGCGCGCGAGCGAGAGGGCTGCGCGCACCATAATGGCTGCGCCATAAGAAGAGAGCGGCCAGAGCGAGATGGCTGTCCCTCTCTCTCTCCCTCATGGCACGACGCCACGTGTCGCTCTCGCATTAAGACAAGTAAATCGGCCGTTGAGCATAATCGATACGCAGCTCTTCGTGAGAATGGCTTTTCTCACGCTCTCCGCAGTCGCAGAGCAGCGCAGCCGCCGCCTCTGCCGTCGTCGTCGCCATAACTGTCGTTCGTAATGGCCGTTTTAAGTGCGACTGAGATGGCCTCATAATCGTTTGCTGAATGTGGCTCAATTGTCTGCCGCTCTCTGTTTCCCTGCTCTCTCGTGCTCTCTCTCTTTCGCTCTTTGTGCTTGCCCATGTTTGCTTATTAATTAGTATTGATTTAATTGCCCAGTGAACATTTGGCGGCCCGAAGAAAAGCCTCTGGAAATGGGAAAAGCTCTCTTTTGACCCGCTCTCTTTCGCACTTTTTTTGCAAGAGCGAGAGGAGAGAGCAGCTAAAAAAGAGCGCGCGCATCTTCCCATATCGCACGGCTGTTAGAAGGGGACATAAAATGTGCCAGGCAGTTAAAATGTAGATTTAAGTAAGTGGAAACGAGATCGTTACGTTGGCGCATAAAAATAAAAATCATTGTGCTCGGGCACTGATTGAAAAAAAAGAAGCGGAAAACGTGAGAGAGAGCGCCAAGGCAACAGGCGAACTTCCACTCAAAGGAAAGCGACGGGAAAAGCGAGTGGAAAAGCGAGAGCAGCGAACATGTTGCGAGTGCTTTCCATATCAATCAGAAATCACCTTAAACTGGTTTTTCCACCGCCTCTTCCCTTTCCTTTTCCGCTCTCTTGAAATTCATCGCTTCTTGTTGCTCGCCGCTTTTTAAGATTCTTTTCATTTTCGTTTTATGGTTTTTATGGGTTTTATGCGGGTCTTTATGACTTTTATGGGGTTTAGTGCGTGCCAAAAACAAGAAAAACAAAATATACACAGCCCCTCAAAAGCAACAACTTTTAATTGAATAATGCCGGCGTCGGGCAATCGTTGTTGTTGTTTTTGAGGTCTAAAGGCGTCGGTAATTAGCCAGAGATAAACATTTAATTGGCAAATTCAAAATTGGAAATTGCCGTGAAGTCCACCCGACTGCCGACTTGCCCATTTTCCAATTTCCCTAGCCATATGCATTCTAATTGGGTCAAAGAACCCGAAAATACGACTCGTTTCTTCCGCGGCGCCACGCTTCTTGGGTGGCACTTTCTGGATGGGGTTTTGAAATATTGCAACATGAAAAAAATTGTAACCCCCTTGGTAAATTGGTATTTCTATCATGATCCAAAATTAAATTAAATTTGTTCAGCAATAATAAATTTAAAAAATGGTTGTAGTGTTGAGTAGTTTTTAGTTTTTGATGATTTAAATAATTTTGATATTTTATTGGGATGAGAATATGTTTGCTAGAAATTTTAAAGGAATTTTTTTTGAAATTTTCATAGCCAATTAAATTATAGGGATGACACGGCGTATGAGTGATAACATGTTTTTTTAACTAGTCTACAATTTTCTTTTCCTTTTTATGGTATTTCTTATAAGCACCGAAGTGCCTATAGGAGTAATAGTATTCCGGCATGTATTTAAAATACAACATTGTATCTCTTAGCGAAGGGAAACCCAATGAAATACCCGCTTACATATTACCTCAAGTAATTATTGTTTTCAAGAGCCTGTTTCCCATTATGCACTTGCAAGTTTTGCGGTCGCGGAAAAGGTAAATTGATAAATTATAAAAAGGAAACTTAATAATATAAATATGTCGGGCCGCAACCTGTCGCATCGGCTCACAACTCTGGCGGTAATTGGCAAACTGGAGGCACTGGCCGCAGTTAATGGCAGTTTTTAATATCCTGACCCTCTTGCTGGGCTTTTTTTCGATGCGAAGGGGAGGGAGCGATCGGGAAGTGAGTGTAAACACGACATGAAATGTTGCACGGCCACTTGGCCACCTCGAAGTGGCTCGAACGGAGATCCAGGCCCCCTGGTGGCACGCTACTCCTTTTGGTTTTCCTGCAAAGGATGGAATTTATGACGAGGGCTGAGGGACTGTGTAATTGCCACGCAATGCTGCATCCGCATCCGCACACAGTTTTCAATTTACAAAAATTAAAAAAAAAAAAGAAAATATGAGTTGTACGGCGGTGGAAAAACAAACAAGGTGCCAGGTCCCTTTGGCACGGCACGTCCATTCGACGGACACATGTGGATCGCCGGCGTGGAATGTCCTTTTAATGGACTCGGCACTCTCACACTGCGCCGCATCCTTTCGCCGCGTGTGCCGCGCTGTTTGATTGCCGTGAATAGCTGGCTGCAGGATTTTATCCCTTCCTTTCTCTTCCCCTTAGCCCTTTGTTACATCAACGCAGATGTCATATATTTCCCATAGTCCTGCAGGGCAATTATGACACGGTAAAAGCACTCGGACAACAGCTGACCAGCTGGCCGATCCTTTACGGTCCGAACTCTGAAAGAAATGGGAGGGGAGTTCCACAATACAATCGATTTGGTCATTTTGGGATTTCCTTTAATTAACAGTATTTAAGTCTGCCGTGCCATTATATGATTTACCTAATAAAAAAATGTAAGACACTTAATATTAGTATTAGTCATTTTATAATGATACCAAATATATCTTGAAACTTAACTTAATATAAAGCCTTTGAATAAGTTTTTTAAGCATTTTTGCACAATTTTCTCCTTTAAAATTAATATAATTTATTTAATCATATAACTTATTGCAACCTAAACTATGCAATCACAAAGATATACGACATTGACTTAGCTTTGCCCTATAAATATTCTAAGAGCATCCTAAAACGCCACTAAACGTCGCCAGAAGTTGTCTTGAAAAAAAGCGAGGAGAAGAGCTTTATGGTGCCTTCAAAGTGCTACGGATGATGCATGGTACAGTTAAGCCAAGAGGTCGAGAGTGGCTCTGGAGGACCAAGTGTCACTGGCAACCCCCCGAAAGCCCCCCCGAGACGCCCATGGGTCCACAGATGCGATGGCGGGGCGTCAAATGTGACGCTGAATTTATTACGGGGGCTTTATTTATGCGCTTATCGCGTTGCCAGTGCCGGCCTTAGCACGTTGTCAAGTGTTTATCTTGGCCTCGGACCCGGACCCCGGGCCCCGGACCCCAAACCGATCCCCAAGCCCCATCCACAACCCGTACCCATCGGGGCCCAAAACCAGATCCCCGGCCAGACCGAAATGAAATACCAAAAAGCTTAAAATTGAATTTATGACTGCACCTAAATCATGCGTCGAAAAAACAACACAACTTACGAATATGCGAGTGTTTTTGGGCGCAGAGTTGGTTGTTTTTGAATGAGCCAGTCGCATGATTTAGGGCCACCGACTCGCTGTCGGGAAATTTAAATAATAAATATTCCATAGTTACACAAACGCACAAAGCCAGAAAATGGTGGCCCAGGCCCAATTTCGATTCAGAGAATCCAAAACAATTCGTAAAATATTCAAAGCGAGCGCGACTAAATCAAAACGCTGTCGAAATAAAACGTTTGAAAATTGAATTGGCCCGGGCGAAATTGAAAAGCATTTGTAACGGAAATGAAAATCGTTCGAGGGTGGAACCGAACAAAACTCGATTCACTCTGACTCTGAATTTAAATTAAGAAATTTATCTTTTCAATGGCCTCTCTGTGTGATTGTGTGTGTGAGCGTCTTTGTTGTTGGCCCAATGTAATTTTTTTTCGAGCATCTCCCACCTTTTTGGGTCCATAAAACTAAATGAATTCCATTCCTTTGTTTTGGCAAACGATTTCGCTGCGAGTTCTAAGATTGCCATCGAACGAAACTTGATATCCAATACATTGTTTGTTTTTTACTCAAATTTATTTGCGCTGAAAACGAGTCTCATGAAGTTATTAAAATTAGCCCGAGAGATATATTTAATCGCGCCGTTTTGCACCTCTTCTAACAATTTGTACTCGAGCGGAGAGCAACGATTTCGAGCGGTTCGAAATGGCTTTTATGGCCGCCTTCATGGCTAATAAAAATTTGCATTGTTCGGCCGGCAAGTATGTTTTTTTTGCTGTTAGTCCAAACCAGATCGGTTGTGGCCAAGTCAGCCGCTTTCATAAATTAGCAAACCAACTGCCCCGGGAATTTGCATACGAAATTACGCTTCTTAAAGATAAATACCTTAAATTGGTTGTTATTTAGAAGACCATCACATAAATTCGAAAAGCAAATAATGCCATTTGTCAATGGGATTACGAATTTGGGGCTGCAATATTTTCACAGTTTTTATTGTTCCCTGCGCATCTGAAATGAGTCGATTCGACAATTTGTCGTTAAAAAGTAATGAAATCATGCGCTAATGAATAATCCTTTCACTTAATGTGGAGTTTTATATTTCAGTGGGCTGTGTTTAGTCGATTTATTCAAGTTCGTTGGGAATTGTATGATATTATTTAGGACTGTATGAATTTCGGTTAACAACCTATAAATATACTTGAAAATGTGATTTTAGTTCACTTACTTATTGTAAGGGGTAAATCCTTTTAGCAGACTATCTCAAGTTATCCCAGAGCCCATTTAACACTTTCCATTTAATTTTCAATTACAGAGCACTCACACAGCAAATAAATTGTCCTGCCGTCCGATTTCCAACCCCAGGATACCGTATATTACACAACTCCCGAGGGCTGTTCTCCACTTTTGGGAACATTAGAAATTCAGAACGCGTTGAGGTGAGTCCACATGTACATGTACCATGTATTATATGTACATATGTTGCGCATTATTTATGGGAGCTTCGGAGTCTCGGAGTCCGTAATCAAAACTGGGACTCAGATGCTGGTGATATGCGAAGCGGGGAAGTGTGTCAGTGGGCTGAAGGATATATTTGGGCCAGTTGGACAGAAGGCGAAGCCCTCGGCCAATTTGTGCCATGTGTGTGCGACGTGTCCCTTTCGCCGCTCGAGTGGCACAAATGAAAGGGCCAAAACAGAGGGCAAAAACCAGATACTCAGATACCCAGATACCCAGATACACCGTTCCACAACTGACCGCCGGCCAATGACCGGAGCGGCCAGCAAAAGGCCTGAATTCCAGCTCGGGCAGCTCATTTGCATTTTTTCAGGAGCGGAGACAGGGAAAGTGTTTTCAAACTGCCACTCTATGTCCTTCTTTTTCTCCTGTCTTTGTGTGTTTTTTAATTTCAGCTCGCCAGTTGGTCTGTTGGTTTTTCTAATTAACGAAGGAATTTTCCATTTCGAAAGTTTCATTCTTTTTTTGTGTTATTTATCGTTTTTGAAGCAGTCGGTGGGGTTGGTAAGGTTTCGTCTATTGGTGGATGAATTATGCCTAAACAGCGATAGTCATCTAATTAAATGAGTTATGGCGCCGGCATAACGCCGAGTATTTCGCTTTCGGATAAGCGTTTGCCGCCTAATCCCGCCTCGGGGCCAAAACCCAAGGCCCACAACCAGAACCAAAATCGGGCCCACAGATAGTAATATAGTCCGACTTGGGCTCAGGGGATTTATGAGCTCGCATTTTGCATAGTTTGAAATGGCACCGAGCCCGAACTTGTACACCATTCATTTTCCCGGCCACAAATCTCTCGTTTTGCATTCGGCGGCCATGAATCATCACTAAAGGGGCAGTAGAATTGGGCAAAATTTAAATCTTTACAATGGGCGGGAAGAATACTTTAAAAATTGAAAGGTGTGGTAATAAATAATTTCATATATTAGCAATTGAATGGATTTAAAATTAGTACTCCCAACACATTAAAGATCAGTGTAATTGTAATAAAAATAAATTGTAATATGTTTATAAAACTGGGAATATTTTACAGATTTATTTTCAGGAAAATAAGAGTACTCTTTTTGAAATAGTATACTTTATACAAGAAACCATTTCAAGCTGATATTCTGAATTATCCTAGTTATATTCGGATTAAAGTTGCATTGAAAACGGACTTGTTAAAGTGGTTAAGTTGTATGACTGGCAAGAAATACCATTTTCCCACTGTACTTTGCTGACCCGTTAAATGCAAAGCCTTCTCCTCGACGGCCAGTTTCGGGTTGCCTTTTGAATGGCATCGGAATTTATGCACATTTTATTGACCAGCTCGGAGGGAAAAGAACGGAGCGGAGTTGAGAGTTGTTTGTTGGGCCAACAGCATGTCCGAAAGTGTTTTATGGCCGTTGTGGGCGCTCGAGTGGCCATTTTGGGTCGATCTGGGGATATGGGGATATATCTGGGAGGGGAACCGGAGGGACATGCACTCCCATATGCACTCTCCGGACTTGTCCGACAAGCACTTCTCCCTGCCGAGAAGAGGAGTCGAGGCGACGAGGGGCCCTGAATACAGATGAGCCCGGTTCAGATGAGTGTTGTACTAAATACTAAACACCCGCTAGTAGTCAGTATTTGCAACTCTGCCGGCTCTGATTTATCGCAGTCCAAAGGGGGCTTTAAGCTAAGCCAGCGAATGGGAATTAGTTTAAGTCGCCGCCGGCGAGTCAACGACCTGCGACAAAGAGGTTCAAAGTCAAAAAGTCAATTATACGGATACCTAAAAATACAACGGCGGGTTGGAGTGGAAATCTCGTTAAAAGCCAATAACAGACGCCATTAAATGTGCATGAAAATTAAATGAAAACGGCTTGATGAGGCTGCCTGCGGGAGGAGACCGCCTCGTAGAAGCCACGCGACCACTTGAACTTGGGCGGGAATATCAGTTTTTGTGTGCAGTAATTCGAACTGACCTCGGCGACTCGGGCGGATCCAATTGGAGGGCAAGTTCAATGGCACTGGGGATTCCAAGGGGACTGGGACTGGGGATGGGGATCAAGGGCCGCAGCGAGATAAGAAAACTCCGATAAGTTTAATTTATTCGAGCCCACTGCCATCTGTTGCGATGTTGCAACGAGCGGCCAACACTTATTTAATCAACGCGATAGGCGAGCGGTGTAATTATAAATCCGATATAAAAATATTGGAAATGGAGGAGGAGTTAATTTAAAAGTAGATAAAGGAAAAATGGGAGAAGGTAATTTCATTTTATACGGGACCTAATGGATGTATTTAAAATTAAATAAATTATATGAGAACATTTTCCATTTTAATTTAGACCTAACGAAGTTATTGAAAACTTTAATAAAGCCAAATCCTTTAAAATAAATTATCTTTTAGTTTCTTTATGAAGATTTGGTTATTTTAAAGATCTTAGAGCCTCAGCCCTTTAAGTCAATTCGAATGTTTAGTTTTCTGTTTAATCTCCAAAAAACATTCAGTTGCTCCAAACAAATCACACATAACTCTCAAATCACTCCCAGTCGCAAAACAAATACATAACAATTTACTATTTACCACACACACCACACCGAAGATAATGAATCGTATCCTGGAGCAGGTGATCCACAAGAATGGAACTATGGTGGATCGCATTTTATCGGAGCACACTACAGGATACGTGATCTCCGACAATATGGCCAATGCAGTGGCCGAAACGTCCTTCGATAACACAACTGCCCAGGCGATCGTGAAGCACTTGAACGGACTCCTGGTGACCACCTGCCAAAGTGTCATTCGGGACCTTGACCCGGCCAACAAACTGTGCTTCCTGCGCCTGGCCACTCGCAAGTTCGAGTATCTAGTGGCCCCCGAAGAGTACTTTACCATCACGGTGGTTCAGTGAGGGCAGTCGGAACCTCCAGCTGTTAATCATCCTTAAAGTTTAAATTTTCGAAAATAAGTAACATGAAAATTGTCTGAAACTTTTAGGAACAATTTTCTATGACTTGGGACATTGTATCCTAAAATGTTTAGGCAATTTTTAGCCCTCCAGTTTCGGAATAAAAATCAAACATTCTTTTAAGAATTAATTAGAAGTACTTTACTATTTAAGTTTGAACATACACGAATTACTAATGAGTTGAAATGTGAAGTATTTCTTCTAATATCTTCTTTCAAGATCAAAGTTACTAATAGCCGTTGAATTCAAATGAGGTAAAAGTAAAATGTCGATCGATGTTGGTGGCCATGGTCTTGAACCCTTTCGAATGCCAAACAAACACAGGAAGAATGCTTAAATCAACAGGGCTGCCCGAAAATCCTTTATAATACCTCGGCGACGTTCCGATCTCGATTATTTACGACATGGCTTCATCGGGCCGGGAATCTATCTGTGAGAATGCGGCAACTAATGCGATAATTCAAGAGATTTACTTCTGTCAACATGACCATTTTGTCCGCCGGATGGGACTTTCGGGGTGGAAATGCGTGGCCTTTGACCTTTTTCCTTCCTTTGCCTCTTCCATCTTGCTGCCACAATGGAGGGAGGCAGCCTGCTATTTTAATTTAAAATGGCAGGACTCGTAACTCATTTTTACGACGCACCCTCCGGGCAGATGAATAGATGAATGTGTGTGCGAGTGCGAGTGTATCTATATCTTGTCCTATTTTTACAGATCCCTTTGCAGGGGTTGCTGCTGCCACAATAACTTATCTGCCCTTTTTTACCCGACTTTCATCCCGAGTCCATAATCACCACGAGACGCTCCTGGGGTGCTTTGTGCCCCGGCAGCTATCTTTAAGCAGTTTCCCATTGTCTGGCGTCGTTTTGTGGTGCTGGGTAAATATGAAATCGTACAAATTTGTACCGAAACTTGATTCAACTGGCTCCTTGGGCTCTCGGGCACAATGGGCCAACTTCGATGGTGGCAAGGTCGAGCGATTTTCCCCCTCAGCTCGGGCTGTCAGAATTGCGCACTTCATTCGAGGCAGCGTGAAATGAAATTACTCCACGGTCCATTCCCGGTGACGACTCTATTCCTGCGAAATTATCAATGCCCCGGGCAAATTAGAAACACTTTGAATTAAATTCGAATAAAACGTTTTCGAACGTCCAACTCACACACGTTTCATACATCACACTTTATGAACTCGTCAGGCGGCTACCGTTCCCGTCTCCCGGTGTTCACTGTACGGGTGTGCCAACACGCTCTATGAATTCAATTAAGTTGTGCCGCAAACCTGAAAGCAAAGTTGCAACGCAAACGAGTCAGCGAATGTGATGAATACTCAAGCGCAACATCTGCTAACTACTCTTGAATAATATTTCTATTTTTGTATGCATTTATATTGTTATTTTCACTTTTACTACTGAGCTTTTGCCAACTAGAGGTTAAGAGTGGTCTTCGGCTTATAATGAAATGTATCCAAAGTCAGAGGTTTTTTAAAAAATTTTACTATTGTTGAGATCAAGAGTATACCTAATAGGAATCTTGATATTTTCCAATATATTTCCTTTGAAAATTAAAAGGACCTCTATCAAAGCTACAAATTTATGTACAAATGTGATGCGTTTTTTTAAATGTTGATATTTGTTTCAGACGTATCGTAATCTTCTTTTTAAAAATAGTTTCGAAAAAAACTGCTGCAAAGTAGTGAAATTTGCAATTGCACTACTGAGTTTGACAAACATATGAAAACTAACTTTATTCTTAAATGATTAAACACAATTTTAAAAAACAGACTAAAAAAGGACCAGTCAACATTTCAAGACATTCCCAATTGCTATTTTTCTGTAATATTTTTTACTTTTCAAGCCGACGGCTATCAAAACAACAAGAAAAAAGAGAGAGGAGCATTGAGAATTGAGGAGAATGAGCTCCTCGAAATACTCACTCAAACGAAAAGGCCAAGCCCATTTTCATGCTGGTGGTGGTGATGAAATGCTGGATTTTTTCTGGCCCGTTCAACCACCGCGCCACATTTCCAGTTTCGACTCGCTGCGGCGCAGACGTCGCTCGAAGGGGGCGGATGAGCGATTTCTTGCAAGACTAAAAACAAATGCTGGACGAAAAATAAGCAGAGAGTTAGCAGAACATAAAAATAAATATCAAAAAAATCTTGCAATAGAAGTCAGTGAATAAATGTATAATAATAAATCGGAAAACAGCTGAATAAGAAACTATCTGCAAGCATTTACTCCGTTTGAAAATTAACGGAAAGGGACGGAGTTGCACAAGATTTTCGCCAGATGGCAGCACTGTTTTGCATGCGCCATCTATGGGTACTGTCACCATAGTTTGAGAGCCAGTTTGATTGTTCAGTTTGAGAGCCACTGTTACTCCTTTGAAGTTTTTCTGTTACGTAACATATGTTAAAATGTAATGTTATGATTTCAGTGGTAGATGAGGAAGTTATTAATTAAGTATAATAATATAGTAAGATAATAAAAAATGGGTGTTAGCTTTGTTAAAAAATGTGCTAACTTTATTGTTTTATAAATAAGTAAAAAGGAAAAACAAACTTCATATGGAAAAATCGCAATAAAAATGTTTTTCATATGAAGTTTGTTGTTTGGACGGCTTTTTGGGTATGTTGAATTCTGGACCTTAAGAAAGAAAATTTAAATATTTTAATATAGAACTACATTTTCATTACAAATTATAATTGAAAGAAACCCAGGAATATGATGTCTTCAAATTAAAAAAAAATGTGAAGCTGCTTTGTACTGTCTTATTAAATAGATTCCTATTTAAAACGGTTTCAACAAAAATTATAGGACCAGTTAACCAACCTCATGTTAGGCCTAACGTACACTTAAATTATTCAATTTTATTACGTATTTTTTTAAAATCTACTTTGTTTTACCGTGACGACGAAAAAGCTAGCTTATCTTATCCTTTTACCTTTTTTTCCTTTTTAGTTTTGGAAGAATGTAGTCTATAAATAGACTAAAACACTCTTCATCGAACCATCATATTACACTTTCCAATTAAGTTGGACAATTCTAACTCTGCCGTTCCCCGGTTTGCTTTATATTGGTTCTCTCCGCATTTTGCCGCTCCGGTTAACGATTGACTGGCAACTTGTTAAGGGGTCAACGGAGCATATTGCCAATCAAAGACTTCAATTCAATTTCCCCGACTTGCCAAGACGATAATGGCAATGGCGCATAAAGCCAAGTGCGGGTGTTGCAGCGCAAACGATTCCATTCAAAATCGGAGCAATCAAAGCATCAAGATGTCAGTAAACGCGGTTAAGACAACAAAATTACTTTGAGCATCGTTAGGGCCACGATTCCGGCTCGAAAACGGGGGAATCCAGGGGACGTTGAGGGGGAAAACATGAAAATCATCTTTCAACGCGATGCGCTTTCGACATTCGCAGCATCCAGCCATCGCCATCCGCTAAAACGGCTAAAGCAGAACACCAATCGCAATCAGGGGAAGTGGGCGGAAGAGGGCTCCCAACTGGAGTTGTTGGCTTCGAGTTGCACATGTGATGGCCAGAAAAAATAAGGAAAAATAAAGAAAAAGAAAGACCCAGGCCATAACAGAGACAGCCAGCAAGTGCAGAGAAAGGAACCGAAGGAGGCAAAGACTGCTTTTCATTTGGCTGCCGGCAATGTCCATCCAGTTAGGAATCAACTGGTTTTCTTCACAGCACTTCCTCCCTGCTTCGGCACTCTGCATTCGAAACTCGAGCCATCATCAGGGCTCTATTCCTTTGCATAGTGGATGAAAATACCAGAATAAAGTGATTTCTTGAAGAACTCGTGTCTATATCGAAATAGTTGGTTAACTTCAACCTCTAAAGAACATTAAACAAAGTTTTAGGAGCTTAAATTACGCTTAATTAAAATCTTATTTTTTTATTTTTCATACAAATACTTAAAAAATAAGTAACCATATTTTATAAAATTTATTTACTATTTATTTACTATTTTTATTCGATCCCAATCACCAATATTTAACAATAATTTTATATTTCAAAGAGGAAAATATTATTGAACGATGTGGTAATTAGTTATCCAAAAATGTCTTTTAAATTAATAGTTTATTTTGTGTGCCACAGTTCACGATGCAGGAAGTCATTGTGAAGTGGCATTGTTTTGGTGCTCCCCATCGAGCTTTGAAGCACCACCCACGCCACACTGACCTCTACACCGCCCCGAAATCCTGCTCCCCATTTCCCCGGACTCAACTTCATCTAAGCTGATGCAACACCGATACAGATACGGTTCCATCGCTCCGCAGTCGACACTTTCCGTCTCTTTCTCCGGTCGTGTTGCCGTCCCTGTCTCCGTCTCATTGTTCGTCTCGGTTCAGTTTGGTTTGGTTCCGTAAATTACACTTTTGATTTTTAGTGGCCGTAAAATAATCGTAAATGTCGTGGTTATTGCGACCGAAAGTGCCCATTTTGAGTGCTCCCCTTCCAGCGCCGCCCCGCTAACTGATATTTTCGCTCAGTGCAGCTTGTCGATGTCGGTTGGGACGTGCTGCCACTGCACAAACAGCACGAATGCCCTCCAGTGCAGCCAAGACTTTAAAGCCGAACCAGCTAAACCAGAATTTATTTCAAAACAGAAATATTTTACCCATTGTGAAATTTATTAAGTCGGATTTTAAGTACATTAAAATGTTTAAAAATAAACTAAATAAAAATAAATACCAATTACGAAAGTCATATTAAATATTTAATATTTAATAGCGGTTCCCACATTTCAAAAACTTTGATGAGAGGTTCTAAAACCAAGGGAGAATTATACTTTGTGGATAATTTTACTAAGCTATGACTTAATTATCTAAAGAGTTCTTGTAGTAATGCAGATAAAGTAGCCCACAAAAGAAAAGAGTGGAAGTAATATATGGTTTTTAAGGAATTTTCCCAAAATAAATACCTCTATGTAGGAACGCAAATTTTTAAAGCTGCTGTTTTTTGTAGTTCCCATTATAAAATCGCCAGATCTGGATTGGTAGCCAAGTTGGCAGTACCGATACCCTCCGTGTCTTACCCTTCCCTTCCCTCCCCCGCCCCCAACCCCTTTGGGCCAACTCGCTAAGCAAGCTGCACTTGTTGTTTTAATAAGTTTCTGGTTGTTGGCTGGTTGTTGTTGCTGCTGCTGGCTGGCTTTCTTCCTTTGATGTTTCGATTAAGTTCGGAGTTCGCGTTGCCGAACTGGTTGGTTGGGTCCCCGCCCCTCCTGAAATCCCCTTTGGCACCCTCCCCACGGAGGGAGCATTTTGGCTTAAGTTTATGGCCATTTCGTTCGCTTCACTGTCTCTGCTTTTTGGCGCTGCTCCTCGTTGGCTTGATTTTCTTGAGCATTTCACCCATTTGCCATTTACCTTTGGTTATTTGGGTTGGTGCTGGAAATTTTCTCACATCGCCGCTCTGACGCAACTGGTTGCCCATTGGCCGCTCCACTTCACTCCTTTGCCCTCCTTTCCGCTACAACTCCCTACAAACCGCCCACCGCTCGCAAATTTCGAATTTGATTTTATTGTTATGATTTCAATTGTTTTCGCAACGTAAACACTGGAGGATTTCCAGAGCAGACCATGTCGAGTTGTCGGTTAAATAATTTTCAATTTTTATTGCACTCCGCCAGAGATATTTTGCATTTAGCGCATAGTGTTTGAGTGACCCAAGCGAAAAGGCTCTCAATATGAGAAACCACAGATAGGTTATCTGAATTCTCAAAGGAAAAATATACAGCTCCAAAACATAACTAATAAATAAATATAACTATAATAAATGCTAGGCATTGTTATTTTTTAAAAGGTGATTTAGTTTATGGAAATTCTAATTTAAATAAATACCAGGTATTATTTAATCAGTCAACTTAAAATTAATTAGCTAATCCTTGTCCTCCTAATTATTGCTAGCCATCTTATTTGCATTCGAAGACAATTGCCGCAAACAAGTCACATTAAAACGCCCAATTTCACGGGAACAATTATGGCCAGGCACCGCCGAAGGTGATCATAATACCAATATGCTCCGGTAATCGTTTTGAGGCCAGGCCCTCCCAGGACACGAACTCGAAGGTCGCCTTCCCGAAAAAAAAAACAACACAAAAAATAATAGATCGTGGAAGAAACCCAAAGTCGAAACCAAATCAATTCATAAATCATAAAAATGTGTCATAAAAAATATTGCAGCCATAGATGGAAATGGAAATGGTAATGGTAATGCTGCCTTTCAACATGTCCTCGAGAGCGTAAAAAATGCCAAGGCGAACGATGCTTTTTAGCTGACCTTAGGAGATTTGTTTTGACTCTCTGTTATCGCAACGCCGCCGATCCCAAAAAGGACACCCAGGTATTGTCTGACTTTGCCAGCTCGATTATAGCCGGGCCCGGTAATAAATCATAAAAATATGCCTCAGCCGCACAGAATCGGGATTGAGGAGGCATAGGCATCCTCGTTACACGGTGGATTCGAAAATCCCCTGTAAAATTGGTGGTGTCCCTTTGGTAGGTACTATGTTGTGTATATATGTTGCGTATTCGGGCCGATCGCGCCCTCGAGCATCTGATAACAAAACCACCGGCATGGCCAATGCCCAGGGAAACAAAGGGCCAACAACTTTCTCTTTTGCGTCGGCCGATTCGGGCCGCATTCATCCTTGCCAAATATGAGAATTTTGATTTATTTCCCAAAAACATATTCCAGCAGTTTGGCCGTTTGTTTGGCTGTCAGTAAGAGGCGCCTGCAAGAGTATTTCCATGTATCTGCATTGCCTTTCCTGAGTGTCTAATTGTGTTTTCGTGATCAATTGTTGAATGGGCAAATTGAACAATCTTTTTATTTATCAATATTATTATTTTAAATAGTTTCACTAAGCAACTGAAACCCTTTCCTTCATCTCTGATCCCCCAGGCTCATTATCACACCTCATTGGATCGAGATGACTTCATTTCCATGCCATATGCCCTCGGATGCCAGTGCTGTACTTGTGGTTCCACCCGCTCCTCCTTAAGTTGCTGCCATGATTTACTACAAGCAGATGATTTAATATGACCACATATATGGATGTAGACACACGCACACACCCGGCCGGAGTGCACTTCAGATGCATTCGTCTGCATTGGAAACTGGAACCCGTTGAACAGGCCCAGAATCGGAGGCAGACACCCCACACATGTTGCCAGTGAAGCGTCCGATTAGGAGGAAAGACGGGATGACAGTTCAAGTTCCTCCATCTTGAAAACTGACGCCCTTAAGAGAAAGATATTTTTATTAAATTATAAAAAAGGAAAGTAACCAATAAATATATTCTAAACCGAAGAATTTGATAAAAATATTTGACAAAATCTTATTGATTTTGTTTAATTTTTGTAATGTCCTAACGAGTTTCCTAAACATATTGCTAACTTTACTTTTGAAATTGACCGAAATAAATAAAATAAATCAAAAATATGTAAATGACGTAAAATATGTAAAATTAATTTATGTTTCTCCAAGTATTAATAAAAACGCTGTAAAAACGAATTGAACAAAATATGACTACATTTATGGCCCCATCGAAATGAACTTCCGCCAGAGCGAGTGCGAGTGCGTAAATCAAGGCGTCAACGAGCTGCGACCTTGCCAGAGGAGGGCTCATCAAGATGCTGGCCAAATCCGACGTCAAAACAAATCGTTAAAATGCCATAAAAGCCACAGCCATATGCAATCACTGAGGCCCGGCGAAGGCAAATGCATTCGAATAAAATTTTACCGCCATTTCCTCGGGCATCATCAGCGGCATGGAGCAGAAGCATCAAACTAACGGCAGCATCCGAGGCACCTCGTAAAAGTAATGATGTCTATGGGCCATCAGCATCTCGCAGATACATTTGTATCTACACGAAGGGGATATCACAATAATTATGGCATACGTCACGGAACTTGGGTTTTATGTCTTTTATATTGATTGTCATCGTGTCACACTAACAGATCGTAAAAAGGTCGTAAAGTCCGCAGACTCGACTCAGAAATCTCACTCACACTCAAGCCGAAAATGAACGCGAACGCAAACGCACATCCCCTACAGGGCGGAAGCACTCAGGATCACAGAAAAGGACTCTCGAACCAACTGGGATGTTCGGATCGCTGACGCTTTGAGTGAGTCGCGGATGACTCTGTTCGCCAGCGGATTTCTGCCACTCAAGTGGCGGTGGCGTCAAGTCGTAAAAAGAACATAAAACTTCGGCCTGTGTTTTGGTATTAACCGCAATTTGTTTATATAGTTGTTAAAATGCCATTCTATCTTGTTCTGCTTAGCATTTAATTGCCGACTGCCGGTTTTTCTTTTTACGAGCCAATAAAATTTATTTTACGACAATTTAAATGGTTTCATTTGCTATTTGGTGGTACGACACATAGGTACGAGGGCCAAAAGCAGCAACAGGTTCCAAACCATCTTGTTACACTTCTTAACTGTTTGCTTTTTTATTAACCAGCCCCAAAAGTGGAGCTCGAAGGGTCCCTAATCCCAGCCATATGTCGGTCATAAACGATTGGTTTTGGGGTGTTCTGTTCATTTGCAAAGGGATCTGTATTATTCGGTTAATTTTAAACATAATTAAAGTAGAGAAAACTGAATAAATTTAAGCTAATAAATTCATTTTTTTATTACTATGATTTTTTGAATACTAATTAGATAAATATATTGAATATATTTCCTACTTAACTACATTTTAAACAACAGCTTAGCTCAATACATAGCCATCCTCAGCACGATTTCCTGTCATAATCCCTTCCGGGTTGCCTGACCGAATTCCCACCTCCAAAGCAAACGCCTCAGGCGCCGCGGGAAAAATTTGTTTGCGACTTGATGACTTAATCCACCGCAAAGTGGCTCAGTAGTGCCGGGCATGGACTCATTACGGGGTCAGGAATCAATTGCGGTCCGAAATCGCTGTGAACCAACTGCTTATGCAAAGCAGACCATCGAAACCAAACCGAAAGCAAAACAATGCAGAGACCAGGCCGAAGAAACTCCTCGGACACAATGAAGACATTCGGGGCGGCGGAATACCTACCTACTAATCCTGGCAATGAACCCTTGACTTCTGGCCGCAATTCATCAAACAATTGGCAGAGCATTTGCATGTGGCTGTCGGCAGCTCTTCATTTCCGAACTCCCTTTCCCGTATCTGCATCCTAATCCCGAGGACTGAGGATTGAGGAATACGGACTGAGGGCGACTAATTGAGCAGTTTTGTTTGAGTGCCGTGCCTCGCGGTTTTCGCCTACTTGTTAGCTGCTGGCCAACAACTCTCTAGCCCACACTCACACACTCAGAAAAAAGGATTTTTTATTTCAAAGAAAGGTCCATAAACGTAGAAAATTAATTACGTTCTATTATATAAACTTAAGAGTATAAAGATAAAATTATTTATTATTTAAGATATTCCAGATATCCCCAATCCAAAAAAAGAATAAAAGAGTATTTCATATTTTATAAATTGTATTAAAATAAATAAAGATGAGGCTCATAATTTAATATTTCTAATTTAATTAAAGACTTTATATTTAAAAGAGTTTTCCTTATGCGAACACAATATTTTACTATTTTTAAAGTGTTTTTCTTATATATTTTTTGATTTAAAAATGATTTTAAACCTAATTTTACAATATACAAATGTTTACGATTCTTATATTAATATAAACACTAAATTTTTTACTTTCGGAAAGCTTAAGGAGTTAGAGTGTACCATTATTAACTGGAGCGGTGTAAGCCGGTGTGGAATCCTTTTTCACTTTCCACGGCCTGCGAAAACGTGCAAAGTGGGTGTAAACGGATCGAAATGATGATTGTTTATTGTAATTTTTATGACTGCTTTGCACACAAACACGCCAAGGCGCCGATGATTGCACTCCAGGGGTAGCAAGGCCAACAGCCGGCTGCCTTTGGCCCGAACTCGTGGGCCACATCCACATCCAGATCCAGAGCCACTGGCCAACTTTAGGGGTGTGTGGATGGAGCAGAGGGCCCAGACGAAGCCATATCCTGCGGATAGACCAACCGACGGAGTCTTCAGCGACGACAACTCCAAGCACTTGAAAACTTTCTAATTAAGCCATTTGGCAGATAGTTATTGATGGCGCAAAGCAATGTGAAGGGGCGGACTCAATGAAAGTGATATGCACATCAAAATTGCAATTCAAACTTTTCGGTGAAATAATACTTTTAGAAATGACTCAGTTCAAAAGCTAAAAAAGATATCAATGTTTTAAAAATTAATATTTATTATTAAAATGTAAACTGAAGTGCCAAAAAATGTTAAAGAGTCATGATTGTTAATTCTTTCCTAGTTGTAGAAGATGACCAACCGCAAAAGAATATACAAACGGCAGTCAGTACCCATTCGAACTTTCATCGATTTTCATTGCACACAAGTATTTAAGTTAATGTTGTGCAATTTTCCAAGGCCCCAATAAATATTTGATATTTATTTGAACGACCGGAGCTAATGACGCCTAATATCACGTCTTCGAGATCTGATTAAATATTTTGCATGCTCAGAGCTGGCGAATCAATGGCTGCTTATCAATTTCAATCAATTTGCCCAGAGATAATTTACTTCTTAGACACATATTACGAATCCATCAGCCATCAGCCGATCGGCCAATCAACTGGGTATCGTACGAGTTCCTATCGTGAGTACCGAGTGTAGCCATAACATATCAAATATGGGTAGGTAGATGGGCAGAGTACTCCACCTGGCCGCAGCAGCCGGGATGGTAATGGAGATCGGGATCGGGATCGGGTTCCGGCTGGCGGGGTGCCATAACACTAATACGCAACTATTACCTGGGACTGGTTTGCTTTATGGCCAGAATCGCCACGGCCCACCGATGGGGGAATAAATTAAGCCAGCGTTTATGGAATGGCGCTGGGGGCGGTTATGATGCATTTTTAATTGACGTTCATTTGAAGAAACGCGAAGAGCGCTTCGATTCAATTATGCGCTGCTGCCTCGCCGGCCAACGAGCGGTTGCAAGTCGTCCGTTGGCAGTTGCAACTCCGTCTGCAGCTCCGTCTCTGATTGTATAGGCCATAAAAGGCGCTCGCAACGGTTTTGGGCCAAATTGCCACTTTGTGTGCAAATTTGAATTGTGGAAATGCTGCGCATAAAAATGGAAAATCGCGCGCCTCGCAATTGTTGAGCCATCCCGAGTACACCCAGAAAAAGTAGGTTTTCAAATATTTCTAGATCCACCGAATATGGTTTCCTATCTTTGTTACTAGCGGGTTGAAGTTTTCCTGAAATTGTTGTTGTAATTATTATTATTATTGTTACTTTAACTAAAAAATAATTTAATATAATTCAAAAGACAGTCAGTCTAACGAAAATAAACAAAAATGAAATATTGAAATATTTAGATAAATTGTAATGTCTAATATTTATTGTACTTTAACTGTTAAAGCTTAGTTATATGATCCGAGTGTTTATTTTATTTAAGATTATTATTATTTTATTTCATTTAAAATGAGTTTACTCGTAAAAGTCCAACCAATGATACAAATATTTCATAGTTTTGAATCACATATTTATTTTTGAGGGAGTCCGTTTCTGATAATAAGGTACACAAGATTCTTATGGATTGCTTCAAACCTTTGAAATCCTTTTCTTTGCGTGTTTGTTCTGTCATTCGTATCTCGCGAATGCAATCTGCAAACATTTTAAGCGCTGCAGCTCGTCAAGCAATGGCCATGGCAGCCACTCCCCCACCCACACTCGCCTCAATTACCACCGCCAACGTTGGTGGCACTCGCTAACGAATATGCACGCCCAATTGTTGCACATTGTGGCTGCAACTGCAACTGCCCCTTCAGCCTGCATTTAGCCGCATTTGACAGCCGGCGGTGGATCGTCAGTCGGTGGCCCGTCAACTTATTCATTAATTCATCAAATCGAAGGAGCCCGCTTTGGAATCCCCTCACGATTTATTCGTACTAACGCAATCGCTTTGTCAGTCGTCGATAGTCTTAATTGGCTTCGTTTCGTTTCGATTCGATTCGATTGTATAAAATAATCGTTAGGAAACGTGTTCTGCTTAATTGGAAAATTTGTATGTCTTGTCCGTAGGCCGGGCTTTTTGCGTTTATTGATTTTCCAGCGGAGTCGAGCTGGAAAATTCTCCGAGTTGTCTGTCCAGGACGCGAGATCGTCCAATAAATTTAACTAACGGTGGAACGACATTCAAATGAGGCTATACGGTGGCTTAAACGACACTAACTGAAAGGATATTTTATTCGTGGGTTTTGGGTAACAAATTTATAAAAGGTAAGCTGGAATACAGAGTGATTTAAAGCACGCCCAAATAAAAATATGAAAAAGTGATAGTTCTAATTAATTATTAATATTTTATTATCAATACTTGTATAATTTATCAATGTAAAATGAGTCCTTTAAATATGTATATTTTTTGTATCATCAAAGATCTGATGTTCCTATTTTTCTTATTTTTTCCCTTCTTGTTTTATTAATTCTCCTTGTTAGTTAACATCTTTGACTATTACTTACTTATTACTTAAATTATTACTAATGAAATTCCAAAATTTTTCGGCAAGACTTCCATTCGTTTTGTTACCGTAATTTTAGTTTGCGCCTCGCACTGACACTTGTTTTATTAAAGCCCGGCTTAAACAGAATGCATTGTTGCACCCACAATGAATGGGCACTAAATATTCAACTTTGCACACCGCACCGCCCTCCCTCCAATCGATTCACCTGCATTTGACGACACTCGCACACAAATAGGCCTTAAGCTTAAATCCGCAAATATTTATAATTCCGTATTAAATTCATAATGCAGAATGTTTAATGCATAAATACATAATAAAATTTTACGACTTTTACCTTATCTTGTCACGCAAAAACAATAATAAACTTTCATTTAAAAATGAAACAGGAAAATTTTTTCCATTGCTTTTGCAGAGTTGCTGGTTGAATTTTACGACTATTTTATTTGTGCACGCTGCAGTTGCAGTTGCAGTTGCCGTTGCATTTTCAGTTACTGTTGCCGCTGCAGTTGCGACTTTCAACTGACGATGGGCAGTGGGCAATGGGCAACACACGTGCAAAGGGCAGGCGCCACATGGAAGCGCCAAACAATTTGTCATTTTTTGCCATTCGAATGGGAGTCGGAGGCGATGATCAATGCTTTGAATTATGATGAGGATTTATGCTTGACACTGTCGCAATGTGGCAGATAGTGCCGGACAGCCCGGACAGCAGATGGATGGATGGATGGACAAGCATTTACGGCCCTTCCCCGGTCCGCTGGCGCTAGTTTTATGGCCACCATTTCCCCTCGACGGCCGACGAAGCGTCGTCAATGGCATGAAAACGAACTCCAGAGGCATTCGGAATCACCCAGAGCCACCGAGAGCCACCCAGAGCCACCCTGCACCACCCAGCAGCCTGCTATGATTTATTAAGTGTTAATAAAGAACTTAAATCCGTTGGATTGCATTTCGCATTCGGCCCTCTGTTTGTGCTCTTTTTCGCTCTCTGTTTCGGGTCAACTCCCCCACAGAAGCCCACCCGAAAAACCCCCTTCATGGCCCTCAGGATTTCCTTATCAATGCGTTCCATATTCGCGGCGCGCCGATTTCATTTTGCGCTCCCGCCAATTTCGCAATAAAATTTCGCCAGCCTGCAAATTAAAATTGCAATGTAATTGGTTAATCCATGCGTACATTATGGCCATTGTAGCCGGGGCCATTCAAATTTGCAGAGGAAGTGCGCCCGGTAGTTTCATTTCAGTTGGCTCGGCTCCTTCGTCCATTTCGTCCACTCATTGTTTCTGGCTCATTTTTTTGTGGATTACATTTTTCATTAAATTTTTCGGAAAAGCGTCGGTGTGGGAGGTCGCTTTATCTTTTTTCTGGGGGCGGAACTTTATTTTAAATATCTCAAACGGCTTTAGTATGGCTCATTTTCAAAATGTTTCTTTGCATAAACATTTACTTTGCTAAATGAAAAGTTTTTGGACCACAAAATATACAAATTTTGAGAAGAACAAAGAATAAAAAAGAAAAAATAAAGTCGGAAAAGGCTTCAATAACAAAATATTTAATTTGAATTTTGAAAATTCCTAACTAATTAGTGGCACCAATCAATAAAACATTTGAATACCAAATGCATCAAACTCGGCCATTTGTTGGCCCATCAAGTTGTCGACACCAAGGGGCTCACGATCACTTGGCTTCGGTCTCATCAAAGCCTGAAAATCGACAGAAAAACGTATTGACTTTGAAAATTCTGAACGATTGGCGTGATAAATCTGGAGGGCGGCGTGAAAAGCGCCCTTCAAAGCACCACCCACCAGTTACACAGAAAACAAAAATAGATAACATGTAGGATTTTCTTCCATTATACCTAAATCATTGGGAAAATATTGGAAAAATACATTAATATTATATAACGTTTTATGCAATCTAATAAGAATACAAATTATATTTAAGGGTGTAAAAGCTATTTCGAAGGAAGTCGTGCAAGACTAAAGAAAAATCTAAAGATTATGAAAGGACAAACAAATTCCTAAAAAGGGGTTGGAAAAATATGGTGTGCGATCGATGGATTCTTTTTAATTATTTGGGTATTCTCTTTTCTTTCAGTGCGCCATCTAACAGGTGCCGAGCCCCATCGAACCGAAAAATGCCGAAAGACAAAGCCAAAATCTTTATAGACAATACGTAAACAAACGGCGAGTGCAGGAGGCCAGGCACCGTGGAGTACGAGTATTTTGTTGAACATCTCTGTGTAAATAAACCTCGGGGCCCCAAAACTTTGATCTCGCAGAGGAGGAGGGACTGCGGCGGGATAGTATACTCTTGGTACTGGCCGTTTGATGTTTTGGACTGGCGTCAGCGCCGGCGCTTCCAGCTGCCAAATTGCTGCTTTATTAGCTGCGTAAGTGGCTCCCCCCGATTCCCAGGTGGAGGGGGCATTTGTGTCTGCTTTTCGACTATGATTAGATTGGGTGCGCCTATCTCACGGATGGCATCGCTCGATTTGAGCGATTGCGGCCAATAAAACAGCGGGTGAGGAGGTAGTGGCAGTGGCAGTGGGAGACGAGCTGACAAGGTGGCAATTAAACAGCTTGTCTAATTGCCCTGCATCGGTTCTCAAAGGCGAATGGAGGCCATCAATCAAGGCGATGGTGTGAAGGAGGAGTCAGGTTTTGGCCACGGATTCGGCTGCCTCGGGGCTAATTGGCCACGTTTACCATTGTCCATATCCACTGGGCAACTGGGCAAAGTATGAACCGTGGGCAGCCTTAGGTAACTCGGACAGGTGTGAGCTTTCCATTCGACTCCCCTTTCTGCGCAGAACGGAAGCTCTCGTAAATTGCCGCAACAAGCTACCGATGACAGTGGAGCGGAGGCGGTGGCCATATGAAAATGAGACCGCTTTGTATGCAAATGCCTGGGAATCGAATTGCGAATCGGGAATCGCACAATCTCATTGCGACTTTGTGCCAAGACAATCGAAGCCTCCCTTTTCGGGCTGTGTGTGGGCGGTGCAGGGGATTCAATTGTTAAAACGTGTTTACACATGCAGAAGAAGCAGTAATTGATTGCATTACGTACCAGTTTTGTTTAAATTCTAATCATAAAGCTATGTTCAATTTAAACAATTACTAAAGTTTAATCTTCTTGGATATGTTTTAGTTGAATACGTTTTTAAAGCACACTAAACTGCTAGATATTTAAATATCAAATATATTTTAACTATTTGATTAATGTTTAACTTTTAATCCATTTGTACTAAAAGCACTCCAAATAATACTGAATTCAAATCAAAGAAATAGAAGCAAAGATGTAATATCCCATTTCCCAAGCATTTCAAATTAAAGTTAATTTAAAACACACACTAATCAAAATTGATATAAAATGATCATATGAAATGAAATGCAATTTCCAATATATATTATATCTCATTTGATGGTAAAAATAATCCTGAAATTTTTCTGTGTGCAAATATAGATTTTAACTAATTTCCTTAATTTCATCTCTTCATTACCTTATTTTGGACCAATAAAAAATCGAAATTAATCAATCAATAACCAAACCACAGCTCCAACCACTCCTCTGATATCAAGGAACTCAGGAATGCACAACGGAGGAAAAAACAATCATCGATGTCGAACAAAAACAAAACTCAGATTCTGAGAGTCCCAACTTTCTGCACGCGGAGGAGCTCCTGCAGGAGCAAAAAGCGGGAAAGGAGCAGGGGAGCCACAGGGGAAGGAAAGTGGGAGCTGCCCCATTGCATACCCCATAACGTAGCAAGTTTGAATATACTCGTACCCGTAAGATTCCCGAGTATATTAGGTAGCAAAATTTTTACGAGCTCATTATGGCTCATTTCGGCGATTGTTGTGATCCTTTTATGCGCCTTCGAATGGCTTCAAATGGTTATGAGGCTATTTCTCTGTCATCCCCGCGAGTCCTCCGCACTCGTGTCCTTCCCCTGGGTGCCGAGTTCCTTGGTCCTGGATTGCGAGTTTCTGGGTCCTGGATTCCCGACTCACGATATTTAGTTTGCAGTTGCGACTGCGATTTTTACTTTACTTTTGCTTTGCTCTTGGTCCTCTCGCCTTTTGCCTTCGTTTTCCTTGGGATTTTGGCCGCATATTTGGAAAATGTCACCGCGTCTCCGAATGTGACTCGAATGTGTGCGTGTGTGTATCTGTGTTTTGTGCAAGTTTTTGTATCTTTCGATTGTTGTTGATTTTTCAGACTTGGCTCCAAAAATTTGGGGGATGGAAAATGGCGCAGGCGAGGGTTGGGGGTGGGAAAAGTAGAAAAGTAAATTTCTTCTTATAATAAGTTTATTTTGCAAACACTTGTGGCAAGCAACTTTGTTTGTTCGTCGTCGGTTTCTGGCTTAATCTACGAGCCGTTTGTGCGAATGTGGAAACTTTGACAAATATTTGCGAAACTTTCGCGAATGGCCCGGCGTTCTCGGTCTGCAAGACCCCGATCTATTTGCATTATGCATATGAATTTATTAGCATCAATTCGCAGCCATATTTACATTGACATTAATATCCCATTGAAAGTATTGGCGAACGGATTGAACATTTGGATTCGAATGCGAATTTGAATGTGAATAGGAAAAGGAAAACCGCAGCACACAAATTTTCCGGCTCCTCGGTTGAATCACAGTTTAAAGGCAAAGCGGAGGAGAAGTACACTTCGATATACATTTCTTGAAATTAGTTTTTCTAAAATAAAATTATTTAAGAGCCACATCACAATCTAACCATCCTAAAATATTTGATCAAATTGTAATTATGAAGGCTCTTTGATTAACATTTAACATGTTGTCAACATTTAGTAAAACGATTTGTTTTGTTATCTTTAGAAATAAAACCCCGAGAAAATGTACTCCGTTATAAAACTTTTAAACATTATTATTATTTGTTAAAAATAAGTAAAAACCACTTTATTAATTTGAATTCGATCCATTGTCCTATTTTTTAAATAAAACTTATATACCAAAGAGTCCCATGCATAACCTACGTTACTCATTTATAGAAAATAAAAATTTTGTTTACCTAAATACTTGTAGATTATTTTTATTGAACTTTGAAAATTTTTTGTTAATATCTGAACTTGGCACAACACATTATTTTCTAGGTGCAGCATAATGTAACTTTAAAAAGGAAGTAACTTTTATCATGAAATAATATTAGGCTTTTAAAATGTTTATTGAAATGAATTTTGTGTTTTAACGGCCTTCCAATTTTTCATTTAAAAAAAAGTATTCAGTTCTGCATAGTTACATTTTGTGTACTGCCAGCGGAAAAGCAGAATAATATTTTAGTTTGAAAATCTATCAGTTGTTTGTCTCCTATTATACATTTTCATATGGCGAATTCAATCATTGGGTCTATATTCTTTTAAATACTTATTTTTTTTACAGAAAATAAAAAGTAAGGTGTTTAATTTGGGCTGAAAAATGTTTTCGTAATTTTTCCATTGTCCAATTAGTAGAAAAACTGCAAATATATTTTCCTAAAAACAGCCCCAAAGAGAAATGTGCAGGAACAAAAGTAGTTTGACTTTAAAACGATTATATGAAATGTAATTCATTTACAAAAATGTATTTTGAAATATAAGGCGATGTGTAAATAAAATAAATTTTGTCAGTCTTCTACTGGCAGAAAAAGCAGCAAAAAAAGTAAAAGTCATAAGTGCGGTGAAACCGACTAAAAGCGAGATGTGCATCGCTTGGCGTGCAACTGGCAACTGGCGGGCAACCCACGGAGCGTTTTTCGCCACTCAGTTGAGTGAGTTGGACTGGCCCATAGGAAAATCAGCCCTCCTCCATGATGAATTTCCCGCGGCGAGCGCATTTTCCTTGCTCGCGAATGATGAACGAGAGGCGCCCACCCCGGGAAATGCGGAGAGCGCAAGAGCGCTCAAACAAGTTCGAAGACACTGGGGCGAGCGACGATTGAAAATGAATTCATCCAAGTGAGTTCATCCGAGCGGGCTGGTTTGAGCACTCTCCGGCTCTCTGTTTTGGCTGGAGCGTTCATTCCCACTCGCTTTTGGGCCGAGTCGAGTGGTTTTTGGCTGAGTGGTTCGGCGGAGCAAAGTCAAAACACTGGCAACTGCGATTTGGTGGCACATTCGTTCGATGGCAACGGTTTGGATAACAGGCGCGCGCTTTGTTTTATTATCCACATTATCAGCGGCATTATTGTTATTATTGGCCCTCAGCGCTTTTACCGCTCGCCCACGCGTCCGACCGTGAATGCCGCGCGGAAAATTCGCTTTCCACCAAATAGGCGTCCCGATTCGAGGAAATCCGTCAGCAGAATACTGTCGCGCCCGTTCGGTCAGCACTAAGGCTAATAATCGTTCAAATCGTTAAAACCATAAAAACCATAAAAATAATAATAATAATTGCAATAACAATAAACATAGTAATAATCGTAACGCTTACGAGCCTTTGATAGTGCCAAGGCAAGCGCAAAACAAGTATTCAAATTCAAATTCGAATTCAATTAACAGCAAAGTGCAATTGGCTATAAAAACCAAAAACCCAAACGCAACAAAGTATACGAAACACTTGTGAAACCCGAAAAACAATAGTGGAAAATATTTAAAATTATCTATGCGAGTTAATGTTCAATAAACATTAGTGCTTAAATCTTAAACTAAAGGCCTCGAGTGGAAAGTGCAATAATTAAAATTAACTTTACAAAAAATATTTACCAAACAAAATAAATATATTATACAAATAAGTATAGAATTTGAAATAAATTTAAGAAAAAATTCAAATTGGTTCTTAAAAAATATAACAAAAATCTTCAACTATTCAAAAAAAGACATACGAAAATCAAATAAATAAAAAACATTTTTCAAGTTATAAAATAACTTTGAAAATTCAACCAAAAGTTACAAGTTAAAAATCAAAAGAAGGCAAATGAACACCCGACATAGCTGAGGAAAATCTTACAGAATCCGCCAAAAATCGCAGAACCCTTGGAAAGACACCCGTGCGAAATCAGTCAAGCCCCCAACGATTTTCAGCCCGTCTCAGACGGAGCACCGCCAAAATTCTCACCGCCAGCAGCGCAATGAACTCGTACTTTGAGCAGGCCTCCGGCTTCTATGGCCATCCGCACCAGGCCACCGGAATGGCGATGGGCAGCGGTGGCCACCACGATCAGACGGCCAGCGCAGCGGCGGCGGCCTACAGGGGATTCCCCCTCTCGCTGGGCATGAGTCCCTATGCCAACCACCATCTGCAGCGCACCACCCAGGACTCGCCCTACGACGCCAGCATCACGGCCGCCTGCAACAAGATATACGGCGACGGAGCCGGTGCCTACAAGCAGGACTGCCTGAACATCAAGGCGGATGCGGTGAATGGCTACAAGGACATTTGGAACACGGGCGGCTCGAATGGCGGCGGGGGTGGCGGAGGCGGAGGAGGCGGCGGAGCGGGCGGAACTGGGGCCACCGGCAACGCCAACGGCGGCAATGCGGCCAATGCAAATGGACAGAACAATCCGGCGGGCGGCATGCCCGTCAGACCCTCCGCCTGCACCCCAGACTCCCGAGTGGGCGGCTACTTGGACACGTCGGGCGGCAGTCCCGTCAGCCATCGCGGCGGCAGTGCCGGCGGCAATGTGAGCGTCAGCGGCGGCAACGGCAACGCCGGGGGCGTACAGAGCGGAGTGGGCGTGGCCGGAGCGGGCACCGCCTGGAATGCCAACTGCACCATCTCGGGCGCCGCTGCCGCACAAACGGCGGCCGCCAGCAGTTTACACCAGGCCAGCAATCACACATTCTACCCCTGGATGGCTATCGCAGGTGAGTGTCCTGAAGATCCGACCAAAAGTGAGTGTCCACTGTAGCACAAGTCCACTTAAAGTCCCCGAAACACCCCCATCCCTTGTATGTATGTGTGCATATACCAAAGCTTTGTTGTTTCCCCAGTTGTTATCAGGCTCAACAGATTGCAGCTAAGGCAACAAAAGTCATCCTGTGACTAATTGCCGTCTCTGCTCCGATTCGCAGACAAAGTCAACATGTAATGGCAAAATAATGAAGAGCTCAAATCGATCGTAGGGAAAACAGATAGCCGGCCATCACAATAAAGTAGCCAAGTAAAATAAACAGAGCCGGGAAGAACAGACATTTTTATGAACATCTTATTGGCAACCCAAAAAACATTTAAATATACAAAAAAATTATTTTTAACAATGCTTTAAAATCGATTTTAAATAAAAATAATCTAGAAATAATTTTTCATTTAAAATAATATAAATCAGTGTGTCTGTTTAAAACAAAAATTCGTACAACAACAAAAATATTAGGAAATGATTATTTTCAAAGTAACAATGTTTTAAACAATTTAAGCTGAAATATTTTTTAAGAAAATATTTTAACAGAATATCCGGTTATTAAAACTTTATTTTATAGAATTTCGACATCAATTATAAAAGTTCTATAATTTTTAACAAACATTAGAAAAAAAAAAATTAAAAAAAAATATTTTGGTGAACTAGTTGTGTTTCTATGATCTTTCATTAAATAGTTTCCCGAGCATTTATAAAATTTTGTAACAATCAATTGGAAAAATCAACAATTTAATTTTTTGTAAAGAAATTTTAAACCATTTTTTTCTGAACTATTTATGTGTTTCTAATATTTAATTGATCTTAAAAAAATCCGAGTTATTTCAGCATACTTATATTTAAATTTATTAAGTGCTGACAAGATTTTTATCGAGCAATAATACAAACATATATCAAGATTTATTTAGCATGAAACATAAAAAAACCTGTTTTTAAATAAATTATATTTGAAATGGTTTAGTTAACAGTGAAATTTTCTAGATTGGTAAATGACTTGATAAACCCATGCGAAACGAGCTCTTAGAAATTCCTGTTGGCCAAATGACTTTGAATGAAATGCAAATTGTTTTCCACTTATTCTATTTAAAACCCCCCATTTGGGTTGCCAATCTGGCGATAGTTTATTCGCTGGCCGGCAATTTAAGCGATTTAATCACTCTAAGCAAGATCAGAGCCATAAACAAGAGCCATGGGTAGTCGGAAAAGTGGGCGAAGAAACCAGCCCAGACCAAACCCTCCGATTCCACCTGCTCCGGTTCGCGACACCTTGCAGCGCTACGGCTGCCTCATAATTTTCAACACTTTGTTTACTAATTTTTGTCACCTTTGCTTTTAATGATGCTCGGCGGTAATTGTTGCAGCGCTGGCTGCCCAAGTGAGCTGCAATTTGTGCAACAAGAGAGCGGCAACGAGCAGCACGAAGTTGAATTATGGCATGCGGCTGAAAGAGCTGCAAAATAGCAAAATAGCAAAACAGAAAAGGCAGAAAATGGCAGAAGGCAGCCACAGGAGTCGGCGAGAAAGGGCAAGAATCCTTTCAGGACACACACTGCGCGCAGAAGTCGCGCTTATTACGGTTAACTACGCCATTATGTAATTACGTTTAGCACCTCGCCGCCCGACTTCTTCCACGGGTGTAAGCCACCAGCCGAGCGAGGCGAACGGCTTGCGTCTGAGATTGCCGTTTGGGCCAAGAACAATGCCAAGAGTAGGTCAGCCGAAGGAGGTCTAGGTGCTCGAAGATCGAACATAAATTGCACTCAAGTTGGCACTGAGAAAAATAAGGGGTATCGTGGGTCTACAGAAATTATATAAATAAATGTTTAATATCACAGTCTAGACTTTATATCAACTTTTCTTACAAAAATAATTTTAAGTCCTTTTTAAAATTTAGCTTAATTACTTCCGGTTTTTTCTGTGTAAAGCGAAGAGCTCGTAAAAAATACCCTTCAAAAATCAATCAAATTTCACTTATGGCCAACGCGAAGAGCTGGTTAAAAAACAATTAAAGTTGAACTAAATTCAAGAGCCTTGCGACAGGTTTTCCCCTCCAATCGATCGGTTCTGCGAGATGATCAGCGTAATGAAATTTATGCGCTGTGCCAGCCCAGTCTGAAGTGTCGGTGATGAATTGGCCTGGCCAAAAGAAGAAGAAGAAACCATTGCCAAAAACCCTTCATACAGGGTGTCTCGTATAACACTTTCAGTTCGTCGGACAATCTCTCAGAGATATAACATCTTAAGTGGAGAATATTCCCTCTAAGAAATTCTAATTAATTCTTACCTGAAGATGGTCAAACAAGATTACCTGAACTCACCTTCTAAATTTGTTTCTTATAAGAAGCGGTGGATCGTAGCCAGTTACGATATTCAGACCGAGTTGAATTTTGTGAACTTGAAACCTGGGAATTTGTTTATCAGCCGATGGGATCTACTTGATTTTAAATATATATTTTGTTTTGTCTTATCTCCATCTCGCTGAATTCAAATCCGCTTGATTGCCATTTGTCAACTGCTATCGCGAATTTGATTTACTCCAAACATATAATGCGAAAATAATTTAATTTTAAGCGATTTGCTCTGAGCGAACTGATTAAATCGGACGATCGCAACGGAAAATCAAGTCATAAATAAATCGGCGCACACTTCCAGCGATCATCGATCATTTGCCGCTGATCCGCGGCCCGAAATGCAAACCAAATTCAATTTTATCGTATCTAAACATGGCTTCACATTTGAAAAACCCACATCAGAGTTTTCTGGCCTTTGGAGTCGGAGTCGGAGTTGGCGTTGCTATATGTTGTTCTTGGGCCCGTTGTGTGTTGTGTGTTGTATGTGCGAACACGGCGAGCGGCGGGCGAGGAGCATTAAATCATTGTCCTGAAGGCTTTTAAGTCATTATCGATAAATTTCAACATAAATTCGTAAATTTGCTTTATTTGCCCGGGCCGGTGTGTGAGGTTCACGTCGGCGAAGTGGTTTATGGCTGAGTTCTGCGGCTGTCCGAAATTTGTCGGCCGCCTAATTTGGACCAGGGCACAGGGAAAAAATAACACACAGGTTGATTCATTTTACAACATTTTTGAAATTATCAGCAGAAAATTTTTCAATAAAAAAATTGTAGTCTTTATACAGAAAAATTATAAAAAAACAATTTTTTTTTTGTTTTTCTTAATAATATTTAAAAAATACAAATATTTACGAAAAAGAACACAGAGAAAATTATCAAAAGTTTTAAGTGCAAAATAAGGGGTGAAACATTTTAAAAAAAGTAAAACGCTTCATACAAATTTTATTTTACTTTGCATTTTTAAAACGTTTTTATTTTTATTTTTAAAACGTTTTTGTTATGAAAATGGCACCTAAAACATTGTATAATTTTCTCTGTGTAAAGTATTTGAAAATGTTTAGTAATAATAATCTTTTCAACTGAAAACCTCAAAAGCTATACTGATCTTGATTTTTCTCCGTGTAAATATAGTTCACCCTGAAAGATAGATTTTATTGCGGCTTGTCGTTTTTTTTGTCCCACAATGACCTTGAGAATGGCTGGCCGGACTGGCAATTGACACGTATCGGGCAATCATAATTCATATTTGCCGCAGTTTCCGAGCAAAGAACTCTCACGCTGTGACGTAATTATCGGGATGCCTTGTGTCCTGGCCAATGTCTACCTGCAATTGTAGCGAACACGTAGGGCCGAGGAGGGCACGTCATATCCTCTCAAGGTTAATGGGCTGTGGGCTGTACAACATGCCGATGTTGCAATTCTGCAGTTCAAATGTCGGGCAACAGTTGCCACTGCAACATGCAATTAATTGCAATCGCCAAAGCAAAGGAAGTGCGTCGATGAGTCCGCTGATTATGTAAATGGCGAAGTGCAAGCGAACGCACACACAGGAAAGCCTTTCAACGCGCGCTTTTAATCATTTTTATTTTTTTCGCCGGCCGCAAAATGCAAAGTCAGAAAATCAGAATCAGAAACAAATCAAAGCGCCTGTGAGCATCGCAGTTTCGGTTTCTGTGGCGGATGCTAGGGATGCCCCTTGCGAGTCCCCCTTTCCGCGGATCGCTTTTTTCGGGGATTGGTTTTCGGGTTCTGGGGCAGCTTCTTGCATTTTTTTAATGTATTTTTAAATAAGGAATTTAATAAGCACCTTGGCGGTCCTCAAGTCGTTGGACTCGGACGGCGACTGCGACTGCGACTGCCAGTCGAGGAGACCAAAGTTGCAAGACGTCGACGTCGCCAACGACGACAACACAAAGTGGCCCAGACACATGGCCCAACAACAAACATAACAACAACAACGAGGAGCTGCAGAGCGAGGAGCAATTTTGGCTTTCCTCTCGTATTTTTCGAGGCCCGCGTAGATGCAATGGGCAAAGGCAACGATTTCTGGCTTAAAAAATAGAATTCAAATGCGAAATCTAACTTTGGTATGTTAGATTTGAAAATAGTAATACAGGAAAATCCAGGGAAATTTTTATAATTTTTTAAACACATTAATAAAACCATTTATTATTTCTTTTTAAAAACCAAATTGATTTTCCCACTACAAAAATATTACACATCTTTATATTACATTTATTATTATAGCTGGAACCAATTAAATTCAATGAGAATACATAATTAAATATTGTTATTCAAATGTTAAGGTTCATAGCAAAACTGGGTGGCGCTAAGTTGTTAAAAATTATTATATTCCAAAGTATCAATTCCGAATAGAATAATAATCATTCGCCATTCATAGTTCTCCCCTAAATGCCCCCAATAAAAATGATTAGGTGTTGTATTTTTCATATAATAACTATAATGTATGGAACCGATCGCAGATAAGAAATAATTATTAGAGTATATGTGTACTGCGAGTTTCTTCCGCATTGTGACATTGGCAGTGTGGCGTTATCGATCATCTCTTTAACATACAAATGCCATGTGAACAAGCAGTTATTATTCATATTTGTGGGCCCACTGTGCGGACGTCTTCTCTTGGCAGTTGCAAAATCATGTTTTAAGGTGTTTTTGATACCTAATAAAAACAACAACACGGCCCGGCCGAAAAGCACATGCACAGGGATGAAAAAGAGATGGGTAGAGCCATGCAGCCATGCCAAAAGGGACAAGGGTCGTGAGTACAGGGATATATTCGAGGGAGTATGGTATGGGAACATATAGCAGACGTTAGTGACCAACACACAAGACCACCTTCACCCCCTTAACCCTTTGGTGGCTACGTCATAGCCATATCGCCACTTGGAAGACGCCAACATTGCTGCTCGACGCTCGGCGTGTTTATTATAAAACAACAAATCATTCATTATAACCACTTGTGTGTCTGTATGAGAAAGTGGCGTAAACATGAAAAGAAACCCATACACACACAAACTCTCAATTCCATGTTGTTTCCCGATAATATGCATATTTGCGTATTATTTTGATTTTAATAATGATTTATTTATTATTAATAATTCATTGGTGGTGGCCTCTTGCCGGGATTTTGTATTGGGATCGGACGGCCTGATTGCGATCTGATCCCCACGAACATCCAAACACAGATCCCAGTTCTTCGAGTGCAAAAGCTGCCCACTAGTCTCTCCATCTCCATCGCCATCTCGTTTGAATATCGCTTGTCTTCGGGTTGTGTAACAGAAGTTGGGCTACCAGCAAACAAACACGCCGCATCGTAGGAAACGCATATTATAATGAGCTTCAATTAAGATAGAAATCTCCAAGACTAAAAAGACAAAGATTAATGGGTTCACAATTGTCCAGTCGAGTGGCTTCAGGTGGCGATGCCAATAGAACTGCACGGAAAAATATTTAAAATTTTATTTCTGTAATCTGATTCACTAAACATGTTTTATGCCCCTTACATTTTGAAAATTAACAATATTATAATAACTATCTTAATATAAAATTTTATTTTTAGAAGGCATTCTATCAACATTTATTTTTCTCACTGTAGAAACATGTTTCAATGCCACATGTTCACAAGCCTGAAGATCATTAGGCATAAATATTTGTTTCGCGTCTCTACGCCATTCAAAATTTTCAAGAATATCGTATATGAATGAATGTTGTTTCATGTTTGTTTTTTGGGGGAAAACCCCCGTCTTTTTCAAACTAGTTGGCACTACCCACTCTTTGGTAAAAAATAAATTAGGGCATTTCGGATTCGTCGATACCTTCCAGCAAGAGCCTGTTTTGCCAGCTCTCCATGATTTACGAGATCTGGCTCGGCCAAAATGTGGGTAACTGTTATAGCAGCTCGGAATATATTTTTTCGTTTGTTGGGTCGATTGGGTCATCGATTTGTTCGCCGCATTCTCCAAACATTTTCCCCTACACTATAATTTATAGATTACTATTTTGATTTATCTGGGCGAGAACTTTGGTCAGAACTTTCGGGATCCTTCGCCTCCTCTTTCTGAGGCCACATTAATGTCAATTTAATGTTTCCTTAATGACATCTTCTGGCTGCAACTTCTCGATGTTGCTGTTGGCGGCCAGTTGTTATCAGTTTGCTGGTCAAAACTGGGAAAGTGTTTATGCTAAATAGCTAACGAGTTTTCCACTCGAAAGTGAATCTCTCCGGCGTTCAAGTTGCATTCTGTCGTTGAGTTGATGCTCTGCTCAAAGTTCCGCATGCCACATGCTCTCGGCGTCTATTTATTTGGGTCGGCAATTAAGATTTATATCAGCCCCTTTGATGGGGCAATAAAAGGCCAAAGACGCCGCAAGCTGCAGCCGGAAAATGCTCTCATTCTCATCCCAGAGATTTTCAGACGCCTCTCTTTCTCATTTATGCGACTGGCGGCTAATCCTCCCACAAAAACGAAGCGTGCGCCGCCTTAAAGAGTCATAAAAATCATTTTCCCCCCGCGGAAAAGGTGTGAAAAATCACAAGAGGCGAGGGTTGAGTTTTCCAGGGGCAAGACCGCAAACTAAATGTTTAATTTTTACAAGTCGCGTCGCATGTAAACAGAATTCAGCATCCATTCCCCTCTTTTCCCAGCCATTTGTTTGAATTTGTCTAAAGTGGCTGGGTCCCTTTCCTCTATTTTTCTTTCATATTTTCATTTTCATTTACATTTACAGACGGAAAAAAAGAGCAGAGAGGAGAACCAAGCGTTTGTCAAATTCAAAACCCTTTGCCCCTCATAGTTTTTGGCTGTTTTCTTGGTCTTTTTAATTTAATATTTTCTTTGTTGTTTCTTTGCGTCTGGATGGCCACATAGTATCTGTGTGCGGCACTCGGCTTTCGGTGTGTCTGTGAGCTGGAAATTACGTTTACTCAGGCGCCAGGCGCGCATATTTAAATACACACGTGTTTTATCGCTGCCATTAAATCATATTTTTATACTTTTACCTTTTCCACGGCAAGCTGCCGACGCCCCCTCGCCTCTCGCCCATGGCCACCCCCCGAACGCCCACTTTTCGAGGCGTTGGCATTTCGGATTGTTTACATTTTGCACTTTCCTGGCATAAACAAAGCTGAGGCGACGATAAATATCGTGAAAAAAGGCGAGACATCCAGCAAACGCGATAGAAAGAGGCGATAGTGCCGTGTCCATGAATCAGTCTAAATGGGATTGATAGCCGCAGTTCAAACTTTGAACGACTCTCGTAGTTATCTAGAGTTTGTAGAGAGAACTTTGAGTGGCTTAGAACTGAACTCATTAGAAATGGGATTATAAAGGGCGATATCATATATGTATACACTGGTATACGTACGTCTTTAAATCATTTTTAATGATTGCATACCAATAATTATATGATTAAACAATAATTACTGTTCCTATTTTCCATAGTGCTTCATGAATTTACATTTGTTCTGGATATTATGCAAAATATTACTTTACTTGATCTAATTTAGCAATTTTCTAATTATTTAAATTTAAAAAACCATTTCTTTTAATTTCATGTTAAATTACTTTCAATTATCACATGTATCTTTCCATCTTCCTCTATTCAATATTCATTATCCAACCGAAAACAACAAAGCTTTGGTTAGCAAATCTTAACCAGCTCCGCACCACGTGCGGCTGCTTAACCCCAAGTTGCCCCTCCAGATCCCCAGATCCCCACGTACCCCCATATTCCAAACACCATCCATCTGCATCTCGAGATCTCTCGAGAGCAAACAATTTTGAGTCCACATTTTTTAAACGTTTTCTTCTCTCCGCTTTGCTTGCATTTTCAGGTAAGATAAGATCTGATTTAACACAATACGGCGGCATATCAACAGACATGGGTAAGAAAATTTCCACTTTTATTTCATTACATTATTCGCTCTTAAGTTTTCGAAAAGTAGAGTATAGAGTATAGATCATAGAGACTAGTGCGGGTCTACTAACAAATCCCTTTTCGGTGTCGGTGTCTAAAATACCCTATCGTAGGTTTCTTTTTATGAACTCATGGGGCGGCGCTGTGGGTGGACCGGGAAAACCTGGGGGCCGCGTGTGGAAATGATTGATTCACTGTCCCATGATTACGCGCCAGCCGAGAGAGCTCGCCATGTTCGAGCTGCTTGCTCCGGTGGCAATTAATATTAAACATGGCAATTCAATTGGCCAACAAACGCGGCCAACACGCACGGTGGGATGGGTTGGGGAGGGGGTATCCAGGGGGTGGAAGGGGGCATCCAGATCTGGGCCCTGTTGGACGCCTCGTTCGAGCGGCTCCCTTTTCCCTATCGTACCTCGTGCTATCATCTCTGGTTCCTGCTGCCGATCAAGCAGCCGAATAGCGTGTTTTCCCCACATACCCTGCACTTCGGGTGTAAATTCACTTAATTAACAGTTTTTAGATAAAAATATGAATATTAATTTTTTTTTGTTTAATTAAGCACTTTTATATAAAGGATTAGCTGCTACTCTTTTTTTTGATGCAAGGAAATATATAATTAAATTTTTTAAAGATGGACAATATTGTTTAACAAAAATTTGTCCCACACATATAAACTAAATATTTTCCTTAACTGTTGTAAAATTCCATATTATTTCCCATATCATTTTTCGTATCCCCTGATATAAGAGTACCTCCCATTCGTCTGATTCGAAGCCGCTTACGATATTCGCTGCCGAACGCGAACATCAAAGCCCCAAAGCCACTGAAGGCGTTTATTTCAGCCTGTTGTTTGGGACCTTTTGATGCGAGGTTATCAATCAGTCTTGTCTCGCGCAGCTACTTCTTAAAATCCAATTACACACGTGAACAAGGGAAAAGCAGGGGACTTGGGGATAGTGGACTCCCTCTGATCAGCGCGGGTCTTGAGCTTTTTTGTTTTGTGCTGGGCAGGCCACTCAAATTACATACATTGTTGGCGGTGCATTGGGGCGAAAAATTGCCGGGCCATCAGCAAAGTTAAGCCACCCAGATGCTCCGTAGTCAGCCACTTGGCTCCCACTTATTATTTATATTCAATTGATAATCTCGTGCAAATCGGTAGCTAAATGTTGGCACAGGCGCAACAAGTGGGCAGCTACTTGGGGATCCGCGATCAGCTATCCGAGATTCAAGATCCACGAAACGTGCACGGAGAGAAATCACTTTCTGTGATGTGATGAAAAGAACTACAATGTTACAGCACTATCAAAATAGTTGAACTATGACAGTTACTTTAGATTCAAGATTACAAGTGAAAGAACCTAAAAATACCTTTAATAAGTACTTGGTCAGATGCTAATATTGGTAAAATGAATTATTCCCTTTAAATCATAATCCTAAAGAAATGTAGGGTTCCTTTATCTCCTATAACCAAGTTGATAATTATAAAATAGTAATATTTTTGTGCTAAATCTGGTAGATAAAAACGATTTGCAATTTTCTCCGTGTGGCATCACTTTTGGCACTCGCAGATAAGCTCCGATAAGCCCGCTGCTCCTGGCTGTGGATTATGGCCGGCACTTAAGGGGCACTTTTGGGGGAGGGAAGGGGAGTGGTCTTTCAGCCAACCAGGCGAACAAACGCTCTCTTCCGGCTTCACTGACATTGAACGCTGCGTTTTCGGTCCGTACCCGCAAGAGATAATTAAATAGCGGCCTTAATAGAATTAAATGCCGTGTTTGCATTTCAAAATCCGCAACGTGCCGAAATGCAATGGCCAACGGGCTGACGCCCCGGCCCCCCCAACTCCATTTGTGTGTCCACCTGGCTGGCTGGTCGGGAAAACAAAAAATGTCAATTTGGACAAGTTTTGATAATTGCAGGTCCCCCTAGTTACTGTGTGTGTGTGAGTGTTGCTACTGTGCGGCGTGTTGCAGGTTGCATGTGGCCATGTTGCATGTAGCATGTTGCAGTTAATAATTATTGAAATGTGCGGCCTGGCAGGAGTTGTGCCATGCTCCTTGCGCTTCCTGCGCGGCTTCCTCCATCTGAGTGTCCGTATGGTTGTCCGCTTGTCCGTTTGTCCGTCAGTGGCTGCATGCTTCGTTACCTTTTAGCCTGGCCAAAAGGCTAACAATGCTTGCATTTTCCCACCTTTTTCACATAACTTTTTCTCCCTCTCCCCGGCTTTGTTTTGTTTTCTGTGTTTTTTTCTGTCTGTTTTTCGCCTTGTGTGCTTGCTGGTGGCAGGGTAAACAAGTCGGCCACTTGGCCAACTCGTTACTTCCCGCTAAAACCCTCCCCTCACATGTCGATTGGCGATGTCGAAGTTGTTACCACTTTGGACGCGCGGTTCGGCCTCCGTCGGCCGGCACCCCTGTAATAAATTCATATTCAAATTGTTAATTGAATATTATTTGTTAAATTTGCAAGCATTAAATGTAAATGTCAGCGGCGGATGTCCGACGCAGGGGGCGTGGCCAGTCGGGGGCGAACGGGAGAGCTCCTTTTTTTATTTGCTCGTATAATTTCGGTGTTCGCTTTTAATTGAATTTATGCGATTTTAATAGGAGCAGGTTCGCCTGAGGACTTTTCGACTTGGAGTGAACTTCTCAACAAATTTAAAGTGTAGCCTCTGTTTTCAATTTTTTTAAGAGATTATAGTAACTAGTTTACAGAGAGAACCATTGATTTAACAATATTAAAGTAATTCATGAAATCTACCAACTAATTTCTTCAAGTGGAACCCCCCTTTAAGATAAATCGAACCCAGGAAACAACAAAACTCGGTCACTGTTCCAACGACCTCAAAAAATCGCCTGCAAATATTCGGAAACACCACCGCCCACCTCAAAAATCAACAAAAAATCCTCCCAGGAGAGTTTTAAAATTTGCAAACGAATGACAAAAAAACGGGCAAACAGAAAATGGTGCCAAATGCGACTGTGAGTATTGTGAATACTCAGGCTCTTGTTCGCTGGTCGTTGTCCTTGTCGTTGTGGCTCTGCAATTTCCATAATTCATATTCATAGACATTACACAACAACAGCCAGTAGAGAAAGGGAGAAAGGGAGCAAGAGAAGGAGAAAGAGACCGAGTCCAGACAAACAAACGACAGCACCTGCAATTCGGACAAATGTCCGTCCGTAGCACAGCCAAAGAAAAAAAGACACACAAAATAGGAATGTGCAGGGTGCAAAAATTCCACATATGCTAAAAAGCAAAAGAAAGTCCAAAAACTGTCGCATCACGCCTATGCATAAATTATTCAAGAACCGAAGCTCAAAGAAGAATTCTGGCATTAATTTGATGGGCTTCAAATCACTGGCAAATTAGGCCAACATCATAGCACACACGGCCATACATTCATACATATGTAGACAGATACAGATACTCCGCTCACACATCCGCATTCGCAACGTGCCGGCAATTTGATTTTACACACTTCGAAATTATTAACTGGGGAGCACTTTGTGTGCGGCAAGTGTAAGTGTTGTACGCTCTCCAGCGGAGCAGAAACAGTTCATAAAATGGCAAAACAGGGCACTTTCGTTTTTACCGTTGGCATTTGCAGCATCTGCAGGCCAAAGGGGGCGAAAAGGGGGTGGCCATGGTGGCGATGGCAGTGGCAAGGACATCCTGGCATGTGTCGCCTGCGAGCCAGTGGACATCTGGCCCGGTCAGAGCCGGACGCTCGGACTGAATGTTACCGGGCAGGTTTCAATTAATGAATTAGTAATTTCGGCTTCATTGCCGTAATGAACACTTCGGGGAGGTCTGAACGAGGTGGCAAAGCGTGAGCTAATTATTCGAAGTAAAACCCAGGAGTTGGGAAATAAGGGGAATATAGTAAAGGGATAAAACTATTATTTACATGATAAAAACATGAAAATGTGGAGTATACATTTGACAAAGGTTGTGTTAAGCTTCAAGTTTAAATGAATTTATAGCATATTTTAGCAAACACTATTTTACCTTAAATAAATTTCTATAAACTTTAAGTCACCGATTGTCCATAGCTTAGAAACTAGAACATACTATAATCCTTACACACAATTTTTGCTTTCAGAAAAGTACCAAACACCGTGTATTTACTTCCAAAGTCAATAATCACTCTTCAAATAGCACAAAACACTTTAAACTCCATTTAGCTAGTGTGATTGCAGGCCACGAAAAAATGCCATTTGCAGTGGCGTAATTTACCATATCATTGTGTCATTAAAACGTTTGTATCTTTGATCCGAAGTGAACACAGTTTTCAAATAGCAGTTTGTTTACTAAGTCACACAGTTAATGAACGGTTGGAGTTGGAAAAACCAATAGATTGTAGATGGGACCACCTCTATGGGGAGTTGCAAGCTAAAGCGATATTTGCTCGCGATGACTCCGAATATCCGGGAACCCCGTCTTATCGCGGAATTTACATCCGTATCTCTTTTGGGCCGCTCTTTCGCTTCACTTTTATTGCGATTCTGTTCGCTCCGCTGTAGGTATGCAATTAGTCAATTAATTTGAAAATTTATTAACCGCCAAAAACCAATTTGCCCCAGATCGGCAAAAACAGACGAGAAACGAGCAGAGGAACGGAAGAAACAAAACAAGAGAGCGCGCTGCGAAGATCGCGAAATGCCGGCGGTAAACTGGCCTCGATCTTGGTCAAGATCACGGCTACGGCTGCAAAAGCTGCAAGATCCGTTCGAGGCGTTGGTCTGCGGACAAATGAAGGGTTCTTCTAAAGGTCGCGGAACTTTCAGCGAGTTAGGGATTTGAAATTAAGCCCCGAACGGAGCCTTCATCCCCCTCCCGTCCTTCGAGACGTGGAAATGTAGTGCAGATAATTTATGGGTTCGGCGGCAGCGGAAGTGCGTGTGTATCTGGGAGATACGAATCGCAGCGGCTACCGATTTGATTTTCTAGGTCAAAAAGCAGAGTCCGCGAAATAAATGACTTTTGTGCATGTCGCGGACCGCCGGCCGTCGGCTTGGCTTCAGGCCATAAATAAATTTTGGGTGTATTTGAAAAGCGTTTGTTGTCGTTCCCACTCACTCACAGTTCTTTGGGACCCGGACCCTCTCTTTCCATTTTCGGTTTATGATTAATAACGCTCGGTCGGGTTGAAAACCTGCTTTTGGCGGCCATCATGATCAGCTGATCGCGCAGACCCGAAAAAAAGAGGCAAACGTCATGACAGCGCAATGTCCGTTGGGCAAATGGAAATGAAATGAACCTGGAAGGGATGACCCACCGATACAAGTGACTGGAAGCGATCACTCACAGATACAAGTGACAGATGGACGATCGCCCTTAGAAGCAAGTGCAGTGGTGTGCGTGCGTGATCCCATTTTGGAAATGTCAAATGGCTGGAAAACTATAGTGATCTTCACCTGATGCTCAAAGGTGTTTGCTTGCTCACCGCACAGGTATGCGCTCTCTCTCCCTCGGCTTCTCGTTCTTCTGCTCTTTGTGCTGCGCTCCCTCGCTCGCTCTCTCTCTATTTATCTGGCTCCTCTCTTTCGCTCACCTGGTGATCGATCATCTTTTCGCTCAGCCGGTTTTCAGACCCTGCTCTGGGCACTAATTTATGTGCTCTCGCTGGAATGAATCTCACCTTTATTCGAATTGGAATATTTCGGGGCGACCGTAGATCGTTTACGATATTCGCAGCCGTCAATGGGATTTGGCAGAGGTGAGATACTACTTCTGATTAGACAGAGGTTAGACAGGTTAAGAAGTTTGTTATACGACTTGAGATCTTTCTCAGATAAGAAATTTGGTTGGATTTACCTGAATCGCATTAAGTATTATAGGTGTTAGCTTTTGCAAGACTTTGTAAGAAGTTATGAATTTTTATTTTGACTTTAAAATGATAATTGCTGAAATGGAAATAGAAAAGTAATATAATCTGAACTATAAAAGAAAATCTTAAAATAATAATTGGTACCAAAATATTTTGATTTGCCTAACTAACGAACTAAAAATAAATCAGACCCCGTTCCTTGACCTTTCCAATCGAAATCAAAATCACGTCCACAAAATGTCTCCCTGATTTCGGGGGAATTTTAAGGGACACAGACCCACCGCAGAGGAACCGAACCAGAATCGAGCGCTTCCCTGTAATCTCAATCGATGATCTATTAACGAGTGTCCATAAAAATTATGCAACTTTCCGCTGCAGCAACAAAATGGATGTGCACAACAACAGCAACGACAATTGAGCCCGAATGCCATTTCCTTTGTCAGCTGGGGCAATAAATCTTGAGCATATTAACATGGACGTGCGATGAAAGTGCCAGCCAAATATGTCATTGTCAGTTGGGTTTTGGCCAGGCAGGGGGATTGGGATTGGGATAGGATAGGTTGGGATGGGATTGGATGGGAGAGGGGTCTAAGACTGGGAATCAGACGCCTCTGCGGCTGCCGTAAGCGAGTGTATTGACACCTGAGCTGCCCAAACATTCGAACCGGAGGATGGAAAAGAAAGTTAGGGCCCACAGATCGATAGAACAGGTAGTTTTGGGCATTGGGAATACTTTCGGCCGTAAATCACCGATCCAAACTCTGGCTGATAGCTGGCCAAAAGTCGTATGCCAAGTATTTCGGCCCCTGCTTATCGCACTCGATGCATTTGGAATTGGTCAGAGTATTTTTCCGTATTTATGCGCAACTTTGTTGTGTTGTGTCTGTGACACAAACACAAAACATGACCAAATTTTTGGGCGTGAGCTCGTCGTGCGAGGGAAAGAGAGAAGAGATAGATGGGGAGCAAAGGAGCGAGAGAGAGACGGCATAGTGACAGCGCCCATAAATCTCTGTAACATGACACTTTTGGCAATGGAAATAAAATATGGCATTCGGCGCACAAAAATGTCGCACCAGGCTCCCTGGATTTTTGTTCTGTTCTCTTTTCTTTTTTTTTTTAATTTTTTGGCACTGCCCCTGGCATTTTGGCCCACTGTGCCATGCGACACCCGACGGATCTCTCTCGTACTGCATTCAGCTAATTACAAATGAAATTACAATGGTCAGAAATCGCCCCTGCCCACCGCCATTGCGATCCTCTGAGCCCTGAGCTGCTGTTACTGCTGCCGGCCAAGTGTCACTTGCCGCTGTCATTTTCGTTTCGTTTTCATGTGTCACTTGGCAGGCCTTCGCTCCGAGCCCCTTTCCCCTCCACCCTTTTGTGCCACCCTTAGCCCCTTTTCACCGCCCCTGGGACCCAGTCCTTGTCCTTGTAATAAAGCAAAACGGCTGCGCATGCGCGCAAGTCACTCAGCAACAATGCACTGCGGAAAAAATACTTCAATGGCCCTTTGATAAAAATAAAATGTGAAATAAAAATATATTCAAGCAAACACGTTGAAATTGTATTCAAGATATTATTTGAAAAAGTCAACTGTAATTTAAATTTAATTTTTTATCATACGAATAACATTTTTTTTTGAATACATTGGTTTTAAAGTTGTTCTTTGAATTAAATTATAACACTTTTAGATTTTATTTTAAGTTTTTTCGACATATTTCTTCTGCTCTTCTTTCAGTGCATACTTCAATGGCCATTTGATAAAAATAAAATATAAAAGAAAAATATATATTCTAGATATTATTTGAAATATTCATATTTTATTTAAATTTTTCACAGTCGAATACCATTTTTTGTTTTAATGCATTGGTAAGTTTTATAAAGTTTAAATTATAAATGTATTTTTCTAGACAATACTTTTAGATTTTATTTCAAGTTTTTTTCGACATATTTCACTCCTCTTTTTTCAGTGTATTTCCCCACAACAACAACTTGGTAGAGCCGCTGCTGCCTCTGTCAGATTTTGTGAGTGTCACTTGGGCTGCTTTGTTGCTGGGTCCCGGGTTTCGCGTCTTGGCAACGCAACTCGGATCCCCAGAGCCTGGCTCTTTCTTGGGTGTTATCTGTCCCGTCGACCGTCTTCAGTTTCGCTGCGGTTGCATCTCGACCGGGTCCGAATCTGTATCTGTATCTGAATTCCTGCAGAAACACGCGAAATGCGCGCCTCGGCGTATAAAACTGTTAACTAACTCAATTTTGTAGCTGTCAGTTGGCCAGGGGGGCTGCAGAGTTCAGCATGGGTTAATGAGTTGTTGTTGGCCGTTGCCGGCGTGCCGCTTACACATGTCACAACAAATTGCCAGCCGTTGAGGTTCGGCTGGCCCATAAACAAATCACTTGACCCGCGAGACCAGCGAAATTTCGCCAGCCCGTTTTGTGTGATGGATCCAGATCGGATTAATATATACATTTGTACTTAGGATTGCAGTGGGCTGTGGAGTAGGTCTTACAAAGGGACTCCGGGGCCTGAAGCACGTGTATCACGGACCAAACTCACGGATGCACGCCGCGCACATGTCTGTCACACAAATGTCACTTAGAGTTGCAAACGCCGCGGACGCTTAGCAATTTCATAATTTGGTGGAGAAACGGTCGGGGGCTCAGTGGAACACTTGACATTGGCCCAGGAGACTGGGGAATGCGAAAAGCGAGTCCGGATATTTAGTATTCGCTGTGCATTTGAGCAGCCAAGTGACCAACAAGAAGCGAGGATCAGTGCACGAGGAGAAATTGAGAAATATTTACTCATTAGAAAATAAAATTTCTTATTAAAAAGAATTTTACAAAAATGTATTACCATTAAAAAAATATTTTTATAGATTGATACAATGGATTAGAAGTCTTATTTCATTATATTTTCTGAAAATACTAGTTTTTCTGCGCAATGTAAGACCCTTAATACCCCCGCACCCCGCAAAATATTCCCGAAAAGGAAACAAAGTTGACAATTCAATCATTGCGAAGGGCTTGGTCGCCAGGGGGCGCCACTGCAGCTGGAAGTGCCTGGCGCTTAATATATAGAAAATAGTTAGTTGTATGCACTACAACTGCTTGGCTGGCCCCCACTCCACGCCATTCTTTTGTTTGTCTGTGTCACTTGGCAGCTTCTGGGTTGGGGAAATGAAAGGAAAATGGGCAGGGAGAAAGGGGAAGGGGTAAAGGAAAAGGGGGAACAACGTTGACAACGGCAACAATTGCAGCCACAACAGCAAAAGGGGGACAAAAGGCGCACCACGCGGTAATTCTGGCCAGAAAGAGTTTTGCCCATGGTCTAGTGCGCCAGTGTGTGTGAGCCAACAAAACTTGGGGCCATAAATTTGCAACGGATCACATAAATCACATTCAAGTGAAGCTTAACACACGCGCCCAAGTAGAAGACACACACACTAATAAAAGCCAGCTCGCTTTTGCAAGTCTTGTATGTGTGTGTGCGAAAAAAGACACTTTTTGCAGCTTTTGAAGGAGGGAAACCGTTGTAATGAGAACTAGCAGGGTGCAAAGTGTCCCCAAGGGGTCAACAGAGGTCAATCCGAATGCACCTCTTGAAAGGTGTGTTGGAAATTTAGTAGCTCTGATAAAATGCTAGTTTTACAAATGTAGAATTTTCAACAATAAAAGTTTTGAAAAATTCCCATGTAAATATTTTAAATACGAGCCAGTTTAAAAATATAGTAATCTTAAAATATCAACTCTACAACTTTCTATTATAAATGTAATAATATAAAACCTTATTTGAGCTGGTCCTAACACCAAAATAAGGATTCCATCTCTGACCAACCACAGTAACATACCGAATTCCAAACGTATTGCAGTGGCCAACTCTCCATTAAGCAACATATCCGAAATTCCCCCCAGGATGGTAAAACTTTCAAGCCAAATTAACTAAACGGTTAAAGCAACAATTGCAAATTGGCAACAAATTCACAGATCATAAAGTGCAGTCGACAACAATTCCAGCTGCACTTCCGTCTGCAAACTCCGGTTCCCAGTTTGCAGTTCTCAGTTCTCAGTCCTCAGTCCTCGGCACCCAGCATCATTTCATTTGAAGAACTTTGCCATTTGAACTTGACATTTAGCACACGGTTCGAGGGGACTTCTTTGCAAAACAATTGCAGGCCAAGCCAACGAGGACACGGAGTGTGAAAGAGAGAGAGGGGTGGATGCGACGAGAAAGAGAGGGGAAATGCACTTTTGGCATTCCTCGACTGCCAGGGAATGCCATCACACAAACACACACGGTGTCCCAGACACACATACATGTGCCGGCAAACAGGACGAAAGGAAACAGTTGCAAGGGTGCGAAGGGTGCAAGCCACCCCCTGCCAGCAGAAAGAGAAGGGTAGATGGCGGGCGAAAGAGAGGCGAGAGAGGGGCGAGTCCGGCTCAGACAGGCGGCCATTGCAGCACCTGTCGGCCATGCGGCTGAGTCGCGTGCTTGCCGCTTTATTTGCTTCCCGGATTTTGCGCCATTAACAATATGGTTCGGTCCTGCCCCCTTTTCATTCTCCCCACACCCTTCAAGTGCTGGTAAATTGGTAATTTTTAATAGCTAAAAGTAGCCGTGATTTATAAATGTTTAATAGATATTTTTAAAATTGAATAATGGATAATTTTTAATTTCCTATTCATTTGTAATTATTTTTAAAGATGAATACTATTTTTGGTTTAATATTTTATTACATTTTGTCTTTCCAATTTAACTAGAACTATAATAAAATAAAACATTTTTATTTATTTTATAACATTTAAGCAAACTTAAAATATTTAAAAATTTCAAAACTAAATGTAGACCTGTTTAGCTAGAAAACCCCCAAGTTTCCACCCCTGCCAGCCCTTTAGAAAATCTGGAAAACGAAGAAACGTTGTGGAGTTGCTTATAAATTAACCCATTGGCGAAATGAAAATATTGTCTGTTAATTGATCAATGTGTATGCAAAGGAGTGCTGTTGTGCCATTTGCCATGTACTCGAATGTCGGGGTGTGCGTAGAGCAGCTAAAATTTAATTAGATTCCGTATTAGCTGCTGCACCAAATGTTCTGGTCTAGGCTTTATCAGCTGCACACAATTACACACAGGACCCAGCGCTCACACACACGAGCGCACTTTATGTCGTACGTGCAAATTTATTGTTATTGAAATACAATTGCGAAATTAACTGTCAAAGTGTGCGACCCATCGTCAATGTACTCGCAGAATGCCATATGTTTCCCTTTTCGAGAGTCCATGGGTTTGGGGGATTTTGGGGGTGCTGGGGCAAATGCCACCCCTTATGCAAAGCCAACTAAGGGGTTAAATGGGGGAAGGATTGGTTGAAAAATAATATAAAATACTTGTAGTATAGTGTGCCTAACTATATTAAATATACACTAAACTATAAAGAGCTTAAAAAAATAAACTGATTTTTAATTGTAATTTTTTACCATAAAAACATTAACAAAATTTTTATATTTTTGATTATTTTTATGCGCTCAGTGTATTTTTCCCCGAAAATATTGGTTGCAGCCATGATTAATGACACTCTTATGCACTCGTAAGGGCTTTATTTTGAATCCATTTCTTTGGCCAACACCAAAAGTTGCCAATACCCTAAATCAGTGGACGAAACTCCCCCTGAAACCGCCCCTAAACTCCCGCCCAAAACCCCCAACTGTTTGCGCTAAACGAGCTTTGCATATTTACTGTACTAGCAGCAGACATTTTACGATATATTGAGAATTATTTGCAATATATTTTGCAGTGGGCAACAGCAGCAGCAACAAGGACGACAAATGTTCCACCGACGGCGGCAGCAACAACAAGTGCAGTGTGTTCAGTTTTCAGTGTTCAGTGGAAATGCAGGCAGAGAAAGCTTCTAATTCCGGCACTGAAACCATAAGTCTTTGTCGCATTGTACACACTCACACTCGCACAGATACTCACTCGCAAATACACTCGCAAGTGGGAAGGGAGGTTTGTGTACGGGTGGTCCTGGCATTTCAGCACAGCTAAGAGGAGGTCCTGCGAAGGTCCTAGGCCTGAAGTTGCGCCCGTTACTTAGGTTCGATACACAAGTTTCGCCTATAAATTCGAAACTTATTTTTCTGTTTTCGAAGATTTTGTTTAATTTAGGAAAATTTGCATAAGATACAATTGCACACCCCATACAAGTCCTTTTTGCCTTTTGCAGTCTCTAAATTTGTGCGAAAATTGAGCCAAAGTTCGGAGGCAAAGAAAGAGGAGCAACAAACGATTCTTTCCATTCCTTTTTTTTTTGCGCACATTTTATTGCCCTGGCCTGGACTAAATTTGAATTCAGCTCAAATTGAAAGTTCACAACGCACATATACACTTGTAGCCCCGATCTGCCGGGTATATATACACATACATATACGTTCAGACGGGGAGACACACCGATATTTATGCGTTTTCGAATGCAGCTCAACTCAGCTTTAATTTAAATGGATTTCTCTGCCTGGCAACCCTGGCAGACATATGGCAGCATTTGCAATTTGCAGTCCACAGGCCAGGGGCGGGGTTAAAAGGGGCCAAGGGGAGGGGGAGGTCCAGGGCCCCAAATGGATGGGAGGTCGCAGTCCCTGGATGGGCGACTCCACTGACTGTTGAGGATTGATTGTGCTTGTTGATATTTTGTCAAATAACGCAAATAAATACACAATTACACACTCAAGTGAATCCGTTGCGGGAATGGGGTGGCTTCCAGGGGTTGGGGGGCTCTGGGGGTTCCTGGAGTCATGGGGTTAAGCCGAGCATGGACGTGCTCTCTGTGTGTTATCCTCGTTTAAAGGATTTTCATTTGTTTAAATGTGCTTTATCGAAAATGGCCAAAAGGCCGCTGGCCACTGCTGTTGTTGTTGCTTCAACTCCTGTCCCTTGTTGCCACGTGCAATTTATTCTCAGTGGACAGTGGTTACGAAAAACGGTGGGATAGTTTAGAAAATATTTCAAATAATGTATATAATAGATGCGCTTTATTAGTTAGAAGTTAAAAATAGTTATCACTGGGTAAATTACTAAACGGCATGTGATATAATACCAAAGATTTTTTTAAAACAAACTGAAAAAAGAAAATGTTTCAGAAAATTTTAATAACATTTTTTTAATGAATAAAGGACTATACATTTTACAATCATTGCTCCAATTTCAGCTAAACTGTGTTATTTCCTAATTGCCCCACTGTACATCGACTTTTGACTTTGTCATTGTTTGTTTTTGCTTTTGGCGTTGTTTTTGCTGTGACTTTTTTCGGCGCACGCCCGTAAATTCCAATGTAAAATGCTGCATTTATCTTGTAAAAATAATAAATCCAGGCAAAGGGACTTTACTCTCTCACGCTTGGCAGCACATCCAGTAACAGATTGTGCCGCCAATCTAACGGGGATGGGGATGCAATCGGAAGGGTTCGAGATGGGACGAGATTGGGTTTGTGTGTGTGTGTGTTTTTGGTCCTTTGGTCCTTTTGGGGATGATGGTCATTGTTAATGGCCGAATGGGTAAAGAGACGTAAATTTGGCTAATTTTATTAACCGTCAATACAACAACATCAAAACAGAGGCAGTAAACGGGCAAGTGGCGACAAAAAATTAGTCAACACATGGCCATTAATTTAACTTATTTATTGGCTGGCGCGCATTTATTCCAATTCGAAAATCCCGAACTGCTGGCGCGATAAATTTGGTCGAATGCGAATGTGAAAATTGTGCTGCTGCATTTCCACTGCATTCGCATGCACATGTCGCGGATTTTCATTATAAAATATTGCCGAGCGGGGGGACGGGCGACTGTCGCAAAAGAGTTTGCAATTTATTTTAAAATAAAAGTATCTAAAAGCATGACAAATAGTGTGAGATATGTTTTTGCGCACTGCAGCAGGCCGCTCCCCTTTGTCCATCCCCCCTCCCCCAAAAAACCCCTCGATCCGGAGACATGTGATGGGGCGCCGCTGATTTATTTGCATACAACAGCGCAGCAGACACAGCGAAAATAAAAAAAATACCTCGGCCTGATTCCTCCCCTTGTTGCTTTTATTTTTTAAGCTACGCCCATTTTTGACGCCAACGGAGACGCGTCGATTGAGTTGGCTGCAGTTGCCAACTTTCGAGGGGAGTGCAAAAGGGGGGTTTGAGGGGCTGTGGGATGCCGACGGAGTTCATGAAAAATCCATTCAAAATCAAAAATCAAAATGCCAGCAAACTACAGGAAGGTGGGGTGGCCGTATGGCAGAGAACATATTTTTAAATTGTTTGAATTGCACCTAAAATTATTCGTTTATTCAGCAGGAATTTCAAATGGTATTTACAATTAATAAAATACAAGGTTTTTCTTTTATCGGACGAGCTTACAATAAACATTAAGTAAATCCCAAAACCCAGCATCTGACATGAAAATAAGTGTTTTAGAAAACAACAGCACTTTTTTATATTTATGATTGCACAATAATAATATTTTTTCAAACAGATAATTGATACTTTTTTGTACTAAAGATTCTCTGTACTAATTTCCAAATTTATTAAATTCTCTTTGTAATTTTCAGTTAGAGATTTAAACAAGATATTATGTCTTCATCTGCCTTAAAATTACCTTTTCTGGATAAAAACGCCCCAGCCACTTTCTCTGTCTGCCGCTCAATTCATCATTTGGCAACATTTTGCCCAGCGCCAAGTTGCATTTAGTTGTTATTTATGCAAATTTTACATGCTTCAACTTTTCGCCAAGTGCGTCGTGTCGTTTTCGATTATTTAAAACTTTGTACGGAATTTACTAGATGGCGGGGATGGCGGGGAGGTCTCCTTTTTAATGCGCACACCTGACGCGCTCCAACGTCTTCCGCCGGGAACACTTTTACCTTGGGCCGGAGGATTAGGGTCTGCCCTCCGTGCATAATTTTGTGCGCTGCTGTTGAGGCAAATAAATTCCTGAGACGGCTAAAGTTATTAGATTAGCATTAGAGAACGCCGGGAGATGGGACAACAGTCCCCGGGCTGAGCTTAGAATTATGATTTACCTGGGGTTATTTACATGCGCATAAACGAAATACCTCCGGCAGCCTCAAATTGCACAAATTTATGAAAAACTTAACTCACTGCTTAGCGAGTCATGTTGCTTTTATAGTTGCTCAAACAGGCGCGGCAATTTAAACATTATTATTTCTTACATTTTACAACAAAAAGTGGAAGTTTTCACCATAAATAAGCAAGATACTTTTGCAAAAAGCCCTGTAAACCCATATATATTGTGAACTAATTCATTAAATGTGTTCTTTACCTTATTAAACAAACCAATTATAATTTTGTTAGGTTCCCATTTTAATTATTCTTATTTTAGATTATCAATCATTTTCCCATGTATTTTAAGCACCGAACATCACTTTATATATTTATTTCAAAATTTATTTCATATTTTACAATTAATGTATTTATATTTTATGTTACTCTTTAATCATATTAATCATTAGTTTATATTCTGTATGTTTAACCCAATATTTTTTATTTTTTTGTGTGTTTAACTGGATTGTTTTACTTTTTTTTGTACTAACATGTGAGGCACTTTGACGCCTTGACCTTTATAATTAAATACCTTTTTCTCTCTGTTTTTTCCAGGTAAGAGATACTCAGAATCTCTTGCGGGCTCACTTCTACCAGACTGGCTAGGTAAGTCAATGTTTTGTTATATTTTTTGTATACCCTTAGCTTATAGTTTTGCCTATAATTTATTTCGAATTTTTGTGAGAAAACCCATTTTGAATTTTCACATTTTTTATTCACCTTTACGATATGCGTTGCAAAGCCATTTTTTGATTTTGTGGAAACTCTTTTTTGATTTTGAGAATGCCAAGTCCCGAAAACCCAGACAAAAAACATATTTTTCGAAAGAAACAGACACACCAAACCAAATCAAAACGAAACCCGCCCACGTCCAAATGCCCAGTATTTTTCCAAAACTCTCCAAAATCTCCAAATCCATTGAATCGAGCTTCTTTGAATTTTGCGTTTAACTTTTGCGTTTGGTTGTTGTTGCTGTTGTTGGTGTTGCAACATCATCACATCACCATCATCCTGATCATCCCGTTTGTCTTCATTTCGTGTCAGTCAAAAGGAAGCGTCTCCTGCCAGAGTTCGAGAGGTAAAGCGATATTTTCAAATTCCAATAAATCTAGTAAGTTCTGTGTTGTGTGCATTCCTCCAACTTAAAACCCCCTAGAATCCCAATGTACATACATGCATACCAACCCATTTGTATCTCAGTGTCTGTCATAGTTCAGCATGTGCATGCCTCCAAAATAGGTGTTGGCCAAATAAGTTATGCAACTCTGTACATATAATATGTGAAATTATCAGCTCATAAAATTTGCCCAAAATAATTGCCAATTATTCAGTTTGTCAACTCTGGCCAACACACATACACACAAACATACATACGTTTAGCCAAAGCCAAAAACACTGTAGGTACAATACACAGAGACACATTTTCCTGGCTCCTCTTGGTGTGCAATTAAAAGCCACCCACAACCCACCGCCCAGCGAGGAAAATCGGGTAAAAGTATCACTTGGCACGCAAAGAAAATCAGCGAGAAAATTGGTGATGCCTGGCTGCGAATTTTACAAAGCGTATCATTTTGTTAGCAGTTTTTCAGCAGGTTGCACTTGACAAGAATCGCCCCGGGGCACGCCAGTCGAAGTGGCACTGTAATGCAGTGGTACAGTGGCACCTCCCCCGCACAGCCAATTAAACACACATTTAATTTACTTTCGCCCGTTTAGGCGCACTCGAAAGGCTGTTAATTCCTGTTTTTAGTTATGTTAACCAAACACTCGACTGACAACAACAAGCCAGCCAGCAACCTCAGCAGTTTCCTATATGTTTATGGGCAATTTATACAATCGCATAAATTACCAGCACAAACATAAACAAAACTTCCTTCCACCGAGTGCCATTTGCCAATCGTAATCAATTCCTGTCCATAAAAAAAAGGGACACTACCCGGAGAGTCCTGTCGCCGGCAGTGACAACAACAAGTACGCTTTCTATATCCTTATGGCCAACCGACCCAAACCAACCCAACCCCACGCATAAATATTTATCTGAAATGTTGAAATCTTCAACTGCAGAAAACGTAAAATCCATTAGAAAATTAATAAAGTCTATGGCGGGAAATGTATTCCTGCGAATGCGGTTTTCCACTCTCTCCGTTTCCCTCTCCCATTTCCCGGCTCATTTTTTGTCATATATAGAAAATTTGTGGCTGTTTTTTGAGGGGCCGAATGTATATTATGCCGACGCTAATAGAATAAAGTCCAATCGATTACAATAATGCTCCTTTGTCTGGATAATGTTTCTGTCTGAGTTGCGGCGGGAGGAGTTTCTGGAGCGGTTGTTGTCAGCCTTTTAAGGATATAATCCATTAGACCAGTTTGACGCAGATGTTATAGGGGTTGGGTGATAAGGATGTTTATGTTTTTTAATGCGAGGAAATAGTACCAAAGTTATGTTTTCATAATTTATTGAATGTGAAATATCTTACCAGCTCTTAAGTGAAATGAAAAAGGTATGAATATACTTTAGGATAGAGAAAAAAATCGATTTTTTTTATTTTTATTTCACTTAGTGGAAAAAATTAAACCGTTTGCTTAAAAACACACCTATTTTATAAAACGATAAAAATTTAAAACATAAAATAAATTTACTCAATGTATCTAATCAATTAACATACAAATATGTTTTGGAGACAAAGCAAAAAAATGCTTTTAAATACAATAACCAATAATCTCCGTATATCTAAAGATTTTTATAAAAGGGGCATACAAAATTCACAGCTAAGATCAATTATATTGTAGATTCTTTTGAAAGATACTTTTTCATTCCCGATAACTAAGCAAATATACAAGATATGTACACGAGATATGTAAATTTTACCCGATGTGTGCGGCTTTGATCGTTTTGTTGGCCAGATGTTTGCACACACTTTGGAGTTGGCTTCATTATCATTCGGGCGGGGTCTATTTATAACCGGGGGGAACATGAATGGAGCGAATGTCTTAATGTCTCGACAAGATCGACGCGTCGGCGCCCTCTTTTCCCCTCGAAACGAAACGAAACGAAAGCAAATGGCACGCAATTCACAATAATAACATAATAATGTGCAATAAAGTATCTTAATTTGTTGAATTGTTGATAAACTTTGGCGCCACTTTGCGGATAAACATGAAACGAAGCAATTGGAAATTCTGGCCCGCCCGCCAATGAACTGTTCCATTTGGTGAACGTAATTCGGCAGGTTGAAAATACTTTTGGCTTTGTTTTCCCCATACCTACCTCAAAATACCTACCTCATGACAATCTGAAAGTTCTCCGTTTGCCGTTTCCGGTATTTCGATCCACTTGGCACTATTGCAATTATCAGTTCGCTTGACTTCTGACACTGCCAGGTGAGCGCGGGGCAAGTAAACACCGAGATGGGGGACAAATTCCAACTGCAACAAGTTGAATTATCTGCAAGAGCCTCACGAGGGTATATATATATAGTATACGTATGTGTTCTCTGGACCAGTGTGAGTGCACTTCCCTTTCTGGTCGTTGGCCGTGTCCTCTTAATTGCCCCTCTGAGAGAGACTTGGCAAATTAGTTAATTGGCGGCCAGTTCACTTTGAACTGCTCCACGGCCACCGGTCGTCAGTGTATCTCAAAGATGCAAAGATACTTGCAAAGGTATCGCCGCATTCCAGACTCTCAGATATATTTCACTGTTTACTCCTCCCTGGAGTTAGCTTAGCAGTCTAGATTAGTCAGTTTACTTAATTGAGGTTGATACTGCAAGATAGGAAAGATAAACTTAAATATTTTGAAACTTATTGCGAATTATTTTTTAAGTTAATCTTGAAAAAAATATTCATTTGTAAGTAATTTCAGAAGCAATATATTTTTTTTATTTTTTAAGTGGTTAGCATTTTATTATTAACTTGTCAATCTCCTCTCGTTGGCCAGTTGATCCACAGTCCAGGATCCATTCTCTTTGGCTCAAGCACAAATAACTGAGCAGACTTCCTTTTATTTCTTTCTTTAAATGTCTTTTGATAATGCCGCATTCTAACCGTATTATTATTAGCACTAAATATACTTGTTTGTATATACCTACAATGTATACTTTTTCTCACACCGGTTTTTGTTACTTTGTTTACCTTGTTCTTTCTCGGACTTCCAAAGTCGTATCTTATGTTCCAGAGTAATTACTGGTTATAGTCATATTATTTTTTAAAAAGTTTCTGATACTCTAAAAAATTTGTTTAAAAAAATATGTAATTTATCAATTGCTACCATTTGGTGTAATTAACATTTCTTAAATTAAGTTTGAAGATCACAGACCTCCAGTTAGAATTTTCTTAACTGCGTTTAGTGTAGTATATTTCCACTTCGTTGTTGACCATCAAAGCTGTCCGCCATAATGTTAATTTAATTTCAATATTTTAACCATTCAAAGTCGTTAAGCTTTCGATTAATGATTAATGGCCAACGAATTTGAATAACAATTTGTGGCATTAGCAACGGAATTAATATTTGTATGCCACTCGATTCGCACGCAATTAAAACACTCGGCCGTCAGGTGAACAGAAATAAAACCAAGTGGCAGCTCGCCTTTTATCGATTTTCGGTGGCCATTAGATTTCGCACAGTTACCCATATTTTCCGCCATTTGGAAAACTCCCCCAAAAACGGAGAAACGGGAAATGCCAGCATTTTCAGCTCCACCCTCGCCGCAGGCAATGTGGCAGATATTTTTCTTGTTCTTTTGCCAGCTCAGCAGATGAATGCGTATAATTTTCGGTTTGATTTATGGCCATTGACCCCGCTTTGGGCCACCTTTAGTCGCACACATGGCCGACATCCTCCTCCGGCCAACCTCAGATTTTCTATGGCTCCTGATGCTGCTGCTCCAGTGGCTTTATCGCTGCGAATGCTAAACGCAGGCCATCCATTTGTGGGGATTCAGGGTCTTTGGGAGGGCGGGCTTTATTACATTAGGCGTTCGTAAAGTAAAAATTGTGCCACTTTCTCAAAAACACGCACAGCACAATAAGTGGGTGTGTATATATGCCACTGCCGTTCAACCTGCTGTGGCAAACTGCCGAAAAAAAGGAGAACCCGGAAAATGCCAGAAGATACGGGGGCTACCAGGCAGGACCCAAATGTGCTTGGCTGTACGCTTTTGTTTGGGCCCACTGCTTTTCCTTTTGCTTACATAATCAGTCATGTTATCCTTATTTCGCCGCCCGCCACCCAAGCACATTAGGATACACAAAGCGACAGAGACATGCGAAAAAAATAATAATTTATTTATGTCGCTGGCCTCAGGCAGATATCTTTTTTATATTTCCATTGCGTGCGGCAAGGGTGGATTCAAAATCGGTCAACGAATGTGCTGATTCTGGGCGACATGCGTAGGAATGCGGATTTTATTTCTTCAAATAGGTGCTTAGTCCTAAGGAGCGAATATAAATCTTTTCGGATTGAATTTGAAAATGTTCTAGACTTTAATTTATAGATGGTTAAGGAAACTAAACAGGACTGCGTCTTGTAAGTGGAATAGGGTGAGTTATTCCACTTTAATGGCGGAAAACTAGTGTGTGTTTATCATAGATGAAGTTACCTCATAAAGACTTATAGTTTTTATCTGTCTATTATATCTAGATACATAAAAAAATAGTTTTTTTCATACTATAGAAAGAAAACGTAAAATGTATTTGTCTACAAAGTAAAAAAATAATGATGAAATATAAAATAATATTCTGCTTGGTCAAAAATGTAATGCAAAAAATAAGGTAAATTGTAAAATTTTTTCTATTTTGAATATTCATCTTCATATAATATTGTTTTAAAATACCTTAAAATACATCTTATAATTTCAGTTTTCCCGGGCTTTTGCGCTCTGTGTCCTTTTGCTCACACGCATCTTGGCCGTGTGTTCACTCGCATTTCCATTTCCACAGCTTTTCCCCTGGACAAAAACTGTGTTTTCGGCTTTCCGCACCGAATTCCTTTTGCCATTGATAAATGGCATTCTGCTCGGAGTTTGTTGATTTTATTGCTCTCCGGGTTTCTGGGCCTTCTACTCTGCTCTCGCGCTTTTGGCCATTTGTCCTTTCGCATTCGCCGTCGGCGAAATTTTTGTTTGTTTCCACTTGCCTTGCGCCGGCTTTCTCCTCGAGTTCCTTTTTTTCTGCTTGCTCAACGGAATCTGGGCTATTTATTCACCCAATTTCTATTTTTTTCTTTGCCTTTTTGCTTTGCACATTTATCATTGTGCCTTCAGATGCACACACACACATTCGCAGGGTTCCACCCACCAACTTGTACACTTGCGAAAATCACCGAGCTAATAGTCGCTGACCTTCTTTTCTCTGCATCCATTTCGGGCGCTTGACATTTCCCAAAGAGTCTCGGGTCTATAATCAACCATATTTTATTAATCATAATTGCCATTATGGTCTTTGTATCTCCGGGTGACTTCGGAGCAGAGCCAAATAGGTGAAACCTCCAAGAGAGGTGCGGCCAAGTTGGTTTTCTGTATTTCGAAATGTGAACTAGCTAGTCCTCTATGTCAAATAAATATAACATATTAACATGCGCGGATCCACGGGGGGTGATATGGGTGATATATCACCCCCACTCGGTTTAAAAATTAAAGGAATTTTGGTATTCAAAAAGTATTCAACAAAAATATTGTTTTGATATTACCCCCACAACAAAATCATAGATCCGCCACTGCATTTTAATATATTAAAAAAATGCATTATTTATATTAGCTTAAACAAGATAAACTATTTAAAAATTAAGTCAATAGTAACTTAATTTAGTCGCTAAAGAAATGTATTTCTTCTGTAGTTTTTTTAAAGTAATAAACACCTAAATATATTTGATTATTAAGATTTTTATAAATTGTCACCGAACTTTGACAGTTCCTAAATCTTTATAAACAATAAGCTAACTCATTGCGAATTCTATATGTGTTTCCACCTCAGCGAACTCATAAATAAACCCTCAGCGTCGGCGGATTTGTGCGATTTTTTGTTGTTTTGGTCATACGCATGTTGAACCCCGGCTGTTCCCCGTTTGCCCCCCGATTTCCCCGCGATCTCCATTAATTTGGAACTGCTGATGATGACGCTCTCGTGCGTGTTTGGGAACCCAACAACAAAAATAGCTTCGAAGGCTTGGCCGTGGCTACAAACGTACAAACTTACTAATACAATTTTTGGGTTTTTGGGAAGATAAGGGGAGAAAAGAATTAACCCTTTAATTCAAATGGTCGATTTTGATACCTGCGGAAAAGTTTAGACTTTAGCAGAAGAAAAAAAATATTACATATGTTAGGTAAATATTTTTTAGAAAAATATTTTTTATCATTTCTTTATTTAACGAAATGTTTGCACCTTTAGTGTTTTTATAAATTAAAGCAATTACATATGATAAGGGTTTTGTGATAGTTAATATTTTTCTGAAGGACGTTAAAAGGTTATACAAAGTTGCCATCGTTTTCGCTCAGTGCTTCGCGTAAGGTATTTAGCGGGTTAAGAGCGGAGAGCCATCTGTCGGCCATCGAGGGTACCTGGAAAGGGCAAAAGGCAAAGCTTTTGGCTCAAAAGACGAGCTTACGGGATCGCCGGCTTAGCACTGGGCTACAAAAATCGAGTTCCGCGGGCACATCCTCTGGATTTCGAGCTCCGAATTAAAATGCAACGCATGCAGCAACGCGTGTGGGTGGAAAAACACTCGTTTTGATGAGGTGTCGGCTGTAATTTAAACAACGCCACAGGGCAGAAACTGAATTTCAATAGCCGATTATATAATTGACTCACTCTCGCTCTTGCTCTTTCTCCCTGGCTCGCCTTCTCTTTCTCAGCCTATTCCCAGTGGAATGACCCATATACCAATTTGAATTCCAAAACCCAGCCGATAATGATGGAATGTGAGTGCGAGTGCTTTATGGCCGCGTAAAAGCACTCAAGTCGCTCTCTTTTCGCTTCCCGAGTCGTTTTTCCAGCCCATAAATAAATCGATGAGCACTTGAGTTCTTTGCCAAATACTTAATTTTATTGATTTGTTTGGTCATTTTGTTGTTTACCTTTTAATAAGGGACTTTCTTTGTAATTTTAGTTAGTTAATAAAGTGTAGTACATTTTTGCATTATTTTATATTTCGAACTTTGATTCTCTTTCTCTCTCTTCGGCGATTTGTAGGGCCATAAATTGTGCAGCCCTCGTAAAACATGCGACTTTTGCAGCTGAGTAATATCCTTCGTTTTTATTTTGCGGAACATGCGCAAAAAGCATAGGAAAGATAAAGAAGAAGAAGCAGCAGCCGCGTCGCGTGTGTAGAAAATTAAATTTATTTATTGTATTTAAAAGGTAGCAGGTTTACTACTGAAATCAACACAAAAAGTGAGAAGAAACGGCCAAGAAGAACGATTCGCACATAAATCGCGGAGCAAAAGACGTGCTTAATACTTTTTATGTGTATTTCTAGACACTTGGCAAACAAAGCAAATGGTTTATGGCCCGAAAATATTGAATTATTGCTACACTGTTAAAAACCCGAATCCGAATCCGTGAGCTGTATATAGCTACTTATCAGTGTTATGTAAATAAAAAACCGTAACACTTGACTTGAAACGCGCAAATTTACTTGTGAATTGTTATTAAAAATATTTATTAATTCCGCGAGCGACAGAGAGCCAGGAAAGCGAGAGAGAGAGAGCACTTCCCCTCCAAAACACACACACAGCACCTACTCAACGGTTGCTGATTTATTTCCCATAAGTCAAAACAGGCGAGCATATAAACGCGCCGCGCCAAAGCGGGACAGCACGAGCGAGCGAGAGAGAACGGGGCTGGGTTATTTGTCTTGCGGCACCGCCATTATTCATTCGGCTCTTTCGCTCTCGCGTTCATTCCAATTCCCATTCACTGGCCGCTCTCTCTCCTTGAGCGAGTGCGCTCTCGCTCTCTCACTGTGATTTTAATGGCCGCTCTGAAGTGTTTATCGTTGGCACACAATATTCGCAAAGTGGCATTTCTTATGGCCGCCTCTCTTCTCTCCACTCCTCTCTCGGGCCCTAAAGTCGCCCGCCCCTTTTTCGCTCGCTCGTTCTCGGTCTTGCTCTCCCTGTCTTTTTTGTTGCTGTTTTTCCTGGCTTTTCCTGTTGCACTGCACTTGGCGTTTTCCAGAGGCAAAACTCTTGGCTTTTCTTCTTGGCAGCAGCTGAAAAACCGCGCCACAATTGGCAAGGCTCCGCTGCCTTCTCTCTTTCTTGGCAAAAAGAGTTGTTTTAAAAATTATTTACGACCGCTTCGCTGACGCTGTTCATTTTCCGCCGTGCACTGGACAAAATTGTTCATTTAGAAAATTAATTGCAATTATTTATGAATGAAGTCCAAGAAATTTTTTTGATTTATAAAATATTATAAATCTTTATTTTAGAAAAAATTTATTTGTGAAGCTACGAATATGATAAATTCAAATAAAATAAAACTTAGAATTTCGTTATCTCAATGTTGAAAAATCAAAAGGATTTAAAAAGTGTAGATATCAAATCTTTTATTTTTTTCTGTGTGGAAAAACTCAAACTCACTTCCATCCTTATTCGCTCTTCTTCTTCTTGCTGGCCCTGATTAATAGTTTTATTTATTTTTAGCGCTCATCTTGCAAGTCCAAAGTCGTTTTGTCGCTTTTGTTGTCGTCGCCAGCGGAATTTATGAGTCTTTATTAAAACGCGGTATTTCTTCTCTTTCCGTCTTTATTTATTTATTTCCCTCGTTGCTTTTTTGTTTCACCCTCTCCGGCTTTATCAGTTGAACCAAAATTTTTGTTTTTATCAAATTTCTGTCACATTTCGCTGATTTATTGGACCCCCTAATTTATTGTTCGATGTTTTCTCAAAGACTTTAATGAAGTGGCCGGCGGGGGAAAATAAATAACCAATACTATTCAGAAGTGTTAATTGGTTTTGGGGGAATATGTTTATGGATATACGGCTTGACGGATGGTCCGGGGTTATAAGATAGGAAACTATTATTATTCCACGAACATTAGAAGGAAATTAAGGTTAATCTTTATAATCTCGATTGTTTTTCATTGAACATTTTAGGCAATTTAAAATAAGTTTTAAGACCTCGTTTTATCTTGATACTAAAACTATTATATTTTGATAACAATACGTTGTACTTACTGTTTTCCAATGCGCCGAACCACTTTTTATCTCTGGATGTTGACAAAGTCGAAGAAAAAGAACCCAAAAAAGAAGACACGACCACGACTTCGACTGCCAACTTCCAGCTGACCCCGCTGACCCTTTTGGGCCAACATGTGAGAACTCTGTGGCTCCAGCTGGGCATCCGATCGTGTGGCTCCGTGTCCTCGAAGAGATCATGACAAGATTTTCGTGCCCGGGCAGGAGGATGAGAAATGTGGCGCGGGACACGATATTTCTCGGCGGATTTCGGCGGGAAAATGTTGTAAATTCTCAGGCGGCACGAATTCGTACTCGACCAGGTCCCGAATATAACAATCGTTAGAGTTATCCTTGACTTATGCATTGTCTCTCGGTCGTTTGGTTTTTTCTTTTTTTATTTTTGCTACGGGAACCGTTTTTTATGCGAACGTCTGAGCAACACATGAGAAACATTAAAAAATCGTTCGAGAGGCGACGATCATTAACTTTTTTCGACGCCGTCAAGGTCGGTGTTTTTCCCCGAAAATTATTCCACTTAGCCTTCGGATCGGCGGGAAATGTGTGCAGTTTTTTTACGAGGCCATAAAAAGTGCAATGTTAAGTGCCGGGCGTCGTAAACAAAACGCGCGCCTTGCAGCGGAGACAGCGCTGCTAATTTGGCCTTCCGTTGAAAATTCAGGATGCAGGATGCTGCGAGACAGGCCAGCGGACATGGCCAGGACACACGCTGTCCTGCGGCCTCTGCCCTCTGAGCCCGGTCCTCTGCCATCGCTGCCATTTAGGTAGATGGACCAGTGCATTTGGCAGTTTTTTATGGGCCCACCGGCAGTTGGCAGCCGTCGCAGTGGCGAACAAAAAAAAATAACAAGAAGCCGAAAAGTCAAAAAGCAGATAGCAGCAGGTAAATGCGGAAAATTGCATTCGCAGTCGCAGGAGGTTCACCTGATGAGTTGCGAGTGACTCGGAAATTTCGAACAAAGTCACAGGAGGTTCAGTTCTTAAAAGCATCGGGAAGTCTCAGAGGTATGTCTTTAAAAATTGTAGTGATAAAAATGTGGAAAAAAAATATATATACAAATTAAATTCAAGTACACACGTGCTTGAGTATTTTGTTCTTATTTTGAACCATAAATACTAAACATGTACAGAAAAAATGTGCCATGATTGCAATATAGAATGGGAAAACCATTTTTCACAGAATTTAAATAAATATCCTGAAAGTAAACCAATAAATAATTTAAAATTAATAAAATACACTTTCGATCTTAATATTACAGGGTTGGAAAGAAAATCGATTGCACTATCGATACAATCGATGGTTTTAATATTTAGGAAACATCGATGGTTTGGGCCCACAATCGATACTATCGCTCAAAAAAAGTAATTGCATTTTTTGTTCATAATTTTCCTTTGATTTTTCAATTTGTTTTTATATTCTTTAATTTTCGATAATATGGATAGTATCGATAGTGACCACCATCGATAACCAAAAAACATCGATAATGTCCACGATCGGGATTTTTAAGAACCCTAATAAAAACAAGTTTACTATATGTAAACCTCTAATAAAAGAAAAAGTACTTTGGGCAGCCCAATATAGAATTAAATACAGAAACTTAACAAATTATACGAGATACTTTTTACACAGGGCCAACAAGCGAAAAAGCCTGGAAAAATAGCCAGAACAAGATTTTGTGGGCAAGGAAAATTCGAGGCTTGGCGAAAAAAGCAAGCAAATTAACTAAGGCGCAATTCGAGTGGAAGTCTTATCAGATTTCTAATTAATTTAATTCTGCCTCGTCTGCCCAACCACTCCCACCCGCCTCCCGCCCCCCAAAACCTGAGTCGACAAAAATGGCCCAGCTCAGGTGGTGCCAAGGGGGCGGGGGAAAGCGACGGGAAAACGGGTGAAAAGCGGGGGAGGGGCGGAATGAGGGACGACGGACGGTTGACTTCCTGACTCTTGTCAAAGTTTGCTGATTAAATCAGTCATAGAAATGTCGAAAGGAGAACGGAGGACGGCGAGAGACACGGCGACAAATGAAAAACCTTTAGACCAAATCAAATATTTGCCTTGGCCAGGACGGCAGACCAGCCATTTAACCGTTAGTTTTGTGGTCGTATTATGCAAAAAGAAAAAAAAAGAGGAGGAATGGAGAAAAAACTATACAAAGACCACCACAGCAGTTGGAACGGCCACGACACAGGGGGAAAAAGAGCTGGCCAAAACCAAACACGAAACAGTTAAGGGGGAGGCAGGAAAAAGCCATCGTCATCGGCAATTCAAACATATGCACGCCTCTGCCGCCGTCGACGTCCTCTGCCGACTGCTTAGTTAGCCTCATTTAGAAAACGTTTGTTATGCAATGCCAACATTTGTATTCGAAAATGTTTTTTATTCAGTTGTTGACTTTTTTCGTTCGCCGTTCGCCGTTGAGTTGGCGCGGCCTAAATGGCCGACTTGGGGTCTTTGGGCCTGAGAACGTCGAGGAGATGGCCGAAACGATGGCGACATGGCTTTGTGCCGACTTCAGCTGTTTTTTTTTCCTTGGTCTCGGCTTTTTCCTTAGGTTTTTTCTTGTTTTTTTTCTCCAGCCCGCGCTCGAGTTTGAATTTTAAATGCAATCATTTCCTTTGCCGCAGTTGGCAACCCGTGGAGTAAGGACTTCGTGATTTTCGCTATGATTGTTTAAAATGTTAAACGGGTTAACTAACGAACCGTGGTGAAACGGCACCCATGTAGGAAAAAAGAAAGCCCATGCAAATTCGCTCAGTGTACGAACGGTGATTTCAATCGCTGCACGCCCGCAGAATTTCCACAAAAATTCGAAAACAAAAGTTCGTTTGATTTATGCGTCGAACGATTTATAAAGATGTCGACTGCAAGTTTTTTTCCTTATTTCTGTTTTGATACATCTCTCTGTATGCTTTGAAATACAAGTATATAAGTATTTGGTCGGGGTCCACGTTTTCGGGCACTACCTGAAACCCTCCATCAGCTGAATAAGATAAAAAATTTCGAGTTTTTTTTCGTGTCCGTCGGTCGCTGTCAACCCAATTCAAATTGTGTACAAAATCGTGAGTCGCATAATTAAAATTTATTCGTTATAATCATGGCAGGAATCCGGCAATTGAGTTGTTCGGCTAATGTGTGAGTATCGATGAGCGGTTTAAACGAAAAATTACAAAGATATCTGAATTATAAAGCAATAAGAGGCTTGCACTTGCTTTAAAAAATATGGAATATTTTAAATGTGATTTAGAAAAAAGGGAATTAAATTGTATATAAATAAACAGACTGGTAATTTCTTTACCTATTCAAAAAACAATTATTTAACATTTACTTAAATAAGTCGCATAAACTCCCCATATTCCCCCGATGCGTAAATAATGCCTAGTTAACTGGTTAAAATAATTATTGTTTATTCAATACCAATTGAGTTTGATTAGTACTTTTGCCAGTCATGGCAAATCGATGTAACGATCGATCCCAAGGCAAGTGGAGCAGTTTGAAGCCTATTTATTGACAACCTATTGATCAGCAGCCACTGCTAAAATCATGGCGCCAGTTGGGAAAACGGAAAAGCGGGAGGAAAGGCGGGGAAAATCGCAGGGGAAAGCCGCCAATCTGTCGCAGCCACTTGAGTCAAGTGGTCAGGGCCGCTGCCATTTTCGGTTGCGATGCGAAAAACTTTACAATGGCAATTAAAAGTAATTACCGAAGCCATTAACGCAGCGGCGGCGGCAACTGCAGCAGATACCAAAAACGGCAAAACGCCGGCTAAAAGCTAAAAGCCGAGGAAAAGAGCCAGTCGAAGCGAACCACGAAAAAAAGTGCACGTAATTTATTTGTCATCAATCGGCTAGCAATAAGTCAGACAATCACAAAAATGCTGTCAACATTAAGACATGTGAATACGAATACATTTTGCAGCAGCAACATTGTGGTTGCATTTTGCCCAGTTGAGTTGAGTTGAGTTGAGATGGCGACAAACGGCGGAGACGACGTCGCCAGCATTTCAAGATTTATGGGCGTGTAACCTGTTTCTTTAATTGCACATTTGCAGCCCCAAACGACGACAGCAGCAGCAGCAACTGAAACAAAAAACGTGAAAAATGAATTAAATAAAACTGCATACAAAGCAAACGAAACGATTTGAAAATGAACTGAAAACAGTAGCAAAAACACTCTGAAGCGAACAAAAGCAGCGGTCACAAAAAAGGCACTGATTTAATTCGCCTTTTTTGCAGTCAGTTCCTCTTGGCATTTTTTCCCCGCTTTTTGCTTGGCTGAACTGCATCAAATCTGGAGGCTGCCGATGCAAAGAGAAAAGGTCGCCATTCGTCAACGAGTCGCATTCGCCATTTTTGGGCCACAGCTTTTCCTTCTAGCGACATGGCAGCTGCAACATCGTTAGCGATTCTCCAAATAAGTGAATGCAATCCATCATTAAATTCTATTACCAGCGACCGTTTAGGTAATTCCGACTTCAAAATCTACTTTACAGCCTACTCGTGGGATTTTATTCAATTTAATTCGCTTTGAACTAAGCTTGGCTCAAGGAAATCGGGATCTTAAACATACAGATTTCTTGATTTTGAAATATGAAAATATTTTCAATTATTAAATGTCAAAAAAGAACCCGAATATTTCACTTTAATAAGTCCTTATAAATAACAATTTTAAATGAAAATATCTTTATAAAATATAAACAAAAACCCAAGACAAAGTTTAGCCATATAAATAATTACAAACATACATCAGCTAATTTTATAATGCCATTGAAAAAATAAGGACATCGTGGGGCTTTGGCAAAGGCAAACATACAGCCGAAACTCAATGAAAACTTGCAGGCAAACAACATCCCAATAACTGTTTTGAGTTTCATGTTTTTGTCGAATTAAAATTTGCTACAAGGCACGTCTCGGCGAGAGCGCCAAAGTTTGCTGCCGCTGATCCTGGGGAGCACACACAGCATAAGGACGCGGACGAGGACGAGCACAAGGACCCTACCCCCTTCGGATGGCAGTCCTGCCATCCTTTCTGCCGGCTTGCTTAGTTATTCATGTACATTTGTATCCTGCGCATAAAATTGCGGCTGCGGCTGCTGTGCGGAAAGGCAGCAGACAAATAGTAATGAAAACTCTTCTCGACTGCCAGGACACTATTTCTTCCGCTCGTATCGCCATCGCCATTGCCACTGCCATTGCCCCATTGTTGCAAACGGCAGCGGCAACATTTCGACATAATGTAAACTAATTAAAATTCAAAAGCCATAAACAGATTTTGCCAATAAAACTTTGCCAGCTAAATATTTTTTGCACACACCAAGTGGAGGGGTTTTCCTCCTCCCTGCGGAGGGAAAACAAAGAAAACTTTCGACAGGATTTTTGGCTTCAAGTTGGCCTCTGCCTCTACTATTCGCATTTTCTTGTCTTGCCGCCTCGGGCCAGAAATCTCGGTTTAAAGGCAGCCTTTAAGTTTCGAATCGCATCTCCAAGATACATTCCCACTTGTTTTTGTTGCCATTGTGCATTGTTGTATCTGCGGAGATGTATAGATACGGCTGCAGATAGATGTGCATATAGTATATAGATTGTGTGGAGTGTGTGTGCGCCGGGGGATGCAGCTCGAGTCGAGTCGAGTCGAGTGCAGGAAGTGAAACGTAGGAAGTGTGGCCAACAACATTTTATACTCGAGCGCATAATATTCATATGCAGGCCATAAAAAACTTTGGCAGCTCAACGAGAGATCTTCTTCCGACGTTCCGACAACCCTCTCCAGGTTTAACCCCCCTCGGAGACACGAACAGTGGGCTTTAAAGTGGGGAAACCTTTGGTATTTAATGGGTTAAGGTTTTGGAAATAGGTAATACTCGATTATCTCCTATGAGATTATTTTTTTTATATTTTTAAATATTATATTCTTAATACTGATTGTAATAATAACTTAAAGTTTTGTAACAATAATCTCATCATAAAATTAATAAAATAAAATTATATCATAGGTGGTGTACAACATACAAATCCTAATTATCATATCCTCAAAATATTTTAATATTATTTAACAATTTGGGTTTGTTCTGATTAACTTTTACCAATAACTCCCCATCGTGGCCCATAATGCAACGCTCGATGGCTGGGCAGACATTTGTGCAATATACGAGAGTCAAGTCGAGTTGAGAGCCAAACCGCCCCCTCGACCCGCCCCCTGTGACCCCTCGTGTCCCGATTGTTTGTGTTGGCTGCTGAACAATTGAAGTTCGCCGGCGCAAATATAAAAAGTGAGCAAGAGCCAGAGATGTATGTATATCTATATCTATATGTATATATGCAGCGGGGCAGAAAGAGAGGCAGCTAGTTGAGACTCAGCTGATGGTTGTTTTTGTTGTTGGTGGTGGCGTTGGCGGTGGTGCAACGCCTCCATTTGCAAACTGTGGGCCAAAGTTGGGAAAACGGGAGCGGCAGGAGCTTAACTTAACTTTGCTTTTACTGCGATAAAATGAAAATTGCACACGCGCCATAAATAAGGATTCTCACAAGGATAATTTATAAAACTTTGCTCACAAGCGTTTTACTTATGAGAAGCGAGCGACGCCAGACAACGTACTCCACACCTAAAAGGACGAAAATGGGAAGGATTCCCTGCACTGAAAAAAATGGATTATAAAAAACAAGGAGTCGCAAGAAATATACAACTTGAAATTATTATATACCTTTAACTCGGTAATAATAATATTGATGGATTTTCAAATCAGCCTAATTTGACATAAATATTTTATGTTTAAAATGAAGAAACAAATTTCATTTTAGTTCAAAACAATAATAATGTTTTTTAATTTTAAAGACATCTATTTTTTATATACTACATATATTTTAATTATAAAATAGATAAACTTAGAAGAATATATTTTTAAAATTTAGAAATCAAATGATCCTAATTTTCCCCGTGTACTCGGTTGCATTTTCCCCTAACCATTCGTCCTGCCGCTAGTGAAGTTTGTAAATTCCGCAGGAGTTGCGACCGTGACGTATGCACCAGTACCTGACCCTCCCCCGACTGGCCCGCCCCGCCAATGGTGACCCCGCCACCTCTGGAAATGGCCAAAATATCCGTAATGGCCAAAACCCCGGAATCTGTCGGCCGGGGACGCACTCCGGCATTGTAATCGATGTGCGAAATAAACAAAAGCGGACATAATTATCGAGTTATCGCGCGGCGCCTTGCTGCGGGTGTGCCTATCCCCCCGAATCCCCCTCGCCCCGCCTCGTGACCCCTTCGCAGCCCCCTTCGCATCCCCTTTTGTGCCCCTCGGGGTCTCGAAATGAATGGAACTAAGCCCGCACCGAAAATGTTCGTTACGACGGCAACGCATCGATATTTATGATGTCATGGATTTTATTGTTGCCTGCTGCAAAATATTCATATGCACACAGTGCCGGCCAAGAGTCCTTCCTGGCCCGAAACCCCGCCACCCCCACGCACACACTCTCACACGGAAACAGTAAAATGACCATCAGCAGTACAGGATGTAAATTTTGCAGTAAAACGAGACAACGCACAAGGATATGAATGGGGCTGAAAGGAGAGAGAGAGCGGCGAGTGGAGGTGGCCTTTCAGTGGGTGGTTATTGACGTCGGCGATAAGGCGGAAAACAGAGGGATGGGTAGAGGGAGAGGAAGAGCGAGAGATTGTGATAGTCCGGCAGGATGTTCGGAGTCAAATTTGAGCAGGTCGTGGCCCCAAACACCCCCTCTAGGTCAGAGGGCAATAAAATGTTGCCGATATTATTTCGCTGTTGCTGCTGTTCTATTTTTTCCCTTCGTTTTCTATTTTTTTTTCTGTTTCTCTGCCCTTCCTTTGTTTCCGTGTATGCCTATTGCCAAGTTTGATGGGGTCCAGCATCAGTTAAGCGCCCAGCAGCAACAGAAACATCGGAAGTTGCACATATGCCTCTCGGACCCGGTCCGATGGTCCAATGATGCGGGCTCGTTGGTGTTGCTGCACTTGAGTTATGCGCATAGATTGAAAATCGCCGATAACCGAAAAAGAATCGCACGAAATGCAGCAACAAACACGCGCTTTGCAATTGTTTGCTGGGCGGGTCGGGTGTGCCCCACCAACCCAAAGGGGGCGTGGCCCCACGAAGTTTGCAGCGCGTGATGCAACACGCCATTATAAAGTTATTAAAAGGGAACACAGCCAGGCCAAAAGATACGAAAACAAGCCGGGAACAGGTAGTAAAATGAGGTGGGCTGGCCAAAAAGTTGTGCGAATATCTGTGGGACAATGGGACAGGTGCATTAATGATTGTAAGACAAACTTAATTAAACAAGGAGTGGGCCTAACTAATAATTTAGGGGAAATAATTCAAGTAATAGAGGAAACAAATTCAGAAAATAGTTATGATAAGGTGATTAGTCTTTTTAGATCAACAAGAAACAAAGATTTTCATTACTTACAATTTTTATAAATTTGTTAAATCTTATTTTTTCACCACCCATAATATCTCAAAATATCACACATTCTTCCTCGAATAAATTCTCATTTTATACAATTTTGTTTCCATTTGGTTACAAAATATTTTGCCTACCGTCTGTCGACTATCAACAAAGCCGGAAAAAATCGAAGAATGAGAGTGAATTTGCAACAATGCAGAAATTGTTTATGAGATTAAGCCCATAAACTGCGAAAATGCATTTTAATTGAAGTGCAGCTTTGGGACTTAATAATATTTCGATTTTTGCCCTTTTCCAGCAGCATCCACAGTCCACAGGCCGATGGTAAATTTTCCAATATCGGGGAGCAAAAAAGGAGTTGGCGTAAAATAAAGCCAGAGGCCCGGGACAATGGCGTTGATTGTTTGAACTCGCTCCGGCGCTTCGATGGATGATTTTCCCATCATCTTTTTTTGTTCGCAATAAATTGGCAATAAGCGTAAATTGTGGGGATTTATGCTCGGCGTTCGTATGTGAAAAATAAATTCCATATTTTTTGTCACCCATCAAATAGAGTAATGAGATTAATTAACAGCGGCGATGGGGCAGAGATAGTTAGTAATTTGCATTTCCAAAACGGATGCGGATGCGGCACTCAAGATGGAGAGGAAATGCTCTCAGACAAGCCGCTAATTGTCCTGCGTCCTTGAGGGGAACCTCATAAATACAACATGTTTTGCATGAATTCCAAATGAAATGTTGTCTGAGCCATTTAATTTGTATGGAATCCATCAGCGATCCTTTGTCTTGTTTAGCACCACGAAAAACCGAATGAAAAAGTCGAAAATAATATGGGGGAAGGCCAGACAACAAGAGCAACAAGGAAACCTGCATCTAGCCAACTCCTTTAGCCGCTTTCATGGCTTTGTTCAAAATTACCATCAAGTTGACAGTTCTATGGCGCGTTGACAGTTCACACAGACATACAAACATACAAAGCACACACAGATACCATGCACATATGTAAATGTCGCCAACTCGTTGGCTCATTCTTGTGGAAAATGTTTTTCTGCACCGCAAAACGGAAGGAAGGAACTACTGGGCAAACGAAACGAAATGAGGAATGTGCTGAAAAAATAGGAGGAAAAAGAATGGGGTGGAAAATGCGATGGCCATGCTTTGCCTCGACTTGAAAATGCAAATAAATGTAAGGTTTTGTCATTTTTTTAGTCCTTCCACACGTCACGAATTCGTCACCGTCCACGTGAAGTATACCCCATCTACACCTCTCTTCCTTTTCGTTTTCCACTCTTTTTTTTAGTATCCACCGCAGTCTGGCACTATTTTTGTCGTTGGCATTTAAAGTGTCACATTTAAATGGGATTTTTATTCGGTCCTAGCCACGCAAATGTGTGAATTTTTGTCGCGCCTGGGTTGGAATTTTAAAATGGGCTCCCACCTTCCCCCTTGGACTCGTCGTCTTTCATTTGCAGTGGCCAGGGATAAAAGTCACTCAGGTGTTGAAATACAACTGCACTCATTGTCATCGGACTGGAAGAGTTATTTATAGGTCTTCTAATTTTTCTCTTTTATTTTAATAATTTTATTTAAATCATATCTATTTTTATTAACCATTAAAAATTTTAAAATGAATTAAATTTGACCTAACTAGTCTCAAATAAAATTTCCGGAACAATATTCTGGGAAAGGAAACCATATCTTAGGATACGATCCACTTGGCTCCCCACAGGATGGAAATATATATCCCCCATTAACGACAGATCGCTTCTTGACAATGGGAAACTGATAAACCTCGAGAGACTCGGAAAATGCCATGTCTTATCGGCTGGAGATAATTGTCAGGCCATAAGAGTCATTCGAACTCCAATTACAACCAGTGCTATATGTCTTCTTCGATTTTCGTTAATAAAAAAAGGAAAATGGAAACATCCTTGATCCTTGTCTTTGGAAAACATGGCAGCCATTATTCAAGGGCCGCACACAAATGTCGCTATTTTCGGTAGATTTCGATGTTCGAGTACTTCCCACCACTTCTCCGCTTTCTCCGCCTTTCTCCTGCTCTTTCTCCCGCTGCAACCGAATGTCTCACTAACTAGCGCATATGCGCACATTTCCCACATATATAGTATACACACACACACACACAGAGGGCTATGGACTAAGTACCCTTGAGCCGGCTACAACATGTTCCAATCATAAATCATAATTCAATATGGAGTACTCCCCCAGTCCCGAGATATATATACGTATATGCAGAGAACCCGAACATGCATTACAACCATTCAAATGAAATATGCATTAAAATTGCCTACCAATTGGTAAAATAAAACCCGATCGGTTCTGGGGTTACGCCGAAAACGAAACGAAAGGAACAGTTGTGGGCTATATTTTTCCCATGAAATTCATTTATTCTATTTAAAATGAGCCCCAGACTTTGTTAAGTGCTAATTGCCTTAAATCACAGGAGGATTTCGGTTGTCTGGCGAGTACATTCATACATGCTATGCGGTCACTTTTGTGCTCACTTAAATTTTAGAGTTCTGAGCAAATCCCCCCAGTATCTTTGGCAGTGTTCGAGGTATTAGCTAAACATCGGCTAACTAAAAACCCAAAAGCTCCCATAAATTGCCATTGTGATCCTGGTTTTGGCATGCGAGTCGAGCCAAAAGATTGTCCAGACATCAAGGGGGAGATTAGGCCGAGGATTAAGGGACTCCTCACATGGTTATGCAATATGCACAGTATCCAGTCCACCGCGATCAATTTCCCAGGTAGCATAAAGATACTCGGCAATAGTTCGATGACATCGCGGCAAGCTGCAACTTTCAGGCGGGAGGAAGATTTAAAAGTAAAAATAGCTCCTTATTCATTTTCTTCGATACACGGGGCAGCTGGAAAGGAAGTGGAACTGGGGAGACTGGGGAGACTGCCTTCCCATCCACCGATTCCCATTCCCAGTCCCATTCCAAAGCCATTTCCATTCCTATTCCCGGAACGTGCAATGGCAGCTCGCATGTTGCATGTTGCACGTTGCATGTTGCACCGCGTGTTGCTTTATTTGCATACGAGGACGCAGACAGATGGTGGAGATTGTTTTTGGGTATAGGTGAAAACAAGGCAAATGCAAATCGGAAGGCAGCCAGAAGCTGCAAAATTCAAGTTTCACCTTAGGAAGCTCTGGTGAAATTTTAAACCAATTTAAATTGAAAATAATATACTTGATATTTGCATGCATTTAAAAATGAAATGAAAACTTTGCTTGAAATTAGTTTAAAATACGTTCTATATTAGTAAATTACATAGGCATTTTTCTTGTAGAAATATTTCTTTAAAATTGAATTTAACAAGTATTATTTTTATTTTTATAAAACCAGAGTTTCAAATACGCCAACCAAGTTATTGTCTTTGTCTTAAGTGCAATCACGTTAAAGATTTAGATATTTGATAACCTTCAACTGCTGGTCCCGTTCCTTCCATTGTGTAGGCCTCCTATATCCATCTATATGTACAAACGAAACACATATAGGACCTCTTCCATATGGGAGTCCATCTTCAATCGGCTCTCCTTCAATTCCAGAGTTCGAATCGCTGTCGGACTTGCCAAAAGATTGGCTTTTGAGATATGCCCACAATAAAACACACAAATAAAACTTGCAAACCTGCAGCAACTGCGACTCACCTTTCGACTGCCCCTTGCCCTCCGGGTTACCCCGGCCCCCCTAAGCCCCTTTTCTGTCCCGCTCCTCTTTTTTTGCCTGAGTGTTTTGGCTTCTTGGTTGCGTTTTCTCCTTCTCCTGCTCCTCTGTTGGCGGCAAACCTTTTGTTTATTTTATTATCTTTGGCTATTTGGCTGCTCCGTGTGCTGTGCCGCCCCCTCTGCCCCCCGCTGCCCATCCCCCCGCCCCATCAGCCCCGCAGCCCCTGCAGCTGCTCTTCTTTGTATATGGAGTGTGGCGAAAACGCTTAAAACGAAATTTATTTAGTCGGCCCAAACGGAGGTCGCGCAAGATTCGCAATGCGACAAAAATGCGACTAAAAATAAAACAAAAACGACACAAAGTGAGCAGAAAATGCCAGTGGGAAACTACAAATAAAAATAGAAATAGAAAGACGTTGCTGAAAATTAATTTTATATTCACATAGGTATGTGTTTATTTTGAGTTAGAAAATTTTCCAAGGGGGGTACTTAAAATAGCCGCCGAATCGGAATCGGAATCTGAATCTCAATCCGAACCATAATCAGAATCAGCTGCCAAATCCAATTTTATGATGGCGCGCAGGCATTTGCATAAATGTTTTTGGCGGCCAGAGAGAGACGGCATCTGTGCGAGGCGAAAGAGATGGGCATATGGCCTACAACAACGCAGCATGTGGCAGCCTTGTTGATGTTGTTCATTCGCGAGGGGGTTTCCGGGGGGAAATGTGGTGTTATAGGTCCTATATATAGGGAACTGGACATTGGACATCGGACATTGCATTGCATTGCACTGCATGGCATGTTCGCCGTGTTTCGCAATTCTCGCATGCAACAGCAAACAGCACGCGAAGACAGATTAGAAACGGACTAGCAGCGAACTGCAGGGGGTTAAGGGGGCCAAAGGGGTGGGGGTTAAGCGGGCGAAGGGGTGCACAGGGAGCCTGTGTCTGTTATCATTGCAAAAACACAGCAGGCAGCTGCACTCGCGAATGGGAAAAGCGTCAACTGCATCTGAGCCCCGAATTGAATGCTAAGGCAAATAACCATATAGACCTGTGATCCGATCCGACCCGATCTGCACTGGCTAAGTAATAAATGATTTCTGGAAGCTATGTTTTGCAAAAATATTTAAAAATATTGTGTTAGAAAAATTAAAAAAAATTTACAATCAATATTAAGACTGGATAATAGCTTATAAATAAGAAATAACATATTTTTAATAGCTAAAAAATATTTAAATAAATCCTAAAATAATACGAATCAATAAAACATTTTTTAAAAATAAGTAGGTAAATAATAAAACATTTTGGCCAATTTAAGTTTCCCAATAAATCTCCAAAAACTTTCTGTTAGCGCAATCTTAAATCCCGAGCCAGTAAATGTTGGCTATCCAAAGGGGTTTTGTGCTGAAATATTTGCTCAAGCAAAGGCAATGAACAACGGAGCATATTCTTTAAGGAGTATCTTCATTACTCTATCCACTATTTCCACCGATCAACCCTTTTTGCCCCGTTGGCCAGTTTAACTGCATTCTGGTGAAAAATTTGCATATGCCGCCTGTCGACGGCGAGGCAAAAACTTCTTAGCATTTCTGCTTCTTTTGTTTGGTTTTCAGTTTTCTGTTTTAAGTTTTCAGTTTTGTTTTGTTTTGTTTTGCTCCTCCTCCTTGTTCTTGTTTTCCCAGTCGCAACTGTTGGCATTTCCATTTTCGGGGGTATGGGAAAAGTCGAGTGGAAATACGAGCCAGCAATTTCTTTAATTTTCTAAACGATTTTAAATTTATTGCCACGTCTCTCGCGAGGCTCCTTCAATTATATTCGAAATCGGCTGCAGGTTGGAGTCCATTCTCCTGGCTTCTCCTCCTCTGTTTTCCCGGCTTGTTAGTTGAAGCTGCAGAAATTGCAATAATGTTAATTTCTTGCAGCCAGCCGCCATGTTGCCATGTTGATGCTGCCGCTGCTGCTGCAACAGCAGCCGCCGAAAAGGGTTTAATTTCATTTCGAGTCTCCAGCCCCCCAGCCCCTCAGCCCCTGGCCCTCCTCCTCCGCCGGGACTTCCCCTTAACCCCTAAGTGTGTGCTTATGCAGGAGCAGACCTCGTTCGCTGTGGCTCTGTTATCTGCGAAACTCCATTAGAAAGGCAAAGGAAGCAAATGGCAGCTAACGAAGGCCAACACAAAGGAGTCTGGTGAGGGGAAAAGTGGCAGCAGGACGGCAGACGGATCGGAAAAAAATACAAAAAAAAAAGAGAGAGAAAACCAACGAACGAACGAACGACGTCGCTTAACGACTTTAAAGAAAAATTAAAAACATCCCAAAAGGAATACATCTTCGCCCTGCCGCATGCATCGGAGATACATGGGGACTTTGGAGTGGGGAACTGAGAACCGGGAATCGGGTATCGGGGACCCCGACGTTCTGTTGTATGTTGTCCATCCAGCATCCGAACATCCAGCATCCCATCCAGAATGTCCGTCCTTCGGTCCGCTCAACATTGTTAGTGGCTCTCGAATTTATTTTAACGAACTAGTTTGGTCACTTCATACAACATTTTTTGCTCCGGCTCTGGATTCCTCGGTGCCTCGGCTGCATTTGCTTCGGGTTATAAAATATATTCGCCTTATATAAATAAATAAATTGGTAAATGGCGTTTCATTTGGAGCTCCATTCCTCCGCCGTTGCTGATGCGATGATAAATGCGACAAAAACCTGTCGCAGTTCCCTCTGACCAGCAGCAAATTGAATTTATTTGCTCGCAAATGTCGCAAGATGGAGTTAAGGCCAAAACGGGAACAGCAGAAAAGGTAAAAAAGAGAAGAAACAAGGCGAAAAGCAGACAACAGCAGGGAAGAAATCTAAAAGAGAGGTTGCCTTTTATGGCTTACAGCGGTTCGGTTCGGTTTGGTTTGGTTTGGTCTTGTCTGATTGCCAGCAATGTCGAGTATTTGGCGGATGCCGGCAGCCCGATGAGAAAAGCTGTAGGATGTGGGGGAATCGAGTCCCCGAGATCATTGTCTGCTGGCTGGGGAATTGTCAATCATCGTGCGAGCATGCGGGTTCCAATGGAGACAAATCTTGGGTCACATGGAGAAACGGAGGCACACCACACTTTGAGTTTGAACAAAGCCCAAATTTATTAAGTTATACTACCCAAAACAATATAATTAATTAGAAATAATATAATAAAGTTAGTTAAAAGGATTACATAATAAGTAATTTGAATTTACTATTTGAAAAATCTTGTTAATTATTATTTAGATATTTATTTATCCATTATTTTCGTTTTTCCTCACCATTTTAATGTATATAAAAAAGTTGCTGACTTATATGATTTTGCAAATGGATATTAAGCTACTTAAACACCACTCTTATTTCTCATTCATCCACGTTTATCAATTTCTTTTACGATTCAAAAGCATCTCTGAATAAAGTGTGTTATATAATGCACCCAAAACATGAGATAAACGAAACGGAACCACTTTTCATTCTTTTCTTTCGCTTTTTTATTTTTTTTTGGGTAGCTGCATGATGAGCAACATCAGCAGCGAATAAAAAACAACAAAATCGCACCCAAAATGCTTAACGAGCAGAGCAGGCACTTGCAAAATGCTCAAAAGCAAAAGCGAACAGCTAAGAATTATTTACTTCAAATTCCGAGTGCAACATAGAATTCGTGCAGCGGCAGCAACATGCAATGCACGGCAGCAACATGTTACCAAAAGGAGCAGAATGCGCGAAGGGCAGGGGTGGGGTGGAAGGGGGGTTGGGTTCGGTTAGGGGAGGGGGGCAACAACAGCAGCAGCAGCAGCTAAAACGCCGATAAAAGCAACGATGGCAGTTCAGCTTCGTTTGCTGCTCAGGCGGCCATGTTGCTGATTGCCATTGCCGTTGCTGTTGCTGTTGCCGGTTGCTGTGTTGCTGTTGCTGCTGCAGCGGCAACTCATTGCAAATGCAGCCCAACTGCGCGCCTTTCTCAAGACTCCGTTTCGGCGACGTTCGGCCAGCATCATTACTTCCATTCAAGCTGTTTGGCTTGGCGTGTACATAAAAAAATACAAAATAACAAAAAAAGCACACGGAAAAAATACAAAAAAAAACGCTGCATGCCGGCGCTGATGTTGCTGCTGCGTTGCCCCGACCTCAAGCATTTTGGACAATGCGACTGGGCAGCAGGAATTGTTGCCATTGCATGTTGCCGTTGTGCCGATGTTGCTGTTGCCGCTGTTGCAGCTCCCAAATAAAGCAAACGCATTGCGAATTCCTCTTGGCTGGCTGGCTTTTTTTCGCCGCTGCCTTTTAATGATTTAAAATTCCATTTTAAGAATTTTATACTTAATGATGTGTTTTGCGTTGTATAGCATCGTTGTCCGAGCGGTCCCCACTGCCCCCTCTCGCTCCTCCGCCCCTGGCAAATGGCGATTGTCGTCGTCGTCTTTGCTTTTGATCTAAACGCTGCGTGCTTTTCGTAAATTGCTTTTCGTTGTCGTCGTTTGGGTCTCTTGGGCTCTTCTTACCTTTTGTGGAAGCCGCATGAAATGTGTGCGAGTTTGGTCTTCCTTTTATTTTACTTATATATTTTTTGTTGTTGCCCGAAAAAAAGGCAGCAGAATTAAATGCAATTGCACTTTACAGGCATGAAATCGCAGCAACCAAAATATTTGAAGCGAGATTTATGGTCCATGCTCTGCAGTTGTAAATCAAATGACGATTTTTTTCGGCAACTGTTGCAAAATTTCCCAAATTCTATTGACGCATGCAAATTTCACGGCGCACCGCCCGCTGGCTTTGTTTTTGTCATTCGTCGAAAGGCGGCAGCAGGTACGGCGAATTTCCCAGCCAAGTGCGTGCGGAAATATGAATTTTCATAATTTTCGCACAGTCTGCGGTTGGCGAAAAAAGGTCGACTTCTGGACGGTCATAAAACAGCTGCAGCGAATCTTTCATATCTGTTTGTTTGTCCCGTTCCGATAAAAACTGACAAAAGCCAGACAATGGAGAAGGCAAAAAGGTTTTCCTGCTCTGCAAAATCTTTTGAGATGTTTAGAAAGTGCGTTACATGCGTTGCCTGGAAATTGGCACATGACTCCGGTGATTTACGACTGGGGAAATTGATTCCGGGTGACTTGTAGTTCAGAGTTCACAGTTCACAGTGCCGAATGCAATTTTCCCTGGGTCCTTGGAGCTCCGATTGGGGAGCTCTGCAGTTCGGTGGCATAAAAATTCAATTATCACTTAATAACAAGGGGAAAATGAAAATTGCGTGCGGCGCTGCACAGTTGCTGCTGCAGTTGCACATTGTTATTGCCGCCGTGGGGCAGTTGCAGTTGCAGGTGGCCAGCACTTTGCGTTATTAACAGAAAGGTCGTTAAGGTATCTCAACTTACTTTACACATTTACGCGGGCGTATTTTCATTTTAATTATTTCATTTTCTGCACTTTCACAAAAGTTGAAATCTTCTTTGCTGAAAAATGGCTTTGCAACTAATTGAAACGGTAAAACTTGACATTTTTCCACTTAATATATGCATGACTATAACTTATTTAAATAGTTTAAATACTTCATTTTCGTTATAAACTTAACAAACTATTTTCTTCTCTTTTCTAGGTAAGTGTCAAACATTTAATATTCCCTAAGACCCAACCCCAAAAAGAAAAACATTGACAAAGTGAGTAAATAAATATAATAATAAAACAAACGTATCAACCAGCCAAAGTAGCGAAAGAAGAAAAACAATTTTCCGGATTAGCAGAAGATGTGAAACAAAAATTGGAAAAATTACTCATGCGTGCTGGGCAAAGCCCGAAAGCAGAAAAACTTGCAAATTTCCGCCATCCCCCGAAATCCCCGGGCAAACTCAACGCCCCCATTTAAATTTATTTGCCCAAGTTTACTTTCCCATAGCCCGAAATCAAATCCAATCAATAAGTATCTTAAATAAATTCATGGCGCCCACACACCCCTGGCATCCATCCCTTCTTCTCTGCTGTTTTTTTATTTTTTTTCCACCAGGCAGCCACTTAGCTACCTCATTTTTTGTAATGCTAAATAAATTTATTTGCTAATGTAGTTTCTCAGCTTTTTCTGGAGAAGTGCAGCGGAGCAGAGAGGGCGGGAAAAAAAGCAAAGAAAAAAGGAGCAATGGCAAGCCAAACGGAATGAAAAAGAAACGTTGGTACTTGTTAGTTTTATCTGCATATCATTGAGATAAATTTGGTGCCGATCAACTGTCTGTCTCCGTCCCTTTTCCTCTCGCTTCCCGCCCTATTCCCCCTCTCTTTCCGCCGAACGGCGACTGTCGGCTGCCGTGTGGCAGCAGCAGCACGAAAAAAAAGTCTGCAGAAAAGCCGCTGATTTGCATACGAAAGTAATTTGATGTCTTGCGAGCAAAACACACTCACACTCACTCACACACTCGGCATCCGGAAAAACAGGGCGGTGGGTGGAAAATAAGCCGTAGGACACGTCATGAGTTACATTTTCTAGTCATCGATAAGCGGCAAAATCGGCGGTTGGCAGCTGGAAGGGGAAAAGCGGTTTTCCAAATTAAAATAAACCGATTTAGGTATTTTTCAGACCGCCATTAAATTTAAAATAAATTCATCAACCTTAAATTTATTGGACTTTTGAAGTTAAATCTGAAATTTATAATATGGAATAATATTACGCACAATCACTTTAAAAGAAAGTGTTATAAATAAGTTATAGAAAATTTAAAAAATATAAAAATATATTATATATTTATATTTATAAACATAAATTAAAATTGACTAATAAATCAGGATGGATTAAATTTCCCCGCCACATAACAATTACTCATTTATCAAACTGAGGCAGAATCATCACAGAGTGATTAATGTTTGTGGGCCGTTTCAATTTATCTTCGGTCATATTTTCCTGCCAGCGCCGGGATAGTTTTCCGGCATTCCCTAATTTGATTTCTGGAGAATTTTCAATTAACCGATTGTCAGCTTAGCCAACCCCCAACCGATTCATATGGAACTCGGTTCTCGGTTCTTCTGGGGGTGGGAACCATTTTGCGAGGCCATAATAGTCGCGGCCATTGTAAAATGGCCGCCACAGAGGGAAAATTTAAATTGAAATTTCCCAGAACCCGGTGCGGAGCTGGTGCTCACATAGTTTTATAGTTGTTTGGTCAGTGCATATGTAGATTTTCAGCTGACCTGACAAAAGGCAATGTCAGCCCATCTAGCCCACGCCCACAGGACCCACCGCACAATTTATGGTCCTGCAAAATTCCTGACACTTAATTGTCTGCGTTTAATGAATGAATAAATGCCCGGCCCGGCCACATTGTCATCCACCCATCCACCCACCCACTTGATCCCAATCCCCCATGGCAATACTACGCGTATATTTATCGCTCGGTCCTGGCGGTGCCATTAACTCTCGATTATTATTAGTTTTGATTCGATTTTTGCACTTTTGATTCGCAGTTTTTAATTGAATTTTAATGAATTTAATGTGCCGTGCATCTCGTATTTATGCCGCCCATTTAAATACACATAATGCCCGCAACGCACGGAGTTAATCAAAGTGCGCTTGATTATTTTCGCTAAATTAAATTTTAATCATATTTTGGTGGCAATTTATATGGCACACTAGTTTAATTAGTTTACATAGCTCTACAAATTTTCGGAAGCTCGTTTCTCTCTGCCCTGCCCCAAAAAAAAAAGGAAAAAAGAAAAACGACGAGGACGACAAACGTTTTATTTTCGTTATCTTTTTGCCGCAGGCAGCTGCAAATGCCACGCAAATTAAACAAGCTACCTTTTTTTGGTCCTTTCGCTTGGTCCTTTTTTGTTGTTGCCTTGCCTACTGATTTTTTACCTTTTGCTGGGTGACAAAGTGGGCTCTCTCTTTTTTCTTCTTTTTTTTGTGGGTCTGCCAGAGGAGCAGGAGGATGAGCAGGGGGAGGAGCAGGCATCCGGTTATTAAACACCCACTTATTACCTCTTTTTATTTACATATTCATGCCGAGCACTCCGCGCTCCCGGCCTTAATTGGCAGCCTTCTTATTTGGCCACGTAAATTTCCCTGCCCCATACCAGTAACCAGTAACCAAACTCCTTTACAACCTGAGCTGAGCGCTGCCCCTGACTCTTGCTAATCGCATCATAAATATTCAGTGTGCCTCGGTTTGGTTTTTGATTCCAGTTTTCACACCCTCGGGCGTTTCGGGGCGTTTAACGTGTTTTATGTCTGGCCAAACAGAAATTGTTGCATACTGCGCGGCGCACGCATGTGAAAAAGGGTTTTTGCGGATCGGATCGGGTTATAAGGATTGCGAGGCTGTTGTGAGGCTGTACTGGTCCTGGGTCCCAGAACATAAATAATTTCACTAAATTACGCCACATGGAACGCTGGAACGGTGGCAGGGAGGCATTGCTGCCTGTAAATTATTTTCCAAGCCCAAAGTTTGTTGAACTTCCCCGCGGCGTCGGCTGCTCGGAAATTAATTGCTTAATTAGTTACGGCCAAACACTTTGAAATATGGCCGACATCGGTGGACTCAACTCTCAACTGCTCATAATTGCTCTATTAAACGGGCTCAGTGTTTTATTTTTAATTCGGCTGATTTTTCGGATGCCGTTGATGCTGCTTCTGCTGGCCAGCCTGCACTAATGGCCTTAAAGCCATGGGCCCTTTTCCCTTTTGGCCCCAGCCCCGTTCAGAGTTATTCGACGACTTTGCCATTAGCCGGGCCATATATTCTATATGGTTCCATAGTCCATAGTCCATGGCCGCTGCAACAAAAACATGTTTTATGTCGCCCCTAATGACCCCGGAGTCTCCAGATCCGAGATGCGAGCCGAGAGCAGCGAGTTGCGAGTTTCGAGACTGGAGACACTTAATCGCTTTGAATTGCAAAAGCAAATAATGTGCAAAAAAGCATAAGGATAAAGGATAAACCAAAGCGTCGCCAAGCCGGAGTGTGTGTGAGTGTCCTGGCGGATCCTTGTGGCGTCTTTGTCGGCTCACCGCCCCCGAAGCACCAATCCCCAATCCCCAATCCCCACTCGGAGTTCCAATCCCCCAATCTCCGAAAGGCAAGCGAACCACTGCGGCGACCACTGCAGAATGACGCCATTATTTTGACAAATTTTTTGGCAATCCCCGATGTTGTTGTTGGCTGGCTTTTAGCTGCGACTGCTGTCAGCTTTTGTTGGTTTTTAAATTGCATGCAATAATTCAATTTTATATTTCCGCAAAAAACTTTATCATTTTTATTGGCGAGCAAAGTTTCCCCTCCTCCTCATCGCATGGATTAGCGTCGGGGGAGGTCAAGAATTCGTTGGCAAAGATTTTGCATGGCTGGTGGGGCGCATAAATTTATTAATAAATAAATATTTGCACAGGCCATAAGAGCTGCTAAATTATTGTAGGCTAAGGGTCTAAGTCTATAGGAAGTGCACATCAGGAATCTTTAGATTTAAACATATTTAACAAAGGAAAAAATATAGAATTTGCCCGGCGATTAGTGATTTTACCATTGATACTTTAAATATATATATTAAATTTTAGTAAACACAACAATTGCTTATTTCGAATTTTTGGTGCTCACAAAAATTGTTTTGCCATTCGAGTTTCGAACAAATGAAAACAATTTCAACTATTCCGAGTTTATGGCAAACTTTGCTCAATGGAGCAAAAATATTCCGAGTCGCCGGTGGCGCCACAAAACTGTCCCTGTCCCCGCTTTTGTTGGGGATGCTGCCTGGCCGCCTGTTTGGCTTTCAGCTTTCAGTTCTCAGCTCTCGGCTTGTGGCAGGCAGATAACAAATATTTGCAGGAAACCCCGAGACCCTTAATTAGTGTAAAGAAGCCCCGCACCTCTGAACCACATAAAATGCGAGCAAGGAAGCAATTTATCAAAGTTTTGTTGCTTAATTGTCGTTTGTGCGGGTGCTTTTGGTGTTTGCCCAGTGAAAGTTTGTTGGGTGTTGGGTGTTGGGTTTTTCGGCCCGTGGGCGTGCTCTGTTCATTTGGCTCGCCACCCGCCCAAGGACGAGTGTAATTATCCTGATAAATGCGGTGCAGATCCCCATCGTCATTATCGATTTTGCCTTTCCCGGTGCAGTTCTCGAGATATTTTCCACATCATAAATATATAAGTACGCAAAGTACGGCAGGCGGTCGGCGGTTGGCTGAGTAAACACACGGGTCCACGGGTCCGTCGCCCATCGCCCGTCACATTTATAACAATTTAAAATTGCTCGAAAAAATGGCAATAAAATCCCACAGACAAACGAAATTACGTGACCAATGTGTTTTATTACGATTTTATTGCGAAAATGCCAAGAAGAAGTCAGGTTCGTGCGGGGATTCAGCAGAGGTTGGGGGAGCAACCGCAAATATGAGACTGCGTCTGGGTGGAGCGGCAGCAGATTATTTATCTTTTGGCTGAAATCGGCACAGAAGCGTAGTAAGGAGGCGAAAAAAGCAGCAGCAGCAGGATGAAGAAGCACAAATGGCTCTGTGTTGAGAGGGTGGCACGTGAGTGGCCGAGGGTTGCGATTTATGCCCATTCTTCACGGCGCTACGCCGCATCAGGTTAATGCACAATTTATGAGGAAAAACACGGTCCACGCAGAGGAAAAAAACTAGAGTTTAATTGGATCCGCGCTGTAGAAATGTAATTCAGCTGCCTCAGCAGGTCCATCATATCGAAAGGCCATCCCTTCTGAATTAGGGTGGACAATCAAAGGGGTTGCAACCCGGGGGCCAAACCATAAATGGCCAAATACTAACGCCCCTGGCCTCATATTGGTCTATTGAAAATGTATTTTGTTGTCGACAACATTTTATTAAGTAATTTGCATAAATTTCCATGGCCATATGCTGCAGCACAGTCCTGAAAGGGGTAATTAATGTTTGGGCAATAAAACACAAGGCAGAAAAAAAACTAGAATTGGATTGTGAATAACTCCCAGGAGGCGAGAACTAAAGCCTAGTCCCCAAAGGTGACTCCAAATCCAAACCTTGAACTATCGACCAACAATTACCCAGCCAATCTTGATGGCTTGATCTAATGGCTTTCAATATTTTTGATTAGTGCGCTCCAATTCCGGACTTTCGGACCATCCATCTACCTTTTATTTTAGCCAACGTAGCCCTTCACTGCAATCCATCTTGGATAATAGTTAGTGCTGCCATATTGTCCGTACTCCCCAGTCGCATATTGATTAAAGGTAGGGAGAATAAATTGCGGCTCTGGCTAGCAGCTAGCAGCGGGCGGTGGTTATGTATAAAATGTAATTTTCAACAAATTATAGCAATTTTTATGCTTATAGAAAAGCGCATTCAGCTCGCAATTTGCTGCACTCGCTAACCCTAAAGGGTAAAGAGCGATTACTTTTATTATTCCAACGGACCATGGACGTCGATGTTTTCAGCTTTCAGCCGGAGGGGATCGGCTCGGCTAAGCGCACGGACAGAGGTCAATTCCTTTTGGCCAATGATTGATGGGTGCCTAGCCGATGTATATGTATGTTTCGTAAATTGCGCACAGATATTATTATAATGCAAACTATATGATTACGAACGCGGAATGTCCTCCCGCTCGCCGACTCTACGTTCTGCGGTTCGGGAATGGGAACTACATATCTGGTTTTTCTGCTTTCCTCTCCACCGGTCGTAAATCGGCCGAAACTGTCCACAGTTCTTAACTCATTTGGCCTGGCCAGGCGATGAAAGAGCCAGGGCATAACGCGCGACGTTTATTGGCTGCGTCTGGCCATTTATTTCACTCCTATGATCGCTGGCGGAAGCCATTAAAGCCGCCACCGAAGCCGGCTTGGCTTCTTACCTGCCCTCGGAAACCGGTTACTGAATGCTGCTCTTGGTGCCTTGGCCAGGCGACCATTTAGCCATTTGGTCGGCAATTCATCAGCTGCATCTTTTGGCGACCCATTAGAGCGTCGCCTTCTGCTCTTCTCTTTAGCACATCCAATACAAAATCCACAATCCACGTGGTCGCCTTTCCTCCGCCGGCAGGTTAATCATATGCGCAAGTGCCAAAAGCCGATCTCGGCCGGTTTGGCAAGTTGTTCGCCGACTGTGTGTGGTCTCGGCCATGTCTATGAGGCATCTGGAACCCCCTCCTCTGAAGATCGGGCCTAAGCACAGTCATTAGTTTAATTGCACTGTTTATGGAGGAGCAATGCCGGACAGGTTATTACCATTTCGCATGCCGTGCCTCCATTGCGATGATGTTGTTTAGCCTGTGTTGTTTTAAATTAAATTAAATTTAACATGGGTTAATAGAAAATGTATGCGAATCGGTGGTGGGCAGGTCTAAGAAATAGTGGTGCTTTAATGCAAAATGAAAGGCAGCGCTGAATGGGAAAAATTGCAGAAAGTTCTACCACATTAGAAGGTTGTAAAGAATTAATCAAGAATGCCGTTGGGAAAAACTTCCACGTATGTTATTAAATTAAATGTAGAGAAGTAATTTTAGTTATAAATTTAAAATTAACTGCGTTTAAAGCCAACGAAAATATATTTGATAAATTAATCAGAAATCTTCAACGTATATTATTCAATTAAATGTAGATAAATTCTAACAAATCTTGATCAAAAAAACCCATCAAATAGTTTGGTAAATAACGCAAATTTAAGCCAACAAAGTCGTGATAGATTCGCTTCAAATGAGTTTTAATCTCTGGTGAAAATCAAAGGAAATCCAACAAATTGCACTTAATGCTAACAATCAATTTGGCCATCTTATCGCGACAAAATCGACAAGCGCGCAGCTGCGACGAATGCGAGCAGCAAAACATTTAGAAGCAAATAATTTTGAAACGTACTTAAAATCAATTTACTTAATAACCGGGCAATTTGAGGGGACAAGGGGAAGGGGCGGCTACAACTGAAACGCATGTGTACCGGGGCAACTAAACATGTTGCATGCACCGCGCTGGAAACTGAAAACTGAAAACTTCTGCTGCGTCCGCCGGCTGCTCAATTCATTTTGGCATGCGAATAATAATTTCCAGCCAAAGCAGAACAATGGCCGCAAAGCGTTGCACTTGTAAAAAAGCACAACAACAGGAACAACAACATTGTAGCAAGTTAATAATAGTTGTTCCAACACATACCAAAAAGCGAGCCTCCTGGCCGGCGGGTAATCGTTTTACTCACCCGGCAAACTGGCAACGAGCAATTTGAAAGCGCGCAACAGCAACACGGCAAAAGAGCGGCAACAGCGACAGCAGCAATAGCAGCAACAACAGCAACAACCGGCCAAAACAAATCAACAGCAACGGCCAAGGCAACAGCAACCTGCTGACCAGTCGCAGCGCCCTCTTTTCCTTTTTTGCACAGAGAAAAAATAGGTACAACAAAAATTTGTATTGAATGAACTATAATAGAAATATGATAGATCCTTTCTATTTCTGGCCTTATAAAGTGGTATAATTTGTATATATATTTATAGTATAGTATTTTTAAAGATATATCAACCTTCCTTCTAGTTATAATTAACTATAACAAAAATATAATGGATCCTTTCTATTTCTGTCCTTATAAAGTGGTGTATATATTTATAGTGTACTATTAGATTTATTATAAAAAGAAATTCAGAAATCATAATTTTGTCATCAATATGGAACCAAAAAAACCCATTATATCAAAATAAAATTCGGTAAAGGTCTTTCACCGTATAAATAATAATGATCTTAAGATTTCTCACCGTGTGTCCATCAGCATTGCGATGGTCATCGGGCTTCGTTCCTTTTTTCACGCGCCCAGGAGCGTGTCCCTGTGCCGCCTGTCCATTGCCATGGTCCGTGCTCGCATGCGAAGGAAGCGAAAATATGCAATGTCGGGCTAAATTGTCGGAGGTACCGCCAGTCCCCAGTCCCCAGTCCCCAGTCCTCGGACCCAATCCCCCTGCGATTTCCAGACCAAGTGCAATCAACTTTGGCTGCCTCTCGGCGTGCATAATTCGCCGTTGCCGTTGCTTGTTGCTTAAATTGCAAATTTATAATAAATAGAAGTCTGCTCGTTCCTCCTGCCTGGCTGCGTTCAATCATCTGGGCGGTGGATTAGCCATTTGGGTGGGTGAATAACAAGCATTTCATTTCAGCTAAAGACTTTGGCTTACACAATTCGTTCTGCTTTTTAAGCACTTCATCTGGCTATTTATTTAATCACAAGATGGGCTAAACGAAAAACTCGAAATATTGTAATTAAAAGATCTCCAGCAATTATATCAGTAGCAAGTAATCTCAAAAATAACTATTTTACAATTTTTAATCCATATTGAAAATGGTATTAATATCTATTTGAGATTGCTTATCATTTTAAATATTAAAATTGACTTTTATTTAGTGATTTTTAATTATGTTATTGCCTCCATTTATTTTCCTACAAATCTCTTTTGATATCTGACAGATTTCACTTCGATTGCCGTCTTTTATCTAAAATCCCCATCTGAAAGAAACATTTCATTTAAAATCCACTTAATTGATGTATTTTTCACCCATTGACTATCAAAATAATGGTGTTTGCTCCGAGCTTCAAACGCTCAACTAATTAAAACTAAGCTCGAATGGGAGTGCGAATTATTTCTACCAACTTATTTGTCAAATCCACTTGGCCATGGTCAAGTTTTTGTTGCTGCCAGATAGTGGAATACATGTATACATACATATATATGTGTGTTTGTCCTTTCTAGTTAGTTTTTCTGCCGAAGCATCCAGCATTTTAGGACAGAGTTTGTTTTGTGGCCATTTTATTGCATATATTTGTATAATATGAGGGCAACAACAACAGCATAAATGCCAAAAAATATATACGTTTATATATCTGTATGTTTTTGCCAGCGGACTGCAGAAATTTGTGTGTGAAGAGATAAAAGTGCCAGGGCAACTTGTCATAATAAATTCTGCTGCTAGAGCTGTGCTGCGATGGCTTTTGCCTTTTTTATTTATGCGCTTTTCATAAAACACAATAGCTTTTGTTTAATAACGCAGCGATTTATTTTTTTTAAATAACGCCGGGTGCAACAACATCGCTTTTAATGAAGCCCGCGGCCAACAGACAATTTCATGGGCTTCGATTTTAAAATATCTTCTTTTTTCGTCCGATTTTTGCAATTAATAATTTGCATAAATTTATGTTCGCTTTAATAATCTGTTAACTACGAAAACAAAGCCAGTGCGCTTGCATGCAGCCCCGGGAAAATGTGGAAAGTCGGAGCAAAAAGTTTATCAATGACTGCACAGGCCCACAAATAACCATCGTCCACGATGCAAATAAAGTGCAACACTGTTTAGAGACTGCACTGCAGTCCCCCAGTTCCCCTTTCCCCGGCTGAAAACAATGTGCAGCATTGAAATGATTAAAACAGCTCCAGCTCCGAAATACTGTACCCACAGCCCAGTTTAGTTCGGTTCGGTTCTGGCCAGGCCAAAACCATACAGCCAAACAGCCATACAGCATCCAGAATACAGCGGCCACAACAACTCGCCTCTCGCCCTGAGTGTGTGTGTGTGTGCGCCACGTTAATCTTTGAAAATCCGAGTGCTGTATGCGGTATTATGCGAAAATTTATCTGATTTAACACCTAATATACAATAACTTAATATGCAGTGTGCTCCGGCACTTGCACGAGCGGCGGCCCAGGCCTGCAGTCATCCACCAAAGCCGGGACCAGACTCGACTCCTCTGGCCCAGCCTCATCCCATCTGCCAGGCTTTGATCTCGACCAGGCACAGTGGGTAATAAATTCACATCCACAGAGTTGCTAATAAAAACTAGACATTTAAGCAAGGTAATAAATATTAAAATAAATATTAACTCAAAATTGTTATATTATTTTATAGATCTATAAAATGGTTCCCAAAAATATCAGGTTTGAAAACCGTACTTAAACTATTTTACAAGATTAGTGGTCATCTAAACTGTTAGGTCCAAAGTTTTTTTATCAAATCTAAGAAATCCCAGAAGTCTCCATAAATATTCCAATCCATGTTTAGTCTAGCACTCTCACAATTCTGATACCAAATAAAATACAGAGATCTCTATAAATAATCGGATATTATTTTTAGCCTCCCAACACCTTAATATGCCCACTGTACTTAAACCTTGACTACAACAAAAACTGCAAACTGCAATGCTATGCGCCCATTTTGCGCCCAAAAAAGCTCCAACAATTGCGGCCGGACTTACTCTCCCCCTCACACATACACACACTCACACACATGTAGGCTGGCCAACACATATGCACATTGCAGTGTCCGTGCTGGATCCTGCCCCCTCCCTCCCCCTGCACCAGTGTGCGTTTCGAATGCTGGGTCTCTGGTATGCGGCGTTTGGAAAATGTGAATATGAACTGCATAAATCTTCCAGGGCGGCACTCTTTGCCACTGCGCCTAAACCCCATCGTACTCCACCCTTGCACTCCCCGGGAAAGCCCCCATCCAAAACTCTCCAGGCAAGGCTTTACGGCTTTTCGGCTTGACTCGCTCAGAATGCAAACGGACAAAAAAATATCAGGCGGCCCGCTGGCGCTGAAGCGAGTCGGTGCTAGACCAAGTCCTTGTGATACACGCAAAAATATTACATCACAATACAATTTTATTAATTCTTAAGTTTCCGAAATATTAAAGATTTTTTAAAGATATTTTGGAACTTTTGATTATGGGCACTTTGTTCAAAAAATGTGGATTTTAATTACTAATTATAACTCGATCTTATTATGTTCATTATATTTTTTTAGAATTTTTTAACATATTCTAAATATTTCTAACAATATTTTTAACTAGTATCATTTAATTTTAGTGTTTCATCATTAGCCACAGTATTTCTCCCAGTGCACAGCACACATATTCCTGGGCCGGCCGACTAAGATATATGGCTATAGGTAGTTGGAGCGCAAATGCGAATAGAATGTGGCGGCATCAAAGTTCAGCTCACTTACTCACCCGGCGATGATGGCCGGGAATGGGGGAGGAGGGGTTTTGGGGGTGCTGAAGGACTTTAGTTTGATGCAGTTTTATGCGCCCACTTTTGGCAGAGGGGATAGGCGGGGGGTACGGACTGGACGGCGGGGTCTGGCCGGGTCATAACTCTCATATTATTATGCATTCATATCGCCATTTTAATCACACTCACACACGCACCGGAGGATGGGATAGCTGTGAGCGATATGGGATTATGGGGATTGCCTTTCGATTCGACCATTGGAGCCAGACGACTTACAACCTGTGAATGGAGGAGGCCAATGGGCCGACTACCAAATCATTTTAGGCCAGTTTTGAAAGTATGCATAGAAAATAATTAACAAAATTGTAAAGGTTTGAATTTGCTTAATTAACTGCCAGCCATTTCTGCACTCAATTTCCCCGCCAAAGACAATTTTCCCTGGTTATAATAATGGCAATCAGTTTTCCACACCATTTCGCACCGCCGCCATATGTCGCAGTGTGTTGCGAAATCTATATAATTTGTAGCCAAACAAATTCCAACTGTGTACATTGTGGAAGTAACACTTTGAGGCCCCCCAATGATTTATTGCCCAATTTTACTGCCATGTTTTCTTAATTTCGCATTCGACATTTCCCTTGCACCTCCGTTCGGTGGCAGCCATGCGCACAGGTCCACCCCAACCCCAGCCACCCATAAGAACCATCCCCACCCCATCTGAAGCACCACCCTTCGGGGGAGAGAAAGCATGTACCGTTAGATGGTGGATTGTAACTCAACGAAATAAAATAAAACACGCACCAAAGCACATTCATCCCTCGAGAAATATCGCTTATTTGGTCGGTAATAATTCTTGGCCTGTGTTTTCCAGGCCCGAAAAACCCACCCACTTTCGCTGCCTTTTGCGGGTAAAACAAAAGGCAGCATCTTTTGCTATACCGCTTTTCTTCCTCTTCCCCTTCCTTCACGTGCGTGAGACGAGGGCGGTGGCGGAGGAGGGGAGGGGAGGGCGTGGCACGCCCCAAGGAAAGGAGAAAGTTTTGTGCCAGCAACTTGAGCAAGACGCATGGCCCAGGGAAATTCTGTTAGGAATTTCTGGAAGGGAGACTCTACTTGGCCAGAGCCAAAAAGGTGAAGTCGCCATAGGAAAAAAGGGGAACAAGGATGGGAAATTCAGGGGTGGAGAGGGAGAAAGAGAGCAAATTTTTCTCTCGTAGACACTTTTTACGAAATATTTCATCGAAATGTGTCCCTGGTGTAACATTTAATATTAAAGGTGGGCGGATGCGGTGGCCAGACGGGCAGCAAAGCCCGGAGAGGCGGACTCCTTATAAATTAGCCTTATTCTCCAAGACATTTTGTTGCGAATAAAGCAGGAGAAAGTTTACAAAATGAACCGAACCGAACAGAACAGAAGCGGGAGACAAGTGCAGGGAAATGTGGCAAAAGGAAAATTCTTAAGAAAGAATAAAACCAATGGAATGAATGGAATAGAAAATAAAGGAAAAGTAAATGAAGCGGACGGAGGAGAGACCGCTAAAAACTTAAGCCAATAAATCACAAGTTAATTACAGGCGCGTATTAACTTAAGGCAGTGCAACCGCATCGCCACCACCCACAAAGGCGCCCACTCAGCCCGGAAAATCCCACCCCCGATGAGCTACAAATTTCATAATTATATTTTATGCGATTTATTTGTTCCTCGTTGTCATGTCTGTTTGCCCAAAGATAATGCCAAGCTGCGACTGGCTTCTTCTCCTCTCGAGTTTCCCCCTTCCCCACCAATTGTCGTCATGTGTTGAACCATTTTAATTGCCGAACTTTTCTTGGGGGAAAGGGGCGGCACAAGCACCCAATGCGGGCTCCGCAGAATGCCACTAAATCTCTCGAGCCCTCCTCGCCACGATTTATGCCCGGCATATTTTATTGCGCCCCTCGCATTGGCAAGCAAATCATATTAATTATTATTATTAATTGTGATTATACATTTCATTGGTTACCCATCTGCAACTGATAAGGCTTCTTCTTGGCTCAAAGAAAAATACTGGGTATACTTGTTTAAACTAAATAGAGAGAAGCACTCAATTTTAAAACAGCTTAGAATAACAGCGGATTATAAAATATTCACCAGCAAATCCAGCTTAATTTTCTCTGGTTTCGGAATGAATATAAAAACGATTTCCACCCCGGCTTTAATGCCATCACCCCCTCAATTATAAATGTATATATTTAATTTGATGGTCTATTTACCATATTCATGATGTCACTTCTATGGCATCACTCTCATAACTTGAAAACTTTTCGTTGGGTTTCGTTTTGGTTTTTTTCTTCGAAAAGTTTCGCCTCGGCCAAATGCCTTTGGGCGAACATTGGCAGCTGCTCAAGACGAATCGGGGCGGAATTTTCACTTTGTAAGACAAAAGTTTTCATTGCCCTCTCAAGATTGCGTGTGGGCAATGTTTCGTTTCGATTCGCCGCTCTGTTTACTGTTTTTATTTACCTTTAGTGGGCTTTTTGGCCAACTCATTTGCATATTTCCAGCCCACACCATCCGTCTAAGAGCCCTCGCCATTTATTCATTAATTTAAAGTCCTGCGACATAAATTAGTTAACTTGGCCTCGCAGTTTGCAATTGTCGGGTGTTTCGCTCGAGAATTTTAATGTGGTTTCCCGGGGGGAACTGACATTTTTTCCTTCCTTCGTTTTTTGGCAAGAAGAGGGGTAGCATAAGCTGCGGTTTCTTTCGCCAGTTGGGCTGAAGTGCATGTTTTCCCGGGGAAAAACCCAAAAAGAAAATGGCAAAGGCAAGGGAAAGCATACAACGATTGAAACTCCGGCGAGGGCGTCGGTGCCAAGTCAAGTAGAAAAATACTCGTACAATGCAATAATACAACAAAAAACAGACAGCGAAAACACTGGAAAACCAAACCAAACCCATCCGAAAACGAGGAATCGAATTAGCGTTGACAAGTCGAAGGGTTTATGCTCTTGGACTTAATAAACCTATGAAATACGCAGAATTATTTTTTTATAATCTGATAATAATCTTTGAGATAAATAAAATGATCTTTGGCAAACCAAATACAACTCTTCTTGATATTGAAAATGTATAATATTATTTACCCCGAAAATGAGGATATAGTGGCATATAATTTTATTACTATTATTTTTTCTGATTACCAACACCTCAAAAAAATGGAAATACCCTTCGAAAGAGTACAAAAAGGCAACATTGTAAAATGAAACAACGGGCGTGAGCATGGAAAAGCGAACGGCATGGGATGGTTGGGCAAAGTTTTCCTTGGCCACGTTTTTTCCGCTCTCCGTTTTGTTTGGGCCTGCAACAATCTTGAACATTTTGGCGCTGTCTTTTGCCGGCCCAAGTGGAGAATGGGTCCTCGGATTGGGATTGGAACTGGGAATGGGAATGGGAATGGAGAATGTGGGCCGCAGGCGGAAACACCCAATACAAGTCACAGCTGGATTTATGTCATGCCTTTAATTGGCTGCTGTGCTGATGTCGAACTCGAGCGCGGAGTACCGGGCCCCAGTCTTTATTCTCATTCCCATTCTCGGTCGGCAGTCGGCAGTATCAGTTGGAGTACCAGTACCAGTCTGGTTTTGGTCCTGTTCCTGGTCTCTCTTCCGAAAGCAACAATTCTGCCTTCATCCATTAGCTGGAAAATCGAGTTTTTTTTCTTCTCTGTTGTTTTCTGGTCTTTCCCTCGTGCTCGGGCTGAGGCTAAAAAACACAAGTGGCAATATTTCTACTCGAGCTCCGTGGAGTCGGCGGATTCCGGGGCAGCAATTAAAACGAAATTTTTCTACCCGCCGCCATCTTCGGGATTTTGCGATGGCAATTAAAAACGAATTTTGCGCGGCTTCATTAGGCGATTTCGAAGGCGGTGGCTGGGCTGCCAGCTTAAATATTCATATGAACCAGGCTTTCGCTCTAAGGCGGAATGAGGAATGATACAGTGCAGATACAGTTGCAGATACAGATACAGATACATATAGATAGGGGAAGACCCCATCAAATGCCAGCTGTTGCGGGGGCCATTGGGCGCATTCAAATTAAATTCAATAAATTTTTTACCCATATTTTTTATCCGCATTTTTTGTCGCCTCGCACTTGCAGAAGTCAAACGAGCATCGAACGAAATATCAACACTTGCCCGGCTCCCGGTCCATTTGGGAAAGGGGAGGGGGCTTTTTCGGAGGCGTGGCCAAAGGGTTAGGGCGGCTCTTGAGGCCCAGAAGCCGTCTGCTGCTCCCCACTTGGAATTTATGCGCTCCGGCGACAACATATGGTCACGTAAATTCATGCGACAATATACGATATGATGTCACACACACATGACTCGGTGCTTTATTTTTTATGCAAAACGTTGTTGGGATTTTTTCTCTGTTTTGGATTTTGCTCTCCTTATTTTTTAATATGTGAGAAGAGACTTGAAGCGCCCCGGAAAATGCAGCAGTTGGGTGGGGATGGGGAGACAGGGGCATTGGAATGGGCAGAGGGGTCTGATTTACGACAGACAGCCGGTCGCCATTCGCTTAAGTTAATAAGCGTGCCTGGCGGAAGGAGATACATTCATTGCGAAGGAAATCCTATCTGGCAGATATTATCGGTGAGCAAGTGACGGAGTTTTCCCAAAAAATAAAAGACATGAATTATAGTAAACAAATTATAGAAAATTTAAAGCACAGTAGATAATAAGAAACGATTCAACTTCTTACTAAATATATATATCTATTTTTAAAACCAATTCCCATCGATAAACATCCTTGAGTAATTCCCCATAAACATATGTCCATTTCGTAGACTACATATTTGTCACTTCACTAGTCGACTGCACTGTATGAGCTTCAAGGAATGTGACAATATTTTCCCCAAACTCGGACCCCCAGCACACCTCTCATTCCTCAGCCAGCTATTGGCTGGAAGTTATGACCCGCCCTGCAGCGTTTGGCAGAGTGTGAAATTGGCAAGGAGCAAAATGAAAAACTTTTGGCCAAGCTAAAAGGGGGTGGAAGTGGTGGAAAGTTTGCACTTGTGGCCAGCCAGCCAGTCAGCCATCTAGCCATCCAGCAGCCGGCCGGCCAAGTTCATAATTTCCCAAGAAGATTTCGCAAAATATTAGTTAAACAAAACATAAACCAAAACCCTGCAGACGTTTGTGCATACAAACGTGGGCTAAATCACCTAAAAGCATGCAACATAATTCACCCGACGCCAGCTCCTTGAAACCCTGCACACACACACACACACACACAGACATGTGGGGAAGGGGCATTCCCAAGAAGCGACGAAGCTCGACGTTTCCGTTTCCTCAAGCAGCACTCCTAACATCCTCCCACACGCCACCCACTTTTAATGGCCCTGAGTTCAGTTTTCGGCAGTTTGGGGATCGTCTTTTGCATGTGCAAGCTAAGTGAATCCGTTGGGCAGTGGGGCGACGATGGGAATGGGGATGGGGATGAGGACCTTCCTCCGAGGAGCACGCATGGGAGGCTGGGACGGAAACAACACGCTGGGTTGACATTAGCGGGCACGGCGCACAACGAAACCCAATTAGAACGGAGATATACGACACCAGGGCGAGGCGACGAAACAACACGGAAAATGGAGACCCTCGACGCAAGCGGGGCCACAATACTATATCCATGGACGTAGTCAGAGGGGGAGAAAAATAAGCATAATTACTAAAATTCATTTGAAGCTAGTTCTGATTTTAAACTGATTTTAATTACTTTTGAGCTTTATTAAAAAAGAAAAGTGTGACCATATAACCAGCATACAAAATGGTCACTTTAAAAATGAATAAAAAATTATGTTTGATTTTAATAATTCTTGGATTTTTAATATAATTTTATATTTTTTATTAAAACATTTCGAGTAAACGCCCCAAAAAAACAAATTTCAGTTACGCCCATGACCATCTTGGAGACTTCTCCTCCGATCCTGCGCCCTTTTAACAATGAAGCGTGTAATTACAAGCGTAAACGCTGTGTGGGTGGTGGACCAAAAATCACACGACAGGAGACATTTTTTGAAAAGGGTTGCCCTGAGTTATGGCAGTGGTGGTGGCAGAGGTGGTGGTGGGTTTCCTCCGGCTACTCCGGTGGGGCAGAAGACAAGGTGGCACATACTCGCTCGTTCGTACGCGTCGCAGCGCATAATTACTTTACAAGTTCATTATAAACCATCATAAATCTATGAAGTAGCGCAGAGCAAGGCGACGACTTACAATGGAAATGAACATTTTCAACCTTGGCACTTTCTTTCTTTACGCCTCCCCGCTTTCACCCATCTCTCTGCCCCTCCCCCTGGATCCCAGTTGAGCCGTAAATTCTTTGTCTGAGGGATGGGCAAAACAATGGCGAGTAATTCACTTGCGAAAATGTTATTGATTACGAAACAGGACGGCAACAACTGCGGCACCCGGCATCGACCAACTGCATCCCCAGTGCGTGGTACAATGGGAGGAAAAGATAGTTGGTGTGAAAAACGTAAATAGGGGTTATGATAAAATTAACTTATAATCTTAGGTAACAGAAAAACGTTGGATTAGGTTTTATATTTTTACAAATCAAAATAATAAAGATAGGTACATACATAATTAATATTTGGACGAAGGAGTTCCAAATATTACTTAACCCAATACTTTTACAAATAATAGAATTTAAATTTAATTTAATTCTAATTATATGTTAGGGGATTTTTAAATTAAAACTTTCCAATTTTTTTATTATTTAACTTTCCTTACCTAACCCACCGTGCTGTATTGTATTGGCCCTCTGCACCTTTGCTTGTTTTTGTCGATTTTGCGCAAAAGCAATTTGAGCATAAATCTTCCCAACGACAAACTCGCCGCCTCACACACACATCCGCCTACACACACACATACACTCACAGCAGACTGCAACTTTCGCAATGGACGCGGCAGGAATCGAAATCGGAATAGGATCGGTATGGGTTCAGGATTCAGGACTCGGGATGTGGAATGCAGGATGTGGCCAACTGCAACTTTGAAATTAACTGTTAGTTTCACACGTTCTAGCAGTGGGGTCTTAAAAAAACAACAAGCGGGGGCACAAGGAATGGAATTGTTGCTCTTAACTTTCACTTTTTCCCGTCAGACGGTGGAAAAGAAAGAAAAAGCTGCCAGGGAGCAGCAGCTGCTGTGACCCCAAAAGACCGAACCCAAAACCCGAATTCGACACCGCGCCGAATGACTCCATCTCCATCTCCCTTCCTCAAATTCAAGCCATCTCTTTTGCACAGTTTTTGGACCATAAGTTTGTCGTTTAGTTGGGGGCAAATAAAAATAAAAACTTCAAGTGCCAATTATGTGTGAAATTCCGACACTTTTCGCTTGTTTACTTTTATGCGCCCTTAATGAAGTTTCTTTTGCGCCACCTGACCTTTCTCTGCTTTCTCAGCCACTCATATGTATATGTGTTATGTTCCGGGGGGAGTGGGTGGTTGGGCGTGTTTTTGGGCGTGTAATGCGAATCGGGAAAGTGTTGGGCGATGCCGGAAGCTGGTCTAATTAATTAGCCAAAGGTAAGCTGGCGAAATTTGACTAAACCAAGATGAGCCAAAAGGGAAGTATGGAAAGATTTTCTTTAATGACAACACTCTCATTATTTAATGATATGTGATAGGTCAATAGCATTATATCATGTTTTATTATGGCCATAAAACCAACTAAAAGTTATTTATCTAAACTAACTTTATTTATTCTTTAAGTTGTATGTTAGAGTCCCCATTTAATGCATTTTTTTCCTGATAAATAATATTACAATTTCCACCCCACCAAAGAGACAATTATTATGAGGCATAAAATACACCCCCTAACTGATTGCAAAAAAAATGCAATTAAAAACGCATTCATGGCGATTTTCTCAAAAGATATGGAAGAATAAAAAGAGGCCGCCTTAAAGCACAGTCCCAAACGAGTGGGCGTGTCGGATCAAAAGGCGCACTCTTGTGCAATTAAAAGATACTCAGATACATAAATGGCGTTGCAGCCGTCGTGCGATTTGTATCTTGAATCCCCATCAACCAAAAAAAAAACAGGAAAAGGCATAAACAATCCGAGTCTTATCGGGGTGGCAGCCATTTTCCCTATTTCGGAATCGTTATTTAGATTTGACACTTGGCGCTGATTTTTATTGGCCCGTTTTTGGGTGAGTAGCGGAAATGTTGCACATTTCCGTTCCAGAAGCAGCGCCCATAACTTCCATCGATAATTATCGGGACTCCGGCTCTCGAGGGAGGCTGAGGTGACGTCAGATGAGCCCCACTGGAGTGTCTATGCGAATTTTGTGAGTTGTGCGTTTTTAGTTTTTGTCTAATGAGCTCTGAAATCGGGAATATATTGCCCGGCAGAACGATGTTGCTCGCAGATATGAAACAGCTTGACATCGTGCCACTTATTTATTTATTCGACTGTCGACTGTTTGGCTGTCTCGGGATTTTGCCCAGAACGGGACTGAAACTGAATCGGAATCGGATTCGAAATCCCCCATTGAACAGCTTCATCTTTGTGGTCACGCTTTGCTCGCATCTTCCTCAAATGCCTTTGCTTGTGCTTCGCATTTGAACTGTTAAAATTTGGTCTGCGTATCCGCATCTGTATCTGTATCTGTATCTGTATCTCTCAATCCCCATCGATGCGTTCCGCCAGCTGTCGCTGCTTTTGTATCTGTATCTGAATCCGTATCTGTCTGTCTATGAAGATGAAACTGGAAATGGAAATAGAACTTGAAACGGAGCCAAAATAGAGTCGTTGATTATTTTAATGATGACGCCGAGGTTAAAGCACGATGGGAAGGCGTTCCGCACTCACACACTCGGCTGGTAAAATATACACACAAGTATGTCTACAAGCCCCTAGATGATGATTCGGTTCGGGTCTATGTAAATATGGCAATGGCGTGTCGCCTTCACATATATTTATTTATTTTTCCTCCTCTATTTTTTTCGGGAGATAGGGAGAAAGGGGTACGGCGGCGTTCACATCGCTCATTAATTGAGCTATTAAGATAAACCCACATCAAATTCCGCGTTCTGCTTCGACGCGCCATGGGTTTTGAACTCCAGACGCTGAGCTTGGGGCACTGGGTCACTCAGCCATCGTTCGGCTTTGGTTCGGTGTGCCAATGATGGCATTATTATACAATTCACATACTGAATAGAGACGATAAACAGTCAAATGTATTCATTCATACACAAATTGGCTTTTAATTGCCATGACATGCCGGTCCAAAAGTAACGCTTAAAACTTGAACATGAAAGGGAAAACGCTAATCACTTGGAGTGGGAAAAAGCAGACATTTTGGAAATACTTTAAAAGGTTTTCAATCATTTAAGTTTAAAGAAATTATTTTTACCCAATTAAAGTAAAGAGTTTTTGTTTTTTTTATTGGTAACTTGTAAGAGGTTCAACCGCTTTCGTCACCACTCGCCGAGCCCCTTCGGCCTACGTTTTTCCCCCAAAACAAAGGCTGCCCCTGCTAAATTGCAAGCTCAACGGGCCCAGTCGTAACTCAAAACTGGGAAGATGCCACAAAACACCGGGGATCGGTTGGTCTCACATGGAACACGGATCGCTGGTCAGTGGCCCTGAATCGGGGCGACCTGCTACCTGTTGCACCGGCAGCTACCGCGAGCAACTGGCAATGAATTATTTTAATGACGAGAGGAGAGAAGCCCCTTCGCCCCAGACGATCCTGGGCATGCGTAAGAAGATACGCCGCCATATCCAGATCCAGTCGGACGGAGCGGAACCAGTTTCCAGTCGCCTGTTCCACTTCTCAGATCATCGGGCGGCCATTGAGAGTTGCGCTTGCAAGCCAAAATTACCGAAATAAAAAGAAAACATACCATATATATTAAAAGGGGAGGGAAAAAGTACCAAGACTGTGCGTGCGGCTTAAGCCCCTTTCGTTAAGCGGATTTTATCGGCGATCTGGCTGAAATTTCACCAGAGGTGCCCTTTTCCTTTTCGTCCCTTTTGGCCACAATTACGCCAGGGCATTGCAATTTGGGAGGCTGTACGCGCCACGAATTCCGCGATCCGAATCGAATCGAAACGATCTGAATTCCTCGTGCGAAGAACCGGCACTTGGCACATCATTTTTTGTTTTTGGGCAAGAGGCCCAGGGAAAATCTCAATTACCAGCGCCTAGTTGCAAATGCAGATTCGGTTTTGATTCCCCCCGCCTTCGAAAAGCAATTAAAAACTCTGATTGCCTTGTGAGTTGGAATTCGGTACTAGGAATACGGAATACGGAAATCGGGAAAAATGGAAAATTCAATTCCTGGCTGCGACAGCCATAAGATACTCGGCCAAGTTGGGGGTGCACACACCCTAAACGTGTATCTCAAAATTTGATAACCGCACCGGCAGCTGCAGTTGCAAGTTGCAGGTTGCAGGTTGCAGATACTTGGATTGCGTTCGTGTTTGTGCTGGCAATTGCAACTCAATTGCGCATTTGCCACCGCAAGCATCAATATGTGGCATAGGCATAGGCACAGTCGTAGTCCCAGTCATAGCCGTGGGATATAGGGGCCATAATCACGTCTGAGCACAGAGAGACATCCAAGGAGGCCACGCCCCCTCCTGCTCCCCAGAGTCTCGTACTCCCTGCGGCCAATTTAATTGACAGATTTAGTGGTGCTCGATTGGCAGTGCGGAAAATTAGTTTTCCGTCTCGCAGTCAACCTCAACCGGAGCTGAGTCGCATTTAATTGTTTTATAGACACTCGAATTCGAATCTCGGGAAGGTACATACCTATATATCTCTATATATCCAGCAGATGTCGGTGGGTGTGTGTACATCATATACGGAAGGTGAAACACGCCCCTGACAAACACGCACGAAAATAGATTTAATTAAATGGCGAATAAAATGCGTGCGGTGGTATGGAATGGAATGGGACACATGTGTGCCCGCCAAGCCATCCAATTAATCGATGGCCAATCGATTTCTCTTCTCGCTTTTTGGCAGCTTTCCCCCGTCCAAAAGGGTTTCTTCCGCGTGTCCTTTGGCTTTGGGTTTCTGGGAAGAAATAAAGGCAATTAATTTCCGGTTGGGCCTGAGATGTTATAAATGGCAGCCGAAAGTTTTATTTCTTCTACAATTCCACGTAATCGAAGTATTGTATCTTAGAGATACATACAATACATACCAGGAATGTCCCCAGCCGAATTCCAGCTTATCAGGGACCCGAGGACAGCTCCCCAATTTCTCTGGTAAAAGTAAAATCTCATCTCAGATAGCACGTGACGATGACGAAAACAAAACATAAATTAGAAAGAGTGAAAGATAAGGCCGAAGAACAAAATCGAATTAAATATAAGCAGTGTGTATGTGTGCTACACATAGCCCCGCATCTGTGTATATAAATAGTTATAATAGAAGCATAGATCACACGATGTGCCGCATGCAACATGGAGTCGGCGTCACCTGGAGATTTATGGCCGCCAGCAACGCTCCGAATCCGGGGGTGAGTCACTCCCCTAAGACGAAGCGAGACGGGCATACAGATATCGCTTCGTTTCGGTTCAAAGTTCGCTGCAAATGGGAAACACGTAAACTGTCAAAACTTTAAATCCCTGAGGAATTTAAGTTAAAAAATATAACACGTACTGGGGACCCAGGCGCAGCTGTGCTACCCAAAAAAAAAGAGAAGCAAGCCGGAGAAAAAACAAGAAGACGGAGTCGACAAAACCTTGAAAATGTATCTTCAGGGCGGCCGAAGGAAAAGCATGGAAAGGCCCCATGGAAAACCAACTGGAACAGAATAAATATTCGGAAAAAAGATTTCCTAGACTCACACCCCCAGTCCACCTCCGTTTCTTCCTCGTTTAAATTATCTACGAGAAATTTCGCGCCTTGCCATACAAAGTTTTATTGTGCCAACTCCACCTCCCCCTCCACCGCCCCACAGCCCTCACATACCAGCATTTAAATTATGTACTTAGAAATACACAAAAATTTTCCAAAAGTCTACAAAAGAAAATGGCACAGCACAGCAGGACGCAGATGAAGAAGAAGCAAAGAAGCGAGCCAGCAAAATGAATTTCGCACTTTTTCGCATAATAAATTTCGAAACTTGGCCAGCACTGGAAAAAATCTAAGCGGCAGAGGAAAGTCGAGGGGGAAAAATCGAGGCAAAGCAAAGTTTCGTAAAAAGTTTATTTTTGCATATACCAAGCTGACTGGGAAAGGGCTTCCCTTTTTCTTTCTTTTTTTTTTTTGGTGGGAAGGGAGTTACGATAAAATAGTCGGTCGCCGAGTGACAAATTCCATTTAAAATTGCCGAGCAAAGCTCACGTACTCCTCAAGTCGAGTCTTGCAGCCCCATTCCTTGGGCAACTCCTAAATAAAATGAAACTTTTGCTAAACCTCAGCGTGATGTATTCCAGGCAAAGGAGCCGGCACGACTGCCGGGGATTTAAGTTAATCAGCAAACAGGTTTAGAGCTAAATAAATTTATTTATGCCTTTTACGCTGCTTGTTTTGCTCTGAATCGAGCGGAGTGTACTCGAAATGTAGCAGGGGAATTCTCCGAGGGGAAAATTTCCGTTTAATTGAAATTCCTATAGCAGTTTAAATCAGTAATCTCCACTAAAAATAAACCAAATCTTAGTAAACATCTTATTTCTCGGTCTTATTTCTGCAGCCTTTGTGGACTTAAATATAGTCGACAAATTGCCATATACTGACGCATCGCAAATCTTGTGACCTGTCACTGGCCAATTTTCTCGCACATTAAATGGGTCTTTATAATTCTTGCAAGGCATTTTAAAAATAAAATAAAGCCCCATTAAGCCAATTTATCTGCATGTATGCGAGAGATGATATTTTCTTTGTTTGCATCCTGGCCATTTTATTTCCATATCATTTTTATTGTCTATAAAATTTTTCCGCCATTTATTTCCACCACCCACATACAATTGCACTCGCAACGTAATAAACGTGTGCCGGCAAAATGCTTGTGTATGAGTGAAAGATAAATGCGTTTTCACTTTATGACTTTCGTGTCGGCATAAATTTGTTAATACCTTTAGGCCAAATTTATAACATAATAAATGCTCATAATATTTAAGTTAACATTGTGCCCAGGCCCAGGAGAAAGACCTGGTTGGTGTCCAAAATGCGAAAGTTGGGTGGATTGTGGATCGTGGATGTGGGGATGGGGATGGGGGACTTCGATAAAATCAGACAATGTCTGGTCCTCTTCTTCGACGGGAGATGGGCGAGAGACAGCTGCAGTGCATTTGCACACACGAAATTGAGTTATTGCACTTGAAGGCAAATTAAACTTCATAAATATTTAAAATCAGAGATTAAACACGGCATTGTGCTGCCCTGTTGATGCGACTCCGGCTCCCCAGCTCCCCTGGCTCCCCCTGCCCATCTCATCTGGACTCTCAGGTTGCCAATTAAACGGGCATTATCTGGCATAACTGCAATTTAAGTAGCCACATTCGCCATCACATCTCCCCAGTGCCGAGTGCTCGCACGTTTCTCCTTTTCATTTTAATGTGGCTGGCTGGTAGGATGGTAAGATGGTAGGACGACTGGATGTGGCTGCACTTCGATGTGGTTGCAATGACAGCACGGCAGCAACATCGGCGGTGCAGCGGCAAACGATCAATTTAAAGTAACGATCCCGCGATCCCGCAGAAACAAAAACCACAACTGCAAATGGCGATACTCGTAAAAATGAAATGTATTTTTTTCCATGATCTCCTTTCCTTGTAGCCCCGTCCTACGTTCGAGCTGCTTGATGATCGCTGGCAAAAAGGAGAATTTATATTTACGACTTGGCCAAACAACGGCGAACAGCAAACAAATGTTGAGCAGCTTGTTGCAATTTTTCAATTTAATTTGCCCGATGAAAGGCGAAATATAAATAGCCGTACATTTTGTCAATGTTTTGTACTGAAGAAATTTCATTTTGGTTTCATAAACCAATCAAAATTGAAATGCATTGCTGAAACATGCTCTTAAAAATTCCTTTGTCGCAATTTTTAAAATTATTGAGTCTGGTAGAAGGATAAAAATAAATACAGAATCCACCACTTTGTCAATGTTTTTCCACCCAATCCAAAATTCAATTTGGACCTGATTTGAAGTTTTTCGTACCACTTAGTTAGAACAATAAATATTTAAATTGTTTTGAATACATACCTACAAAAATATTTAAAAACAAAATTGTCAAATCTGGTCCAACTTGAAATTAAAAATATATTTTTTAAAAATATAATTTGACAAATTTCTAACTCCAATTTTTCCCTATTCTACAGGTACAAATGGTCTGCGAAGACGGGGCCGACAGACATACACCCGCTACCAGACGCTCGAGCTGGAGAAGGAGTTCCACACGAATCACTATCTGACCCGCAGACGGAGAATCGAGATGGCGCACGCGCTCTGCCTGACGGAGCGGCAGATCAAGATCTGGTTCCAGAACCGGCGGATGAAGCTGAAGAAGGAGATCCAGGCGATCAAGGAGCTGAACGAGCAGGAGAAGCAGGCGCAGGCCCAGAAGGCGGCGGCGGCAGCGGCTGCGGCGGCGGCGGTCCAAGGAGGACACCTGGATCAGTAGATGGTCCATAGATCTGTAGGGAAGAATTAGGCGGAATGGCGCAGAGACAGATACAAAGCAACTATATTGTAAACAAATGAACTATTTACTTAAATGAATAATATTTAAATATTTTGATGGTACTTGTGCGAATACGAAACTTAACCTAAATCGAACCTAATGGAATTATTTCAAGCGTTTGAGCAGCAACCGAAAATACGTAAATGAAACAAAACTACAAACTAATTAACTAGGCTAAGTAAATAAAAGTAGTGGAAGGAGCGCAGTTTATAAACCTACTTAGAATTAAACGAGGAAAACAAAAACAATTTAATTTAGTTCCAAACGAAAAAAATTAACAAAAATTCGCAAACGTAAGATTTATTTTTACCACATGTAGAGAGACCACTCGAAATTGAAACCTCTGTCCTGCCCCTTTGTTGCTTACTGCTATGTTTAAATTAATTTTCGCGAAAAATACTCAAAAATTAAAAACAAAAAACACACAAAATAAAATGTTGAGCGCGAGCAAAATTCTGTTGATATGAATTTTTGGTAAGAACCAGTTCTAAACCAATTTAAGATACGTGACAAAGGAAACGAAAAACAAAAGAAAACTATTAAACTTTAACTTGAATATAAATAGAATTTGTTAGCCAAGTAAACATATTGCGAAACGAAAACCAACGTTTTTGGGAGGATCGAATATTTGAATGTGTATAGTTTGTGCTTATTAAATAAAATAATGCAATTTTAGTTAACTCTGTTTATTTTTAAACGAATTTGTTTAGTTCTCGCCCAAACGACTAGAGTGAAGCTGTTTCTTTAAGTAATGTGTAGTGTGTTTACCCTTTAAATTAAATTAATGCCTAATTTTATTATTATTATGTTTAGTTTAATGACAAGCGTTTATGAGATTATCCGACAGAAGCGGCGAGAAGAGAAGAGTACGACAAACCGTTTGCCCCGGCAAACGCAAATAAATTATTGGTTTTGAAAAAATCTGAAAAAAAAAACAATGAGAAAACGAATTCGATTGTTGTGTTATTATTTTAGTTCTGCCATTGCGATTTTCTGTTCTGTTCTCCCAGTGTAATTAGAGCCTGAGTTGTTTGAGAGTTTGCGGGCTGCCCGCTTGCATGCGAAATTGCTTTTGATCTCGTTCCGTTAAATGATCGTGAGTTGTACGCTCTATAGAGATACCCATATACCGATAACTTAACGATTACGATACCGATACCATATATAGTTTAGTGGATCCCAACGAGCTGTGCTCGAACCAAGAAGCCACAAGGCGAAACTTGGTCCTTCAGTTGAGTTTCCGAACTTGTCCCAGTTGGGGGATGGGGATCCAACGATTGCCCTGCACAAGATGTATACGTAACTAGAGCCTAAGATTCGATTATAGATATATTATATATATATAAATCTTGATATATATTTATGTATTTATATGGATCGAGTATAAAAACGGACAAACAATAAGAGAGAAATATCTGCGGAACGGAACGGAGGCAGATGCAAATACGTAAATAAGAATAAGTTAAATGTTATAGATTTTAAACGCGAACCGAAATACGTTACTGTATACATACACTGAACGAAAAGTGGCGAATGAGAGGCGTGGATCGATTGGGGTATTCCCCGCCACCGCAAACCAAGAATAGACGCTAAAATACAATACTTGAATATTTAAATGTGGATTATCGTAGCAACAGATATACGTAAAAAGAGACCGATTCGGAGGGGTCTTGCATATAGTACTGCATCCTACCATTTACCTACTACTCACTTAAGTAATACCAGTGCATTCGTAGTAATAATAATCGCTACTTACGTGTACATTGCTAGTGGCTTTTACTTTAAAGTTTAAACTCTCCGATCCCCGGACAGGCGGTCCGAGCAGCCTATCCAGATCGAGATTACTACTTTTCCTAAATAAAGATCAGATCAGACCTACAGATACTTTGCAGCTACATTTTCTACTCGTACTTTCCCCTCCCCGCGATCGCCGATTGGACCCGCAAGCTCCGTTTATACTTAATCTATTTAACTCTAATTTAAAGCCATTCTATGTTAGCTCCGTAAGTTGTAAATTATCAATATGAACTATACGTAAAAAACACAAAACAAACAGCAACCAGTGAGAATGTGGAAAATGAAACAAATAAATTAAACAAAACGATTTAAACAATTTATGAATTGCCTTTGTATTTTTATTGGCAAGCAATGGGTCCCTTTCAGTAGTCCTGGAATTATGAGAATTTTAATACAAATTTCTGATTCTTAGAGCCAAAATGGTATGACGAAATATTATAGCTGGAACAGGTCGATGTTTGAAGAAGGCTGATAATGCAATACAAATTTTAAATAAGGGCGCTCAAAAATAGGGATCTAGTTTTATGCTTTTATGCGGTTTGTTTTTTATCTACCCAACACTTAATTGTTTACATTGTACACTAAAGCAACAGTATATTTACACGATTTATACTTACATTTTACAATTGTATTTAACTTCATACACAATAGCAACAGTACATTTACAAGAGTTCTACTTCAACATTACATACAGATTGTAGATAATTGGTATATGGTAAGTAACAGATTGTAGATAATAGGTATAAGGGTGAGAACACGACTACCTTTCAGGTCAGCTAGTTAATTAATTCTGAACGGTCTTAATGGGACAACTATATCCTACAACTTTGAAAACGTTTGAAAAAAATTAAAATAAAACTATAGCTCGTTGTTTTTGATCATATTTTAATCTAAGGAATAAAGATTTTTTTAAGATATTTTAAAACTGGACAGCTAACTAAATATAAACTTCGGCCTGTCGATCTTAGATATATTTTTTTCTTCCTTACCTTCTTTCTTGTTTATACTTACATAAATCAAGCCGGTAATAACGGTTGGCGACATTAGTCGCCAGCGTCAAAATTTATTTCAAAACTTAAAGAACTTATAAACAACTTACATTTTTGTAGCTAAACTTAAAACTCAAAATAACAGACATTTATTTTATAAGAGTGTCCCAAAAAAAACTACTTGACAAAATGGATTAAATTAAAAATATAAAATTCAATACTCACTATTTAATCGTCCGCTGTTATAGAAGACAAGGCGCACAAGACTCTTAGCACTGAAATCGATTTGATCAGTGCTCTTAAAACGTGTTTCGTAATTGTTATTATAAGATTCAGCTTGAATATACTTCAGCTCAGTTCCCTTTGTGAGCTTGGTCGGAATCGTTATTAGCTCGGCCGCACGTGCTTTCCAAGCGACTTTTATCAGTACGCACTTTATTTAGTCTTACCTATGTGAGTGCTTTGAGCTCCCCAGTGCATTAGTAGTGCATCCGAAAGATCAGTTGTAACCCAGAGATAATGCAACTTAAATCGGTTTTATCAAATCTATTGCTTATTTTTGCGTTCTCATTGAGGCTCAGAACAAGTGAGTAAAGTTCAAAATGATAATACGAATCGAAAATAAACATTTTCGTATATATATGCGAGCTTTTGTTGTATACATACTGTCATGTACAAACGGTTTTACAATTCGAAGTTCCTCTCAGAGAGTGGTTCTCAAAACAAGATTCAAGCCGGTTCATCTTGAAATCGCGCGTTGCATTCCCATCAGTCATCTGTTTATCTCTGGAGATTTTCAATTTGTGTAGTATACCCAAGAGAGCACACTAAGTTTAAATTGAGAGTAAGTGTTTACGGAAATAAATAATAAAAAAACGTGATATTCTAGTTAAAGTGCCGGCAGTTCTCACAGATATCTTAATTCACCCAGGAAATATTACAATTCAGAGAATATGCAATCTTAAAAAATCCCCTAAGTAATAATCGATCAATTAATATTGGAAAGTGTTATAAGAAAATAAAGTAACTCTTAAAGTATATGGTGTATATGCTGTCGTTAGAGATACCCATATATTTTAAACTTAAAACACCATTCTAATTACGTTAGCAAGACAATCTTTAAATTATTTTTTGTGTATGATTTAAGTTCTCTTGGAACTAAAGGGAAAATAAAATGGTACTGTATGGCAAAGCATAAAAATCGGTTTATAAAGCGGCTCAGCTTGGGATACGAATTTGGAATAATGATAATAATAATTACAAACACATTCCTTATTGCAGTACTTGCGGCATGTGACAGTTTGGAGTTCGAGTGTGATAACGGCAGCTGCATTTCGCAGTTTAATGTCTGCAATGGCGAAAAGAACTGTCCGGATGGATCTGATGAAACGGCGCTGACTTGTGTTTCCCAGCGACAGCACTGCTCCAAACCCTATTTCCAGTGCACCTATGGAGCATGTGTGATCGGGACAGCGGGCTGCAATGTACAGAAGGAGTGTGCCGATGGATCCGACGAAACGCTTTTGCGGTGTGGCAGCGAAGATGATATACGCCAGCACGATCGACGTCTTCAGGGCAATTGCCAGTAAGTTTTATAAAAGGTATTTTACTATGAAAATAAAACCACAAAATACCTTTAAAAATGTAAAAAGGTCTGAAGGACTTTAGTTTCCTGTGCCCTTGACTTTTTTGTTACTTTTCATGTTATATCAAAATAATTTTTAGGGACAATGAGTTTAAGTGCCCCTCTGGAATTTGCCTGGACAAGGGCAATTTTCTGTGCGACGGCAAGGACGACTGTGCGGATGGGACGGGCTTCGACGAGTCCGTGGAACTGTGCGGTCACATGGAGTGTCCGGCGTACTCCTTCAAGTGCGGAACTGGTGGCTGCATCTCGGGCTCGTTGTCCTGCAACGGGGAGAACGACTGCTATGATGGCTCCGATGAGGCTCCGTTGCTGTGCAACACCACCAGGAAGGTGACCACCCCCTCGCCCGTTGAGACGCCGCTCGAGCTGGTGGGGTGCCCCCTGCCCATAGGCGAGGAAAGACCCATCTTGACGGGCGATGGCAACCGTCTGATTACTGGACCCGTCACCCGCGGCACTGTGCGCTTCTCCTGCCAGCGGGGCTTTGTGTTGGAGGGTGAGGAGACCAGCTTCTGTGCCAACAGGAAGTGGAGCACTTCCACGATCCCCAAATGCGTGAGTAAGTGGCTATGTTTAGGGTTATTGCTGGTCATCTTTTATCCATGTTTTTTTTCCGATAGAGTACTGCAGTACCTCTGGCGAATTCGATGGCTACTCCACCAAGGCCTTGTGCACCCACAACGGTCAGCAGGTGGACTGCCGCAAACCCTTCCACCCACCCGGAACGGAAGTCAAGTTTGTCTGCTCCACGGGATTCAAGACTCTTAGCAGTCTGCCGGAAATGAGGTGCATGAAGGGCGGCTACTGGAATAGAGGTCGCCAGCGATGCGAGCAGGATTGCGGTCAGATAGCCACGCCCACCAAGAGCTTCTCGGCCAACGGGTATACGATCAACAACACAGTGGTTCCCTGGCATGTGGGCCTGTAAGTCTGTTAGGTATCTACACAAAACCTTGGATTAAAATCCCCTTTTTTTTAGATATGTGTGGCACAACGAGAAGGACTACCATTTCCAGTGCGGGGGATCGCTGCTCACCCCCGACCTGGTCATAACCGCCGCCCATTGCGTATACGACGAGGGCACCCGACTACCCTACAGCTACGACACATTCCGGGTGATCGGGGCCAAGTTCTATCGCAACTACGGGGATACCACGCCAGATGACAAGCGGCGGGACGTGAGGCTCATCGAAATAGCGCCGTAAGTTGGGAGGAATTTCCCATATAGTTAAAATAATATTGTAATATATTAATTTATTACTATTACACAGTGACTACAAAGGCAGGACAGATAACTATTACAAGGACCTGGCCCTCCTGACCCTCGACGAGCCCTTCGAGTTGAGCCACGTGATCCGGCCCATTTGCGTCCATTTCGCCAGCTTTGCGGAGAAGGAGAGCGTCACGGATGAGGTGCCGGGACAATTCGCTGGCTGGAGCATTGAGAATGAGAGCAAGCACGCACTCCAGTTTGTGCCCGCCGTTTCCAAGGCCAACTCCATGTGCCGCCAGAATCTGCGCGACATTCAGGCGGACAAGTTCTGCATATTCACGCAGGGCAAATCGCTGGCCTGCCAGGGTGACAGTGGCGGAGGATTCACCTCCGAGCTGAAGACCTTCTCCTCCCGGAATGCCGCCCGCCATTTCCTCCTTGGGGTAATCAGTAATGCGCCCAATGCAGATCAGTGTGCCCACAGCCTCACCGTCATGACCAATATCCAGTACTTCGAGGACATGATCCTGAATGCGATAAAGAGAAGCGTGGAGACCAGGTCCTGAGTCCTGAGACGAATTTAGCTCCCTTGCGATTATAATAGATTTATAGGCAGAGATTCGGCGGCCAAATTCTTTTGTTCCCCAGCACATGCTACTTTAAGCTAAGAAAAAATAATAAATCAAATAAAACTAGTCCCAAAAAGGTCTGACTTTGTAAGCGATCGAACATATTTCCTTACAACCCCATCGATCCAACCTTTTAAATCTTAAATTCATTTATTAAGGTAATATATTTTATTTTATTGAAGACATGTAGGTTATTTATATACTCTTGACGACTATGAAATTCGGTATCAATTTAATTTTTACTTTATTTCTTCTCAATTTTTGGTCTTGGCCGATTCCCGAATGTTGAATTTGGGAACGCGATCTTTCCGGGCCAGTATTTTGTTGGAGTTATCCTCGATATTGATGGCGCTGATGATCAGATTGACCCGACGTTCAATAACGCCAATGAAAAGCTTCACATTGTGGACTGTCAAAAAGGTCTTGGTACTGAGTACATTTAGGATGGGAGCATCGTCACAGGCCAATTGTCTGCAAATATATAGTCAGTAAGTAAATAGTGAAGGAAAATCCTCAATGATCGCACCTGAATATATCCTCAATGCCCTTGAGAAGCTGTTCCAGTCGGATGCTCAACGTGCGCTTCTTTTCCCTGGTCTCCACCGCCAATTGCTCAATTCTCTCCTTTTCGGCATTCAGATAATCCAGGGCCTCAGTCTTAAGCTTCAACTCCTTTTCGGTCTGCTCCGATTTCTGACGTTCTGTATGTAGATTAAAAGCCAGATTTTAAAAAAGGTTTTTGGTTTTGGTTTTGAACAAGATTAGTATGAGATTTTCAAGAAACTTTGATAATACACTTGTGATCCCACCTATTTCATCCTGTAGTTCTTGGGTAGAGTCGTTCAGGACCTCCACCTCGTGACTCAGTTCGTTGACATAATTGAAGAGGGCAAAGTTCTCGTCCTCCTGCCGCTTGAACTGGGCCACCAGCCGCTCCGCATCCTCCTCGCCGTAGAGCAACTTGATCTTCTCGATGATCTCCTTGTACTCGAGCAACTGCCTCTCGTAGTTCTCCTTCTGGCTTTGCTTCTTTTCCAGCTCGCGCTGCTCCAGCTCCGGGTTAAGACGCTTCTGTCCCTTGATATCGAAGAACTTCTGCAACTTGGCATCGTGCTCCAAACGGCGTTGCATCTCCCGCATCTCCTGAATATGCATAACCTTGTCGTTCTCGTTGCGATCCTTCAGCACGGATAGTTTGTTGCACAACTCTTCCCGCTGGTCAAAGGCCAGAGTCGACTGATCTATCAGATCCATGATGAACTTTTTGCCCTCGTTGAACTGAGTGACCATCGACTGCCACATGTCGTTGAAGTTAGCCCTGTAGAGTTTAAAATAAATGGAAAAACGTTAACTTATTATTTATTAAAATATGAGAAAGGTAAAATGGTCACATATCTAGATCAGTTGGAAAAATAACTATTTTTTCATAAAGGATTACCTTCCAATGGGAAAGAAATAACCTGCTTCTTACCGATCTTGCAGCATGTGATTAATGGCGTCCCGCATCTTGCTGTTTTCCGTGAGCACATCGCTGCACTTTTTGTTTACCACATCCAAGCGGTTCTCCAATTTGACCACGCTCTTCTGGACCTTACAAATAGTGTCCTTGTAGCAGTTATCGGGCACTTCATTGCGCCGCAGGGCATCGATCTCCTTTTCCATTTTTCGTATGTGTCCCTCCAGCTCCCACAGATTAGTCCGCTCATTCTGAAGAACTCTCTGGAGATCCGCCTGCTGTCCCTGAAGAGTTCCAAGGTGTTTCTCCCTCTGAATATATGTTATTGTATTGATAAAAGGCACTAATCCATTAACTAGCCACCTACATAAGTGTTCTTTCGAGCATGAGTGCCTCCCTCGAGGGTCTTGATTTCCTCCTTTAACTTCTGGTGCTCCACTTGCAGCACGTTAATCATGTGGTTCTGCTTCTTCAGTCGCTTGGCCTTCTCCTCGAGAAGTCCGCGAAGGTCCAGTTGGAGGCCCCGATGCTGGCGCTGGAGTCTCAGTAGCTCAGCAGTGGCCAACTGGTCCAGCTCGCTTTGGTCAGCCATGGATTTGACAAACTAACTTTGGTCTAGTTGATAGTTCCACTCTATACTTCCTATTGAGTTATTTGATTGTTTCATTTGTAAACAAGTGTTGCTGGTGACAAGTTGCTTGGTAACGGCTTACTTACATTCCGATGATTCTTTTCTGCAGAAAACTTGGTTTTAGAGTTATCACTCATACGTACTGTTGTCATAGGTAACGTGGAATTCAACCGAACAATTTTAGTAAAGTTGTTTCTCTCCATTATTTGAACAATTATTTGAAGAAAATCATTAAGTTGACAAGGTTAGAAATTAAAATTTTTATTTTAGAAAAGTTAAAAACGTTTTTTTAAAGTTGAGAGGTAACCTACATGTTCTATCGATATTTTAATAAATTGAACTCATCGCTAGAGATAAACAAATATTATGACCAAGCAGCTGGTGAATCAGTCTACCGGCCGATTTCATTTGTAGGAGCAACATAGTTCAGTTACCATGTCGCGACATTACTGCGGTTACAACCCGTCGCCTCCGAACTTTAAAACCTTCTTTCCGGAAAAGTATAAGGACCGACTGCAGCGTCTTCCCAACTTCGGAAAATTGCGACAGACTTGGGAAATCCACAAGAGAGCCACACTCGTAATGCTCCACGTCTTTGCCGATGACTTTGGAGCTCTGGAAAAGTATGTGGAAATGGTCTACCAACTAGCTGCTCCAGAGGTTCTGAGTGGCGAGATGGACTTTTACGTCGACGATATGTGGCAGTCTTATATCTTTAACGAGGAGGGTTTTAGCTTCCTTCGTGACGACGATGGCTTCTCCGTGGATTCATTCCCGCTGATCTACGCCATTGGTACGACTGGTGAAGTGTTCTTCTTTGGTGATTTTAGTGGACCGAAATTGCCCGATCTGGAGAGCCTACGGGATTTCTGTGAACAGGTAATAGGGGGGAACGTAAAGGAACCCACCGCCAAGGAGACAAAGGTGGAGGATATCAACTTGGACAGTTGGAACGAACTTATGTACGCCTCCGATGAAGATATAGCCATATGTTTCTACAACTCCCTGCAGAATGGCACGGAGGTTAATAACAGTCTAATGATAAATCTGGATCGGCTGGGCGAAAGACTAAAGCAGGAGTCGGTGCGACTGTATAAGATGGATATACTTGGAGTAAGTGTCCCCAAAAAGTTCAACGTAGAATCTGCACCCGCCTTCTTCGTTTTGCAAGGAACACAAAGACATAATCCTCTTCGGTGCAAATATGAGCTGGGCATTTGGACAATGCTCAGATTTGTAGCAGAAAATTCCAGGGAGGAGCTTAATTACTACAACCGTCGCGGACATCTGAGACTCCATGCGAATTTGCTTACCCATATGAGAGATTTCTTTGATTTAAGCCACAACAAAACGGGTTGTTTTTTGTGAAGGAATGTTAAAAATTGTGCAGAGAATATTTAAAAATATATTTGTGATATATTTAAAATAAATATATACGATATTTCCTTTCACTCCACGAGTAAGGTAATATCTTAAATAAATGCCAGGATTTTATTGTCACACAGAAGTTCTTTAAACAACAATCAAATTAATAAAATGTGTAAAAAAGTATCAAGACGCAAGAATTCGATTTATATTCTCATTTTTCTGGCTGTGGCTATCCCTGTGTGCATTTTCATCTCTCAAAATTTTTCAGTGCCGCTCGAAATATATAAATATGTCGTGTCATATGGACTTCTAGTTTTGTGGGTGCTTCTCCTTTCACCATCCATCTACTTCATCTATAAGAAGAAGGTAATTTTTCACATATCAAATTTGTTGAGTATTAATTATAGCTTTAAATCGCAGAAATATATTCGATTTTTGGTGCCATATGCGATCATATGGCTAATTCTAAGTTCCTTAATATTTACTTATTTCATCCTAAATGCCTATGATGTTTTGGATTACATCTACTTTCAAAGCAAGCTAAGAGTCCTCAGCACTATAACACTATGCGGTGTACTGATTGGGTTTATGATTCCAGTTAGTTATTATATTTATTTGAAGAAAAAAGACGAAAATGAAGAATGATTTCTCAAAACACAAAGGAGATTTGAAATTAAATGTACCAAATTTTCAGGACGAAACAAATTAAGAAATTTAAAGTACGATATGGTATTACATTTTGTATATTTGGCGCTCTAGAAAACTATCGATAGAAGCAGGGATGATTTGATATATAAAGAATTTCTAACAATTCAATATAATGTTGAATTTACAAAAGAAGACTGAAGATACAAAACTCGCAGTATTCTTGGACCACAGGAAGCTAATAAACGAAGCATATGGCGAGTTCCAGCTCAAGCCTGAGCTCTTCTTGTTTCAGGCCAAGAAGGCGCACCAGGAAAATGAGGGAACCAAGTCTAGGAAGCGCAAGAGGAAACCCCGCGAGGCAGAGCCGGCATCCTCGGAGGATTTGAATGTGGTAAATGGATATCTAGAGCTTCTGCCAAAGGCCCTTAATGAACGGGAAACTGCAACGATGGAGAGGCACTGGGAGGACGCCTACGACCTGCCCCAACTCCATGGAGCCAACGAAAGCGGACGGATGCAGCGGTCCCAGGGCCAAAGCGGCGTATACTTGATTCCCAATCGATCCCGCTTCTACAACCACAATGTGGACAATCTGACGGCACTGCTGCACCAACTTCTGCCCGCCTATGACCTCATCGTGCTGGATCCTCCTTGGCGGAATAGGTACATCCGCCGATTGAAGCGGGCCAAGCAGGAGCTGGGCTACTCGATGCTGAGCAATGACCAACTGTCGCTCATCCCGCTCTCCAGGCTCACTCACTCCCGCTCCCTGGTGGCCATCTGGTGCACCAATTCCTCGCTTCATCAGGTGGCTCTGGAGAAACAGCTTCTGCCCAGCTGGCACCTCAGATTGCTTCACAAGCTCCGATGGTACAAGCTCAGCACAGATCATAAACTGATTGCTCCTCCGCAGGCGGATCTCACCCAGAAGCAGCCCTACGAGATGCTTTACTTGGCTTGTCGCTGTGACGCTCCAGAGGATTTCGGGAAGGGTATTCAAAGGACCGAGCTGCTCCTCAGTGTGCCCAGCATTGTGCACTCCCACAAGCCACCACTGCTGTCCTGGCTTAGGGATTACCTGCAGCTGGATGGAGATCAGGAGGAACCCAACTGCTTGGAGCTGTTTGCCCGGTTTCTGCATCCGCACTTCACTTCAATTGGCTTGGAGGTCCTCAAATTGATGGACGAAAGGCTTTATGTGGTAGGTGAGGAAGAAAAATGCTGACAGGAAGACGAAAATTAGTTGAGCTTATCAACTAATTACATTTGTAAAATGTTTACATGTATTTAACTATTTATAAAAGTTTTTACAAATGTACCGAGTGACACAAAATGTTTATTTTCGTAAATTATACTGAAATGTTTCCAAATAAATGGTCTTCCACTCGAAGCATGCCGCAAATCAAAATTTAATTTAAACAAAGCAACTATGAGTTTTAACAATTTTATTTGTGTACTGTTAATGAGAGCAAATGCAGCAGAATTTGTGTGTAGGCGGCCCGCGGATGCGATTCCTTCTTCCAGAGAAGCCAGCATTGCCTGGCCCAAGCTAAATGTTAAACATTTGGGGTGGCGTGTGTGGGATTTTGTGTTGTTTTTTTCTTGTGTGTGTTAAATTAAGTATTAAGGGATAGTAAGCATTATTAATACACGTGGTTGATCGCAGGCTACTACTCCTGACCCTGGGCCATGGCGGCCGGGTTGGTGGGCTCGTTGCCGCCGCGTTTCTTCGATCCAGAGACGATGTCGTCGATGCGCAGCAGCAGGATGGCCGTCTCCACGGCGGTCTTGTAGGTCTGCAGCTTGACGGCCAGCGGCTCCCAGATGTTCTTGACGTTCATGTCGACAATCTCGCCGGTCTCGCCGTCGATTCCCCAGGCGCAGACGCCCTCGCCAGTGTGGGAGGCGTGCTTGGCGCGCAGGGCGGTCAGGGCGCGGATCGTGTTGGCTCCGCAGTTCTGGGCCAGTGTGCGCGGTATGATCTCCAGGGCGTGGGCCACCGCCGTGTAGGGTCCCTTGACCTGCTTGCGCGTCAGCAGCTGAGAGGCGGCCATCTCGACGGCTCCGCCGCCAGCCACCAGGCGCGGCTCCAACACCAAGTTGCGGGCCACGTGCAGGGCGTCCTGCAGGTTGCGCTCCGTCTCGTTCAGAATGTCCTTGCTGGCACCGCGCAGCAGAATGGTGCAGGCCTTGGGCTCCTTGCACTCCGTCACGAAGGTAAAGTACTCATCGCCGATCTTCTTCACCTCGAACAGGCCAGCTCCCGTTCCCACATCCTTCTCGGTCAGCTCCTCAGTGCGGTTCACGATGGTGGCACCGCAGGCGCGAGCAATGCGCAGATTGTCGGTCTTGCGCAGCCGACGGATGGCGGTGATGCCGGCCTTCAGCAGATAGTGCTGGGCGAGATCAGAGACACCCTTCTCGGTGAAGACCAGATCCGGCTTCACGGCAATGATGTCCGCGCAGATGCGCTGCACAAACTCCTCCTCGATCTGCAGCATGCGGGTGAAGTCCTGCTCCCCGATGATCTCCACGTTGGTCTGGCTCTCGCCCTTCTTGTACTCCAGCGAGCAGTCGAGCAGCACGATACGGGGATTCTCGATGTGACGGCGCATCTTGGCGTGCGTCACGTCCTTGTTGATCATCACGCCCTTCAGCACGCACGACTCCTCGATGGCACCACCGGGAATCTTCTCCACCTTGGCGTAGCTATGGGAATATTAGAGTTTTATTAAATCGTAATAATTGGTATTTCAACTACATTAATCAAAAACTGCTACAAAAAAAAAATAAATAAATAAATAGGTCTTCCGAACTTACCGCTTGATATCAACCTCCAGACGTCCGTTCTCGGTCAGCGTCACTGTCTCGACGGCGTCCAGGGCGATCTTGACGGCCAGGTCGGACCACTTGCCGATGAACTTGGTGCCCACGCAGGCCTTGACCACGTCGGCCATCTTAGCCTTGTCCTTGACGTCCAGCGTGATGCTCAGCTGCGACTGCAGGTGGCCGACGATGTCCTCGAGGGCCTCGCGATAGGCGCGGATGATCACGGTGGGGTGGATCTGTTGCTGGAGGAAGGGCTCGGCGGCGGCCAGCATCTCGCCGGCCAGGACGATGACCGATGTGGTGCCGTCGCCCACCTCCTCGTCCTGTGTGCGGGCGATCTCGATCATGCTCTTGGCCGCCGGATGCTGCACGGTGATCTCGCGCAGGATGGCGTTACCGTCGTTGGTCATCACAATGCCGCCCATGGGGTCCATCAGCATCTTCAGCATGGCCTGGGGTCCCAGGCAGGTGCGTATCACATCGGCGATGGCCTGGAAAAATGGGTTTCAATCAGCAGATGGCCGGCGAAGCACGAGAAAACCGAGAACCCAAGTCCCAGACATGTGAGTCATGCATACCTTTCCGGCTTGGATGTTCTCCAACTGCACTTTGCGGCCCGATTCTCTCTTTGTGTTTTGACCTGCCGGCGAATAATTCGATTGGGAAAAAGCTCTGCGCGGTGCAAATTTCATACTCACTCAACACGAGTATTGGCTGCTGTCCACCGAACATCTTTCTGGCTATTTAATTTATTTCTGCGTGAAAACAATTGAACTCGTGCTGGCGCTGCCGCTGTTCGAAAGAGAATGAGTGAGGTTAGACCCGCCGATGACACACTGCGAGTATTCGAGAAGGTTCGATAGGAAGCTGGGCGAACCGGCTATTATTTTACTTCTGTTGCGTCCTGCGCTTAATTTGTATTAATTTTTCACTTACTTTGTGCTAATTTCCTTGATTCTTTACGACTTCAATTCAAATTCTTTACAATTCGAAGCAGCAGCTCTTTTGATATCGGTATCTATATCTATCGATAGCTTCAAACAATAGGTTTACACTAGGCCGCGTTTCTTATCGATGTCACGAAATCGGAGTCGCGATTTCCGTTAGAAAAGTTTTAGATTTTGATCTACATATTTTAATTTTTATACCTTTCACTCAGATTTTTGCAACGCAGTGAAGGACGTTTCCGAAATATATAAAAATATATTGTAACTTTGTAGGAAGTAGGCGTTTTCATTTTTGACAATTTAATATCAACATTATTAATGGGCAACAATCCCAGAAACAGCACCGATCGAGTGAGGACTAAACTTTGGGTACTTATTATAACTGCAAGGGTACATAACTATTGTATATATATTAACTTCCTTTCTTGTTAAGCAATAAAATAGGCTAAAACGAGATTTTTGAGCAATTGCTTATTTACTTATTTACTAACGTTATTATTTAAAGGCTTATTTATCGTTCTCGAAACTTGGTAGTGTGGATAGACTATAAAAATGAGGACGTCGCCGAAGATGCAACAGCTCCACTGCAGTGCAAACGCGCCGAAATACCAATATCGATAGTTCTTCATGAAACAGCTGTTCCGCTTTTTGTTTACGATCAATACTTCGGCGTCATCTTCCTTTAATTATTATTATTAGTTGTTAATCTTTTAACTAGTTAAAAAACAAAGCCATGGACGCCAAAAAGATATCTTTTGGCTTCAGTAAATTGGCCAAGAAACCGAATATCTTGCCCAGCAAGCAGCCAAAGGAGGAAAGCAAAGTGGAACTTATAAAATGCTTGGAGGGAAACGAAATCATGCCGGTGGCGTAAGTTAAAATGCAATTATTTCTTTTAACTATTTTAAAATAAGGTCACGTACAGGGAAAAAGTGGAGGCCGCCCCGCTGACCATCCAAATGATCGGCATGCAAAAGACTTCGTCTGCTTTAGCCAGTTTGATGAAGCGACGAGCTGTTCTGCTGGGCGAGGAGGAGTTGGACCCCGAGGAGGTGACTCCGGCAGCCCAATCGATTGCGGAGGTCACCGCAGGGGGTACTACGGAAAGCCTGGAACAGCGCGCAGCTCGGGAGTTGATATCAGCCAGCCAAAATAATGGTGACGAAGGCCTCGGCGGTCAGAAACTCGTCCTGCCCGCCGTAAAAGCGGACGAACTGCCTCTGGATGGCGCCAAGGAGGCAACACTCGATGACTACGACGACATTCCCATCCAGCAGTTTGGCCTGGCCATGCTGCGCGGCATGGGTTGGGTGGATCCGCCGCCAAAGAAGAAGGGTTCGGGGCCAATTGACGATGCGCCCTTTCTGCGACCCAAAGGCATGGGTCTGGGGGCTGATAAGGCACTCAAACCCAAAGCACTGCTGGTCCCGCCGGAGAAAAACGAAGTGCTCGAGATCAAGAGGCAAGCCTACGTGCGCATCCTGGGCGGCAAGCAAAAGGATCAGTATGGTCAAATCCAAGGTTTCGACGACCATGCAGGACGAGTCATTGTTAAAATGGCCATTGGAGGCACCAAGGAGGCGTTCAACGAGTTCCTCTGCCAACCAGTGTCCAAGAAGGAGTATGCCCAGTATGGAAAGTGCATAAGTAAGCCGAAAGTGGAAAGATTTTTGTGTAAACTAAAGCCATTGTAACATTATTTCCTATTTTCAGACTCTGCCAAGTACGAAGAGTTTAAGAAACATGAAAATGAGCACGGCCAGATCATTGTTAAGCAGGAGAAGCCAATAGAGAGGAGGGAGAGGGACCGCCGGGATGAGGTTAGATCCCATCGGGAAGGAGATCAAGATCACAAGAGTTATAAACCGGAGGAACAGAGAGTCAGCAATGACGAGTATCGCAGGAGATACAAGGAAGAAGATAAAAGATCTTACAAGGATGAAGATAAAAAGTCCTACAAGAATCAAGACAAAAAGCCGTACAAGGATGACAAAAAGTCGTACAAGAATGAAGACAAAAAATCGTAGAAAGAGGATCGCAGGAAATCCGAGGACGATAGCCGGAAAGCATACAGGCCACACAAGGAAGAGGCCAAGTCTTACAAGGAGGAGGATCGCGACAGAAAAAAGTATGTACAGGACTCACGGAGCAGTAGCTCCACCACATCTAAGCGCGAAGAGCGGGAGCGGCGGCGTTCGTCGAGTCCAAGCAGCAGAAGTTCCTCTAAATGTAAGCGCGAGGAGCGTGATAGGCGGCGTTCACAGAGTCCCAGGAACAGCAGAAGGGCGAAGAGCAGTTCGGACGAGGCAGACGACACGGGCGAGTCCACCGAAAGCGACTCGGACTCTGCATACGAGCGAAGGAAGCACAAGAAAAAGTCATCCAGCCGCAAGTCCAGAAAACATTCGAAAAAGTCCAAGAGTAAATCGAAGAAGGCGGACAACGACGACTCCAGTTTGGAGAGCGATGACAGCCCTAATGAAAACCACCGTCGGCATCCTAGCAAACACAACAAGAAGACCAAGAAAAGCAAGCACGTGAGATCCCGCACGCGGTCTAGATCGAGGGACCGGAAGTGATTTGATCTATTCAGTTGAAATCTTTATTTAAATATAGTTCAATAGACGCTTAAGTTCTTTTGTATCTTACTTGGGATTATCATAAATTTCAATTAACTCACAAAATAATCACAAAAATGTCTTGTCTTTTGTTGCGCGTTCTTTTTCTCTCTCTCCGATCGCCTCGCTTTGAGATTCCTTCGGTCTTACACGTTACAAACTTATAGTAGGAGATGTGATGGGGCCAAGTCCACGACGGGATTTGCTAGATATCCGATGAGAATACTTTCAATACGCTGCACTTATCCTTTAAGATATTCATAGTTTCAAATTCAATGCTCGAGTGTGTGTATTTAGTGATGCGATGAGTGCATAATGGCAAGTAGATGACTTAGGCTTGTTTAATATTTTTTGGTCAAATGGTGGTGAGTGTATGTAGGTGCTTGTTTTAGATGGTGATATTTTCTTTACTGCAGCTTCCTCTTGCCGCACTGGATCTTCTCGTTGATGATCTTCGAGGCCTTCTGGGTGACGGCCTTGAAGACGTCCTTGTTCTGCAGCCCCGGCCACATGGCAATGAGCAGGGTGGCCAGATACATGAGCAGTAGATTGTTGATAATGGCTCCAACCCAGGCGACAGCCAGGAGACCCAGGCTTATGACGATCACAAACTGGGAGGAGTATAAATTTGAAGTGAAATACTTGAATATTTCTGAGATCAACTTACCACTGTGGATTTTCGCTCCTTGAAGAGGTACTCGTACCATAACACCATGTTGCTCTTGACGGCGCACACCTGACCGCAGACGTCCTCGAACTTGGCCTCCTGGTCGCCATCCCAGTTGACTCCCCCAAAGACTAGCCGCGATACCGTTGGGAATACGTAGTCCAGCAACAGGCTGATCAGTCCGAGGAGCGAAAGCAGGGTGATTAGCGAGAGGTCCAGCCACCAGAGCACCAAGTACAGGACGCTGGTAGCTCCAAAGACCACTCCAGCGTAGTACTGCTTTTCCCAGGTGAGTACGCCGTAGGCTCCAACGATGGCCGTCCGGAAGGGCTCCAAGTCGTGCTTCAGCTTGTTGAGGGCTCGTTTCTGTGGGGAAAATTGGAAATTTCATCTCCCTGATTTACCGCACAATGGCGACGCCGTTTTCCGGCCGGAAAGCTTTTGCGAATTTTGACCCTCGCTCACCTGGTCAACCTGCGATGCTGTCATCTTGTCTTGGCTTTCCTTTGTTTAGTTTAAGGCCGAGGTGCGGTTCGGTTCCCAGTAATGTAAGTGAAGCCACGCCAAGGTGTTGCTTTCGGTTGAGCGAAAAATCAATTTTCCTAGGCAGAGTTTTTTCCTATCGAGGCGTTATTTGTCTCAGCCTATCGGCGCCTATCGATAGTTTCTTAAGTGTGACCCGACTTCACAATTTGCAAAAAGCTAAGCTTGGGGTGGATATATTTCTTCAAATTTCTATTGGTTTTTGAAACTCAGGACTTTGTGTTTAAAGTAATTTGGTTTTCAAAAGGGTTTAAAATCAAATTTCGCTTCTTTTAGTTATGTATATTTAAAGAGTGGTTTCTGTTATCAAATCTTAAAAAGGAATACCAAATCAAATTAAAAGAATGACCCGCATATTTTTATTTCAAGTTAGATAAATCGTTTTTGCTTTTGTGAGCTAATCAAGACAAATCAAAGGCATCCATTGTGTTTTGTTAGTTAATCATTCCCCACAATTGCAACTTTTACGCCTTAAAAAATAACAACAAAATATGGCGTTTATTTTAGGCAATGAATTCAAATTTAAGTTCGAATTCTTTGGTTGAAATGGGAAGTAAGGGACCTGAATTGAACTTTGATAAATTAAAGCCTTTTTAATCAGAACAATTTATATTAAACAATGTAAGCCATCGTGAGTAACGGCAATTACACCAATTTTCTTTTGCTGAAAATTACAATGTTTATTGCTATTTTCCTCGCTAAAATCTCGTATCGATTTCAACTATAATTGAACACACAGCAAATACAGATAATATAATTGCGTAATTATGGTGGTGGGTGGATGCGGGGATGTGACAATAGATTACTCCTGTGGACGTGTACCAAATTAAATTTTGTGTTTGAACAATGGATTGCATGCTGACGTAATATATGGACGGTCTCTGGGGACTCAAGAAACGCGGATGTTGTTCGTACTTGTCCTTTTCAGCCTTAAAGGACTCGTTGCTGATTTTCTTAATAAAAATCGAGACTGCTAGAATTTTATAACGGTTGCCGCTTTGATTGGTTGTTATGAGTTTAAAAAGGCAGTGAAAGTATTGAGTATCGGACCGCTTTTATTAAAAATAATTCAGTAGACATAGTATCATTACTAAATACATTGATATATAAGCGAACCTTCTGGGCGAGTTGTTACTCAAAAATTAAAAGTAAAATAACCCTGTTCATTTTCAAATACGTTTGCTAGGCCCCTACACTGAACTCTCCACCGAATAAAAAATAATTTCAGTCATATCTTCATATATTTAATTTGAATGATAGACAAAAGTAATCTTGTTACTGGAGATAGTCACTACATGTATCTAAAATTATCTTTATGATTAAATAGATGTAATGGTTAAAAGATGAATGGGAATTTTTAAGTGTTCTTCTTCGCAGTACTGCACATCTTGTAAGCATGCCTTTTGCGTTTGGATTGTGTGTTTCTTAAGGTTTCATTGTCATTTCCTTATTATTACTTCATGGTGGATTCCTTGTTGAGACCGGATTGACGATTATTATATTTTTCAAAATATGAAATCAAATGATATTATATGTGTGTGCATATTCGCTTACACGATCCCTTTGTGTTATTTGTGGTTGTTGTTGCTCACTCGCAGCCAAGCGAAATGTCAAATGTAAAGCATAATCAATGAGATTACGTTTATATTTTATCATTACGTGGGAAGTGGGTTTGGTGTCTAAAAGCGTCGGCGTCCCCACGGGGCATTATTCCCGCCCACATTGTTGCCGCGTTGATTTCCGCCAGCTCCGAATTCAAAACCGTCCAGCTTATCCTGTCCTCCAGGACCAGAGTTGTTTCCCACCATGGTAGAGTTGTTGCTGTTGTTGTTTCTGAAAACCTCAAATGGAGAGTCGGGCCCAAAGTTGTCGAAGCCGGAGTTGCTGCCACCGCCGCCGCCTACGCCGAATCCCTCCTGCTGGTCGAGCAGCGAGTTGAGCTGCTGGGCCTGCATCAGCAGTGCGTTCTCCTGCTGGCGAATTCGCATGTCCTCCTCCTGGCGTATCATATGACTCTGCATCTCCCCCTGGTGGCGACGCATGGTCTCCTCCTCGCGCTTGCGCATCTCCTCGGCCTGCTTCTCTCGCATCTCCCACTCGAGTTTCTTCCGCTCGTTGTCCACCTCGCGCTTCCTCAACTCCTGGCGCAGCAGCTCGGTCTCCTGCTCATAGCGAGCGTACTCCATCTGGGCCTCCAGCTTGTCCTCCTCCATTTTCAGCTCACGCTTGAGGGCGTCCTGCTTGCTCTTGAACAGACCGTGCAGCTGCTTCCAGCGCGATCCGTACTCGTGCTCAAACGAATTCATGTCGGCGAAGCGCGGTCCGACGCTGCGCTCCTGGCAGAAGTCCGGCATCTTCTTGTTCAGCGCCTTCTCCGGCAGCCCGTCATTGTCGTCGTTCACCTCCATCGGTTCCACCAGACACGGACGCAGCGAGGATGTCAGGAAGAAGCACTTTTCATTGCACAGACGCAGACAGGCGCTGGCCGAGGACTTCTTGGCGAACTCCACTATTCCCTCGCCGGTGTGCTTGCCACGGTCGTCCACGGTGATGCTGGCGCGCTCAATGGGTCCGAAGATCTCAAACGACTGGTAGAGCAGCTCATTGGACACGAACTGGTTGAGATTACTCACGCGCAGAATGGTGGCGTTGGGTGCAAACCGGACGCGCAGCTGGCGACCCTTTCGCATGGAGCCGTCCAAGGCGCGCTTGGCCTTCTCGGCATTTGGATGGTAGTCGACCTTCAGGAATGTAAAGTTCTTCTCCAGGTTCGAGAAGATCTCGGAGATTTCGCCGTACGGCTTGAACATTTCGCGTAGCTCCTCATCGGTGATGTCGCCGGTCAGGTTGCCCACATACAGGCGGTTGCGGCCAGAGAACTTGGTCTCGGTGGGCACTTCAATGGGCGGCAGCTCGTGGGTGGGTCCGCCAATGCTACGCAGTCGCTGGGAAATGAAGAAGTCCTCGCCGCCGCGTTGGCCACCGCCGCCCATCATGGTGTTGTTCATGCCTCCTTGGCCTCCAGAGCGATTGCCGCGGTTGCCGCCGCGCTGCTGTTGGTTTCCACCACCTCCGCCGCCGCCGATCGTTTGATTGTGGCCACCGCCTAAGCCGCCGCCGCGTCCTCGGAAGCCTTGATTGCCGCCCTGGTTGCCGCCCTGATTTCCTCCTCCCTGATTGCCACCCTGATTTCCTCCTCCCTGATTGCCACCCTGATTTCCCTGGCCTTGGCCTTGGTTGGCATTCTGATTGGGCTGGTTTTGGCCACCGCCGCGTCCTCCGAAGCCCTGTCCTTGTCGGCCTGGGTTACCTTGTCCTCCTTGGTTTCCCTGGCCACCTTGATCGCCTTGGTTAGCATTCTGGTTTGGTCCTCCGCCGCCCCGTCCTCTGAAGCCTTGTCCTCCCTGGTTTCCCTGGCCACCTTGATTGCCCGGTCCTCCCTGATCGCCTTGGTTTAGCTGGCCTTGTCCCTGGCTGGCATTCTGATTCGGCTGGTTTGGGCCGCGTCCTCGGAAGCCCTGTCCCTGTCCGCCTTGGTTACCTGGATTGCCTTGGCCTCCTTGATTGCCCTGACCCTGGCTGGTATTCTGGTTCGGCTGAACAGGGTTGGCAGCTGCGGGTTCATTGTTCTTTGCGGGCACATTGCCCGCAGCAGCCGGCTTCGGCGATTCGTTCGTCGGCTTCTGATTTGCATTATTGGCACCGGCACCCTGGAAACCCTGTCGGTTTTGATTTTGGTTGCCTCCGCGGTTGCGGTTCCCGGTGAATCCGCCGCGGCCACCGCCTCCTGCAGGACCACCTCCACCGCCGCCGGCTACTCCACCTCCTCCTCCGTTCTGGGCGTTCGGCCCAAATCGTGGCTTTTTTTCAACAGGATTACCGTCGCTGGCGGCATTTTGCTTCGGGGCAGTGTGCTTGCCGAGATTCTTATTGGCCAGGTTGCCCCTCTGCTGGCGCTGAGGCAACGGCGAGGCGTTGTTAGAATTATTTAGCTTAACCGCACCTTCCATTGCACAAAAAAAATTCACTTTTTTTCAGATAAAAATGCTCTATGCCCGAAAAACACCGATGGAAGTGTTGCCAGGTAGAAAAAAGTTCCGAATATTAGAGCTGGCACTCCAGTCGATAACTTGATACTATCGATGTTTGCGAAGATTTGGCAGCCATCGATGTTTTGTTCGCAAACATCGATAGGTTCCTGCCGAATTATCAAGCTATACTTTAAAAAAATGAAATTTGCTTCATCTTTTATTTAAAACCCAAAAATCTTTAAGGCTGGCAACACTGCAGGTGGTCCCGAATATTCCAAAAATAACGTCGTCAAATAGTGTCCATGGTTAACGTCTATATTTGAACAATGGAGCTATAAATAAAGTAGCCGAGACCTGGGTTTTAGGAGACTGCTTGGTACTATTATAAATATACTTTTCTGCAGTAATTAAATTTAAATTATTAAAACAATAAATTACATATTAAAACCCCAAATTACAAACCATGTTTCACATTCCACCGTTTTGAATTCCCATTTTGCCTATTTTGGCGCCTTTCAAAAAATCCCCCAAATTCAAAATTGCTTTATCCTTACCATCAAGGAACAATCACCCCAATTTATTTATAGTTAGTTTTAAAGTTTTATTATTCGCTCAAGCTTGCTGAAGATTCTCGGTTGACATTCGGTTTTCTAGTACATGTATTAATTAGTTTAACTAATGCTAAATATAATCTTGCTGTTCATTTACGAGTAATTGAAATGGATTCGGTTTATTTGTAAAAAGCGCTTGTCGTAAAATAAAATGGAATAATATTCTTCTTTTGCACTGCAGTTTTCCATAGTTTGCTTGATTTCGCATATTGTATATAGATTTATTCATATTTTCCCGTGTCTAACGCCTGCTTCGAAACTCAATGGCAAAATATACATCAAATATATGTGATTTAACTTCATCTTTTGAGATTCTTGAGTTTTACAGTAAATAAACTACATATTACGTTATATTATTCTGACAATTAAATATATGAAAAATATTCATTTCTCGATTTGTTTGGTGTATTTTGGTGTAAATAGCGTGTGGCGCAATATCATTTGTAGTTATACTTGTATTGTTTTGGGGTGTACCTCCATATATATATATATCTGGATATCTTTCGAAGCGGAACGTATGTTTTGGGGTACAAGTATGTTTCGAGTAAATTTGTATAAAGGTTAAGGTAATGCGTTTATCTTTAGTAAGGCACTAGTTACACGTTAAGACGCCGCTTAACGTGTAACTACTGACTACGACACAAATTGCGATTGCAATGCGGTTCTCCCTCCTCTAAGTTCTCCGATCCGCGCTCTTCCAGCGATTCTTTAAAGCTTACGTGTACATTTCATTAGCGTATTCATTTCTACATTTTCAATTTTCCATTTTCATTTTCCGATTTCTTATTTAATTTCACTTAGCTGCTACGGCACTGCACCAAACAAACGATTCTAGACCACCTACTAAAGATAAGACTGCCGGAAAGGTCCGATCGGATCGGGAATTATAGCAACTACGTGAAGCGACAGCCACAACTGGGTTTTCGATTTCGATTTCGTATTCATTTTCGACTGAGTTCCTAGTGGGTGGTGGTGGTGAGAGTTGAGACAGTGTGTACTGGTAGGCTGATAGTAATTCTTTTGGGGATAGTACATTTCTGGGTTGGTTTCGGTTTGGTTACGCTAGTTACAATGTCTAACCTATAAGTACATAGCATTAGGGGGAGAGACAGAGAGAAATAGAAAGAGAGTTGGTATATAGTTAGCAATTGGGTTGTTCTAAGTCGGACTAAAAACTAGTTTTAAACTACGTACAAAGTTTAAAATGCAACTGCTCGGGCGAGGGAGAATTTAAATCGATTTAGTTCTCTTCTTGTTGTTCTTGGTTTTTGTTTTTTGGTTGTATGCAAGTTAAAATCGGTATCAAAATCCATTCAATGATGACATGTAGCAGTGTCACGTGAGTGATTTAGATTACAGGGGCTGTTGAATGTATGCTGTATAGTTTTTGTAGTTGGCGGCAGTTTTGAAACTTGTCTTACATTGGACTAACCTAGTTGCAGTGGCTACTCTCGCTCCAAGTGGCTGGTGTGTGTGGGCGTATGTCTCTATCTGGGGGATTCACATGCATAGCGGGCTAATAACTAAGTGCAGGTTGGCATTTCATATAATTGAGTTGGTTGGTTGCTTGCTAGCTTTTCGCACATTTCTTGTCCGACTTTGATATAGTTCTGAGCTTACAGGGGGTCAACTCGATTTCGATTTTGATTGCGTTCGAGACAAGAATGCTGGCGGGCTTAATAGTTAAGTTCAAATGAAAAACTTTCAGTTTATTATAAAATTTCACACTTTTCAAAACTTACAATGACTTTGTTTCGTTACATGTTCGTATGTATTTAAGGATAGGGATTGTGGGAATGTGTGGGCGTTCGAGTATGAGAGTGTGTGATGCGCTTATTGCTTATGGTTATGCTTCTGCTTCGACATGTACAATGAGATTCGCATTCTACTTAAGATAACTCATTTCGTAAATCATAAATTAGACCATTAACTAAAACAAGCAATTCACAAAAAAATATACACTTAAAATCATAAACACAATCGGATGTTTCATGGTACGATACCAATGTCAATGTGGGTCTAAACTTAAAACTTAGCGAGCTGATGAACGTAAGCTACCAGTATAGGTCGAACATAAAATTAAAATGTTTTACAGAGAGTTTCATATTTCATATTATACATAAGGCCGTTGAGGGGGAATCGAGTTTAATACTTAAAAATAAGGGCTTCTTTTTCGTCGTCCTAATCTTTCTTGCCAGCTTTGTTTTTTGGGAAAGCTGTTGATGCTAAAGCAAATTTAGCAGGCAGTTTTCTGCATGCGTGGTTTCTGTGTATTTTCTGGGGGCTGTGTGTATATGGATGGCATGGGCGTGGGCGTGGCAGGTTGGAATGATGATCGTTCCTTGTGACGCATATATTACAGATACAGTTTTGGTTGCTTGTGGTTTTTGATCGATATCAACAAACTAGTGCTGATTATTTACATCCATGTGGATGTCACATTAGTCTGAGATTCTGAGTGTTGTTGATTCTTGTTCTGTAGACGACTGTTGTTGTTTGTTGTGTTTGATTTGCGTTTGCATTTGCTTTGGATTGGATTGATTTTTACATATCGGATGCGTTTAGTTCAAGAACCTTGCTACTGTTATCATTATGAGGTTGGCCAAGATGATGCAAATGCTTGATTCTGGCAAATAGCTACCTCCGGCCACGACCACATCCTTCTCCTCCAGGAGCGGATAGTCGATGACGTGGATGATTCCGTTGGTGCACTCCACATCGGGCCGGTATACGTTGATCTTCTTGTAGTTCCAGATGATCACATAGCCTGCAAAAGGAAGTAGGCGTTGTTAAAGTCGGTCGGATAAAAATCACAATTTTATGCACTCGATGGGTGGCTAATGCTTGTGGATTGCCCAATGAGAGAGCTATGGGTGGGCATGGCCAGGTTGGGGGTTTTAGTGGGCGGTGCGATGTGGGTTTGACAAACGACAGCACTCACCAGTCCATTCGTGACTAGCATACTCATCATGGAGATCTTTCGATTGGACAACGATTAGATTTAGTTAAGCAGAAAGCGAGAAATTTAGTTCAAGAGTTGTAGAAAAACAGGTTCGGTTAGTAATGCAGCACGGTAGGGGAGGACCAATAGAATCAAATCAAATTTATATGAATCGAATCGACTTGAATTGAAAGGAGAAGCAACTGAGCCCTTGGCTTCCCGTGGTCTATACTTACGTCCAGCCTCCTCCTCCACTCGGATGCTCAGTGAGTCGCGGAAGGTGGGTAGGACAACGCTTCCCGATTCATGCGAGAGCTTGACTAGATCCTTCATGGTGTACTCCTTATCCGAAATGGCCAAATGACGCTCCAGGATCGACTTGGACTGAAATTAGATTACAATAAGAGTTTTGAAAGACAAAAAGGGAAGGGCCACAAACGTACATGGTAGGCAAAGTCTTGCATAAAGAGCTTCTTGTGAGCCGATGGGTAATCCAGTTCAGTCTTCTGCCAGCCCTTGTCCCTAGGCACAAAGTAGGTGAAGCGGCGTTGTGTGTTGTTCAGCTGGTCGTTGAAGTGCGAGAACTTGCCCATCTTATAGGTGTCACTTTGGAAATAAAGATAAATTTACAAACAGTTTTATTTTTGGCCTTACAATCAATCTTACCTCATCATCGGATCGGACTCTAGTTTGCCAAGAACTGTTGTGTAAGGGACGCCTAGGACGTGGTCGATAATGTGGACAAAGCCATTGGTCTGGGCCACATCAGCCTGGATAACGGTGGCATTAACGCCGCCTCCCTCAACTGAGACCACGGTGTCTGTTCCCTCACCACGGACGTTGAAGTACAGGAAGGTGTTGTTGTTGACAGTGGGCACCTGAGCAATCTGGCGGACGAAATGGATAAATTAGAAGTAAATCGAAATACAAAACTAACTAGACCCTTACCAAATTGGCGTTCTTCTGCCTGATCTTATCCACATTCAAGCGGTCCTTGATGATGTGCATGTTCAGGATTTGCCTCATCTTGTTGCGGTCTCTGAAAAAGTAATTATGAATAAATTATATCGGTTCATTATTTGTACTAATGTGGGGGATCTTACCGCAGAACGTTGTTGATATTGGAAGAGTTCCAAGCCTCATTGCTGGGGGCCAAAATGGTCACTTCGGACAAACTGTTGATATCGTCCAAGACTGCTCCTCCATTGTCCATAATAACTTCGTAGAACTTTCGCAGAGCTCCGTTCTCGGCATTCTCCTTTAAAACATAGTAATAAACTATTAGCAAGGGCTCATAATATAAACAGTTAAGTTACTAAAAATAAAAATATATTTAAAAAAAGGTTGAATGAGGGAAGGGTTCGCATAAGCAGTAAGGGTTTTTGGAGTTCTTTTGGCAACACGTAAAAACGAAAATAATACATCAATAGGAACATTTTTCGGTTATAGTATCAACCAATTATACACTTATTAAGCTAGGGAATGGATGGCTGGCCAATAAAGAAGTGAATCAATGGTTGATGCCAAATGACTCACTGCAAACATTGTAATGTATGAGATTTTGTGGAAACAATATCTACCGATTTATTGAATTAAATGTGCGGTGGTTGGGTTGGATGGCAATTTGATAGCAAAGCGTTGCACTGATGACTGTTGTGGTTTTGTATTGATTCTTGGTCTGCTGGTGTGTCATTTACTTACGTTCATGAACTAAATCATTTTTTAAAACGGAGTGGTAGAAGAAATATTTCGTTTTTTCATTCGATGTGATTTAGTCACGATAAGGTTCGAACAAAATTGAATTGAAACATTTAAATTATAATTTATTAGGGATTTGGGATCCACGTAGAGTGCCCGAGTTGTTCCGCCACAGAAGAACGTTGGAAATAAAGCACAAGGGAAATATATTTAATTTTCGTTGTTCTTAGGCATTTTGCATTGAGCAGGCAAACGGTATTATACCTTTATGTACATTTTATTAAACGGCGTGCACATGTTTTACAGCGAGTAAACCATTATAGTTTCCAATACTAGTAACCAAAACATTTAAAAGAGCTTTCAAACATTACTAATAAGAAAAAAGCCGTATAACAAAAAATTTCAACGAAAAATATAAAAAAGAAGTTGAAAATCTATGCTTTTTTGAGAAATTAGTAGATCCTCAACATTAATTTTAAAGGACTCTTACAAATTTTGTAAACTATCATGTGCATTTGTTTAATTTTAATCAATATAGTAATTGCTAAACTAAATTAGTGCTGTACATCGTATACATTATGTAGACTTGCTCTTTTTTATTTTAATTCTCAGATTTGTCCAACATGCACAGGGAATATACATAGCTGGGGGATGCAACACAAAATGCAACTTGAAAGAAACTAATAAACTTAATTTAAAAATCGGATCTTTATTCGGTTTACCTTGAACGACTGAATTCGTTAACATATTGGTTGTTTTTGTTTCAATTGTTCGGTGCATCGATTCAATTTTAGAGCGATATGTGGTTGGATTGGGTGGTGTTGTAGTTTAAGATACAATTAATCGGCATGTGGCGAGAAACAAAGGATAGAGGTATGGATCAGTAAATAGCCAAAGGAGCGTTTCACAAGTAATTACAACAGAACTAGACTGGAAATTTCGAAAACGATAGCACGATATGAAGGCGCTGACGATTCGAGCGGTCGAATGATTTTGCCATTCTACAGTCCGTTTCATAACTATATGACCAACTACAGGAGAACTACATTACTAGTTTCACAACGTCGAAGCTAATATAATACACTTCTTTGAATTATGTCCTATAGCTTCGAAACGCACTGTACATAATGTGTATGCCTATGAGGGAGCTATTTATCGGGCGGGGTGGTTTTTTCGGATTAGTCTTAGAAGAAACATATACAGCTACGGTTAAGATAATGATCAAAGCATGCCGGCTGATAGCAAGCGAAGGATGATTGACCATTGAGGTGCACGGCGATTGAGGGATCGAAGAGCGTTAGCCAATCAATGATAAAGATTAATTTATAAATGTTATCTTGGGGCTATTCAATTGCCAATACATTCAATACAGAACAATGGGGTTTTTTTGTGAATGAAGCTTTCGTCGATTTCGGTCAGATCGAGCAAAGCGCATTTTCAGCAATATTTTTTTTTGTGTGTGCCAATTGGTGACAAAATCACGTATTGAATTTCGAGGGCCAATTTCGAGCGCCTTGCCCAACTGAGTCAGTCTATTGCACTTTTCAATGCAATAACTGCAAGTGAAATGCTTTTTGATACGGAAATCTGATTCATAGAAAAATTTACATGAATTACAATACGTTTATATAATTTTTTTTGGTTTTTCAGTTTTGGCAATACTTACATTACACCCAAAATTTTTTTAAAATAAAATTTATATTTTAAAAATTATTTTAAAATAAAATTTTGCTTTTGATTTTACATAGACCCGAATTAGAATACTGACTTTTGAGCAAATTCCTTTGTTGTAGGGAACTTGCACCAAAATTGGGGAAAAATTCAGTTCTAGATAAAATCAGTCTTTTGGGTTTTCATTTGTATTAATTAGATGTATCTAGGGGATACTCAGAGATCTAGTGTCTGCATTGATCTATTCTATTTTGTATGTGTTAAAGCTGTGGTTTCTGGGTGCCATTTTATTTGGTTTTGGCTTTGCCCTCAATCGAGCGCCGAGGAGACCTTAGGAAAATTCTCCCTTTGGCGACATCTTTTTTGGGGAGTTGCTCAATCAAGGGCAAAGAAAAGCCGATTGTGTGTTTAAATGTGTTAAGCTCATGTATTGTAGCATTCGCTGGGACAGCTGGCAAGCGATTCACTTGGTTTCCCAGTCTGTCGGAACTGCCGCCAGCGTTATCTTTCAGTGCGTGCCGAGCCAATCAAAATGCCAAGCCTTATCACAAGCCGCAGGCACTATCATTGCTTCTTGGTGTCTGTGTGTCTTTGACTGTCTGTCTGTGTCGTGTCGGTGTGGCTACAATGGCCCTGGATGCATTTCTCCAACACCCCACATACCTGTAGAAATTGGGTGACCGTCGTATCGATAATCATCAGTGGTCGGTGGATCAGATGGACTACTCCGTTGCTCACTGGAATATTGGCCTTGACAATCTCGGCCAGAACAACTCCCTCGCGGTGCTTGGCATCACCCGCAATCGTGTTGGACTTCACGTACACTGCAATAGGAGAAAAGGAATGTGGAAAATTTTAAGGAAATAAGAAAATTGTGTTTAAAAACCTCTGTTGATGTAGACAATTCAGATCACTTACTTTTGCCGTTCTTCTGTTTGAAGAAACTGACGGTGACCTTGAGCAAATCCTCAAAGGCGGCGGAAGTCTTGGGATCGTCGTGCTGGGCAGCGGCAGTGAAGATGACAGTGTTGGGTATCACATGGCCATCGACGACCTTGGCGTCCACGAGGCTGCTGCGAGCGGTTAGCTAAAATGATAGAGGGTAGGTAAGTAAAACAAAAAACATACAACAAATTAAGAAGAGAGGCGAACCTTAAAGCCCTCATCAACGGGAACCAGGAAGGTGTGGAATCCAGCTGCTTCGTAGACCGACTCCTTTTTGGCCATCGTCAACTGGGTGCGGTACGTGCGGACACCAATGTTGTCCACATTGAACTCCTCGGCCTGCTGAAGGAACTTTAGAGCACTCGGGTTCCTGGGGGTATCCGAATGCCCAGCTTTGGGTGTGAGCGGCTCCAGCACCTCGTCGATGATGTGCATGATCTGTGGGTGGATATAGAAGGTTTTGTGTCACAATGGAGTTTAGCATACGCATATGTTCAAGGACACTTACCTGTCGCTTGCCATCGCTGTTTGTCTCCACACTGAGTGAGGGTATGATCCGGGCATTGTTCACAAAGATGTCGCCATTGGTGTTCTTTGTGATATACAGCGGCGGATTGCCGGGCATGTCCGATGGCACGGTGCTCGGCAATGCTTTCTGGGTGTACGCCTCAGTGGCTGCAATAGGTATTCGGATTCAGAGGGTAGAGTCATGTTATTATGAACTTTATTATTTTTAATCAGCCTGATTGAAACTGAACTCACTAATGTGATAGAGCACATGGGCGGTTTTGCTCTTGTAGCGCTGGAAGGCTTCATTGGTGGGCACAAAGATCGTGCAGCTGCGCAGCGCAAGTGTCGAGTTGGCAATTTGATTGCTCTCCAGCAGGCTGTAGAACTGCAAAGATAAACGGGTTCGTTACACTCATTCGCGACGCTCTATTGCCAATATCTTATCGAACCGAGTGGGGAGTAAGTGGGTGGTGGTTCTCCGGTGGAGTGGGTGCTTTTTGGGGGTTGTTCATGGACGGTTGCTGGGCGGTTTTGGCAAAACGGCAAAACGGCCAGCACCATGACAACGACTAACAAACTAATAAAATGAGGAACAACATTATGCATGTCCTGGTTGGGAAGGCTGGGCGGGCGGAGAGGCGGCGTACCAGAAAAAAAGGTTTATTGAACCAATTACGTAAGCCTCGGGGTGGGTTACGCCGCCCAAGTGGATTGTGTGTCATTCAATTGAGAGCGGGATGTGAAAATGCATTTTCCAGCCACCCCAAAAAGGCAGCCACTGACCCTAAACCAGGCCCAGGAGTCAGTTGCCCGAGCGGGCCGGGCCACCTGCCCCTGCCACATGAGGCCGCATGCAACCGCACACTCTGCGGCTTCCCGGCGGAGAACCACTGGCCACCGGCACCGCCACCGCCACGCCCCGCTGCACATTCCCAGTCGGCTTTATGAGGTCCTGCGGATATATCTGTGTACGTGTCTCGGTGTGCCTGTGTGGGTGCGTGTCCTGCCGAGGACAACACCTTTTTCCGTGCCCTCCTTTAAAACGGTCGTGTGACTCTCGTGTTTTCGCTGCTGCCCAGCATGAGTCATAGCAATTTGGCTTTAAAGGTCCGTCCTTTCCCTTTTCCATTCGTATTCCCATTTTCCCTGCCTGCTGCACATATCTATGCTGTGGCATCGCCAATACACACGCATGTGCACTGCGAAAAAAGGACTAAGCTAATGATATCTATTGATTTGCATAGCTATATTTACATATTTTTTAATAAACAGGTCAAGATTGATCAGTGTGGGATGTGTTAAAACGCAATCTTTATCCTAGCTAATTTGCAACCTGTGCTTAAGTTAACAAAATATTATTATTACTTATTATTAAAAGGAATAAGAAATGATATAGATTTTTAATTTTTTTCCCAAAACAATAATATAATTTTTTTATATAAAGCTAACGTAAGATTAAGATCTAATAGAGATTATTATAAAATTCTTAACTACGATTTTTTCCCCGAGTGTAAATACTTTTTATCCTCGCTCTCCATTCATTTTCTTTTTTGGTAATTCGAGACCGTCAGTTGTCGTTGCCGTCAGCGCTGTTGTTGTCCTGGTCGTGGACATTCGAGTCGCCGCTGGCTTTTGTTCTTGTTCTTGGTCTCCTGTTCTTGGCCAGAACTCCTTGGCCGGTTTCTATTTCGCTCTCGAAATGTTTTTGCTTATCTGCCAAGAGAGAGTGCCCTACTGTTAAGTGGGGTCGCAGGGACTGGCTGTGGCATATGTCACAGGTTGATATGGGATACCTTCAGGTATAATGGGCCAATAGATTCGAGCTAGGTTTTATTGAAAAGAAGATATTGTTTGCCCGAAAACTGTGACACTTTCACTTGGCGGCCATTTTCCAATGGCCATCTGTCAGCATCCTTACCAAATTCAACCCCCTTGGGTTTTGGGCCAGAAGCCTTTGACAATTAGATGCAATTACTTTCATAAATTTTCGTTATCGAATGTTTTGCATTTGATGAAAGGACGGAAGGACAGAAGGGCGGATGGGAACCCATCCTAATGAGTTTCCGGCTCTTTTGGCACATCATCGCGATAAGGCGGCGAGCTCTTCCCCAGGGAGTCTTTTTCGGAAGCCCTCGAATTTGATACAATTGCTAGAGCATTATCCTGTCATCGATAAACAGTTTCCCTTTTCGCGCTGGGGCGACTCATTTACTATGCAAACACCACTCGCAACTCCACCGCCAAAAATTGCTCCCAAGGGGGAGGGTTTCTCAATGGCGCACTTTGATTTTCTCCGAGTGCCAAGCCAATGACCCTGGCGCCACAGACGCACCCCGAAAATCAAGGGTACGAGTCAGACGGCGGGGCAAACAATAATTTGGCCAATGGCCCGATGAATACTGGTTAACTAAATTAAGTCGAAAATCATGTGAGTTGTACATATTATATGATGTCTTTTGTCTTGTCCGATTTTACAATAGCTTAATTGTGTTCGTGTTGTTTCTGTTTATTTCGAATGTTTTGGAATTGCAGCTTACCCTAACTGGCATAAGGCGCCTCAAGGATTTGGCAGTCTGAAAGAGATAGAGAGAGAAAGAAAGAAAGAGAGAGAGAGAGAACCGCTGGCAGTTCAAACTTGTTTTGTTTTCTTTCGATTTGTAGCCAAAATTGTACTAATTCCTAAACCAAAACATCTACAAGACTTGAGAGGGGATCGGCACTTGAGGAAATTCAATTTCCATCATCTAATGGAGCCATTAAAACTAATTAGCCAAGAGAGCTAGAGAGCCAAGCTTCGTATTTCGGAATAGGGACTGAAATCGAAATCGAGATCGGAGCAGGAGCAGGGGGCTGAGGGATGGTTGTTGGTTTTTTTTGGTTCCTTCTGAGCGAGTGCATGTTGTATAAATAAATTTAATTGGTACAAATTATGTATGCATATGTCGGTTGTGCAGTATATTTTCTTTTTGATAATTGCAGCGGCAGCAGAAACAGAAAACAGAAGCGAAAGCGATCTCAACCCCCGACTCGGGATTGGAATTGGAATTGAGATTCGGGCGGCAGCGCAGCATTTCTCTTTTAATTGGCAGGGCGGCGAGGAGGGGGGATCGAAAGGGGGACTGGGACTGGGACTTCTACTGTGGCATCACTCCGAGGCCATTCCGCCCCCACGGCACGGATCATAAATGTACATGCATACATACATAGCTCCGACGGACGGAGATCCGTCCCGTCTATGAGCATCTGGATCCATTAAGGTCAGTCGTGGCTCATTCATCGCCTCCTCGCCTGTAATGGAGCTCGTCGCATATCAAATAACGCGCCTTGGCATCGCATTGAATTCTTAAATTAAATTTAATTGAATTCGATGATGCTGCGAGTGAGAGTGCGGACGGTTCGGTGCGGTGAGTGTTCCTAGACAGAGTTCAGCCGACAGTTGACAACCCGAGCTGTCCACACCCCCACTCGGCCAACTGCAATTGCATCAGTCAAAGGTTAAAAATTAAAATTAATAAAACGCGCAAGACGTTGACGCACGACAGGAAGTGGGGGGTCAGTCAATCGTAGGAGGTCAGCTCTTTCCTCGGACCCGCACATGGTCAGTAGTGTTTCTTTTTAGATACAATTGCTTTACGTAAATTAATTTCAGCTGAAATTTTACTTGGGAATAAATAAAAAAAACCCGCTCTGCTTATCTCAATTAGCTTCCACCAGTGCTATATTTATTTTCATGATACTTTGGACTTAGCGGGAAATGGGATATGCGATATCAGCTCACTTAAAACTCTTTCTCTCTCCAGATCTCGGTAATTTGCCAAGCAAAACCACAGGCCGTAAGCCGCAAGCCAAGACAAAGCCAACCTATATTTATCTAACCCATGAGCATGTAATGAGAAGTGCAGGCATAGTGAGAAAAGAAGGCCAGATTGGGCTTAAGAAGAATTGGATACTCTTTCAAACGAGATTTTTTTTTTATACTTTAAATAATAAAAATATTAATCATAACTAGATCAGAAACACAGCTTTATCTTCATTCTACCAAGAAAAAGTGAGGTAAGTAGATAGTAGACTTTTTATCTATCTCATCGGTTCATCAATTCTAAGAGTTGACTTTAATCCTTCGCTTTAACGGCAATAAATTTACATAAGTAACCAAAGATTACTTTCCGCCCCTACGATTTTATGACGACCAAATGGACCCACCCTCATCCAAACTCTATATGCGGCCGGAAATGTTTTTTTCTCTGAAAGTGGCAAACTTCTGGGCGAAGTCACAATACCCTAAAGCAAGGGTGCAAATGAGCAAGCCGAATCCCCCTTCTCGTTTTCATTTTTCGCTCTACGCTCTGTTTAGTCCATCGCGACTTGGAAAGGTTGTGTTTTCTGTATGGATGCAACTACTTCCCTGAGACCCCGGTTCAGAGACACCTGCTGCAATAATTACACTCGTCTACCCCAGACTCTATTGTCGCACGCTTTCTTTTTACTTGGAAATCTTTTTAATATTTTGCTCAGCCCGTATTTTGGGGAGTTAAATGCAAAGCAGGCTAGAAAATAAAGCAGGGGCTATGATTACTTCATTCGAAAAGGGGTTTAAAACTAATACCTTTACTTAAAAAAGAATACAAACGATTTACTTTAAAAGGTTGGGACTAAACCGATAACTACATATTCTTAAGCCTAAAATATGGTCTACTTGTCAAAATTATTATTTAGCTCTTAAATTCTGTTTTTTTTTTCTGGTGTACAATTGCTACCCCTTCTACTGGGTAAAACCCCCGCCTCTGAGTTCATTACACATGTTGTTCTTGTTATTTCAGCCGCGTACCTTTGTTGGCTTCTGACTTTTTTACACTTTAATGTGTTTTTCTATGTGCTTTGTGTGCGAGTTGGCCTGTGAAGGTGTAAAAAGGCAAAACTAGATATAAAACTGTTATGCTCAGTGGACGTCAACGGCCGGCGAGTTTTTTTTTTGTTTTGTGGGGAGAGTCCAGGCCGCCGACTTCTGCTTAATTTATGTGGCTTTTCATTTTTACATAACATACTCCGCCATGCATACGAAATGCTGCCAAGTGGAGTTTAGCGGTCGGCTGGACTTTCCGCCAGGGATTTCGGATTTCAGGCAGCATCATCGATTTTGCGCAGCCCCAACAACAAGTGAGCTGGCTAAAGGTCAAGGACAATGCTGCCGGGATATACATAGCTACCTGTGCCCAAATGCGGGCGCCTAAGCCCTATGTCCGTCCCTCTTGCGCAGGCTCCTTTTCCGCCTCGCCCTCGCCCCTCCCTCCTCCCCACACACTCTGTCAAGGCTTTTCCTTTCAAGGCCAGTGGAATGCGGCGACTCTGCTCGGGGGATGGCACAATTACATCCGAACTTTGATAAATCGGGACTATAAATTGCCACGGTAAGCACTTATATGGCTTGACTATGAAGGTCTAACGAAAATGTACCTATTTTATTTGATTTGTTTGACACTCTATTTTCTTAAAGTTCCGTATGATGGTTCGATTTAAATAGAATATAAACTTCTAAAATCGGAAAGAACGGCCAAATGCCTGAGGTCTCTATCTTTATAGTCTATTTGTGGTCTTCGAATAGAAATGATTAACTTAATCTGCTCAAAGAAACCAAAAAGGTTATTAGGCTAAAAGTTGAATGTTGATAGTACAAATGCTAGCGAGGAAATGTTATAGAAACCTGTGGGAAGATTCAAATAATAAGCAATGGGTTCCTAATTTCTAAAATTTGTTTTTCATTTGATTAGTTTTATAGTCCTAAGAAGACCGATCTTTTACCCCATACAAATATATAGAAAGATACAAGTAATCTAGCAACTGGGGGATGAGCTTTATTTAGTAAATTCATCATAGGCAGTGCCGACTGTACCAAAAAGGTAAGAAAACGCGAGCGGTGGGTGGGGCCTTGGGGCTTACTCGCCTACAAGTGTTTCGTTATTGTTCTTGGCATTACTTGCACCAACTGTTTCTGCTGCTACTGCTTTCTTCTACTTCGTCTTCTTCCAATTCTAGCACCTCTTTCTCCTCCTCCTCCTCCACTTCATCTCCTTGTTCTTCCTCTTCTTCTGACTCACCTGAGAGAGTTCCGCGTCATCGCGCAATTTGTCCGCCAAATCGGCGGCGGCTGCGTTTGCGGCGCAGAGCAGCGCCAAAAGCAGCGCTGCGGCGTTCATTTCAGCAACAACACTTGTTTATGGGGGACTCTGCTGGCAGTGTGTGTGTGTGTGGCTTTTCTTTTTGTTTTTTTGCGGGGGCCGTGTGCGAGTGTGAGTGCTGCTCTACGATTAAGAATCTGCAATTCAAAGGCAAACAACAGTTAGCCGACAAGCAAACAGTATTCCTCGAAAAGAAAATATTAATTCACAGATATCGTTTTCTGCAGTGCTTGGCTTTTTCGCTCGCTTTGTTTTCGCAAGGTTATCTGCGCTTCCTGTTCTGCGGCCGAATACCGTTATGTCACATATAGAACGGCAAGCGAGAAACGGACCACCGAGGAATCGGCAAGCACAACACAGATGAAAACGTTAGAACCAAAGCTGCGCTTATTGTGAATTATTTTTTCTCCATTCCGCTGTGTGTTTAATTCTTATGCGCATTCCCATTCCGCTGCTGCGGCACTTTTGAATAGTTTATTTTCTTCTCGCAGCTTTTTCTCTTTCTGTGGTTTTTGTTCTGCGAAATTCTTGGAAAGTCGGACTGCAAGAATCAACGAACGCCACAGAAATTATGCAATGTACGTGTAGACTTTAAATGGCACACAAACGAGCGCAGCGCGGTGGTAAATCAATAACAAGAACAGCGAAGTGTATTCGGGAGTTATATCGTATGCACAGTATAGATTTTTCACTATTCAGGGGGGAGTATGTACCAGTCGGAGGAATCGAACCGTGCACCACGCTCGAACGTTTTTTTCGAATTGAAAAGTTGAAACGAGCAAGAACAGGTTTAAGCGGAGCAGTGTGCCCGCAGAATTATGATCTGAGAAAAATACTTTAAATACCACTTTTGTTTGTTGATATATACCGAAAATATTTCAACCGGTCACGGGTTTGAACACGAATACTATCGATAGTTTCACTCCAAAAGAGTGAGGGTATTATGAGTTTAAATATTTTTACGTTATAAAATTGACCTATTCCTAGAACAGAGGATTGAGACAGTCACAGACCTAGGATTGAATAGCAACCTTAAAATACCTATTTGGAAAGGTGCAATTACTATCGGAACCACACCGAGGTATATAATGGCTTCTTTTGTTGAGAACACTTTTTCTACAAAATAAATGTATTTTAGTTAAGTTTAAATAGATGCCTGGCGATTGCATAATAAACTCCCAAATCAATTTAGTTTTCTGTGTTTAGGTTTCACAATTATTTCCATTTAATTTTACATTTATTCTCTAAATTTAATAAATTCTCCCATTAAGAAATACGGGTTCTGATATGAGTGCACTCAAAAATCAAAATCTAAAAATTAATTTTGAAAGACTCCACAAGATGATAGCCGCAGTGACACAAAGTATGCTCATCAGGGTATAGTGTAGGATCTTCAACCTAGTTGGTTAAGAGAGGATGAATTGTTGGAAAGGTGGCATTTTCTTCAATTGTGACTTACCGCTGATAAAGGCGTCGTCCCTGCTCGATGGATTCTTTGGTTGGAGGTTCCTTTCCTAGGTAAAGTCGCATGCCAAAAAGGGCTTTCTGTAAGTACGTCTTCCAGTCCAGAGCCTCCATGTCGAAGTTGTAAATTAGCTGATCCTTCGAAGACATCAAGGCCCTTAACCGATCTGTACTCTTCGTTTCAAAGTGCCAACTGTTGTGCAAAAAGTGCTGCAGAACCGCGATGTTAGCATGTATATTTCGGTAGAGCTTCACCAGACGAGGTTTCCTTCCCGAAAGTCTTAGGGCCAGATCAAAGAAAAATCCAGGTAAGGTGTGATAAAAGAACGCTACTATCGGATAAAGCCACGTTGTGGAGATGCAGTGCACGAAGGGGTACCAGATCAACTTGGTCAAGGGGAACTCAGATCGGATGCTTAAGGAGAAGTTTAAAAAGTCATTGTTGTTTAATAGGTTGTTTTCACTGGGCGCCAAAGTGTAGATAGCAGGCGGTAATTTCGAATCTCTTGGCGTTTTTTCCTTAGCTGTGGCCCATATACTGGCCACAGCCACATTCGCACAGTAATCCACGGGCACCAAGCTGGAGTAGCCGTTTTTATCGTAAGTCACCAGACGCAGAACTCCATGTCCCACGCCATAAATGAGAGCAATGGGTCCGTAGAGATTGTCAATCCATCCGCACACTGGTTCCTTGTGAGTTGCAATTACTGGGAGAGATAATAGCATGAGTTCAAAAGGATGGTTAGAAATTCTACTCGTCACTTTACTTACTAACTGACGGTCGGAAGATACTCAGGGGAAGGTCTCCGGATTCCCGCAGAATGACATCCTCCGCCAGGGCTTTGGTGTAGGTATAAGTATTGGGATAGGATCCCAATAGAGTGGGCGTCAGATTATCCATCATTTGGTCACTCAGCAGCTCGCTCATGGCCAGGACCTTCTCCGAATCGCAGGTCAGGTGTTCGGGATAGAATTTCTCCTCGATTCGAAATATCACGCAGTTGGAAAACGCCGTTGAGATGTGCAAATAGGCCTCCAGGTTTACCATCTCCTTGGCCAGACGGAGCATGAGTCTTGTGGCCCGTGTGTTGATGGCCAGAGCGATATGCAGTGGCTCATTGAAACGCACCGTGGCTGCTCCATGGATGACTATCTGCACCTCGGAGGCCAAGAGCTGGCGATCCGCCTTACTAATGCCCAGGTCGAACTCCAAACAATCGCCTGCGATGATGGAGATGCGCTCCAGAGCGTCTGGCTTTTCCTGCAGCAGCACTTCAAAAAGCTTGGGGAAGGTATAAACATATATTATGCCTTGGTTCTGAGCTCTCTTTACTCTTAACTCACCGGTTCTTTTTGCCACAAGGCAATGCGTTCCGGAATATCCTGACCCCGTTTCGGTCTGATCATTGAATAAATACGTTTCACATCTGTAGTTCGCAGGAGTTTTTCAATTATCACTATGAAATAGAAAGAAAAGAAAAAAGCATTTTAAGATACATTTCCTAACAATCTTTCCTTCGTTAAATACCTTTTCCCAAAAATCCTGTGGCGCCTGTCAGGAACACCACCTTGTCCTTATAAAATCCTTGGATCCCGGGGTCCATCTCGGGACTTGATATTTTGTTTTTCGGTGTCATTCTGAAGGAATTCTGCCAAAGCTTTCAAGTTGAAAGAAAACTTCAATAAGAAATCAATTGGGTATGGTCGCGCCTTTTATATGTGCTGCTCCGTTAGACGCAGAGTCATTTGTACAGTGACCCGGCCAATCGTATGCAAAATTAACCCGAATACACCAGTGCCTAATGAATAGTCACAGCTACGGTTGGATTGCATTTCTCGGCTGTTGAAAAGTGTTAAACCATTTGATAACTATACATCCATCCGTGTTAGCATGTTTTTATTTAAAGACATGTTTTGCTATAAACAGACCTAAGAGAAGAGCCTATTTGAAATACGTACCTTAATGTCAGTGGGTATATGAACAAAGGACTCCAGAAGACTCATTTCATTGGTAAATTCGAACATTAATTTTGTGGCCCGGGTGTTGATGGCCAAAGGGACACGAAGAGGTTCATTTAATCTCACGGTTGTTGCTCCATTGATGACAATCTGCACCCCGGAGGCCAGGAGACTTCAGATGCCCAAATCAGATGTCAATAGTTTAGCGACCCTCCGTTGATTGAAATCATAGAGGTTTATCCATAACTAATCAAGCAATCCTGCACTAACCGTTTCCCAAAAATCCTTTACTGTCTTCACTTTGTAAAATTCCTGCAGAGCCGTGACCATTTACTTCGACTTCCATTTACCAATCGAAAATAGATTAAACATTTATATGCTCAACTCGCTTCCGGTAGCAGTGAATGATTTGCGTTCTAATTAAATCAAATAAAAACACCTCTTAACGAGGAAAAAACTAGTGACGATCGCTGCTCAACACACAAAAGTTGTGATATCAACATTTGTGAGGGAAAATGATTATAATTGTGGTACTGGGCTGTGATAAGGTTTTTAAATAACGTAGTCGTCCGATTATTGTTAAATTTAATTCGAAATTCTGAAATTATAGTAATGGTCGAACTTGGCGTTCGGTTTAAACAAACTTGCGCTGCGTAGGAATATGTGTGGTTAATCCCAACCTTTTAGCTTTTGTAGTTTCCGAGATATTAGCATTCATACGGACACACAGACGGACACACGGACATGGCTAGATCGACTCGATGCTGATGCTGATGAAATTCACTTCTTAAACTTTAATTATAGGAGATTACTAAAAAGTCATTCCCGGTCCTACAAAAAATATTTTTTTTTCTGTGCGCCGTTGACATATAATTTGATTATCAATCCACTAAAAGGAAATAATACAAAAATGTGTTAATTTATATCTTTTTTAATGTTCCTCATTTTTTTCAAGCATAAAATGTTAAAACTTTTCAGAACACATCTCTTGTTGACTATTCCGACCTCTTTTCGCCTGGGTAAATTAAACTACAAGTTTGGCCAAAGACCACAGGGCGAAACCAGCTGCGGAGATCAGCGAGGATGTAAGTGCATAGTGAAGGATCATAAGGCTGTGAAACGATGTTATGAATCAAACCGAAGAGGAATAGGGAATTTAAAAACTCACCGCATCCTCAACTTCAGACCCTTGGCAATGGACTCTGCGGTGGGCTGCTCCTTGCCAATGTACAATCGCATTCCGTACATGGCGGACTTGAAGTAATCGCTCCAATCCAGACGGGCCATGTCAAAGTTGAACAGATTGCGGTCCTCCTTGGACATCGATTGCCTGAGTTCCGTCGTGTTGGACGTGTCAAAGTTCCAAGTGGTGCTGGAGAAGGGACCCAGGACGGCGATGTTCTTGTGAATCTTCCGATAGAGCTTCACGAGCATGGGTTTTCGGCCTTTGAGACGTAGTATCGCATCAAAGAAATAGCCCGGCAGGGTGTGAAAGAAAAAGGCGACAAGGGGGAAGAGGGTGGGGTTGGAGATGCACAGGACAAAGGGATACCACAGCATCTTGGTCAGTGGAATGACGTCGCGGTACACAATGGATGATTTGATGAATTCGCCATTGGTCAGCAGGTTGTTCTCGCTGGGGGCCAACGTGTAAATCGGGGGCCTCTTCACTTTTCCACTTTCGACAGATTTCTCCGCCGTTTTCCAGGCGCAGGCCAACGCCACATTGACACAATAATCGGCTGGCACTAAACTGATCTTGGCATCGGGGTTCGCAGTATTCACCCTCATTATGCCGCGAGCTCCGCCAAAGCAGAGGGCCAACGGTCCGAACAGATTGTCCACCCACCCATTCAGTGGCTCCTTGTAGGTGGACATTACTGGGAATATTCAAGTTGCAGCTTTTGAAGGTTAATCCCAATCGAGGTAATGCACTTACTGATCGCCGGTCGGAAAATGGACAGGGGAAGATTGCCGGCCTCCCTTAGGATCACATCCTCGGCCAGTGCCTTGGTATAGGTGTATGTGTTGGGAAAGGATCCCAGCAGGGCAGGTGTCATTTTGTCCAGCGTCTCGTCGTTCACCAGATCACCCAGGGCCAGAACTTTATCCGAACTGCAGTTCAAGTGCTCCGGGTAGAAGCGCTCTGCAATGTCGGTCACCACGCAATTGGAGTAAGCGGTGGATACGTGAATGTAGGAGACCAGGTTGGTCATCTGCTGGGCCAGTTGAAGCATCAGTCGGGTGGCTCGAACATTGATGGCCACGGCCAAGTGCAAGGCCTCGTCGAATCGCACGGTGGCAGCTCCATGGATCACAACGTGCACCTCGGTGGCCAAGATCCTTCTGTCCGATTCGCTTATGCCCAGATCCGGATCCAGGCAATCACCAGCGATGGGGCACACGCGCTGCAGGGCATCTGGTTTTGTCCGCAGGAGGACCTCAAATACCTTTAATAAACCCAAGGGGATAGGTCACATTGGTCCTTCGTAGGCAATACTAACGCTCACCGGGTCCTTCGCCCAGATCGAAATTCGCTCTTGGATGGGCACTCCCTTCTTGGGTCTAATTAGCGAATAAATCCGATTAACCTCCGTGGTCCTCAGTAGTTTCTCAGTTACCACTAAAAATCATACTCCATGAGTTCTTGATAATATTCCACTACACTATTGTGCTACCTTTTCCCAAAAATCCTGTCCCGCCCGTGAGGAAGACGGTCTTGTTTTTGAAGAAGCCTTGTATTCCATTATCCATTTTATTCCGACTGAGGTACTTTGACTATTCGCGTGCTACTGAACTGAAAAGTGATTCCAAACTAGCAGTTCTATTTATTCGGGAATCTATAAGTTACAGACACCCTAAAAAGGTCGAGTTCAGCATATTCAAGGCAGGCAATAGAAACCCGCTTTAGGGAGGAGCGCGTGCTACCGCTACGTATTGGTTCGAACATACCAGTATAATGTGCAAATGGGTAATTATTTAAAACAAATTATAGGATAATCTCGAAGTAAAAGCGGTAGAATTCAATTTGGGTTTTGTACCTTTTATATTCAATAAGCAATTACATTTAAAAATCGTCCTAATTCGATAAAAAAGAGCCGAGCTGCTTTCTCTAACGCCTAATTGAAATTAGTTTATGAATTTCAGGAAGTGTAAATTACTCTGTAGCTTGCTTATATTAATTCATTCAGTGACAAAACCCATTCGAATATATGTATCTATAATTTATAAGCAAGAGCTAGCAAAATAAAACACGCTTACGATTACACGTCATTTTTAGTAATTACGTCAATACTGTAATGTACGCGTGCTGGTTTTTTGTGAAGGTGCCGCATATGTAAAGCTATTTATTACCTTTTATATTTATTGCCATTTTATATTACAACCAATGTATTTAACTCTTGTTAGCAGTAAGTAGTTAACGGATCGATTAACGTCGAATATACTAGGAGGTATTGCAAATCGATGTAATCCAAATGGAAATGAAATCTAGTCAGTATCAATATACATACTAAAAATAAAACAATTTTTTTTAAGTATGTATGTATGTATATGTATATATTTCTTTAATGAGTCATTCATTGGGTCTGTTAAGTTTTTTGCTTACAAATTTAAATCGAATGTGTGTATGTAACAAATTTACAGTATGAGCTTGACTAGCGACAATACAGCGAATCCAGCCACACAACAGAGGAGGAACTGTAGGAAATGATGGAGCATCTTTAGGCTATAACGAGACTAAACATAATACTTTGTTTGCTTCGGAGTTCTTAATAGGTAATTACCGCTTGATCAGTTTCATGCCTTTAGCTATGGAATCCGGAGTGGGCGCCTCGTTTCCGAGAAATTGCCTCATGCCTAGAAGGGCCTGAAGGAAGTATTCAGTCCAGTTGAGGCTTAGCATATCGAAGTAGTACATCCTTCGATCCTCCTCCGACATGAGCTGCCTCAAGTTATCCGTGTTGCCCATGTCGAAGTGCCAGCTCTTGCAGGCAAAGGGCCCCAAGATGCCCAGGTTCTTGTGTATCTTCTGGTAGATTTTCACCAGTCGCGGCTTCCGGCCACTCAGCCAAAGGGCCAGGTCAAAAAAGTAGGCAGGCAGGGTGTGATAGAAGAAGGCGGCCAGCGGATAAAGCCGCTGCGATGTGATGCAGTGGAGAAAGGGATACCATATCATTGAGGTAAGCGGACAATAGGAGCGTCCATCGAGGGCGTGTTGAATGAATTCCCCGTGGGTAAGTTTGTTTTCCTCCTTCGGCGCCAGTTGGTAGATGGTAGGACTCAGACTCTCCGGTGACTTTTTTTCACTGCCATCCTCGATGGTTTTCCAAGTGCAGGCCAGCGTCATATTGGCACAATAGTCCACGGGTACCAGGCTCGCCTCCGCCTTGTGATCGATGGTGGCAATGCGGAGAACTCCTCGCGCGACCCCGAAAAGAATGGCCATCGGTCCGTACATGTTGTCAATCCAGCCGGAAATGGGCTCTTTGTGAGCCGCAATGACTGAATGATGGAAAAACCTTTGCTAAAAAAAGTAAGACAGTTAAGACAAAGAAAGATCACTCACTGACTGCCGGTCGAAAGATGCAGACGGGCAAGCCAACCGCTTCCCTCAAGATCACATCCTCGGCCAGGGCTTTGGTGTAGGTGTATGTGTTGGGAAAGGACCCCAATAGGGCGGCTTCCATGTTGTCAAGCAACTCGTCACTCATCAGTTCAATCAGGGCCAGAACCTTATCGGAACTGCAGTTCAAGTGCTCCGGGTAGAATCTCTCCTTGATATCATAGATAATGCAGTTGGAGAAGGCTGTGGAGATATGAACAAACGCCTCCAGCTGCCTCATCTCCCTGGCCAATTGAATCATCAGCTTGGTGGCCCTTGTGTTGATGGCCAGGGCCACATGGAGTGGTTCATTGAATCTCACGGTGGCCGCTCCATGGATGACAATCTGCACCTCGGAGGCGAGAAGCCTTCGATCGTTCTCGCTGATACCCAAATCGGATTCGAGACAATCTCCAGCAATGGGGCAAACCCTTTGAAGGACCTCCGGTTTGGACTTCAGCAACAGTCCAAATACCTTTTCTCAAATTCGTTAGTGAGTTATTTCGGACTTATAGAAGTTCTTAGCTCACCGCGTCCTTTGACCATGTGATAATCCGGTCCTGAATCTCAATTCCCCGCTTTGCTCTGATCAATACATATATGCGTTTCACCTCCGTGGTTCGCAATAGCTTTTCAATTATCACTTAAATATTGAAAGAGAACCGAAAGACGAATTCCTATTAGTGTGAATTATAGCAAGTTTACCTACAGTCTTTTCTTCTTATACTTCTTAAATCTTCTGAAAACTTTTACCTTTTCCCAAAAAGCCTGTGGCTCCAGTTAGGAAAACAGTTTTGCTGCGGAAACATCTCTGAATATCGTTATCCATTTCACCATATAAATTTACAAAAGTAGTGTTTACACTTCGATGTGGCTGCAAAGAGTCCAAAACGTTGACTTCGTGTTTAACTAGGAACAGCTTTAATGTAAATCACCTTGAATTCACTGCGGATATTTATACAAAATTCGTGTTCGTTCGGTGAACTACAGACCCAGGGCTGGTAATTACGAATAATATTATCGTACATTCCTAAGAATTTAGTTTCCAAATTTTATTTAAATTGAGGCTAGGGCTCGGAAAAGTCAGAGAAGTGTGAATTTGATTTAAAAAATTGTCTAATTTCATTTTATGTTTGCAGCCCTGTTGTATTCGTTTATAAATGAATTTACATATTCCTATACATCGAGTTTGGGTGATTTGCCAACCAAATGGGCTCTAAAGAAGGTCTAAGTACGGCTTGTAAATAAATTTATAAAATTCAAACCATAACTTGTTTTAGTGCTGCATGGCTGCCAGTGTAATTATTACTGTAATTGGCACCCACAGCATGTGGTTTGATAATAATTCGCTGACCTAAGTCTATTACATGAGCGTTGAGCACTGTCTTTATTACAAACATTACTTCTTGTGCCTCGTATCATATTTTATTATTTGCTTAGAGAAAAGGAAAAATTTGAGAAAAAATCTGGGATCGATAGTAAGAGTTATTTTAAACTTTTTTCTAAAGGACTGCAGATATTTATTATCTTTCTCAATTTGTTTAATTTGTATATACTTTGTAGATAAGTTAAATAAGCATTTTAAATGTTTTCTGATATGGCGAATTCTTTAAGAAATAACGTTAAAAAAGTGATATATTTAACGTTTAAAAATAGTGATATTTTTTTAAAAATAGTACTTTTAAAATAAGATATTAGTGATTAAGTACTAAATACATTATCTGCTGTATAAAATCATCTCTTTACCGTTAAATCCATTATAAATATTAATTTTTTAAAAACCATCGGCTATTTTTTTATTTTATAACTACTTTAGCTATTTTTGGCTACTTTTTCTGGCACGTTCTGCTATGAATGGATGTCTGGCAACACTGGTATCAATAGTTCGACACGCACTCATCTCTACTGCGAAGCACTAACAGCTGTCTTGTTGTATAATTTTGATGTGAGGAAATGGCCTGCGCCAGAAAATTGCTTTTCCGCGTCTTTCTGAATAACTCCTTGACGGCGAACCGTACCATCACCATGTCCGCCGCCCGCCGCGCCGAGCAGGCCATCGAGAAGCTGAAGGAGGACAATCCCTACTACTCCAAGTACGCGGGCAAGATAGCCAAGTTGCAGCAGACGTCGGCTGAGGAGTTCCTGGATCGCGTGGAGCGTGTGGTGAATCCAATCAAGGATGGCCAGAGCCAGGCCAGGTGAGGTCTAAGTTCGCAATAGAAGCACCCTTTGGCTAACCCCACACAAATCTAGGTCCTACTCGGAACTGCTCAATCCCAAGCAGAAATTGCAGGCCGAGCAGGCGGCTGAGCTGCCCCACAAGAAGCTCACCGACATCATGAAGCTTGAGCTGATTGCCGACAAGAGCGCCGAGGAGGTCTCCCAGATCTGGCTGGAGTACCACAAGACCAAGGAGGTCCTGGCCGCCACTTTGACCACTTCTCAGTTCGAGAGCCTCATGTCGCGGGCCAAGGAGCACCCAGTGTTTTTGCTGCCACTGCCCCGCAGCGAGGGCTTTGAGTTGTTCGTGCTGCAGTTTGCCGCCAACACCGTGCACTTCACTCCGCTGCTGGCCTACCAGGTGCACCACGAGAACGCTCCCGAGTGCCTCACCCTGGTCCACTACACCGAGGTCCAGGACAAGGGAGTGGTCCTGATGCGCGGCGAATACGACACCAAGGTACTCACCGCCCAGGAGGCTCAGTGCCTGGCCAACGAGCTCCAGATGTTCTACTTGAAGCCCGACGAGGGCAAGCTGGCCTTGCTGAACACCTTTACTCGCAAACCGGATGAATTCAAGCACATGGATCTGATCAAGGAAGTGGAGAACATTCAGCTGGTCTAGGCTCTGCGAATGAAGTCAGAAATAAACGAAGCAAGCACGACACCGACACAACAAAAACGAAAAAGTGTTAATTTTTTCAAATTCTTTGTCCTCACAAACACAGGAGATGGAGCACTTTGATTTCGTTATGGAGGAGATTGGTAAATGCGCCAAGGTCTACAACAGATTTGCAAGCACAAGCATAGTTTACCGCCCACAGGTTTTGGGAGGGTCCATTTGTTTGCCACCCTGACGCTGGGTCTACTGCAGATGTTGACCATGCAAGAAACCATGGGCATGGGCACCATCGGACCAGCCTCTGTCTGTGATCTGCACATGAACCAGGCTCAGTTGGCCTCGCTAACGGCGGCCGGCTTCATGGGCATCATATGCTCCTCCTACTTCTGGGGCTACATTACCGACAAGAAAGGTCGGCGTTGGACCTTGTTGCGAACCATTCTTCTGAGTAATTTGTGTTCACTCGTTTCCATGTTCTCGGTCAGCTCCACTGGCTTCTTTGTGATGCGCTTCGTGACGTGTATTTTGTGAGTATCATGGGTAAATGAAACGAGTTGAAAGATTTATCCTCCGATCAGTGTGGCCGGTCCTAGTTTCGTGGCAGCGACCTACCTGAGTGAGTTCTGCTCGCAACGGATCTTAGTTCGCACCGTCACGCACATGTACATGTTCTCCGGCTTCGCCATGATCTCCTGCCCTGCGTGGGCCACGCTCTTCCTGAGCACGAACTTCATAGATTTTGATGTGCCATTGGTGGGCGACCTGACGCTGAGACCCTGGCGTGTATTGGGCATGGTCTACATCCTGCCCGGGGTGGTGGCCTTCTTCCTACTACTGCACCTGCCGGAGAGTCCCAAGTTCCTGATCATGATTGGCGATACACAGAGGGGATTGGCGACCATGGAATGGATATCCCAGAAGAACACTGGACACGGTCTAAGCGACGAGCAGATAGAACACTTGCGCGCCTACGAGGATCATGTCCGTGTGAAGCGGCGGAAGAAGAAAAATAACGTCTTGCGCTCGTTGCTCGACGATGCGATGCCCCTATTCCGGAAGCCCTTCATCGGCTACTTCCTCTGCGTCTGCTTTGTTATGTTCGTCCTAGGACTCTTGTGAGTGTGCTGGGTGTCTTGAGGATTCCCCTTTACTTAGTCCACAAACCCGCAGGGCAAATGGCCTGGGCATTTGGTTTACCGCCATGAGGAATCGCGCCAATATGCGACAGGGTAACACGCAGGGCATGACCTTCTGCAGGCTACTATTTGTTCCCGAAACGGGTCCTATTATGGAAACTGAGGCTGACTTCGAGGCGGTAAGTTCAGGAATATGCTCATATATGTATCGTGTTAAAGATCTTTAATTTCTCCTTTCCCTTGTCTAGGTCTGCGACGACTCCTTCCTGGGCTTCAAAAACTCCTTTATCCTGGGGGGTGTGTATGTCGTGCTGTACAACCTTTGCTGGTTGTCTCTCTTCTGCGTGCACAAGAAGGTGATGTTTGTCTTTTCCCTGGTGTCGGCCTCCACATTTGGTTTCCTGCTAATCGTTGTCACCAATCCCATGATGCAACTCTTTTCCATGGTGTTCCTGCTCGCTTTTCCGGGCGTTACAGTTGGTCTGCTGGGTGGTGCCCTCCTGCGCTTTGTGCCCACCTACATTCGCGCCAAGGCTCTGTGCATCAGCCTAATGTGGTGCCGCTGTGGTGCAGCTGTTGGAGCTATCTTGGTCGGTTCCTACATCCAGGACAATTGCGAGATTTTCCTGCTGGCGATCGCCATTCTACCTCTGAGTAAAGCCAACCATTACGATTTTTATTAGTATTTTTCCCATTCCTAATTATTTTCCCACAGTTGCCGCTTGTATGGAGGGGTACTTGCCATTGTAATTTCGGTGCTTCTATTTTTATAAATAAATCCTCATATTTGAATATTTAATCCGTTTTCGTTTCGAACGTATGCCTAAAAACCTTTTAAAAATGTTCAAACATAGCTTTTCCTCAATTTAATCAGCTTATTAATAGTGCAGCCCCAAAGGTAGGCAAGAAGAATAAGACTTTGGTTGTATATAAATTAACTTTCTGCAGTATACTTAAAGTATAAAATCGAATGATTGTTTAAGGTATCCCCCAAATTAAAATATTTTGACATTTGGAGTATTAGCATTAACTAGGAATTTGTACCACAATACACATTTGGTGTGCTACCAGTAATAAGAATTATTTTCACATGTTAACAGAGACAAAAATATCCTATAGGCTGCCACGATTTCTTAAAATGAATACAGTAATCAATCGGTCAAAGAATAATGCCAAATTAAAAAAACACCATTTAATCTTTGCACTTTTTAATTAAATTGTTGCACCTTGCTGACAACCTTTTTTGGATATTTCATTTATTCAACAAACATCAAGACTAGAGTAAATACTTAATTCTGTAGCTGCAACTACAAATTCTCTCCCAACACGTTAAACTATTGCCCCGAAAATCAATCTAAACAAACAGGCGTATGCTAATAATTACAATCATGAGTTGGTGAGGTTGCCATGGTCGGGTAGAGTTTAATACACCTCCTCCTCATCCAAAGCGCGGACCTGCAGGATAAATCTATAATTTTCCGTCTGAAGTGAATTCATGTTTGGTTACCAATTCTCCTCCGTTGCTAGCGCTTTTTCCCAGGTTAAGGTTGTCCATTTCGCGATTTCTTAGGATTTCCATTAGGGCTCCTCGCTTTCCGAATCGAACCCGGGCCCTGTCTCCGTAGTAGGTGTCCAGATCCTGCAGGAACTTATAAGCATCGGCCATGGTGTTGACATCGTTTTTGCGCGGAGGTCTGGAGTTCGAGGCCTCCACCCTGCAGCCGGCGGCAAGAAGAGCGAGGGCCACACAGACAATCAGGATGCAACGCATTGTTTGACACATAGTTCTGCAAAATTATAAGGTTAAATGCTCTTGTAGGAAGGTTTTAGATACAAAATATATTATTTAAATGTTTTTAACTGAATTTAAATGTGTGGCATTTATAAAGCTTTGATAAATACAAAACCAACATTTTAACAAATATCTCACTATTTGCCGAAGTTAGGGAAGGTCGTCAAAAATTAGCAACCGCTAATGATTGTGTATATTTTATATATTATTATTTCTTCTGCAGCCTTAAAACAAAATAATGGTTTTTTAAAGAATTCATAAAAATGAATTGTTTTGTAGAATACGTAAAGGTTACAATGTGAACCTATAATTAGATGGTTTTTTCCATTCATAATAATTGGTTACATGGTAGAGAAAACCTTAGAACTAAGTACCGATATTAAGTAATTTAGATCTCGTATCACTCGGGACCTATTTAGGGGTCTGGATCTTTGGAGGGCCTCACTTAATAGCGGGCAATCTGGTATGGTAATTTGTTAAATCTCGGTTAAATGATCACACAAGCCCACTGCCGTCATTTATGGTCCCTCAATGATTTTTGGGCGGGACTGACGCAAGTTGCTAATACTTGCGCCCAGCAAAAAAGCAAATAAAGCCGATAATTACGAGTATTATAAGGCACTTAGCTTCTAGTTAAGCCCGACTCGACCCGAACGAAAGGATGCAGCTGTGAATCATTGTTTTACGACCAGAATAGTTCTGGGAAAACGTATTTATTTACTTTACTTGCTTTTAATGAGAGATACTTGCTAAGCAGAACTATCTTAAGTGATTTATGGCAAAATGTGCCTGGGGATAGTTCCGCTCCTAAGCACTTACCTGATCCAAAGAGAAAATTTGAGTATTTGGGAGCGCTAACGATATCACAATGCAATTGTTTGGCGGACTGTGTGTAATCAGCGGACGCGACCGTGAATAAATGTTGGCCGAAAGCCATTGGCAACAGGTATTTATAGGAGTCGTCGGCTGGAGGATGTGCCCGGCTTATCATGGACGACCCAACCCATACCATCCCATCCCATCCACCCTCGGCCAGATCCCGAGCAGAAGCGAGCGGAAGTTGGCAGAACGATTCGAAACGAACACCGGGCGAAACCTCTAAAATGTTTTCATATGCAGGCTAATTATGTGGCTGCTGCCGTGTTTGAACTTTTGCAGCAGCTGGAACGGAAGAGCCACCGGGAGTGGGAATCCGAGTGGGTGGGCGGTATGGAAATAGGAACGGAGAGTGGAGAATGGAGAATATGGAATATAGAATGGAGAACGGAGATTGGCGGGCGCTAACAAATAGTGACAGTTGGCTAACGAGATATCTGGTAAATGGGGGGCCTATCAGGAGCAGAATTACGCATAACTGAATAAATGACAAATTTTCGATAAGCAGGATTATAGTGACTGCTCCTGCCCCACCTGAAATCAGTTCGGTTCGCTTTGGTTCTGTGATTTATGTGCTCACAGTTTAGCTGCACTCCTCCTTCCGCCTTCGCTGGCGTCACAGTTGCGGCTCAGTATCATTAATTATAGTATTTTGATTATTGTTTAATAACTGTTGGCTTAGACGGCGACGCTGATTGCGATACGCGACCCGGCCGATGAGGTATTAAGTGTGCGCTGCTCGACTTCCCATTGCTGTTTAATTTGGGGTCAGGCGGTTAAGTAATTTCAATAGCGATTCAATAGCCGCCGCACTGCTGTAATCTGCTTCCCAATGGCTGCAGTGCGTATACGTAATATGCTTTCCCCCTGTCGAGACATGTATCACAACAACATGACATCACATTCATATTATGGAGCGGGTTCTCTGGTTCTTCTGGATGGTTATTAAGTTAATATTTGTTATAACCGTTCTGACTAATTAACGCTCTAGCCATTACTTATTTACTTGTTTTTTTTTTGTGTTTGTCTCCGTTCTCCGTGCTACTGTTGTTGTTGTGATTATCGCTCCAATTAAACTCGTTAGATATTCATTTGCGATGGGCGGTAGCGTTTCATATTTAAATCTAATTGCCATCCAACATTGTGGTTCCTCATTGTTCGGTTGAGAGTTTAGCTCCAGTTCCAGTTCCATTAACGGCCGCCAATATAGAGCACTTGCCTTTTGCTAATACCTAATTGGAGCTATGATAGGCGATTACATGCTTTGGTTACTGGCTACTGGGACGCCACTCCCCGTATGCTTACCTTGCGGTCGGACCGACATTCATTACAGCATCCGCAAGTCGGACAATGTCTGGCCGAAGTCCCCTGAACTTTCCTGCACTTTTCATTATTGTTATAATTATTCATTATCATTAGTACACGTGAAAAAAGCGGGTGTCTGCATAACCAACTATTCGATTTCTCTAACTATGAATAATGCATAAGAATGATTTTAGTAACCTACTTCCTTACAAGTAAATCGACAAAAAAAAAAAATATCCTTTTAAGAATATTTGTCGTAGGGTTGCAATTAACAAAAATATTATAAGATGGCTCATAAAACGAACTTGAAAAAATTGTTTGATGTGGTTCCAAAAACACGCTTAAAATACATCTCACTTATACTTATACTCGTTTTCCTGACCTCGCGACACGACAATAACCCTCATATTTGATCAAAATCTAAAAGGTCGACAGACACACAACAACAAATTAGTTTTTATATCGTTCTGTAAATACAATTTTGGCTATTATTTTACTTTTCCGTGACTCAGCCTACTATTGAGATATTCTTTTAATGCTCAAGGATAGTGGAAATATTTTTAAATATGTTGTTGAAGAAATACAAATTAATGGTTTTTTTAACGATTTCCATCAGCTGGCTTAGTTCTCAAATCTCTGGCTGTAAAAAGATTTCCATGACGAACTCTAATAAAACAATTAACGTTGTGAACAAATATTGGTCAATAAAATTTGACCCAGCCAACGGGTCGTATGCGTTATTTTTAGGTAAGGCTTAAGAGACATTCAGCAAGATACAATTAACTTGTTTTAATATTCCTATTTATTCTAAGCAACAGCACATAATGATATGAACTGCGTTTAGAGCTTAACCTAAGCTGAAACTAAACAATCTTAATGTTGGCTTTAAGACTTTGATACTTTATCAGTTGGTAGTTTGCCGGGGAAGCCCCTGAGCTGGTTCAAGGACATCCGTGTATGCAGTCGAGTGTTCCGCATTGAAAGCCAGTAGAGCTGGTCAAGTCGGGCTGCCTTTCGGTTTTTCCCAGCACCTCCTATATGCACTTCATTGTTCTGCCTGTTGGCGCGACTTTGCAGGGCTTTTGTCACCTTCCATGTGCTAAATCGCCAACGTCATCGAGGCAGCCGATGCCTCAGACAATACTTGAGGCTGATGCGGCGCTGCAATTACGACAAAGTGCCTTGTTTTATACAGTTATAATTTTTAAGTTGCGGCCTGCGTTTTTCGGATTTCAGGCCCGGGCTCTCCCTCTTTCCCAGGCCCATTCCGTGTCAGCTTTGTGGTCGGCATAAAATATATACTTTTGCATGCCAGCCCCCAATTTCGGAGGAGAACCGTTTCGATAGCCCTGACGCGCTGTTTGCGTAGATGCTAATAATTCCGATTCGACGACCCGCTGCCGCTTTCCGGTCGTATACAACTACTTGGGGTAATTGAGCGTCTAATGTATGCGAAGCAGTGTGTTTATACCCGTTACTCGTAGAGTAAAAGGGTATATTGTATTCGTGCAAAAGTATGTAACAGGGAGAAGGAAGCGTTTCCGACCCCATAAAGTATATATATTCTTGATCAGGATCACTAGCCGAGTCGATCTAGCCATGTCCGTCTGTCCGTCTGTCTGTCCGTCTGTCTGTCTGTCTGTCTGTCTGTCTGTCCGTCTGTCCGTCTGTCCGTCTGTCCGTCTGTCTGTCTGTATGAACGCTGAGATCTCGGAAACTATAAAAGCTAGAAGGTTGAGATTTCACACACATATTCTTGGGCTTCCTACGCAGCGCAAGTTTGTTTCATCGAGGTGCCACGCCCCCCCTAACGCCCACAATCGCCATAAACGATTTTCAAATGTGTCTGGAGGCCACATCTTTTAAGATTTTAAAAATATATAAACGCCATTTTATAGTGTTTATTAATACCTATCGAAATGTAGAAGACATTTTTCAAATCGGACCATTCATTAAAAAGTTATACGCAATCAAAATTGTTTATATATCTATCTCCCTCGCACTCCCTTTAGCCCCAATAGATAGTCGGGACACCAACCCGAGTACAGCGTTCGCACTCCCTTTAGCTGAGTGACGGGTATTAGATAGTCGGGACACCAACCCGACTATAGCGTTCTCTCTTGTTTTGAAGTGAAATGAGCAAATATATCGCTTGCTCACCGATCAGATCTGTTGGGGATCCGATTTTTGGGGCTTTCCTCGCCTTGAGGATGGTCGCCCATTGGAAGATTCCCAATTAGACGGTCGCCAAACAATAGGCTTATTGGCAGCCCAATGATAATTGTACCTAAAAATTTCGCAGCTTAATAACAAAGTTTGCATCTATTTGTGTGTGCTTTTTTGTTTGGCTTTCTGAATCTGGCAAATATTGATCTACATCCAAGGGTTAGTCAGATCCGTGGTATTCCACGTGAATCCGCCACTTGGGCAGCGCAGGGTAGTCGAGTGTGTAAAGGGTCAGTGGCTGAACGTCGGAGATAATTCTTGGGATCGAAAATAGACATGGTTTTTACCGTTTTTAATTTGTTTTGAACAGGTCTGGGTATTCCTAATTAAGATATTACAAGTAATTGGATCGCAATAGTTAAACGATTGTAAAATTAAGTTTATCAAATGACAGTCGGCTTTCGTTTTATTTGCTAGATATTGATCTGAAAGTCTTGTACTTGCATTTAATAGTGGGATGTAATTCTAAATCAAACTATATTGAGTTTCTCAATTCAATTAATTTATCCACATGCTGGTAATAAAATCTTTATAGGCCTTTGAGAATTTTTTAGGCTTGCGGGCTTATAGAAGATTTCTTCACACCTATTTTATGGGGTTCATGGATGTATGAGGTTGAATAAGAAACGGGTTTTATTTTATTATATATTTATGGGCTATTTAAGTTTAAATTTATGATGTTGCGGTGCCTAGTCGGTTATACTAAATGTGTAATAGGTGAGGATTTGTATTAAATAATCTGATTATGCAATCCTTTGGCCAAGGATTGGCTTATCCCATCCAGGACTCATTATATCCCAGAAATGAGCTTTTATTGGGGACACAACCCAGAACTCTTGAAACTTTCGGAGAAAGCATTAAAAGCGACGGTAGGAAAATGGGACTTTGGGATGCCCCTTTGTGCGCCATAATTGTGGCCCGCGTTTGCCATAAACACAAACAACAATTAGCCGGGTAACAACAGCCGCCCAGTGGCAAATTGCGGCTAACATGCCATATGGTAGTTAGGAGGTAGCCGCTTATTGTCTGTTCTATTCGGGATCAGATCACCTAAAGTCCGCGCAACCTCAAACAATGGCGGGCAATAAAAGCACACAAAATGGCAAATTCTCAGACAAATGTCTGGGGGGAAGAACAGGTGAAGATGATATTTACTGACCCGAGGCTTAGGAACTACTTAAGATCGAAATAGGTCACTCTATAGAATATTCAGACAGTAGCCCCACTAACTGTTCTTGGTCAGCGTGATCGGATCAATCGCATGAGCACTTCATAGATCTGTCATAAATATCGAGCTAAATAACCGACGGACAATTATCAGAACAGCCAGTTAATAGCTAATCGTTATTGGCTGCTAAGAATCAGAACTGGATGTAATTGCGTCAAGAAGTGGCTTTTAATTGCGGCAAAAACTTCATGCATATTTATGGCCGGGCCGCAAAAAGGGCACGGGCACGTGTGCGTGTCTGCTGTGCCCAAGATAGTGACCGCTGGATTAAATAGAGTCATTTGAGCCATTAAATTTATGAGAAGGCAATTGCGGGCTAAGCGATCCCCGTAGACAATGGCTAACCCATCTAACCCAGCTCCGATCCCCGCGATCCCCTGGAGAATGTTGTTCTATCTAACTCTAACCCAGGGGTTTTCGAGGGTTGGGTGTTCGTCTGGGGGGGTTCATAGCCCCCGACCCAGTCCCATTCCCATTCCCAGTGCCAGGGCCCAGAAAAAGTGACTTAGTGCTCGGGGTTTTCGTTTTGGCCAACGAGCGAGTGCGAACGTGCGCGGTTTTAGCCGAGCGCGAAGCCCGAGCAGAGGCTTGAATGTGGACCGGTTGTAGAAAGGTTGAGATGCTAGTACTAGCTGACTAGCTATCTGCCAACGGCTAGCCGATCCGATCTCCGCCAGACACTCGGCACTCGATCGGTCGAGAGATCGGGGATCGGCCCAAGAGTCCATATAAAGGTCCCCGCTGCAGTCGAGATCGCCGCATTAAGTTGTCAAAATTTGTGAGAATAGGAAGTGCGTGACAGTTCAGTTCGATTCGAGACAAAGCAGCGAGATTCTAGCCCAGCGAACATATACCGACTCAGAATCCGAAACAGAATCAGGCAATAGTTAATAGCTAAGGCCCAGATCGGATCACGTTGGAGCGAGACTCTCGGGTGGACAATCGCCAGGAATCAGGCACTCGACTCATTAAACCCTATTAAACCCCATCGGATCAAAACAAATTAAGCTACTGCGGCTACCATGCAAATTCACCCGATCCTAATCGGAATTTCAATCACAATCACAATCCGTAACGCGACCGACCTGTTAATAGTTTAATTTGCGGTCATAAATAATAACACAAGAATTAATTGATTTTCGTCATAAATCAATAAATAACTAACCCACTAACCAGCCGTTCAATCAAGTGCAGCCCGTTGAAAACGCTGAAAAGGAAGGGGAAAACGGGAAAAAAATAAAATCAGATCGCGCCGGAGCTAAATATTTTTAGGTGCTGAAATGAAACTATTTACCAACCAAAACCAGCGCAACGCAAGTGAGTATCAAGTATGAAGTATGCCCAGTCAAAAAAGGCAAAAGTGGCCAGTGCTTAATTAAGCCAAGCGGAGTCGGCGACCATTGTCCGCATTGGTCAAAGCCAAAGGCCCATAAAAGTTAATTCGACTTGGGGACCACCGTTTCCATTCCTCCAAGGGAGCTGCTGCAGCCCCCACGCGATCGTAAAAATGTCAACAAAGATCTCTTGCACAAAACTGCTTGAATCGCCTAAAACAAGACCGCTAAAATCGCTGAAATGTGGAAGGAATGGTGCAATGGATTTTTAAACGCTCGTGCATGCTAATCAAGTCGATATGAAACGGTTTCGAAATTTCTCATTCAAGTTCCCGGCGATAATTAGAATGCTAATTACCGAATTACCGACAGCTGGCCGCACGCGTAAATATTTAGTTTTTATTTATTGCAAAAATGTACCTGGGCCCCAAAAATAGCAGACCAGTTCGCTGAGCTCGGGTTCTAAAGTCCAAAGATTTTTGGCAGCACGACAGCCATTAAATTAAAGCGGTTCAAGCTGAGAAATAAGTAATTTAAAATCGTATCAATTAGTGCTTTCTAGTGTTGTATCTCTCTTTTATTTTTTATCATTCGTCACCATCGCGGCTCTTGGCCAAAGCAGTTAACATATGCTCAAAGACATTAAAAAAAAGGGCAGACCATCGAATCGGTCGATTTGCATAACAACAAATGAGCTGCCAAGGGCGTAGGGTTCTATACTTTGTAGGTCAGTTGTGTAGATAAAGTGACCCTACACTTTAGATTAATTGTAAGCAGCTTGTGTTTGTACACACGAGTACATATGTAGTGTGTAGATCTCCTGATCTCCAGTTTTGGCAAAGTCATTCGGAAGCGTACGTGTATTTATGTGTATTAACGGATCTGGACCTGGTTGGTGCAATTAAGTTTGCATAAATTAAGATTTGAAATGAAATCGCTTGTGACTGAAAATGTCACGTATTACCTTACCATGAAGTTCGATGATTTCAATCAGCATAAATGCGCTGGGAAAACTGAAGGTGAACGCGATGATTGCCCAGCCCGGGTCAGATTGGCCCCATGATATATGTAGATATAGCTCGACAAGATGCTGACAGGTCCCCCGAAACCGTATCCGAATCCGAATCCAAAGCATGACTTGCAGAGATTACCTATAGCGATACCGATACCGAGAACAAACCCATAGATCCAGCTAATTTGCCCCGCTGCGAGTGCGCCATAAATCAATATACGATCTACAGCTCAATGCCCGCTAAACAATGCAAATAACAGCTATTGTCCGGGCATTAGCAATAACAATATCATCGCCAGTGTAAAGTATCCGTTTCAAAGGCGAACAAATCGGATCAGCATCGTTATACGTTATTCGCTATGAGCATCTGAGCCTCATCATAGCCTATAGCCTGCGAATCGGGGAAGTTGTAAACTTGGCGAGCGACATATTTACTTTTCCTTATTGGCGGGCATCTAATTGCCGCGAGACTTTGACTGCGACTATTTAAGGGTTTTGGGTTTTTTTGGCCTGGCTTTTGGTGATGATTAAAAGCAAATAGCAACAGATCTGGGATTAATCACTAGCCAAACACAGGCAAACACAAACAACGTCATAACGGCCGACGACTATTAGCCAGTCAGCCAGTCAGCCAGTCGATCGGCACATGCTGCTTGGAAAGCAAAAATGTAGTATTTGTATTAGTATCGGTATCTTGTGGATAGCCGAGTACGAATCTCGGCGTCGCAGCTACAGCTATAGAGCTTTAGTTATGGCTATTTGCCTAATTTATTGTCGTTTGACGGAAGTCGCACACACACCTGTCAGCCGGCGAAGGTGTTCCGTCAGAAACAAAACAAATTCATTCTTGACTTCAGTGGGTCAGCATTGCTTTGACTGGTCAAAAGCATATTTATATTTTAATTTAATTTTTTTCCAGCCTCTCGGTTCCAGCACACCGTGCACTTGGAGTCGCGTTGGGTTAGTTTTCAGGTTTTTATTAATGCTTGCCGGCGAATTGCGAATTGTGAATTGCACCGAACTTGAACTTCAGACCGCTGCAGAGGCAGAGCCAAGTCGTCGGTCGTCGGTCGTCAGCCGTCAAGCTCATACTTAGTAACTGATATATCCGATCCGATCCCGACTACTGCCTTGCTGTTTTGCTGTCGCAAACAAGTTCACAGCTCACTGAATCAGCTGCTGCTGCGATCGAGAGACAAGCGTCTTTCATTCATGATGCCGTGAGTCTGTGTGCCTTTAGTGTGTTTTGTATGTTTTGGCCCGCCAATCTTCCAATCTTTCAATCTTTCTACCGTCATCGTCGATTTGGCTGCGGACTTTGCTTCGCCGGTGCAATTGTTGCGCAATTCGAGCTCCACTTTTTCGCCAGCCCGTGGAGATTTTCGTGTGGTTTTGCCACTTTGCGTGTCGATTTTGGCATTGGTCATTCCATTGCAGCAGAATAATTTTGGACCGCTTTGTGTGCGGCCTAATTTATGGGTGGGCCCCATCGTTCGGGAATTTCGGCTGTCACACTCAAGGCAAGGATATGCATGAGCATCTAAGATTACACGGAGAAAAAAGTTGAGATACTTTGGATATTAAAAAATATTAAATATCTTCGCTACAAATTTTTTTCTGAATTTTCTAAATTTTTTTCATTTATTATATATTATTAGTATATATATATTGAGTATATATATATATATTATTGAGTATATTATATATTATTTATTTAACAAATAAGTAGTAAAGAAATATCCTTTCAGAAAAAATATAATTATGTTCTAAGTTTTAAGAATGAAACCCAAAATACAAAAAATTAAGTTTTAAATTTTTAGTGGTAATAAAGGCATTTTAGAACATAGCAAGAACAGAAAAATACTATATTGAACAGAAAATACTATTCAATACTATTCAATGGTCATTAAAATATTATTCTACTAAACTAAGATGGAATTTTTTCACCTATATATTTTAAACAATTTCTCCCTGTGCACACTAGTAATTCCTATCAATGTTTGGATTTCTGGTTTCATCGGCGCCACGCATAATTTGTCATGTATCATCGTTTGTTTTGATTGTGAAGTCTTGAACCTATTTATGACACCAAAGTTGACACCAAAGCGAAACTGTTAATGAGTTTATGCTGTTTGCTTTTCGATCTCCACCGCCGATCGCAGATGCTGTGGGATCGTGCCATTTTGGAGCGAGTTAGGGGCGTGCTAGGCAGCTCAGTTCATTGATCTTGGCAGGTGTATCTGTATCCATGTCTATCGGTCGCCGCTTTCGGTTTCTACTTCCATGGAAAAACGCCTATTATTTGGGCCAACAATTGTGGGGGTTTTTCGGCTTTTGTTTTTATTGCGAGAACTCGCTAAACGATCTGTACCGATAAATGGGCCAAGATTGTGCGTTTCTGATTTATGATCGCCCCCAACTGAACGTGCTCTTCACGGTGCGGCCATGATCGCTGGAAATCGGCCAAAAGGAGAATAGGGTGCGACCACGCTCTGGATTATCAGACCTCTGGCCAATTTCCGGCCAGATTTCGAGTGCGGAAGTGAATATCGCTTGGGCAAAGACAATAATCTTCGCGGAAGGTGAGAACAAACGAGTTTCGGTCGTAAAGTGAGTGATTTCACTTCAAGTGAATATAAGGCGAAGTGCAGCCTAGATTGATATGCTTCGATTGCCTTGCCCATCTTCCGTACTTTTAATTAATATTCCAAACAAGGTCAGTGAAACTGGATTTTAACGACTTTTCTAGGAGCGGCAATCTTATCCAATTGGTGTAAACAAAACACACAATCAGTCGCAATTCACTTTTCAGCCAAGTAAATTCCCTTGCCTTAAGAAGAAAACAAGCCAACCAGTCGCAGTGACAGTGGGAAAATAAACTATTCCTAAATTTAAGGTGTAACCATAAATTAAACAAATACTTTTTGTTTATCTTTATGCTAAAGAGTCGGCGATTTTGCTAAAAAACCAGTTGGCAGCTAGGCAGTAGGTGTATGTTAGTGGCGTCTATAAACGAATAATATGGCTTTTAAATTTAGACAATATATTTAAATTGCCGGAAAAAATGTCTGAGCGCAAGGGCAGTTAACTAGAATTATGGGAATTTTTTTGTTTTGAGTGCAGGCATCACCTTCCCCCGCTTTTGTGATTATAAAACCGAAGAACGTTCATTGAACCGCCACCGTTTTTGGGCATCGTCATCGTCTGCCGGCTGTCATCGTTTTGTTTATTAAATTTTGGCCTGGAGCTGGTGTTCCTTTCCTGCTCCTGCCATTGAGGTAGGTCGCAGATCTCGGCCGACCCGGTTCGCTCCGATCGGATCTCGGATCTCGGATCGAATGCGCCGCCAAGGTCAATGGCATGATGGGCCTGATGGGGGGCGCACGCTATCGACAAACTGGAACCGCGGCAAACCAGTTCAACTTCAGCTGACGGCGCTCGCATGACCATAACTCACCCGGTGATCTATTTTATTGCAGAGCTGCTGCGCAGCGCTGCCCTCGGGATGACCCTGCTGTTCTTCGGGTCACTGGTGATCATCGCGGACCCACTTCAGAGCATCCTGGATACGGTAAGATTGAACTACTCAAATAGTACACTAAAAGCTGTTTGTTATTGTCGTATCAATTAGTAACTTTAATCACTTAATTGTAAGCGGTGTCGAGAAAAAATAAAACTTGTATTTTTGCAACCAATCTGAATACTCACATTAAGATTAAATTTAATCCTATGCAAAATACATGCTATAAATAGATATATAAGCTATTTTTAGGTATTTGGAACGAAAAAAAAGAGATTCGTATACAAGTAGTTTTTGAGTAGTTTGAACTCACTTAGAAGAATTTTTTTTACCAAATTAATGATCAACAAAGTAAACTACTTAAAAATGCAAAATTTATACTGAACTTTGTATTGTATCAATAGAAATTACAAATTCAAGCTTTACAAACATACAAAAGCTATTTCTGTAGGCAACCTTTGTTATTCCAATGAAATTGTGTTGAATCTGTAAGATCAGTGATTCTGTATAAAGTCTAAAATATTTAAAAATACAATGCTTGTAATACTTTGTTTTTCAGCAACTAAGCTTGAAGCCGGGAGCCCTGCTCCATCGCCTGTGGCTCCTGCCGCCGCTGGATGTTTACATCAATGTGTACATGTTCAACTACACCAATGTGGATGAGTTCACGGCGGGCAGGGCGACCAAGTTGCAGCTCCAGGAGGTGGGTCCCTATGTCTACAAGGAGGTCTTGAGCAACCACAACATCACCTACAACGAGTCCAACAACACCATCACCTATACGCCAAAGCGGGAGTATGTCTTTGCACCGGAAAGATCGGTGGGAGACCCCAAGGTCGATCGCATCCGGGCACCCAACATTCCGCTGATGGGAGTGACCACCCTGGCCTCCAGCCTGTCGATGTTCGCCGCCTTGGGGCTGAGTGCCATAACCAGGCAGCTGAACTCCCAGCCCATGCTGGAGATGAGTGTCCACGACTACATGTGGGGCTACGATGATCACCTGGTGGAACTGGCCTCTCGCTTCGTACCCAACTGGATTGACTTCACCAGCTTTGGCATTATGGAGAAGGTAGGATTGGCTTTTCTATCCTTGAATTTTGAAAGATTTTGATTATTCCGCATTACCTAAGCTCTTCCGGGAGGGAAACGAGAGCAATGTGTTCAACATGAACCTGCCGGAACCCAAGGACAAATTTGGGGTGAGACTGCCGGACGCTCCTCGTGGTTACACCGTGGACAGCATCAACGGAGAACGTGGATTCAAGGGCTGGGAGTACAACAACGCCAACAAGTGAGTGATTAAGGACCCCCTTTGTAGGTGAAAGATTTACAATTTCATTCCGCCTTAGTGGCACCATGTGCAATCGCATCTGGGGCAGTCACGATGCCACGCTCTTTCCGCTGGACATGGACGAGAACGACGAGTTCTTCCTGTATAGGCGAACCTTCTGCCGCCGATTGCCGGTGAAGTTCAACCGAACCACCTCGTACAATGGCCTCGATGCCTACGAGTTCGTGATGGAGCCGGACTCCTTCGACAGCGAGGTGGACAACGCCAACTCCTCGTGCTACTGCAAGAACAATCGCTGCCTGAAGAAGGGAGTTGGCAGCGTGTCGCCCTGTTACTACAGTGAGGACTAGTCACCTTTTTAACAAAAGAAACATTTTAATCAACTAGACTCGTTGCACTTTTCCAGACATTCCTCTAGCGATTACGTATCCGCATTTCATGCATGCCGATCCCAGTCTACTGGAGCCATTCGAAGGCCTCCAGCCGAATGAGACGCGTTTCACCTCTACCTTTGTGGTGCAACCGGTGAGTCGGAATCGAAAGTAAATCGAGAAGGCCCAATCTAATAGCAGTTCCTGAATTCCAGCAACTGGGAGCTCCGATGCAGGGCACCCACCTGCGGTTGCAGGCCAATCAGGTGGTGGGCAAGGTGAACTTCAACCGGATGATGGCGCCCTTCGAGAACATGATCCTGCCGCTGCTGTGGGTGGACCTGAACATCGATGTCCTGTGCCTGAGCCTGCGCCTGCTCATCCATGGCATCAAGTGGGGCTTCCCGCTGCTGCAGTGGAGCGCCGCGTTGGGAATGCTGCTGGCCGGCGTTTACCAGCTGTGCAGCGCCCTGATGCTCTGCATTTGGCCACCCACCAAGCAGTTCCAGAAGGTGGATCAGGTTGAGCGGGGGGCCACGACGATTCAGGTGATCGGAGCTGGCCTCAGTTTGGCCGGCGGGCTGCGGAAATCCTCCATTCAGCTGGATCCCGAGGAGCAGCACCACCTGCTCTTCGGCGGCGGCAGCTTCATACCCAAATTGGCCAAGGCGTAATCCAGCAGCTGATGATCGGAATGCTTACCTCAACTCAAGAAGGGGCAACACTGTGATATTTAGGCTTAAGATTCGGTGTAAATTATTGTGCTCATCGGAAACAACTTAGGGAACGTCCTTGCCTACGTACTAGTTAACGATAACTATAAGCTAGGGCTACAAATTAAGAGTGGTAACAGTAAGCAATGTACAGCTGAGCTTGCACTCGAAAAATACAGGTCGATAGCTATCTAATCCTTGTGGTCCTCGATTTGATTTTGGTTCAGTGGGCGGCAATGGTGTCCTCGATCCACTTCATGTAGTACGAGGTGCGGGTGTAGACGTCCGGAAAGCCCTCCAGGGCACAGCCCGAGCCGAAGGAGGTGACCCCTACCAGGATCCAGGGTCCGTCGCGGCTCAGGCGGCACTGCAGCGGTCCGCCGGAGTCGCCCACGCAGGTGCCGCCCTCGCCGTTCAGCTTGCCGGCGCACAGGTGACCGCCGTGGATGTTCACGAAGCTGCCATAGGCGTCCTTGCACCTGCAGAGAGGTAAGATCATAAAAAACAATTGGGATCATACTGGACTCAAGTAATTTTTCTTAGATTAATCGATTTTTTTATATGCTGCAATTATTAAATTTAATTACTATTATTATTGCTATTAATGATTCTACAATGATACAAAATGTCATAGTAAAGATGGCACTCAAAGATTTGGATTACATATTTAAATTAAATAAAAAAACGTAATGTTAAATACAAATCGTATTAAATTGCATGATTAGATTAAAATATTTGAATGAAGGTAGAAAACCTACATTATTAGTCATTTACTCGAAATATTTTACGGGTTTAAAAAATAAATAAATTCATATTTAAATCAAAGTTTAACATGTTTAAATTTATTTTAAAAGCCGAAATGGATGAAAAACACTATGCAAAACATTTAAATTTAATATGAAATCTTTGAACTTACTATGGTTTTTATATCAGTGTATAAAAATGGTACGGAAAATCATCAAATATATCCATATTATCTTTAAGATTTTTCGCTCGTTCATTACTAATTATTTTCCTTATGAAATTGAGTAGTTAATTTTACTCACCTGCCATTCTGATGCAGTGGCACCTGTGTTTTTAGCAGCTGATTGGAGAGATCACCACTGATATTGGCCTTGCCCCATCCCGTGGCCACGCAGTCCACAAAGGCCATTTCCCTTGGCTCCTCGCTGACTTTGAGATGCTTCTGCTCTACCGAATCCTCCAAATCCCTCCGAGGACCCAGCTTCATGAGTTTATCGTTTCGCCTTCGCGAACGTTTTAAGCTGCGCGGGGAGCGTTGCGCCAGCGCTTGACGCATCCTGCTGAGGATCTTCATGTTCATCAGCTCCTTCATGCTGGGCGCCGTGACATTCCGATAGCGCCGCCGGCTCTGGACGCTGCGCAGGAAGTTGTCGATCTTCTCGGGCACATCCTCCAGCTCCAGCTGCTGGATGAGCACATCCTCATCGGTTGGCGACGATGCAGCTGGGGACACGGCTGCCGAAAGGACAGGATCCTGAGATTCGGCCAGCAGGAAGGGCAGGCAGATGCGCCGGATATTGGAGGCCCTGGCGAGATCCGCCGGCTTCGAGAGCTTCATCAGCACCACATCGTGCCGGAAGTTGTGGTAGCGGTGGTGCATCACGATCTTCTCGACGGGAATGCGCTGCTCGTTGCCCGATTCCACATCGCGGTCGTGTTCGCCCAGCACCACCGTCCAAAGCGGTGGAATGGGCAGGTTAAAGAGATCGCTGGGTAGGGTATTTCATTCATATATTACTATCCACGCTTCGCAGTTGCAGTTCATGGGACTTACTTGTGAACACAGTGGGCGGCGGAGAGTATCCAATACTGGTGGATCAGCACCGCCCCGCACCAGTGGCCCAGGAATCCGAGCGACGGGTGCAGCAGCTCCAGGGAGGCCTGCCAGGGAAACTGACCCTCGTTCGTGGAGGATCCGGCAATTATCCGCGGTCCTCGACGCGCTGGACGACAGCCACAGTCTGAAGTATACATTCAGTTCGGATTTTAAAATTTAATTTAATAACTTAATTTATTATTCGGATTTTAAAATTTAATTTAAAAACTTAATTTATTATAATTTTAAAGATTGGAGTACTAGCTTTTTTCTGAATTTGAAAGGCCTGTAAATCTCGCTATATCAAGTAATTTACATTTCGATTGATATGAAAGCCTTTAGACCGTGATTAATACGTTTAATCCCTGACAAAAGCAATAATTAAATTATGAGGTGTTGAAATACCAATTGCAATCGATCAATCATGTTTATGGTTTTTGATTCGTTTACGGGTTGTTTTACAATTTCAGCTATACAAGCGTGAAAAAAGTCAATGATATCAATTAAAGCTTTGGGCTATTATTTTTAATGAATAAATAACAATCAAGAAGTAGAATTTTTTTATAAACAAGTAATAATGGGTTTTAAAATGAAAACTTTCTATATGATCATACTAAGCAGAAGTAGGGCACATTTGTTAAAGTCTATTAAGGTCGGAAAAAAGGTAACACAGAAATCTCTTCGGTTGACATTCGGTAGCAACTCTAACGAACATTTTTAGATATTATGGATGTGATTGAAGTATTATCTTTTATTATTTTATTTTAATTAGGTATTGTTTGTAGTTTTTATGATTTCCTTTTGGTTTTTATATCTTCCACTAATTTTAGACCTACCCGTCTCGAACTGCCTGGAAGAGGGCACCAGCAGCAGCAGGAGGCACAGCCAGCTCAAGGTCGTGGTGTTTGCCACTGGGATCTGCCAGTGGCATTGCGAGAGTGACCGCGACTGTGACTGTGACCGTGACAGTGACTGTGATTGTGATGGCTTCATCATCTTGGTGGCCGCTCCTCGGGCAGCTGGCGCAGCTCAGCTGCTCATCGCGCGCATGACTGACCCACAGAGGCCGTTTACGGATCGTATCTCTATATAGTATCTGTATCTGTAGCTTTGTCCTGCTGCCTATGACCAGATGCTTTTCACTTTCACGCTGCCAGTCAAATGGGCGGTAGAGGGTTTGTATTTTTTTTTCCGGTGGGACTGTCTCGGGGATCGCGGATCGGGAACTGGGAACGGAGGCGGATCGCGCTTTTTTCCAGCCTTAAGTATTATAATTTACGAGGTCTCCCAGCTCCGCTTTTGCTTTTCCTTCCACGACCGCGCATTAATTAGTCCGCTGGCTGGGCGGCGACGACATGGCGAATTGTGCGCAGAAGCCGGAGTTTCGGTTTCGGTTTTTTCTTGTCTTAACTTGGCCAGAAGCCCGGGTCTCCAGTTTCCACTCTCGATTATATAACGACTTTAGATGCTGGCTGGGGCCTGAGGGGCTCCACGATAATAACGGTCTCTTTGGCTGCTTTTCGTTTTCGATTTCGTTTAGCGCGCGTGCGCATGCGCGACGTTTCAGCGAAGTTTGGGGTTTTGACGGCTTTTGATTTGGCTTTTGAATGGCGCTTTTGGGCTTTTTGCTTTGGCGCCAGATGCCAGATGTGCGAGTGCGAATCGCTGGGGACGAGCGCCAAAATGCAACTGTGCTCTGCTCGGGTTTGCCAGCAAACATTTACCGTTTCGATGGCAGAGCGGCAGACGTTGACGTCGCCGTCGACTGCGATGTGGCATGCCCCCGCGCCACCACCGGCAGCAACAACAACACAAGCGGAGCCAAGCTAACGAAAGTGAAAAGACAGCGGGACGTTTGGGGGGCAATCAAAAGCCACATAGATGATAGCCAGCTGAGATGGCGATGGAGAAAAAAGGGTAAGTTGGCCCGGCTCAACCCACGCACTGGTAGAAAAAACGCATAGTAAAATCAAATATTTTTTTAGTTGATTTCATTTACTACTTTTCATAGTTAAATTAAATAAATAAATCATCGATTTTAATAAAAAGCATATTTAAACCTTCGGTCAAATATAAAAATAATCAAATCAAAGAGAATTTTATTTAAAAACATATACTCATATTCAAATCCAAAGTGGCCATCGTACTTTTTACTATTCTAAATAGTAACTAATATACATAGTATAATCAATGTTGTTTTGTATTTACTTTGAAAACTTTCGAAATTGATCCGGTAAATGTAATCTATTATTTTGAATATGAAAAACTCTAAAAATGTTTATTTGTTAAAATAATGTTTAATGAATTTAATAAATTTAAATTTATAACCATACATACATACATATGTTCATATGTAAACAAGATGTTTTATATTATTATCAATTTGCAGGAGAAAAATAGATACAAATATACATATGTACATATGTACTTACATATGTACATAGAATATTTTAAGTTAAAAGTCGGCAGCCTCTTTTCCATAACAATTACAAATGTGTGTACATATGTACAAACATATGTATGTTCATACATACATGTATACATACATATGTACATACATACATATATGCTGCAATTCACTGTCAAAAAGTGCACGGCCACAACCAAAAAATAAAGACAAAAGCGCGCGCTTTTTCTATTGCTTTGCGTACGTCTATCCTTATTTTCGCTTTCAGTTTAATCGTGTGGCCGTGTGCAAAATGTGCATATGTATGTGTGAGTATACACACAAATTATGCATACGCAAAGCGGATAACGCAAGCGCGTCTGCCTTTTCTATTCCTTTTTGTACATTGGTGGTCAAGAAAATATGTCTGGACATATTAATAAATATTTGTTTATGTTTTGATGTTTTGTCAAAAAAGATAAAACTTCTATGTGTACATTAAACATTTTTGCAAGGCACCATAAATAATTTTTTTATAATTTAATTTTGAAATAAATAAATAATATTGGATTTACATTGCTGTTAACCTTTTTGATTTATTTGTTATTTATTTAAATTTTTAAGTTATATTACTTTGACCTATACTGTATTGTAACGGCACGCGACAGAATTGGTCAACTTCTTATGCACACATACACATGCATACACAAATGTGACTGGCACTTTACCCTTCATGTCGGCTGCCAAAAAATTTAGATCTCACTTTCAAGTAATCGGCTCAGCTAATCGGACGAAAAACGAAAGTTAGTGAAAAAAGTGAAACAAACGATAATTAGTGAAACATATTCAAGGGAAAAGGTAAATAAATAATTCTTTAATATTTACTAAATGTTATTATTTTATGTGATAACATTTTTTTGTTTCCGCGTTTCTTCTTTGATGTGCGCATTCTATTTCGTGTTGGAGGGAAATATAAAAATGTTAACAATTAGGACGCGGTTCCATTATAAGAACAAATACAAGCCGAATTTATTCAAACGAGATTTTTAAGCCAGTAACTGAAAACGAAGAAGTGAGACATCAGAAATGTGTGAATCACGCCGAACAGGCAAAGAGAAAAGAAAAATAAGCGATGGAGAACAGGCGAAATTGAAAAGAAGTGGAAAAAGTCCGGAAGATCACGCTAAACCGGCGATAATAAAGGAAAATGAAGTGAAAAATGTGCCGGAGAAACAGGGTCAAAAGGAAATAAATACACGTGAACGTCAGATTGAAAAAAATAAGTTTTAACACGTGGTTTCATTTCGTTTTGGCCAGTTCGGCTGGTTTTGCGTTTTCCTTTATTATCGTGATCTTTCGCGTGCGCTTTTTTTCCCTTTTTCTTTTCTATTTTTGCCATTTCGTCACATTTGGCCTGAAAAAACAATGGAGAACGCGAAAAGGAAGTGAAAATACGCGCGAAAGATCACGCCATACAGTCGAAAAGAAAATAAAGTGAAAAATGTTTCGGAGAAACAGGGTTGAAGGAAAATGACTAGATGGAAAAAAAGGAAAAAGTTTAAATTTCAAATTGAGTTTAAACACGTGGTTTCATTTCGTTTTGGCCCGTTCGGCTTGTTTTGCGTTCTCCTTTATTATCGTGATCTTACGCGCGCGCTTTTTTCCTTTTTTTTTGGCCTGAAAAATCAATGGAGAATCTGCGAAAAGGAAAAGTGAAAAGTTGAAAAGGAAAAAGTGAAAAAAAGCGCTCGAAAGATCACGATAAAAAGGAGAACGCAAAACCAGACGAACGGGCCAAAACGAAATGAAACCACGTGTTAAAACTTATTTTTTTCAATCTGACGTTCACGTGTATTTATTTCCTTTTGACCCTGTTTCTCCGGCACATTTTTCACTTCATTTTCCTTTATTATCGCCGGTTTAGCGTGATCTTCCGGACTTTTTCCACTTCTTTTCAATTTCGCCTGTTCTCCATCGCTTTATTCGCTTATGTTTCTTTTCCCTTCGCCTGTTTGGCATGGTTTTCAGCACTTTTCTCATGTTTCACTTCTTCGTTTTCAGTTACTGTGGTGTAGAAAACAAGTATTGTTTTATGAACCGATTTATTTACATTTTCTGTTTTTTATTTAGCAAAGTAAGATACTGCTTGAACAAAGGATTTTAAAGTATTTTAATTTTTACTCATTTTAAAATCTGAATAATGAAATATTATAAAATATCAATCAAAATATTAAAAAACATCTTGAGAAAGTGCTTGTTTTTGAGTCCAAAAACTAAATTATTCAATAACATTTCCAAATTTAAACATTTTTCAATAAATTTTTCAAAGATGGAGCCAAACGACGAAATACAACTAAAAGATTTGCTTTCCTCATTTGGGTTACCTGAAGTTTTCGATGATTTAAATCGTAAGTTTGTCTTCCTAATGAATTTTGTTTATTTCATTTCAATAATTTGGCAGGTAAAGGTATTACCTATAAGTCGCTACCATTTCTGACCACAGAAGACATTAGAGATGCTATTGATAAAATCGGCATTCGAGCGGAATTTCGTTCCAAATTGGTAAGCTGGCGCAAGTCTCAGGTACGTAAAGTAAAAATTTTGTTTTAAATTTTGTTAAAAACTTTTTTTTTTTAGAAAATCGACGAAGACCCTGAATTCCCGGATGAGGAACAAGACCAAGAAAACTCAATTAAATGTTCTACAAAACGAAGTTTGGTATGTAACAAGTAGTATTTATCAACTAAAAATTTTGTTTAACAATTATTGTTTTTAAAAGGTTTCCGAAATTTTAAAAGGGTATCCCCGTGGGAGAATTTTACTCGACCAATCAAAGCTGAATAAAGAATTAACAAGTGATCAGAGGGACAACATCATTAATATTATTATAGAGGACACATCAGCTAGGAAGCTGAGATTAAAACCAATCGACTTTACCGAGATTGTGGACGAAATTGTTGCGATTTTTCCCTCGGAGAATAACTACAGAGTAAGTTATATTTTGATTCTATATATAGATGATTTAACTGGCATTACTAAATTTAAAACATATCAATTTCTTGAAATTGAATTTCGTCTTAAAAAACAAATCTTATAAAACTAAAATAAATAAACTAAAATAAAACAAAACTAAAATAAAAACTGCGGTATTTTATTAATTTATTATTAATTATTACTTAATTTATTTCAGGACGTCTATTACAGGCCCCGGAACGCAATACAAAAACACCCAGCAGGAAAGTTGTATTGGAAGTACACTAATCTACGATCCAAGTCGCTGAAGCGCAAACGATCCAATATTCTACACGAATCGGAGCCTCAAAACGATATTATTGACATATCGTGTTCTGCTTTGAAGGCAGAGTTGAAGCGTGAAATTTCAGATTGGGATGCAGTGCGTCACAAATGGCATGAATCCCATGCTCAACGCAGGAAGGACATCGAAATACTAGATGCTCCTCAATTTATGAAGGAATGGACGAAATACGCTGATAGCCGTGCTCCAGATTTGGTAATTCTTATATACTTTTAATTCTTACTCTTTTGTATCATTGTGGTGGTCTAAACTTGTTTATTGCCTTGTAGTTTCAGTATTTTAATTCTTATATATAAATAATCAACTTGAAATCTATTCTAAAACAATTTAACTGTTTCTTTATAGATCAAAATAGATTTTCATCTTATGTACCCGGAGAAAGAAGGCGTTCTATCTAGCAAATGGGACCCTTTTAAGGAAAAGGTTTTTCACTTTTACGAAGAACACATCCAAAACAAAGAGTGTCTTAAATTGTTAAAGACAGCTCAACTTACTGGATCCATTGGTAATAATTTTTTTTTTTAAGTATAACTTTGCCTTTCTGCCTTTTTATTTTGTTTTTATTTTTTACCCTTATGATAATCATCGTTTTTTCTAAATTTTACCATTCAAGCTAATCTAATAAGATATTTTAATTTGCAGATTCCAAGGACTACATCTACACAGCATTGCTCACATCTGTCTTATCGAGTAATTCGTGGGGCACCGTAAAAGGGACCAACAAGCGAAAGAAATTCTCTCTACTGGACTCGCAGGAGAGTCTTGTTCTTAGAATCAACACCATTGCCGACTATCAGGATAAGATACAACAGTTAATTGATAAGTATTACTCAAGCTCCGAAACAGTACAGCCTTTTTTAATAGTTGAAGGGCACTGCTCAGAAAATTTGACAGGATTTTACGTTTACTTTGATAAATCACTGTATAAGTTTGACTCCTTTATAGAGTCTTTTGATGTATGCTTTAAGATTTTTAATACTTTAAACTTGAAATATCCCGTGGCATCTGAGTTTGCGTGGTTATTTATTCAGCAGTATATTTATGAAATAAATACACCATACGATAAGAAGTCTGCTAACCTAACTTCGTTGCTTAATTTTATGTTAAAATAAGAGTTTTAAGAGTAAACTGAAAATGTATCCCTGTTTCAAAGTGCTATCAGAGCTTGTCGTGTGCAGATGCATTAATACAACACTTAAAATTAACTCATTTACTTAAGAAACCGACCATAGACGACCCGTTGAAATGCAAATCTAATTCATGCGATCAACTATTTTTAAGTTATTCCGCATTTAAAAAGCACATTTGTAGCTCTCATACTGGAATTAATTCACCAGAAAATGTAAACTTTGAAGAAAATAATATTTCTGAAAACAATAACTCTTACGTTGCATCAAATTTGAATTGCGAATCATCCATTGTTATACCGAATAGTATAGAAAAGGCATACACAAAAGATTATCAAAACAAATTCGAAGTTGAGTCGTTTAATTTTTCTGTTAGCTTACACGCACGTCCGGGTATGCCAAGAAATGAGATTATATTTATACAAAAAAGGTAACCGAGCTGTTGGCTCCAATAGCGAGTGCAGTGAAAAGATGCTCTGACAAGTTCAACTTTATCATTTTATATCCTTAAATATGTTTTGGATTTCTGCCAGAATCCATTTCAGCTAATACAGTCCGAGTATAAGTTTTTGAAGTTTCTAAAAGATAAAAATTTATATGAAAATCCTGTAGCATATACAATATCAAGCAAACTTGTACCTAAAATTAAAAAAGGCAAAGCACAACTTATGCCTAACAAAATTGAAATACAAATTATGCCTGTAAAGTATCAAATAAAATCATTATTCGAACTTCCCGACGTTTTGAACATGACTTTAAAAAATCAAAATGAGCTTATGAAAAAAAAATCGTTTAGCAATTTTGTCAATACTGATACTTTTTCAAACAAGCTTTTACATTATGATTCCAACGATATTGTTATTCCTTTAAATTTCTATGCCGATGACTTTCAAACCAATAATGCTATAGGTGCTCATGTTTCATCCATATGTGGATGCTATTATTCTTTTCCAACTTTGCCCCAATACTTGCAGTCTAAGTTAGATTTCATATTTCCGTTTGCATATATTCCAAGTAAAGCCTTTAAGGAAATAGACAACGAAGTTATATTTTATAAAATATATTTGGTTTTGGAAGAACTAGAAAATGGAATTAGGTTAACAGTAGGAAAAGAAACCTTAACTGTTTACTTTGTAGTGGGTCTAATTTTAGGAGATAACTTAGGACTTAACTCGTTATTAGGATTCGTTAAATCATTTAGGGCAAAACGCTTTTGCAGAGCGTGCAGGAGAACCAGTACAGAAATGAAAAGCGACGTTTGTGAACAAACCAGTTTCTTAAGAAACAGGGATTCTTATGAAAAAGATTTAAAAGCACAAGACGTTCTTGAAACAGGAATTAGGACCAACTGTCTATTTAACGAACTTAAAACTTTTCATGTAACAGAAAATTTTTATTTTGATTTAATGCATGACGTCCTAGAAGGGGTCTGTGTTTATGGTATATGCCAAACCCTCACATCGTTAATTAAAGGAAAAGTTCTAAGTCTAGATACAATTAACTACCGAAAACAATGTTTTCCTTTCGGGGAGTTAGATATCAAAAATGCATCGCGCCCGCTTGTCCTGAATAAATTACAAAAAAATGAATTAAGAATGACAGCTAGCGAAAAACTTTGCCTTGCTATTTTTCTGCCATTTATGATAGGGAGCTATGTGCCCAAGCACAATAAAAACTGGATTCTTTTTACCCAATTGTTAGACATCATTGATATGTTGTTTAAAAATGAGTTTAATGACTCCGATTTGAAAGCTCTTGATAAAAAGATTCATCATCATCATAAGTGTTATGTTGCTCTATATGGACCTACACTTAAACCTAAGCATCACTTCCTTACTCACTACCCGACCGCGATAAGAAAATGTGGACCCACTAAGTTATCTTG